>CM040633.1:46605901-47831715 GCA_022818045.1 Neotoxoptera formosana
AATTCACTTTCCCACCAGAAAAGATGCCGATGAAGAAAATTGGAGTATTTTTCTGGTAGAATCATTGTAAAATCAATACATTCTTTACTCAGCTCATAATCTAAATTTGTATGAATTTCCAAATTGTAACCTTGTACTACATTTTCAAACTTTTTGATCCATGAAAAATGTTTTATTGATATTTATAGAAAAAAAACTAAAATTTCTTGTGCATAAAAAGAGTCAAAACATTTTTTAAATTATTTCATGACGTTTAGAAAAAGTTTATACTTATATTTGGTGAAAATGGCAAGTATCTACGATTATTTATTATTATATCATAATTTTAAAATATTTGATATCTAATCTAAGTTTAAAAATTAGGTGCATATAATTAATAATACATAATATTTTTAAACTATACGCAAACATAATATGTTACCCGGCGTATAGTATAGGCAAAATAGGTACATTACTGCAGTGTTCATTATTAACATTTTTTGGCTCATTGCAATACAATTCGGTAAAAGAATGTGGTTGCACACAAATCAAAACACGTCTTACCACTTGTGCGCTAACACCCAAATCCCTATTCCTCAGCACCAGTCAGATGCAAAGTTTTGCATTTTGTTTCTAAAAACCCGGGTTGGTAATCCATCCGGGAGCTAACAACACCGGCCGGTACGTACATTCAAAGCGTTTCCGCAGTACGACCGCGCCACACCAAGCCACCATTAAAAATTTATAAAATAATTATAATATTATGTATTTCTAGTTAAATTTATCTCTCCGCCTAATCAAAATAATGAATTTGAGAGGTTATCTTTATATATATATTTCTACTGTACGTGTACTTACTATTAAGCTCCTCGCGGGGTCCTCAATCCACCGCAGTTGGATTGTCTACGTGCGATAATATTATACTACTCGCATGTTTTCCGCGATCTAATTCAGTTTATTGCCTGGTGGTTTAGATACATATTATGTATATCACTTGACTACTTGAGGTTAATCTAACTTAATATTTGGCTCAGGCCACGCCGGGTGGGACTAAATTCAATATTGTTGTAACGACATTATACTTAGCCTATAATATTTTAACCGTTATATTATAAACTAAAACATATATTATGCATACATAGAGTTGGCATTATTATTTTTTTTAATGGGCAACGAAGTGCACGGGATCATCTAGTATTTTATATATTTATAATAATATGGAAGATAAAAAAAAAATTGTGGGCTGGTCGGCTGGAATCAATGTTTGCTGCACCTGACTTGAAACAGTTGAAACCCTACTCATGCCTATATGAGCCTAAATACATATAACATATAAGTATATTGTATTTGAAGGTTAAGTTAGGTTAGATACACCCTCAGTGCGCAACTTTCTGTTGATTTAAAGTACGTAATACGTATCTATTAGACAATATTGAGCTCCTACTGCCAAAGAAAAATATTTATTTAGAATTTTAGATATAACAAAAAGGTAGGTACTACAATTTTAAATAATAGGTACCTAATATAAAACATATAGTACCTACATACACATACGACATACCATTGGTTTTACAAATATACTATCTATAAAATCAATGCACATTCGTCCTATAATAACAACTACCTAAGCTTAACGTATGCATACAAAATACTAAAATTAATTTTATTTATATAACAGTTTAATACAAATCATAAAAACAGCAATGAATAACCTGTGTAAAATGTAATATAAGTGGTAAACAATAAACATACTTTTAAATGTTTCGATCAGCATCTTCATATTCCATATTCCATTAATTGAATATGTTGTTGGTAAATTTTTCTGCCACGATCTATACGTAGAACATAATAAATAAATTATACAATTGATTATACATAGGTATACCTAGTACCCAGTACCTACTATACCTACCCGGCTACCCACTGTTTTTTTTGTTATATATATTATTATTTACATCAAATATTTAAATCAAATAAAAAAGATAAATAACATCTATATTATACATAATTATTTATAAGCCTATTATATTATATCTATAATTTTAAAGAAATAAGCATTGATTATAAATACTATACTAGTACTTATAATCAGTGGTATAATTAATTTTTAAAAATACTAAATTCTTTTGCTAATTTTTTTTTCCTATGTGTGGACTATTTTTTTTTTTTATAGCCTATGTAAACTCTTGACGTTTAAGCGAGCCGAGACACGTCGCGATCTAAAAACATATTCTGAATCTCCTCGTCAATACCGAAATTTGCATACTACTTAGAAAGTGGTGACGGACATGTAAGTATTTCAAAAAAATTACTTAAGTCGGTGGCAAGCCGGCAAGGTGTATTGATATCAATAATTATACACCTCGCCAGTTGCCATCTTGGTTGGTGGTTATTGCCGGAGTACTGCGCTATCTATCGGTCAACTAATTTGTTTTATTGGGGTTTTTTGACTTGTCAGGAACCTTGCACTTCGTTATCAAAAAGTACACCAATCCCATCGGAACTCACGTCTATTTAGTATTTACCTATCTTTTATATAGGTATTACTGCCATTTGGCATTTACCGGTGTTTGACTCTTTGACTTACGAGCCACGAGTCTAAGAACTATAAAATATATAGTTCACTGTTAATAGTTTTCTATTTTGAAATCAAACAAATAGTAAATGGGCTTAAAATCAAAATAACGTTTTTTTATTTTCACTGTCAATTCCCTGAAACTGAGACGAAATAAATAATATTAACGGCTAACGGCAATATTTAGGTGAGTAAAACCATATCATTTTATTCGTTTGAATGTTATACATAGAACGTAAATCAATTACAAAAAAAATTATTCTATCTAACCTATACTATGTTTTTTTAATAATAACTATTGAGGTTTTACTCCTAAGGAATACCTATCATAAAAATTGTACTTTGCTTTGTTATGAAGTATATTATTATTTTTTAGCAGTATACAGTTTTTAAACAGCTCAATTTTTTAAAAACTGTTCATTTTTCACTATGTACCTTTATATTTAATGTTTACGTTTATTGCTAAGTTCAACAAGTGTTCAATGTATTTTAATTGTTTTCATTTGTATTGTTGTTTCTATAGAACAGCAATTTCAATTGCATTTATCCTACCGGCTACCTCAGTTGGTGACATTTTACTTCTCATTCACAACTATTCAACAATGGCGTACAATAATAAGCATAGACAGTTTTTGCAGTATTTCATGCTCAAAAGAATGGTTTCTGAAAAAGATGCTAAAAAAGTGAGTAAAATTCTGTTTCCCGAGAAAGATATTGATAACATCATTGAAGTAATAAACATTAAAATTACTCCACTTGAATTCAAAATCAACAAAGTGGTATGTGAACAAAATGGAAATGTAACCTATGTATTCATTGCTACATTTCTTGACAATTTCAATGCTAAACCGGATCCAAGTAAAGTAATCTTTGCCGGACTCGTTAATCATATTATTACTTCAGGTGGATCAGTTCCGCTCGACCAACTGATGATACTTTCTAAGAATATTACTGATACTCAGTTGGATACATTTTTTGCCTCAAAATATTTGATTGCGGACAAAGACAAAAATATATTTTTGTCGCCGTTGGCCATAAGCGAAATGGAAGGTTATTTGATTGAACAATTTCAGGACAAAAGATGTATGGGTTGTATGAGTATTGTTGGACATGGTATCCAATGTCAGTCATGTGAAAAGTTTGCGCATGGACATTGCTTGACAGCATATTTTGAAAATGTGGGCAGCAAGAAGTGTCCCAAATGTTCTAAGACATTAGATGTTAGTTGGAACTCAATAACAACAGTCAATACGTTATGATAAATTTATTTTATATTTGATTATTATTATATTTACTTTATGATTATTACCTAAATGGTTTACTATAGAAGTTAATATTTTTTGTATGTAATATGAAATGTACTAAACATTTTGAATACAAACATGTTATACATTAATTCTTGGATCTTATAAATGTAGGGCTGTTGTATATAATATTTAATTTTAAATTATAGCATTGTTGCTTAAAACTGGATGTTATTTATACACACATAAGTAGTTAGCTGTAAATTTAAAAATTAAATGCAGTCGGATAATATCTATAAAAGTTTTAAAATAGTTGTCAAACAAAAATATGTCTTTAATAATATATACCTATTTACAATTTTGAATGATAGAATTTACAAACTATTTATTAACTATATGATATTTTTAAAACTAACTAACATTATATTATATCATGTCTAATGAATGACTTTGTTGTATATTTATTTGTACAAATATTTTACTGACATATATTATTACCTACATATTTATAAATGATAAAAATATATTTCTTGTATTTATATTTACAATATTTAGTACTACTGTAGCCATATAAAATGTAATTTCTATGTATAAAGATATTAAGTATAACCACATTCTGTTCTTAAATTGTATTTGTAAAATTTATGACGTTGTATATGATTCAAAATGTACAATATACTATTAAAATGTTAAGAAAAAAATAAAAATAATTTTTCAATAATTATTGTAAAATCTTTATTTTAAGTTAATTATTCATACTTATGTTTAAGTGTTGTTAATTGTTATTATTATGTATACCTATTACCTACCTATATCAACCAATAGATATTAGTATTATGAAAGAATATGTTTACACAAATCAAATATAGAATATAAAAACTAAAAAATGTAAAAAAATAATATCCGTAATACCTATGAATTATTCTCTGCTACAACATACTATTCTGTGTAATGCAACTAAACCTAAAAATTAATTTATCAAAATAGACTGTTTTGCTCACAAATTGTTGATATCCGTAGACTAGAATGATGGGTATAGAGAAATTAAACAGGCTATGGCTGTGATAAAAGAATTAGGGATGTAGTATGTTTTTAAAAAGTATGCTTTACTTTTGTTAAGAGGAGAAAGAAAATAGCGAATAACAATTAAATGAAGAGACAAGACAAGTTTATTGAGCTGGTTGGGTGTTTCAGTATTTGCAGGGTAGGCTAATGGGATGTTAATATTTCTTTGCTTTAGTATTACAATTTTTAAACATGTGAAATAAGTTGATAAAAATAAATTTAAAATACAGTTTGTTTATTTATAAATCAATAGGAACAGATTACCTTGTTATAAATTAAATAATTATTAAAATAAGTTTAACATATTACATTATTACTTACTAACTTTAAATTCGATTATATTATTATTTAACAACAATAAATTATGTACCTTCTACTTATAATAATTGTATATACATGTAGTGATGCCTATGTGGCTATATCCTTTTTTTTGTATCATGAAAAATTTAGGATGTTGACTGATCACTTTTTGACAACCTTAAACAAATAAATATTCATGAATAAATATCCTCAGTAATAGTAATTTGAGTTTTTTTATCAAACAAACAAAAAGCTTAAATCTTACTTATTGAGTGGCGAGGTTGTTGGTGGTGGTATTAAGGCATTTTCTTCATAAATCATTGCCATTCTACAGAAATCAATTCTTCTTCTTTTATTTTTCTAAAATAAAACCAATTCAAGTTATAAATATCAAAATATAAACTAAATGTATGTATATGAACATGTGAAGCATAAAGGGTCTATTATGTAAAATTGGAAACTAGCTAGATTTTTGACCAGATAGAGCCAAAAACGTGTTAGTCAACTGTCGAGGGTTTTAACCTTGCCAAATATGTTACTCTTCTCACAGTATTATCAGATTTCTTACCATCCCCAGAAACCATTATTTTTCTATTTTAGCATTTAATTAACGACGAAGAATATTTATTAACAAAAATAACAAGGGGTTTAATAACATTTATTTTAAAGATTAAATAAATTCAATTGCACCACTTTTTATGACCTTGAATGACTATTTTGAATGATATTTTTATTTAGTTTCATAAATACATACCCCAATAGAAATGTAACATTCGTCTCCATCGCTGCTTGATGAAGTTCCGTCTTCAAAGTATGATGTTTTTGAAGAACCATTTACATCTATTTCCACGCATAGTTGTTTCAACTGTTCGCTCACTAACAGAGGCTACAATAACAATAATTACAGTATAAATTTAAATTGAAAATTCTACAGGTGATGGGTAAAATTATACACATAATTAGTATTATAGTATTATATAAAAGTATAATATAGTATGTTATTCACTTGAGTAAATGTATTTAACGTCATTATATCTTTACGCAACACTTCGTTTATGTCTCCGTAGTCCATTTGGTACCGATAGACTAAATCTGGCGTCGTTACAATATCTTCCATCCAGAATGGTTGCTAAAATTTAAATTGGACCATTGAGTTTATTTTTTAACAAAATGTGTTTGATATAAAGCACTCATGTGTATTATTATTTGTATACCTTTTTAATTAACTGTTGAGAACAATTTGTTTTTTCAAATACATTCAGCGAAGGAAAGTCCTGAAATGAAATCATAACACTTAGAACTATGTATACAATTCTATTGGAATATCCTAACTATTTAAATGTTTACAGTTATTAATTATTTAATTAAAAATTCATTGTTATTGCAACATATAACTTTTAATATAATGAGGAATGTACCCAGGGTCGTGCTAAGGGGGGGGGGGTGCATTAGCTGACACCACAAATTTTAAGGGCACTAAAGCACAGTGAACAATTTTTTAGGTTTAAATATGTATGTTGAATATGGGTGCTAAATATTATTGCCCTGAGACGCTTGGCACTGGATGTACCTCCCTAGACCTGGCTATACATATTGCCTGTTACCTATTTGTTATCCGGTTATATTTTACTATCTATTTGTACAGCCAATATTTAGAATACAACTTAAAATGAAATTATCAATTATGTTCAGACAGCAACTTATAAGGTCGAAAATTCCATTTTGATAATTACTATTTAAGACTCCTTTGTTCCATTTCCACAATTTATTCTCCTATTTGTAAGAAAATCTCTTGCAATAAATAGTAAATATTACCTACAGCACAATTGATTTTGTTTATTTTGTCCATTTATTATAATTTTGAAGCAAAAAAACCTAATTATCAACGATAATTTTTTTACGTATCCATCGGCCATCATGTAGATTGAAATATTACGAACCAATGACCGTTGTATAGGTACAGTGGAAACCGTTTATAATGACATCGGTTGTGTATATTGGGACATATTGGGTGTAATGACCTTAGATTAAATGTGCCGCAGAACTCCTATATTGTGTGTACTAATTTGTATCTGTTATTATGACGTCTATTAATGACTATACGGATGTTATGACGGTTATTTTTGGTTATATTGGAAAAATATTTGATCTATAATGACTTTACTTTATCGAAGGTACTATTACAATCGATAATACCCAAAGATAAATTTTGAAGAACCAGAAAACAAAATAGAGCGTGATTTTTATACGAACAAAGTTCAATCTAAAATAACAGATTTTTTTAAATCATAATTTAACTAATTAATTTAAATATGTACATAATTAAATGTTTTTATCTTTACTTTTTTCTATATTATACGTCGCATAAATAATAATAATAATAATACTAATATGTATTGAAGTTACAATTTTTTTTCGTCATTTTGGTTATAATGACAACCGGTTATTATGACCTATTTGTTTTGGTCTCTTGAACGTCATTATAAACGGTTTCTACTGTATGTATCATACCTATGATATTAATTATGTTATGTAAACACTAAGGGTAGTAACTCGTGCTCTGTTCAGAATACTTGCATTAAAATGCTATGTTCTGTAATTTAATTTAAATTTATCACACCAAATATTATTCTGAAGTGAACGAAGCCATCTCTTCTCTAGTAGATAACCGTGATCATGGTCTTGATCTTTTGTTTATTTTAACACGATTCTGTTTTACGGCGTGTAGGTTAGGCAATATAGCTACATTCCTGTGTAGTTTTAAATTGTTTGCATTTATTATTATAATATATCATTCTTTGTAAACAATTTTTAACATTTTTTTTTTTATTAGAATAATATGTATGTTTTAGTTTGTAATTCATTAAAATACTAAATTCAATGATTATAAAAAAAAAAAAAGTAGTAGAGTGGGGTCACAGGGGCGTAATTAACGGTGTGATGAGGGGGATAAATCCCCCCCAGAGCATATATCATAATAAATCAATTGTACTAAATCCTGATGATATGATTGACGAGTTGACCACCACTGTACTTGAAAATTTAGTATTTTGTGTGTAAAAAAATGTCTATCCCCCCCCTAAGACAAATTCCTAATTACGCCACTGTGGGGTCAAATGCATTTATATTAAACATATGGATATTGCATTCGTATCTTCAGTAAACATAAGATTTTTGGTCAACATAACGGAGAGATTCTCGCTGACACAGAAGCTTCCGAGTAATAAATAAACTAATATAAAAACAACAGTGAAACGAGATGCAATAATGTTGTGGTTAACAATGGTATCAGTTGTGTTAGCTAATAAATTTGTATACAATGCCACATTCATTAGTTTAATACCAATGAGTCAAATGAGCTAATAGACAACAGTCTATAAGGACTATACAAACCGTTCAATAACATATTGTATTATTATGACCCATTTAACATATTATCGATTATCAGTTTTGCCCAATCTATGAATTCAAAATCTTTTTTTGAACGCGATGATTATTATTATTGTTTTACAACAATCTTAAGTGGCCCACTCAATTATTATTTATTTTTCTTCACTAATAATATATATTAAAGTAAACAAATAAAAGTTTTTACATACTTCTCTTTCACTACTGTCCGTTTTATCTCGCAAGCTTGATGAGTAATAACTACTATCTTCGTACATCCATCCACTACTAAAAATACAATATTAAATTTTAAGATAGTAACGTATAATTTTATTATTTTTATCAAACATAGGTATTAATGTATTATTATATAGAAATAGAACTAACCTTGATCTTAAACTGCCAGTTTCTCGTTTAAAATCGGAATCAGAACTCGTTATAACTTCTTCTTGATTTACTTGTGATGCTTTTGTTTTCTTTCGAATATTCTACATAATAAAAAAAATAATAATAAAAATAAAAATTGTTAAGCATTTTGTTAATGAAGAAATAATATTAAGCCTTTATGTTAGGAATATAATTTAAGTGATATCATTTAATTATCTTGAAAACCTTTTTATAAAAGTAGGTACATATAAAAAAATAACTTTGCCCTATAAAAACTATAAAAATTTCTTTCGGGGAAATATTTTACACTAAATATTATATCCAATTATAATAATAATTGTTATTGGTAGTAAGATTTTATTTTAATATTTAATTCTTTCTGTACCAATTTTATATTATAGTAATAAAGTTCTTTTTATTATATTTATATTTTTCAAATTTTTATTCTGGAGCAGTATATATTTATAAACATTTCGACTTTCGATACACAAATATTGGATAACAGAGGAATAGTAGGACAGTAGGTACACACATTAAATTGCATATTTGTATTATTTTGTACTATTGTGTTATATATTTTGAAGTTCACTTATTATAAAAAGTAAATTGTAAAACCAAATTACCTGGTCACTTTTTCCCGATATAATCGGAGCTTCAGTTTTATTTTCAATATTCTGGTATAATTGTTGTATATGTAACTGAAAAATTTCATTTTCATGCTTAATTTATTTATTATACAACTATAAATTCAGTGGTGTATTGGACCCTGAAGGGTATACGTGGGTGGTGGTCGGTGGGTACAATATTATGCCTTATACCTAACGTGACCATATTTTTTTTTACTCAAAGCGGGACACCTGTAAATGTTAATAGGAAAACCATAATAATTTTTTCGTAAGATCACAACAATAGAAATATAGTATATAATATAGTATAATATATTATATTAAATAATTTATACATTTTTCGGATCCGCAAATCGTTTTTGGTAGTGACTTGTGATGAATAAATACGTGCTCTCTTTTAGTGGAATAAAATGAATAAAATATGATAAAAATAAAAAATTTTGAAAGCGGGACAAATTGGGTTCTTTGGGGACAGCGGGACATAAAGCTTGAAAGCAGAACTGTCCCGCCAAAAGCGGGACGTATGGTCACGTTACTTATACCCAACCCCCTATTAATGAATTCTTGTTTAACTATGTACGAACTAACCATACTGTCAACTGTCAAGTATCAGAAATAAAAACAATAAGCCAAGGTAAGAACAATAATTTAGGCCTCCCGTGTTTTGTTTGATAGTTTGTTTTAAAATAAATTATGAGTATTTTTAAATAAAAAAAAAAATTTTAATTTTTTTCTACTTTAACTATTTAAAAAATTATAATTTAAAAAATATATTGGGGGTGAATAATATTTTTACTTTAAAATTTGATATTAATATGGTAGATTTGATCTTGAAATGTGAAACTTGAAAGAAATATTCGAAATTATCTTAATGAGATATTATCATCTTATTTTTTTAAATGTGTATGTAATTGTAGCAATAATATTGTATACTAATGATAATAAGTGTAGATAATAATATGGAATATTATTTAGGAGCTGTATACCCATTTTTATTTACCAATACACCACATGACTATAATACGTATTACTAATTAAATTCAAACCTGTTGTTGCATATGTAAAAGTTGGGGATTTTCAGCAATGTGACTCGGCATACTTAATGATTGTAACTTGTTAGATAACGTTTCTGAAACAATATCATGTTTAAAATATTATCAAACATCTGCTCTGTTCATAATTGCATTAACTATTAATGTCTATTATAAATTATATAAATTATTTTTTAATTTAATAAATCAAAAACGATTTGAAAAAGCTTGCGTTATTTTAAACATCAAGTTTATTTTCGTTATAGCTATTCACTATTATTATTATTATAAAATATTTCAAATTTCAATGGTTTAATCAAGAATAAAAATATGAAGCAAATAATCCTCTCTTTAAATTTAATCTGAAAGATATTGATTGCCTATGTAATTAATGTTTTATATATTGGTATTTATCTTTTTATCTGGTTTATTGTACCTTGATTATTTCCAAACTTGATGTCCATCAAATTACATTCAGTTTGTACAGGCATCACATTATTACTAAGTGGTACATTATAGACAAGAGGTTGGCATGGTACAATTAGTGCTTGACTCGGTACAACAAGTTTTTGGCATGGGCTTGGTAAAGTTTGTAACTGTCTTGGTGGTAAATCAGTCCTAAATTTTAAAATTTTAAAATTAAATTATTGTTAATTATGTCAATATAATAATTAGTGTAAAACAAAAATACTAACATTGTTTGCGAATCTCGTGTAATTTGACAAAAAGACCAAATTTGTGTTGCTTTAGTGACAGTAGGGGTAGTTGAATTGTCTTGATACTCAAGTGGTTGTGTTACATTAGTCGGACCACTGCTATTTGAAAGACATTTTCTTTTAGAAAGCTTGCATGATTTATTTTCATTTGCAGTTGAATTATTACGTTTTATTCCATGCGCTATATCAGACTAAATGAAAAATATAATTCAATTAATCAGTTTCATCAGAATATTTTTTTTTTTTTATATATTTTACTTACAATGTATATAATTTGATTTGAGAAATTTTGTATTTTGGACGATTTGTTTTTTTTATGCTGTTTGACAAGATCACATTCCATTTTTTCATTGTGACTAAAATTAAAATAGTATTTATACATTAGGTACTTTATTGATAAATGCAAATTTACATGTGAATATAAAATAATAAATATATAACTAGGTGCATGTCTACATAGAAGCAAACACAATTTAATTTTAATTTAGAATAACTTTATGTTAGTAGTACCTATAAACATGTAATGTATTGATTCATTAAATTACCATATTTTAGTTCACTTATCAAAATGAAACTTACCGTAAAAGCATTTTTTGAGTAAGTTGACAATTTTTACTTGCACTTTGTTCTGAATCATAACTAGGAGAATTTTGAGTTACAATCCTATTTGAAATTGATGTACCACTTTGAAACAATGGTAATGTATCTGGTTGAACTTTAGTCGTATCCCTAGGGAAACATAATATTGATTACCCATCATAGTACAATAATTATAAATGTATGGTATATTTGGTAACTAACGTTTCAAAAGAAGTGACTTCTTTTCCAACAAATTTTTTACAACAACTTGAATCTTCCGACGAATTTGTCTTTACTTTACTATTGAAAAATCTAAACAAAATACCAAGTAAAATTTTTATGTGATTTCAAAATTGGTACCAAAATATGTGTGCTTTAAACGTTAGTGCAACTATATTTGACGATTATTGTGGGTTAATTTTTAAAAGACTATTTAAAAACTAGTTAAATACATATTTATATTAATACAATTTGTAGTAATTATTTAGATTGAAAGGAGCCATATAGTTCTGTCTACAGAATGGAAATAATAATTGTATACAAATATACAATAAATAATAATATATAATATAAAGTATACCTTTGTATGTTGTCGTTATAATTAAGTTCAGTATAACTTAATAGTGTATCTGAACTAGATTTACTTTCGTAGTTGTGATGTTGAGATAAATATGGGGAGTCGTGGTCCTAATAATGAATTGAAGTATAAGTATTGAATGGTTTTATAATATCCCATAGAATTCTTAAAACTTACAGAATAATTACCAGACATTTCTGGTAGAACATCGACACTAAGAGGAACTTTGATTGATGGATGTACAAAGCAATTCATGCACGCTGTCAAATCTTTATATTCCATTGATATTTGTTGCTTTGAATTAGTGTCCATTGTTTGATTTGTTTCATATAAAACTTCAGCAACATCTTTGTTCTATAATATAATAATTTAATACAAACTTGCGTTTAATACATTTTATCTTACAATTTATATTTTTGTAGACAATTTTTGGTTTAACATTTTTTTAAATATAAAACCTCGATGTATTATCAATGTTACTTTAGCGAAAAAAACAATATACTGTAAACATCATGGTTCTCCACGGTACTATTTACAGTAGGTAAAATAAATGTTTTTGTGAAAAAATAAACGTTAATGGTTTATATATTATTTAAATAAAAATACAACATGTATTTATCTTATTTTTTTCAAATACTATTTAATATAACAAAATATAATTTTTATAATTTTTTTTTTTTACATAATATAATAACATTTTTGATTCAATGTGTATTTTGCGAATTAACCGTGGAATTTGCTTTTCCGTGGTTGTCGTGCCACCATCTATTACGCAGATAATCGAGGGTTTGCTGCATTTACTATAATTTTCAACGTTTTGGGATTTTGGTCTTTAAATACCATATACATTTATGTATGATGTATTTACGTATATTTACGAACTCGTTTTTTTAAAATAAATAATCATCTACTCTTACATTTTGTTACATAATAATTGATAAATAGGAAGGTATTATGTTTAAAATGTTACACAAAATGTGAATAATTTAAACATTAATGTAATAGAAAGTAATAGTTACCTCATTCGTCATTTTTTCAAAATCTATTGGTTTTTCATTTAAGCCATAATTTTTTTTCGTTTTTATACCTTTCGAAATTGTTTTATCAGCCAGAGTTGTGACGTTAGGATTAGTAGGGCCCTTTAACCATAGTTTATTCGTTATTATAGTTAAGTACAAAATATATTTTTTTTTTTTAATTACCTGAACAATTTTGTGTTTACCAATAATAAACTCTACTCGACCAGACCAAGGATTTACAAAATTTGACCATTCTGTTTGTACTAATGCAAAATCACCATTTTGACACTTAAACCGGTAAGGGTTATTTCCTTTCAATGATATACTCTTAGCTTTAATCACTAAAAAATAAACGATAAAAATATATTATATTATATGCTTTACACAACATTATGCAATAAAAAAAAATTTTAAATTTACAATTTGCGTTGATTTCTTTTATAGTTGTTAGATCCTCAATACAATAATAGTCGAAAATTGATTTCCCAATGATATTTTGTGGTAGATATCCAAGGTATGAAGTAATTAATTTATCAACATAACACCATTCAAATGATGCATTATGTTTAGTGATAAATTGAATGGGATTTTCTTTTTTCTCTTCAGAACCTAAATGTAAAATAAATAATATTTTCTGTTTGTTTTAATTCTTATGTTAGTGTATGGTAGATATAATAGATATTGTGTACATACACGTGTATGCTGAGTGAATAAGCTGTGCTTTAACAACTAGAACTAATTGAGGTCGTGCTAATTGTGCCGAACTTGGAGTTGTCGATACGTATGATAATTCTTTGAATGTTATTGTAAGCTTACAGACTTGGTAGAAATTTTCGCTTTCAGATATTGAATAACCCATATTACAGTAAAATCCATCATTGGTCTTGGGTCTCAAATAAGTTACTGTAGATACACCATCTAAATATTTGTTTTTTATAGTTGGTTTATGTACATGTCAAACATATATGTATAATGTATACCAATAATTATAGCCTATAAATGTGTGTGTTTTTTTATCATACAGGGAAATAAAAAATGATTGTGTTTTTTTTTATGGAGATTTTAACATATCGTTAAGTATTAATTATAATGTAGTAAGCATATATATTGTTATATTGATTAATGTTCGATTATTCCCATTTAATTGCATAAAAACTTTTTGACTATGTGTAATGTGTCATAGATATTACATAACTCTTATTATATACATATTGTATTAGCCAATAAAGGTATTTAGGTACATTCCCCTGACGAGTCTTCATATAGATTTCAGTTGATCTCAATAGTCTAGAGATAAGCAATAAGTAATAACCTATACATGATGTGTACTACTGTTTATAACATACAACCAGCGGGTTTACCATTATGACGCAATGATGCCTTATTGCCTCTAAACTACTGCAAAATAAAAGCACCTCGTAATGTTATTAAAAAAAAATTCAGACTAGGTAGGTATATTGCTTCTGATTAAAACTATAAAATTGTTTTCTGATTTATTAGAACATACCTACTTGATAATAGGTAAAATGATAATCATAATCAATAGGCATAACTGTACATAATAAAATATTATAATGCGACCAATTAAATATAGATTATGAACTTACATTTGTTGACATAATTTTTTAAAAATTAAAGGTATATTAAATCAACATTTTTTTATTGAGCAACATTGGTTACAGCCTAGGTAGGTACTATAGGTTACTCCACAGGCTCTGTAATAGTATATAATATAACGTTTAATAAGTAATATAATATACATGTCACAATATTTATAATATGTAGGTATACATAAATTATATACATTTGTTTAATATGTAGCCAAATAGGTATATAATGTCAGTTCTGTTTTACCAATTGACTATAGGTATTATTTTTGTTGATACTGTCTAAAGTCACTTTTTAATATAAATAATAATTTTAAATGTTAGTAAATCATATACGACCGATTGATATTTTTTAAATATTACTTAAAGGTTCAACCTTTTAAAATGACTTCTCTGAATTTCCAACTAAACTTAAATTATTCCGATTCATAAATACAACATACATGAAACTGTCAAAGCTCTCCTTGTACCTAAATATAGTGGCAATAATAAACAGTATGCGCTATGTGTAACCCAAATCCCAAAACCCAATGCAACTACATTTTTCTTACACAATACACAATACATATACCCATAAGATATTACGCTGTACAATAACTAGAAACAATGAACTAATAAAAACCTAACAATTTAAAAAATATATATTTTTAGTGTCTCTTTATGATATTATTTTTATGTTATTAATATGATCTACCTATTTTTTAAACATACCTCTTCTAGAAATCGTGCACGGATCTGTAAGAATAGAAGTCATATAATTAACAAATGTTATCCGATCGTTAGGATGAATAAAATCAATAAATGATCGATCTTTCCACATGTTTTTTGGGTAGCCCATACTTCTATCAATACTATTTGATATATTAATAATTAAACCATTAGTCATAGACACAACAACACCAAATGAATCGTTTTGAACATCTTTTGATTCGATTATTTCCTTGAATTGTAAGTCTTGGTCGTTTAACACCTTTAAAACAGTATCTGTGAAAAATTGAATACTTTTTTTAAATTATTATTCAGTAAATATTAAAAATCAAAAACTAATTTGTTACTATTTGGGTTTACATTTATATAATAATTTTAATTTTAATATCCAAAACGTATATCAATAAATATAATACAAGCATGCACAATGCACATATTAAAAATGCTAAAAAAAATCAGTTGCTAAAATTTTAGAAGTTATTTTATTTACTAGCTATCAAGTATTGTTGACTGTTATAAATTAATTTAATATTTTTTTAATGATAAAAGATTAAAACTGATAGATTACCTATAATAGTTAATGAATTGCTAGGATTTGAAGTTGAATTTGTTTGATTTAAATCCTGATATGATTGACACAAGTAAGATAATTGCAAAAACGTCGTATTTTCTTGACTCTGGTCACCTTTAGTGTCATTATTTAATTTTTTTAAATCATCAGATTCCATTTTTGGTATAGAAGCTGGATATGAAAATGCAATAAAAGTCTTTATCGCGTTAAATATATTTTTTTTAAATAATAATTTATTTCATACCATCGATGCTAAATAATTGGTTTGTTTGTGGTTCAAATGCTGTTGAATTTTTCTGTTTAGATTTCGAACAAGTATCGCTTGGTTTTTGATTAGTTTTAGTGTTCAAGCCTCTTAATATAGTTTGGTTTGATTGTTCGGTGGGTTTAGAGTTTAAAGTTGACATTTCCCTAGACATCAAGAAATGCTTAACTAAATGTTTTTCTTAATATTCTAAAATAGTTAGAATGTTAGATGAATTGTATTAGTTTATAAATATTTTATTACAATTGAACATTTTTTAAAGATGATATTTTATGTTGAGAATAAGAAGTAAATTAATTGAGTCTCTTATATTATGTACGTGTTTTGTGCGTACAAAATATATGATTTAAATATCAATTTTTCTTTAATATTAGATTGCAAACTAAATTACAGTAATTTATAATCAAATTATAATAAAAAATAATGTTTTAGTAATTTACCCGTCTTTATCAGTTGTCAATATAGTCGAAGTCTGTTCTTCGAAACTTAATTCCCTGGATGGTCCTTGATTGTGTGATTTAACACTGTGACAATTTAATGGAATTTAAATTATAATATTATACAATATAATAGATATGAATATATGATAGTTTAGGACTTTAGGTACTTATAGTAAGTAAATAAATTGTACATTTTAATTTTGTAAACATTACAATTTAAAAAAAAGACTAGAATAGTCAAAGATAACACTATATTATAGTAGTTAAGGGACAATGAAAATATTAAGTACCTATGTATAATATATTATACAATTCAGAGTGGTTCATATAGCACGCTCACCCCCATTTTCTTTTTGATAATGTATTAATTAATTAAAATTCTGATTATTAGAAATTTTAAGCATACATTTTAAAAATTGTATTACTATCAAATATTTGAATATACCTGTATTTGGATTGGGTTGATGTACAAGAGTAGCCCGAGTCATAATCAGCTCGAGTTTGATTTACTGAAAATGATTTAGTTTCTTCCATTTTTGTTCTAACCTATAACAGACATTTAAAGTGATTTTTCAATATTAACATATATTTTTAAGGGGTTTTCTGGGAAAAAATCGTAACGACACGTAAGAAAAAATGTCACATCGTAAATTGCATCCAAAAAATCTCAAAAAATACGCATACAGTTTTTTTGTAGATATTTCAAGTTCAAACTTTGACAAAATTAGATATTAAACAAAAAAAAAAAAAGATTTCAGTAATTTTGTTATATTTCAAGAATAAATTATTCGTTCTATAAACAATAGAATTTTCAAAATATTTTGTTTAATTTCAAACTATTTATACACACTGTTCTACGCAGTACGTCGGTGTTGACTTATAACTTACAAGCTAATATACAATAATACCAAAAGTGCCTACTATTATAATTTATTATTATTATAGTAATATGCGATATTTAGTTGGCAAAAGTAGTTTAATCTACCGTATTACTTAATAGAAAAATAAGTCATTTAAAGCAAAATAAATATATAGTAAAATATCTTTAAAAATAGGCTAACATACTATCTCCACTCAGAATCGTTTTTCGTATCCAATGATTTATCATTGAATTCAAATTTAACACATCCATTACAGTAACATACTCAATGACAAGATACATTCGACACCTACTATACAGCAGGGCGACTTCCCCGTTTTTTTTTAAATTTCATATCACAAAGCTGAATATTTTTCTGAATATTTCAATTTATAAAAATTAAATTTGGAGTATTAATATCAATGTAATAATTCGATTTTTATAAATTTAAATTCTCGGAAAAATATGTATGTATCATTCAAAAAAATTAATAAAGTAAAAATGACTCATACAAATTGTAAAGTGTTAAGTTTCTTCAAAAATGTTGTCTTGAAATGACTTTAAATTGTCTATGTAAAGTATTTTCAGAAACATAAATTCTTTTCGATATAATGATTTTTTGCTGTTAAGAGAATTATCTAGTATAAAAGAAACAACTATTGTTAAATACTCTATAATATTCAATTTTATAATTGTATTACATAAGAAGTAGTTTTATATTGTATTTTTTTTGACGTTTCATCAATTTAATAAAACTATTAACAAATTTGAAAAATTACCACAGGTCTAAATGAAACATTTGAATCTTTTTATTGTTTTTAAAAGTATCACAGAACAATAAAAAAATTGTAAAACACTTTATCGTAAATAATTTGAGTAAAATAAGACCCTCCCCCCCACACACACACACACAAATGTTTACGTATGCCCAATGGCCCAATTTAAATATATTAAATGTAAAACACATAAATGAGAATATGGCCTCCTTTGTACGTTATACAATATTATGCATAAAATATATTCCGATATTCGTTATGGCTTTAGCAGACAATAACCCTTTCCACTGATAATTATTCCTATATTTGCGTGTCACCATTGTAAACCCAATGGCTAATACAGTATTTGCTTCTTTCTGAACCTAAAACTTAAGTTGCTAAACCCTAATTTATAATAAACATACATTGGCATAAATTGCATCGCCTAAACTATATATAGCGTATAAAATAAGAAGCTGTTTTCAATCATGATACAGGAATATGTATATAAATTATTGTATAATATTAAAAAGTGATCATCTGAGTAGAAAAAAAATTGTGCCTCACCGATAAACTGCTTGTGACAAAAGGGTAACAGCTATGGTCAAAGTCGTTTGGCGGGACAACCGCGGGACCGGTTACTTGTCGACACCCGTGCGGCTGTGTGGGATGTGGGTCCGTTAGTTGAGAAAAAAAATAGAATGTGCGGCAGTGGTTTTGTAACGAAGACGAATGGCGAGTGATGGTACACAGGAGCGCAACGACGACGATCGAGCGCGCCTGTTGCGATAGTGCACGCCTCACGGTGTTGGTGAGAGAAAGCACACACAAAAACGCTCGACAATAACCTTTTTATTATTATTATTATTATTATTATCATCATAAATAATTATGTGGAACACCGAATAAGGGTGTACAAGATGGGTGACGGAGGGTCAGATCCCCCCTCATTGTTTTTTTTTTTAAAGTGTTTTAATGAAATATATTTCTAATGTTTTTTTTTTAAAAAGCTTAAAAATATAAAATATTGTTGCTTATATTTATAAAGAAAAAATGTTATTTATTTAATTTTAATATACATATTTCACATATTATAATTAATTATAATACAATAATACATACATAATGTACGAGTTTGATATAGGTAGTGGAACTAAATATAGTATAGTCCATCAGTGCAAACGATGTGGGATTTAGGGGGCTTAGCCCCACCAAATATATATTGGATAGTAAGTCACGAAAAATGCAGTCTTCAATGAGGATATGATTGGGCATATGATCAGGCATACAATTGGCTAAAAATGAGTGTGTTGCAACTTGCAAGTGACTATTTCTTTGTTGGCGAATACTTAGATTTGTTGTACCATTTAAGCAGTGTTCGGTGGGGTAACCAACTTCTTTTTTTCAAACCAGAACCAACCTTTTTTACTGTGAATTATTAAGCTGATTTAAATAATTTTAAATATGGTCCTCAAGTATATTCAAACATTTAAAAAAAAAAAATAGAATTTGAATAAATACATTAGGACAAATCGGAGTTGTGCATACTTGGTGAATCATACTGGAAAAGTATTAAATATATATTATTTACTACAATTTTCGCACGGGAACATCATTTTTTTCGACTTATTGAGGTTTTCGTCTTTTTAAAGTTCGACTTATTGAGGTTCCACTATATTATAATTATTGATGTAAATTTATATTTATTTATTTTACAAGGTATTTGAAAATATTGAAATATACTAACTTATAGTAAAGAAGGGTGTAGGCCATATGGGAAATGTCCACACAGATTAATAAGAAAAAAATATCAAAACTACAACCCCCCCCCCCCAAAAAAAAAAAAAAATAATAATAATTGGTCCTATAGTTTAGACACTGTAGTCTAGTATGTATTATTATATGCACGATATAGACAATAATAAATCTAATTGTCGATCTCACCATCCCAATAATTGTCAGTGGTATAAAAACCACGCAAAACGAACAAAACAGCATTAAAAAGTAGTTTTAGTGTAAAAATGAAATCTGCAGTACCTACCTACCTATAATATATGTATAAAAAATAATGTTCGGTTTTATTCCTTAAACACCTATAAGTTTTTTAAAAAGTCATAGTATAATTTAAACACTTTAAAGAAAGGGTTGTTGTGACTTTAATAACGAGCTGCGTATATTACAGAACTTCGAGGTTGTCTCCAAAATTATTGTTCTCGAGAAATTTCATAGTTAATATTTTTCACTAATCCAATTTTAAATGCTTTTACTTTAACATTATGTTTGTGTCGTTAGATTTATTTTTCAATGCTGTCATGTACTGGATGTGGTAAATGAACATTTTCCCCTCTACTGTTTTCGGTGTAGTAGGATATTTCCCCTCGACATATTTTTGATGCGTCCATTTCCCCCCCCCCCCATTTTTTTAAAAAGTTTTCTATTTAATAATATTATATTATTTATTATTCAATATGAAATTTTTTTTTTTTAAATAAAATATAAAATAGGTACCTACATAAAAAAAAATTATTTTAATAAATATAATAAATTATAGATGTATATATTTTTGTTTGATTAAACTACATGAAACAATAAAAATTACAATTTAAATAATTTAAAAAAATAAAATTATACATGAAAAATGAAATATTGTTTGAATAAAATATAATTAATAATTAATACAAATGGCTAAAAATGATACATTTTGTAAGAAATCTTTGATTTGTGATTCTTTTGTTATTTATAAACACATATTTTTTAGCCTTTGTTTATATTTATTTTTTTTTTTGTTAGAACTGTTAAAATTATTATATTGTTTCAAGTAATTTAATTGATCAAAACTATACAATATCCACAATTTGTTATATTTATTTGGAAATATTAGACAATAAGTCAATAAGCAAAAAATAATTTCATATTAAATAATAACATAATATTATTAAATAGTAAACTTAAAAAAAAATGGGGGGAAAATGTCCGCATCAAAAATTTATCAGGGGGGGCGGGGAATGTCCTACAATACCGAAAACAGCCGGGTGAAATTGTCCGGGTGGGAAATGTCCACGATTCACTGAATGCATAGTGCACACGATGTTAGAAAAACGCGGTAGTTGCAATTATGTCATTATGACAATTATTTAATATCATGATAGTATATTAGTATTGTATAAACATGGCGTTAGTAGGCCGTAGAATTTGGGGGTTGAGGATTGAATCATTCCTAATATTGCATTTTTTCACATTTCTGACTTTTTATCATTTTTTTTAGGTCATTATAAATACTTTCAACGCCTATTATCTGGGCATAGGCATACCTATATTAGGTTATATTTTTTTTTCACTGATATCCCATTTTCCTCGAAACCAGAGGCTGGCCTAGAATAAACAATTAAGACAGGCTTATAAGTATGACTTTTAAACAAATTATTTTTTTTTTTGTTTCACGGTTACGTACTCAGATATTTATAATAATAACTATCTACAATTTAACATATAAAAGACCCTTTTTATAACATTATCATACATAAATATTCAATCCAAGGATACAAGGATATGTTCTGTGTTGTGATTTTTGAACTATATATTGTTTTCCACATCTATCTTTTAGGATATACCTAGTTAGAAGTTTAGTTTTAATATTTTTGGTTGTGGTTGATATATAAAACAGAGCTATGAAAGTATGAAACTATAGTAATTTAATGTACACGTTGATTTTAGAGCAGATTAGTAAAAAATTGTCTAACACTTTTGTTTTAGTTTATTTCATTTGTCATATCTTATTATAAATAAAATAAAATAAACAATAAATAAACAAAAAACAAAGACATAAAAGTCAAAACAAATACGTTATAAACGTTTCACTTGTCAATCGTCACATATACTTTGGCATAGTTGATAGGTACCTCGTAACCTAACCTACTTAACTGTTGAACTTTATAATTTTCGCGGAATATCATTGTCTTGTGCGTGGTAACGGCGAATACCAAAAACAAACGCCTAAATACATAAATATATTTTTTTTTCCAACCGAGCCGATGTAGCTCGTTTAATATCGTTTTACAATATTATATCGAATCATATACAATTTTTCCAAAAACGTTATCGTGGCATAATAAAAGTAATAATGATGACAATATATTTTATTAACAGTTAAAAACAGGGTATAGTGGCCGGGCCCCATACAAAAGTTATATATATATTTATACGTCACCGATGTGAAAATGTATAGGACGCATAGTCACACGCCGGGCTGTGTGACGGGAAACGTTTCGAATGCACCGACACGTGGGCTGCCCCGCAATCGGTTTACAGTGAGTCACGTACCTTGCCGCGTGTCCGCGTGACACGTACCAGACCTACGTCCGGGAGTCACATAATATATTGCGACGCAATCGTATGGCTGCAGGTATTAACACACGTGTTATCGTCGCACGTGTGTATGGTGTGTTGTATAGTAGTTATATATAATATAATATAGTATTATAGTGGTTTTGCACGTATTGTTTCCGTCTTCGTCGCACCGCCACCTTTTTGCTATAGGTAAAAGAAAAACTTATGAGGAATGTTTTATTCAATATTCAATTTTTTTCACTCACAAATGAACATTTTATCATACTTATTTGGTCAAGAAAAAACCAAAAAAGTGGAAAATTCACAATTTTTTTACTTTGCCCAAAAAGCGACATAATGTTTTGAAAATTATTTACAATTTTAAATTGGTGCCAAAAAAAGGCTTTGCGTGGCCATAAATATTATTCTTTCCTTTAAATTTGATAATAGATTAAATTAATCAAATATTAAAAGTAACAGAGATAAATGATTTATTCTAAACATGAAATTTGTTATATTTGTTTATGACTCACTGTAGGGCAGAGGACTCGTAGCATTAGCATATTTGTTTTACACGATACACTATACACGGTATACTAAGAAAAAGTCCGAGGTAAAAAAGTCCTAAGAAAAAAAAGTCCGAAACATAAATGGTCCGTGGTGAAAAAGTCCGGCACCTATAATTAAGTAAAAGAAAAAATACGATGTGATGCACAATCAAATTTCCAATTAGTATAAATATAAATTGTAACTAAATGATTTATCTGATGAAATTAATAAATAATATTGTAGGTACCAATATCGGCAATGTCACAACATTTTTTGGACTTATTGAACACGACTTGACTTTTGGCTGCCTGTAATAATCAAATACTATTACTTTAATCATAATATTATCTGGTTTCTCGAGTCTTACTTATATACATTAAATACATCCGATATAGTTAATATAGATAGACCGTGTATGAGAAACTGCACAGTTGACATATTATTTGTCAGTATAGTTCGACATATATGTATACCGGACTTTTTTACATTGGACTTTTTAGGCTTCGTACTTATCTATTGCGAACTTTTTAAGCCTAGGACTTTTTTACCCGGACTTTTTATCCTAGGACTTTTTTTACTACGATTCGTTTTACACAATCACAATAATAGCAAAATAAGAAACAAATACGTTTAATGCTGAGACAAAGCTAGTTTTGGAATTTAAATTACGATTAAATATATATTTTGAGGTTTTTTTGCTTTTAGGGCATTTTTCATTAATTTTATACTTTTTGATAGGTACCTACATATTTTAATTAATTAGGCATAATTAGGTAACAATACAAGTTACAACCAAACAGGCCCGCATTAAGGGAGGGCTCGGAGCGGTAAAACACGATTGAACATAAAACGATTGAGCATAGACCTTTTTAGCAACACGATTGAGCATAGAATATTTTATGCGATGTTGCCAAATTTACGTTGCCAATATTTTGTAATTTATTATTTTTGTATTATTACACCAATTATTATGATATCTGAGAAATAAAAAAAATTGAATTTAATATTGAAGCCTACAACCAGTATTTAAATCGTAAGAATACGGAATCTTTATTAATATATTTAAGCCAACTTGGAAACAGATACCAAGGTATATCAATTTAATTTATTATTATTTTATTATTATCAAAAAGACTTATATTATTGACTATTATTGACTTATAAATATTTTGATTTTATTATTTTCATTATTTATAACCTATTTTATTATTTTCATTTCCATTATTATAATTATTTAAATAAATATTTTTGTATAGTAGAGTTTAAAATTGAAAATGGAAACGATGCAGAGTTTTTTATGCTCAATCGTGTTGGTTTTCTTTTGTATTTCAATTTCCTTTGATACGCCGACAATTTATGCTCAATCGTATCGCAAAAAAGGTGTTTTATGCTCAATCGTGTCTCAGCAGCTCGGAGGGGCAATTGCCCCTGGCGGCAATATTCAAATTAGGTTTAGGGGCGTCAAAATATTGAAATAGTCGAAAATATAATAAAATATTGGTTATTACTGAGTTTTATTTTATATTTATGTAACTATTTACTACTAAAATTGTGTAATATATCAATAAAGTAAATTTTTTTTAAAATTTTTTTTGGGGGGGAGGTGGAAAATGTTATGTTGTCCCCGGCGGCAATTTTTATAAATACGGGCCTGCAACCAAATCATACAAAAATAAGTGATTTCTTATTACTATAATAATTACAATCAATGTTTACTTATTATTATTTTTGTCGGAGTTAAATTTATTTTTCATATTTATAATATGGTTGTTGATTGTCAAGGATGATATGCGAGTATTATAGAAGCACCTGAGGTTGGCCTATTAGATTAATTTTCCGTTAACTAATTTTATTGATAGAAAATTGTCAAGGCACAAAATATGTCTGACAATCGGCTATATAGGTACAGGGCCAAATTTATGCATAGGCCCGTGAGGCCCGGTCCTAGGGCAGAAAATTTTGTAAGAAATAAAAAAAAAATCATATAAATATTTTATGCATTTATATAACTGCGTAAATTGGTATTATATAATATTTAGTATATATATATATTATATATATATTAAATTTATTATTAATAATTACTACATTTTGGGTGGGGTATAGTGGGGTAGGGGCGGCATATTTAAAAGGGCCTAGGGCGGCACCTGTTCTAAATCCGGCACTGTACAGGTACCCTATATATTCACATTTCACATTTCGTGTTCGGTGTTTCTAAACGGCCGACTACTCGTTCTGTTTGCGATTTTTTTCATTTTTGTATTTATTTAATTATTTGTATGCATTAGTAACTTCGAAATTTAAAATTTAAGTGTCTGAATTCGGTCCTGGAGTATTTTCAACTGACAGTAAAATATTATATTGTAAAATTTGTTACGTCAAAGTTTGAAGCACAGAGGTTTAATGTTACGGAACACTATAGTGTCTACAAAAAAACACCAACAATAGTTATCCAAAGAGCAAAAAAATTAAATGCATTCAAATCACAAAAAGTACAACAGTTATTGTCTAATACTAAAATATCGTGTTTTAATAAAGATTTGTGTTCCACGTAATATACCATTAAATAAATTAAATAGCTAATGAATCTTTCAAATAATTTTTAGTAAAATACACTGGAAAAATAATTTTAGCTGTGACCACATTACAAAAAGGCTACGTAGATTAAATTCACGTTGAATCATTGATTAAAATTAGAAAATAATGATGTAATTAACAAAAAAAACTGGGTGCCCGTCGACGAGACCACTAATTCTTTAGGCCACTTTGTTACAAACGGTACTCTCGAAACTGATGCTCCAAGTCATACATTTCTATTAAATTCTGAAGTAAGTACTGTCTAAGACCAATTGCTCGACTATTGAGAAATTATTTGACAATTCCATGAATATTTTGTGACCGGACGAAGTTCGTCATGACGAAGTCCTATTATTTTTAAGTGACGCGGAACCTATTGTATGGTGAATCTGGTAAGGAAATTTAAGTTTTCTACCTTAAAATTATCCTCGTCACTTCTATTAATTGTGCACAGGCATCGCCGTATTGCTGAAAAAAATCGCGGAAATTATTCTAAGCAACCGAGCCAACAGAGCCATTGCTAACTCACAAAAATATTTTTCTGATGCATCAGCCTTGCATTAAATTTAGTGTTTATTAAGTCAAATTTTGGATTTCTACCTGATAGGTAGAATTATCAGTCACGAAGCAAAAAATATTCCACATTATGTCATAATATTGCCATAGTGCAAAATTTAAAATTTAAAATTGAACCAAGTCTATGTTTCAATAGGAAGAATAGTTCAAGAAAAAATATATTATGTTTTGAAAGAAAAATCAAAAATTTTAAATGGTTTAATGGAAATTTAAGCATAAATTATTTTGTCTACTTTACATATACGCTTCAATTAATTCTATCGATGTCGAAAGATTATTTTCGATGTCCAAATTATACTGTAAATAATATACTGTCGGCATAATGTGACAATAGACTATATTTACAATTTGAAAATTTAAAAAAACATTTGGTCGTTCAAAGTAATATTTTTAATGTAAAGATACTTAACTATTAAACTATCTGCCAGTTTTAATGATTCTTACTAAAATACTAGGACTTATATAAAACAAAATTGTTTAAAATCAAACAAATTAATAAAAAAAAAGCTTTTTATTCATTTGGCCATGGTTAATTTAATATGACCATATAATCAAATTATGTAGGTAATTGTCATTCTTATATTGTATGCATTTTTAAACTATTAAATTTTTTAATTAAATCGATACAAAAAAAATAATTTTAGTGCATATTTAAGGTTTATAAGTGCATAGGTCCTTTTCCCTAAGTCTTATGAGTTAGTTAGACGAATACAACACATACGTATATGATATACACTTAAAAGGTTATGAATAGACATGTTAACCATATAAAAAGACAAAAACATATAATATAAATTAATTAAATTATAACCATTATTAAATTTACTATTAGTAATGTAAGCATATGCATTAATATTTCATTTACAATTTTTGATTCTGAGACTAGCAATTAATACAGTTTAATACAGGATCCAGCATAAATTGTACTTATAATAATTTAAAAATATTAAAAACACGTGAGCACAACATTAAAAAAAAAAAATTGTTTGAAGTTCAGAATTTGACACAATTTATCAACATGACAAAAACCACGAACATTTGTAAATTATTTAAAAACTTTTAAATTTTAATAGGTAAGGCCAGTGGCGTATTTTGGCCAGTGCCTCCCTGGTGCATCTAAGTTAGGGTCCACACAAATTTTATCATACAATTTTAAACAAAAAATATTGAGAAATTATTATTTTTTTATTCAAACAAAGGCTTAAAAAGTTCATTTTTAAGTATTCTAACTAAATTTAACTAAATTTGTAAGTAGTAAAACAATGGTATTATTATTATTATCATTTTTTGTTATTAGCTTTTCTATTTACTCTTTCTAGCATCAGTATTTAATAATGTAATTTCGGTCTTGATGGGGACCTCCACTTCCTATAGGCCCTATGCCCTAAGCCACTAAGTTGCATGGTATACTGCTATAAGGCTTGAACATTTAATTCAAGTTTGCTCATAAAAGTCATATACATGTGGCGAAACAAACCTAAAATAACCCACAAGCAACGTAAAATCTAAATAGTGTATAAATCTAAGTAATAAATATAGGTAGGTAATATTATAACACTTATAAATTAACTCAATTGTTTAAACGTGATAGGTACCTAGTACCTACTCATACGTAAATTTACAGAAATGATGATTATAACATAATTGGTAACTAAGTAGACTTATAAATTATAAATTAAAATATTAGATTTTTGAAGAGTAGTATAAATCATTGTAAGTATAAAGAAATTTTAACGAATAACTTAAAACAGTAATCGTGCTTCATAAAATGTAAAAGTGACTTAAATAAATTGGTATGAAGAATAATGAATCTAATATTCAATTTATGAGACTATTACCTGTACGCTGTACCCCATACCTACCTGATGAATGATGAGACATTACATAATATGAATATATATGATCGCATATAGGTATATAACACAACGAACGAAATTACCTAATGATATTTGAAATCTTTTTATGTAAGTATGTAAAATATCAAATATTCAAAAATGTATTATTATTGTAATTTATTTTAGAAGAGCTTACCTCTTAAAAGATTTGTCAAAGAATAAACAATTTACAAAAGATACAAAAAAATACATTTTTATATTTGAAATAAATCGACTTTTGGTGTATGAAAAATTATTATTTACAATTAT
This sequence comes from Neotoxoptera formosana, assembly GCA_022818045.1. Taxonomy (NCBI): domain Eukaryota; kingdom Metazoa; phylum Arthropoda; class Insecta; order Hemiptera; family Aphididae; genus Neotoxoptera; species Neotoxoptera formosana. The sequence continues at coordinate 46,634,764 of CM040633.1, forward strand.
TACAATCATACAACATACGGTAAAAAGATAAATAAATAACGTTGTGACGCAGAACGCACTAGAATTTCGACTGCTCGAGATACTGCTGAAATAAACTAACAACTAACAATGTGTTAATATACGTTCCTCGGAGATAATAAGACTACACCATTCCATGGAAAATCCGATTTTCGTGGAAATATGAGCTCTATATCTAATAAGTGTCATAACTACGGGCACTGTTACGGTTCGCCTTTTACTCCAGGCGTGAATTCGAGACCGTCCAGCCATCATATCGTCGTTCGTGCGCCACTGACCCGTGCTAATCAAACGCCATCCAAATGATGCAATTATTTTGCCACTTATTCGTCCTATCTAACGAAACAATAATTTAATTAGGCACATGCACGACTCGATTGAAATTAATTGTCGACCAATTTATAATTAATAGTATTGGTTCAATATTTGATAGTATACCACCATAATCATTGCCTTTTACAAAAATGTTCAGAAAAGTACTTATATAAGTTGACAGTTTAAAAAATAAGTAACCATGATGATAAAACAATTTTAATTTACTGGCATTATTGTACAAACAAGTTATGGAGACCGTGCGTACCGTGTGTCATATTATTTTTATATCCCTAAAATATTTAAAATATTAAACTTTTTTAGGAAATATATCCACGGGTTTCAACTATCTAATAAAAGTTTGGATAACTTAAACTTGATGATATTATATCATTAATAATAGTTTTTCAAAAGTTGTATCACTGTGCCCCAATACTGTGCGTCTGTACGTCCACACAGTGACACACATACAAGATGTATTAAAACAAAACCAATTTTCTTATAATGTATATAGCAATATTATACGTCATATTGTCATGTAACAATTAACATGTATAGGTACACTACAAAACATAAAACATAAAATATAATAATATTGTTTTTTAATTCAAATTGTTATTGTGGACTGTGGATTTCAGTCTATTATTGTCCTTCTACGCATTACCTATATAAACGTAGGTATACTGTATGAAAAATTATTAATAAATACATTATAGAAGATACATACAATTCTGTGTTGGATTGTTTCTTTGAAGCAAGTTCTTATATAAGAGTTGTCGTTAATTATTGCTATAGACAGTAGGTACCTTATATAATATATTAGGAGATATAAATGCTGTAGTACGTCGTACGATTGTACGAGTATACCTACGTCATTATGTCAACTATATATGCAACTTGAGCTGATTCCGCTAAACACAACAAACGTTTCATACAAATCATTATATAATAAATAATAATATACAATTTATAATAATACCTACTAATAATATAAGTTTTAGAATTGCGACAAATATTATTATTAGTTGTGTCACTAGAGCTTCGTTCGTATTGGATTATTTCTTTAGGCTGAATTGTTTTCCGGCAAAGTGATCACCCACCATGAGCATTTTCCGAGAAGGTTAAAATTCAACTTTTGCAAAAAAATTAATATATTGTTAAAGATATTTTTTTAGAACTCCGGAACCTAAATAAATCAAATTCCTTTATCATTAAGATATTATACGATATTATATATTATTATATTAGTCTATATCGTATGTATCATATCAATGTCACTAATTTATAGTCAAAAATCAAAATAATACATTAAATTATAGAATTAAATAACATAAAAGGTATAGAAAATTAAACAATGTTTAATTATTAACATATGACGTGATTACAAGTTTTAGTCCGCGATTATAGGTTTAAAAGATATGATGGCTATATGGGCTATGATAATTTTAGAATCTATGTGGTGATAATATATTGATTTTACAATGATTTGTACAAGGTGGATTACTATTACTCGCCCTCTTTTTAAAATTATCAAATTATTATATCAACATTTGATGATTTGGAACAAATGTCTAGATATAAAGAAAAAATTCAAGTTCTTAGTTGTAGGTACTTACACTGGACTATCAAGGTATTACGTAGCTGGCTACGTGCCAACGTCTATTTTAACTAAGATGAATCAACATTTTCAAAAAATCATACGCTTAACAAATTACAGAAAAAAGGCTGTTTTCATTAAAAAAAATACTTTACCTAGTATTCCTAAAACACACTGCTACGGTGATGTATAAAAATCTAAGTATTTTCAAATACGTTTTTTAAGTATTACTACTTATAATTTCAAAAGTCAAAATTTGTATGGATGCAATGGGATTAAAGGGGGATTAAAGGGGGTTAGAAACTTAGAAACGAAATACCCTATAGATATTACCTATATAAACACAATGGCATTAATCAATTATCATTATGCATTATCGTTTGACCTTACAATCTTACATAGTAAATTAATCATTGACATACAATTTACGAACGTATGCTTATAAACTGACACATATGCCAATAAATATATACTTATGTTATAATAATAAACCTATATTAATAAATAATAATATTATATTAAATTATATTTCAGATATAGACATATAGTTTCTAAAATATAATATAATGAAGTATAGAATATAAAAGATTGCTGTATAAAAGATAAAGAACAAAATATATATGTATTATGTCTATGTGCTTATTGATCGTTTGATAAAAACGAATTTTCGCCTGTCCTCAATTGACATTAGTAGGTACACAAATAATATCATTGTCGATAAACTGTTCTACACAAACACAATTTGATATTTTGAAAGAAATGTTTTTCTACTGCGTTTTTATTTATTCAACTAGGAAGTATAAAAAGTGTTTAACAGTTAAACATTTGAACTCATAACCACAGTCACGTGGAAGTACTAATTAAAAACATATTGTTTAAAAGGTATGAACCTAAGTAGGTACCTATACCGATGTAATATATAATTTTAATCATTATTAAGTTTATTACGTAAAATTCTGTACAGAATAGGTCTAAACTCTAAATAGGTAGTTTTATATTGGTTTCACTTATTCAAAATACGTGAAACGCAAATTCTATAGAGTAATTATTTTCAAATAAAAATTTCAAATACTTATTGATATCGGGAGACTTACCTAGGTACTTATATACATTAGATTTTTTATTATTTTTGATAAGGATTAAGGGCATTTAAAATACAAGATATTATTATTATAATACATAATAAATTAGACCTGAGAATTCAAATCAGATCCGTGATAAAGATGAAAGGGTACTTGTAGCAGTAAGCCAATACAAACTACCATATTATGAATATATTATATAAAATAATGAAGTGATTCACTAAGCCATGATCACCCACCCATTTTTCTCATTCACATTCTTGAAATTTAAGATTTTTTAAGTATATTAAAGGACCATATTTTCAAATATAGGTACCTAATTAGATTTTTCATATCATTTAAATCTTAAATTTTAAGGAGTATCAGGTGATACAAACATATTTTTTCAAAAGAAAACCAACCTTTTTTACTGTACAATTTAAAGCAGATGACATATTTTTTGAAAATGTAAAAGTATCTTTCTGAGTAGTTTCTGAGTTATGGAAATGTATACACTATCAAAAATGGTTTTACAAAACCATTAAACATAATAGGTAGGTATGTAATATATTTAATCTATTACTTATTAAACGCAGACAATTTTTCCAAAATATAAAATTATAGCAGATTAATATAAATTATACTTCCTGTAAATTCAGTACTATCTATTAGAAAAAAAAAACGATGAACAGGAAAAAAGATGATCTCAGGCATGTATCAGTAAGGGCCTGGGATGGCGCGGTCAATCAAAATATTTACTGACCACCACACTATATTATTAAGATATGTAACGCTCAAATAATTAAGCTAAAGTAAAAAAGGCCAGCAAGTGGTTACCGCCTTGCCGTACAATAGGAGTCGAGTGGGTCACTGCAATGAATATGTTAAATTTGAATTCAATGATATAAAATCATTGAATACGAAAAAAGATGCTGAGCAAATTAGAGCAAAGACGGCCTACCTTACTAAGTATATTTTATATTATTATTATTAAGCTATTTAAGTAATTGATTTTACTAAAACAGTAGGTTGAATTTTTTTTGCCAAAAACATTGAAATTTAAAATGTCATTGTGTGTATAAAGTACAATAATATACTTTAAAAGTTTCAAGTACCAACAAAAACATTTTTTAAATTGCAACGAATAACTAGGTAACATTGTTATTCTTCATTTAAATATCTAATTTCGTCCAAATTCAAACTTAAAATCAACCATGTAAATACATTTTTTTGATTTTTCGGTTATACTATAAACTACTTACAAAAAAACTTGTTTTTAATTTTAAATCCTTTGCTATGAGTCATAGCCTATGACAATTGAACATTTGAGATATTTTGAACTACAAACTAATTTGCAGATTTTCGATATTTTGGTCAATATTTGAACTTTAAACGTTCATAAAAAAAGGTGTGCTAATGTATTTTTAATATTTTTGAACTGCTATTATAACAACTTATGCTGAATCTTGTATTAATTTTTCAAGCTTTTTGACCCTACAAAAGTTTATTTATCGATATTTAAAAAAAAACTAAAAAAAAATCTAAAATGTTTAATGACTATAAATAGTTGAAAGTCAAAAATTGTTTGAAATGTTGTGGTGTATAGAAAATGAAAATTTTAACATTCGGTGAAAAATTCAAGTGTGTACTTCGTTCAAGTGGTTATTTGTTTTTGAATTACAACAAAATAAAGGAAATCGTTACATACCTGAGAAATCGGTAGTTTACAGCATAATATCCAATGTCTAATTACAAAAACTCATAAAAAATTAGTTTCTTTCCAAAAACACTTTTTTTAATTTAAAAAAATGTATGGGAAATCTTTGTTGAATTTTTAAATCTTAGATTTAAACGGAAAACTTTAATTGCAAATTTTCGTCGTTTTTACGAATTTTGTTGAAATTCTAACTTTAGACGCTCATGAAAAACTATTGTAAATTTACGCACAATTTTTTTTTTTTTTACTTACAACAAGTTATGAAGAAGCTAGTATTAAATTTTCAAGGCTTTTGACTGGTCAAAAAATATATATATTATATATATATATATATTTTTTCTTTTGTTATCAATAATAATAAAAGAAAACAGTAAATTTCTTATACCTATTATAAATAGCAAGAGTCGGCAAGAGTCAAAATATATACATTTTATTATGTATAGAAAATGTTTATATACAATTTGGTAAACAATTGCATGTATCTATACAGTCATTTTTTGTTGATTTACGCCAAAAGGGTACCACACGATTGCGTATGATCCACCTTTTTAGGAACACGATTGCGTACGTTAAACAATTAACTTTAAAATTTACTCCAAAAGTTAAACGATTGCGGATGATTTGCTGTGCAACATTGCCACATTTAATTTTTAGTTTAAAATAAATATAACAGATTTTACAAACTAATTTTTTTATTTTATTTTAATATTACTATAAAATACATTTTTAGATTTGTAGATAGTAAGTAGTAAGTACTATACAAAATAAAATGATTAAAAATAATAAATGGTTAAGATAATGTACTGTAAAAGTGTATTCAATTTAAAATTGTATACCTTGGTACCGCTTAAATAATTAATTTTTGACAAATTTGTTATATTTTTATGAATTTTATACTTACTTGTATATTATATTCTTTTATTCGAATTAAATCAGCATTTTTCTATTTTGTTAATATGACCTTTGTATACTGATTGCATTTTTGTACATGTCCCCTCTTCCTTTTCTTTTAGAATTGAAATACCTAACATGTTGGATGGGAGCTATGAAATTGAGCGTTCAGTTTAATGAAAACTTTTTGATCCATTTGTTAATTAATTTGAATTAATTATTTTGTAAATTGTAAATGTAAATTGTATGTTCTATTAGTTTAAATCAAATGGCAACAGTGCTTCAAAGTTGCAGATAAAAATCGTACATCAAATGTTCACGATTGCGTACGTCAAAAAAGACCATACGCAATCGTGTTTCACCTCGCCAAAAAAAAAAAAATCAATTTTGTCAAAATCTAGTTTTGTGTTAAAATTTTTGTTTTTTCTTCATTTTTTTCAACGCTTTAAAAACTTTTAGAAATTTTCAAAAATGACCTGGCAAAAACTCAAAAGTACTAACTACTAAGTAGATTCATTTTTCCACCAGTAAAGATATTGATGACGAAAATCGAAGCATATTATTTCAATTACTAATCGTGTATACAGACAGAAAAAAACACACCATTGTAAAATATTAATTTTTCGCTCAGCTCAGAATATTAAAGTTAAACCTTTTTTTAAACTTATACCATGATATTTGTTATTATTAAATAATTATCTTAAACGCTGTGTTCTATGTAAACACGACGTATACGAACAAAACAGCTTGTAGTTTATCGCACCGGACGCAATTTGATTTTCAAACAGCATGGTCAGAATAGAAATCGTTCGTATGTACCCACTCAACCACTCGTCTTGTTTATGTATGGGGACACATATCAGGGTTTATCTTAGGCTTGCCAGGCTTGCCATTGTATGTGTGTATTTTTTTAATGATTATGGATTAATAATATAAAATTTCTAAAAAACTTATTTCTTTATTTTGGAAATTTGTTTTATCCAAATTCCAAAATTTGTAATCACGTTGTTGTACCGTTGCACGTTTGTAAATCAACTATTTTTTTGTAAATGTTAACAAAAATATTTTTAATAGATTCTGGTAAGCTTATTTTCATGAAAATATTGATAATAAAATTGTCAATTTCGGTTCACTAGCTTATAATTATACGATCCTCTAAAGTTTAGTAAATTCATTGAAAGTTTTAATTTTAATAATTGGTAAACATTTCATTTACTAGAGCTAAAAATTTTTTTTTAACTATCATTTTAGTTATTATACACTTAAAATGTTACATAAAATAACCAGCCCAGACATTTATTTTATTATACAGCTTTGGAATTAATCACTGACTGATAGTAGACATTTTTAAAAGTAATAAAACAACACGTCTTATTAAAATATTGTACCCATACTAGAGACATGTATTATAAACTTATAAATAATTTATATTAAATAATGTTTTTATTCTCGTATTTTGCTGAATTTTCTATTCTTGTCTTAAATAATGTGATGTATTTTATACAAGTACTAATAAGAACAAAAAGTTATTTGTTTAATTTAAAAATGTATTTAAACCCTAAAACAACAAAATTATACATAAATTATAAAATTACATAAATAGAAAACCACTTATTTTACTATAAAAACCAATAAGTAGATAATGATTTGCTTATGATTCATTCATAAATTGTTTATAATTTTCAAATTAAAAACAATTACTAATTACAGTTGATAAAAATAAATTATGTACATATATCACATACTAATCTCAATATGTCTAAAATAATTACATTTCTGTATTTTGTTCACCTAATACTTCAGGTTCTTGAACAGCTTCAGGAAGTGGAAAATACATATTGGAACAAGAATTTTCAATAAAATAATCACCACCCATTTCTGCATACATTTCGGGTGTCAACAAATATTTATGAAAATCTTGCTTATTAGCAAATTCTTTTGCACCAGACCAAGCATCTAGAAAAGGGGAGTCAGATAATTTTACATTAATATTAGATTCTAATGGTCTCATTTCCCGGAGTTCTCTATAAACTCGCTGCTTGAAATTGGGCAATTTCGTTGGACCACCAGTTAAGAAAACATTTTCTGCCAAATCATTAGCTGTTTGGGCATTATATTTTTTCAAAATGAATTCTATGGTATCAGTTATTCCACCTTGACCACAACCAATTATTGATGGCTGGAAAAGTACTTCTGTACATCTCATACGCTCTATACCAAAATGTAATTGATGAGCTTCTTTTGGATTTTGTTCCTCATAAGTGTTAGAGCTAACAAATGTTGGATCATAAAATCGTAAAACTTCGTCAAGCTCAGAGATTTTTTCTTGTTCCTCTTCGCTGTCAGTATCACCACCTTCCTAAAATTTACATTTAAATATTTTTTTTAAGTCAAAATCAATTTATAAGATTTTTTCTTGTTTATAACATTAGTATAATAAAATCAAATGTTTAAATTAATTATCAATTATTTAGTATGCTACCAGTATAGTATTTTTATGCCTGTGGGTTTACTTAGTTTGGTTAACATAAAGGTCGAGGTAATAAGTCATAATATTGTGTTCAAGTGCTTTGATTTTAAATTAAGTATATTTTTATTAAATCAGTAGGGTAGCCGAATTACTAAACTTTAAATAATGGGGTATAATAATTTTTCCAAAACAAAACTGAATTGTTTATGTTGTTAATTGTATATATTGGTACTGCAAAAATACTTCCAAAATAATATTAATACTAATTTCAACAAAAATAATTTTCAACTATTAGGAAAAATCATAAGTATATTATCAACCTTCCACTCTAAAATTTATTCCACAAATTAAAGAATTAGAAAAAAATTGAATTTTAAGATTTTCACTAAACTTTAAATTCATGTTCAGCACCAAGATGATATTTTAGAACAAAATAGAATTAATTTTAAAATACCTACAACAAACTTAAATATTACCTATTGTAGGAGCATGTCTTAATAGAGGAGTCAATCCAATGATAGTTTGGATAAAGAAATTTTTATCACCCAAAAATATACTAAAATAGAATATCTATACTCCGGCTACCAAGAGAACGCAACTCGTTCGCACATCCAAATAAAGTAGCTTCGCTGTCTCAGGGTCAAATTTTTCCACCACACGACGGAGCATAATAGCACTAGGGCTGATATAGGGATGGTAATGCGCGAAATACTATGAGTTTTGATCATCACCTAGATGAATTCTCTCAGTGGACTGATTATTATAAGACTAAAATTAGCTTAAAAAAGAAAAATATTTTTAACAGAATAAAGTGAACATACTTTATTAATAACTTTGTAAACATCCCAGTCTTCATCTCTGCTACCAAAATCATCATCTCTTTTATCTTTCCTTGCAAGCTGGCTAATTAATCGCATTCGTTCGAAAGATGCAGCAGTTCCTCTCTTAGCCATATCTTGTCTACGCTGTTTTCTAACAGTTTTTTTATCAATTATATCTTGCCTTTTTTTGTATATATCTTTAAGCCAAATTTTGGAAATAGATTCCTCTTTTGGTAATTGAATTTTGTTTTTAAAAAGTCTTAATTTAGGCTCCTCCATTACATGTTCTTCAACATTGGAAGCATTATGAGAAGCAGCTGCAATTTTTGATTTCGCTCTATCAATTCTAGTTTGAAGATCAGTAATTAATTTTCTTAAATCCTTTTCATTTTTTAATCCATGAGATCGTAATACTTCCTGAAAGCATAAAAGATTAAACTTGTAAAATAAATATAACATTTTATTTTTATTTTGAAAACATTTAACGAGCTGTTGCCTAATTACAAATAGTGTAAATTGTACATGCATATATGTTATATAAGTATGTCCGTCGAGTTGGCATGGGCACATTATGTCTACGTACAGTAGAACCTCGATTATCCGAACGTTATTTCGTTTCGATTTATGTATTCAAATGCTCTCTTATCCGAACTTTAGCAGAAATTCGTCATTTAAAAATTAATCAGTTTGTCAAAAACAAATATAATACAAAAAATAATAAGTCTATAATATTTAATAATATGTATTCTTAAAATAATAATAATAATATTCTTCGTTATAAGTAATAATAAATATAATAAGTAATAATAATTTTATATTCATTATACAAATAATATATTTTTTTTAATTTCTATTATCCGAACTCGGTGTGGTCCCAATTAGCTTGAATAATCGACTGTACATGGTATCAAAAATTTGCTAAGATTTTGTTAGGGCAATTTTGGATTTTGCTAGGGCCCCTAAACTTTGCAAATCCATAAACAAATATGATCTATCTATGTTGCGTACCAGCACATTGTCCGATTCCATCGGTTTTTTTTATTTTTTTTATTTTAATTTCAAAGCTTTAAAGTCTTTACAATATCAAAATTAACAACACTACATAAATTATACTGAATGCAAATTTGCTACACAGAATGTTAGTAAAACGGAGACAACACATAAGGTAGTGTATAGTGCCCTCTTAATCACAAAAAGAAATACTATTTTGACATAAAACTGTTTAAATTACCTCCAAAACAATAAAAAAAATTGTTTTATTATTAAATATTGATGATTTGAATACTTACTCTAACTTCTTCAATCGGTTCTCCATCTTCAATCATCTCTCGGATCATTAGTAATTGATGAAGTTGTTCTTCGTCTTCTGCTAACTGTACATTTACAAATTTTTAATTATACCTTAAATTGATATTTATAAATATTAGAAACATAAGCTAGCTATTATTACTTTTTCATCTCTTTTTCTAGCATTCATCTCTACTAGTTTTTTAGCCATTTCTCTTCTTTTGTCTCGTTGTTGATCTGGTGTTAAAACAACAGCCATAGAATAAGGAAGTTGTATTCTTTTTACATTACTTTCATAATACTCTGCATCTGACCATTGTTTTAATACATCAGTATAATGAACTGCCAAAAACCCATGTTCATATAGCAATTCCTTAAATATTATTTTTATATTAGTCATCCAAAATTAAAGTAATCATGTTTAATTATAAGTAATACACATTATTGTAAAGTACCTCAGCTCGACTTGGTGTTATAGCATTATAATGTGCCGGATATTTAAGTTGTAGAAGTTTGTGTAAATAATATGTTATATGATATCCACCGACATCAATTCGGCGACTATTAATTAAGTCAGGAGTACCTTTGATTACAGGTATAATATGTGTTGTATGATGTCCACAATTTACAACTAGTCCTGTTTTTTCATTATGACCATTATGTTGGTAACTGAATAGGCCGTCTATTCCATAACAAATGCCAGGAACATGGTAGCATTCAAACAATAATTCTGACATTACTGAAAAACAATGTTGAAATGTATAACATAAAGGCAATGTCAAGCAGTTAAAATATTTACATAGACGGGAATAATTAGGATTGGCAACTGGTTCCGTTATCATTATTGGATGGTTTATGCTGCCATTACTGTCAATGCCCAAATGTGAAAAAGTGTAGTCAAAAATCTGTTCTTGAACATTAAATTGTGTAATTACATTGCGATCAAATTGTGATTTTAATTGGAATCTGACAGCTTCTATGTTTGTTATATCATTTCCTATTAATGTCTCGCCATCCTAAACATACATTTTAATTAAATTAAAAACTTGTTGTCAATAAAAATTTTAAATTTGTTACTTTTTTTCCACGTTCCTTTCTTGGACGTGCTAAAATATTTTTAAATATGAGATTTGGAACACTAGACGTTGCCCAACCAGCTTTACAAGTAAATGAACCTGTTCAAATAAATAGGTTTTAATTAGAGACAAATAAGTTCTAATTAATGATAAATTTATATTATTATTAATAAAGTTACCATTATCTATGACTATCGCGGTTTTTGAATTTCTTAAAGTTTGAGTGTAATCGTAATATTTATTTGGAACTAGTTTGAGATCCTTGAGTATAATGACTTCTTCACCCATATCAAATAAATAGTAAAGTAACCATTTATTTTTTAATGTTATTTAAATTAAAAATATTTTAATAGGTAACTATTTATTAATTAATAATTTACAATATTTACATTTTTTAAATAATATTGTATTATATTTTTGTACATAACCTTACATTATTATCACTTATCATTATCTAACCTTATCACACAATAGACATTGGATGTGATTACAATTAATGAATAATTATTAATTACGAGTAGTAATACCAAGTAGTAACCACGATTTAAGATATATCTTAAAGGTAGTAACACAAAATATAACAAAAATAATACATTAATACTATAGTATCACGATTTATTTATAGTACTATAGAAGTATAATACTCATTACTCACTTGTCAGTACTCTTTCAGTCAGTCCTCACTCCTCAGTCCTCAGTAGCCAGTGACAGTACTTCAGTAGCCAGTCCTTGGTAGGTACTTGTACAGTTGTACGACTGCACATTCATGTCTGAGACAGCACATTCAATTTTTAAATTTTTTCCTATGTTCATAAACCATATAAATATTATTCTTAATTTTAAATTGATGACATGTTTCATAATTTTTTATATCGTACGTAGAAGAGTCCGTTCAGTTAATAATTATCTTTGGATGTAAAGGTAAAAAAAGTATTGTTTATCTATTACATTGGAACCTATATTTTTACACTGACTAATTGTAAGTTTCCTACTTATTCTGATAAAATTAATTATTCAATTAAAATATTGTTGTTAGTTAATTACTAAGAAATAATTTGATTTGTTTGTAATACTTTCATTATTGGTTAATATTTCGATAAATCTATCTAAAAATTTGACAACTCAAACCGGTGTAAAAAAAAAACGCACCGGGATGTTTGAACATTTAATGTTGGTTCATTATCTCGGTGTGTTATCATTTTAAACTGGTTTAGCCTAGAAAATTTCTAGTATGATTTAAATATCTAACAACAACCAATAACTATTCTGTTCTATAATTTTATATATTCTTTATGTATCTGTTTTTATAATTTACTAACCTCTGACCTATCTTTGTCTATGACCAAATTTTACTTATACTTTGTAATTTAAGAAAAAAGCTTACACTTTTCAACTTAGTCGTAAATGAAACATAAACATTTTAAATTTCAATCATTGATACTATTGATACTCAGTATACCTTTTACAAATATTATTAATTATTAAAAATAATATATTTATATTGTTATTAAATTAAATTACTTATATATAGATTAAACTAAGATAGAAGTGAAATATTATTCAAAATGTACCCATACTTTTAAATAAAACTCATGCATTTCTATTTTTTATAATAGGAAATTTATAATTTGTTGTAACAGTTATCATTTTTTTTATAAATGCAATTATAAATTGTAAAAATTGTATGAAAATACAAATTGAATGTAATCAATAATTTTTATTTATAAAATTAATAAAAGTGTATGAAACACATAGACCTTATACTGAGTATAAGGTCTATGATGAAACAATGTTTTTATTCTTGAGACTGATAATACCGACGAAATGACCACAATGTGACTAATGACCTAATATACACTGGTGCAACTAGCGTTGTTTTGATGTTATTATTCAAAATGTATTTTTTATTGATTTTATGATACGTAAATGTATTACTTTTTAATATTATTTTTAGTTGTCATGTAAGTAACTACTATTTTAACTGACATTTTCCAAGTAAATAAATTATTTTTAAATTTTATTGATAACATTTTTCATGTTACAGCAGTAACCTTAACTATTTTTCACATAAAGAGGGTCTTAGGATTAGGGATTTTACCTCCAGATTTATTTTAATATTAATATTTGTGTGCAGTTTAATTGTATAAAATATAATTATTACCATTTACCATTGGTTTCATAATATTATAAATATATAATTTTCTACTGTAAATCAATGGTTCTACTCATTTGATAATTGATAACTGACTAAGTATTAAACATTTTGATTTTAAAAATATGAAATTTTTTGGGGGTGCTATTGTCTCTAATAAATAAAAATATATATAAAGAAACACCCATGTTGAATAATATAATATCTTTAAAAATATTTTTTCAGATAACACAATTTGGAAAAAAGAATTTCATTAAGTAAAACTGCAAATTAATTATTTTCAGCAAAGGTGGTTTAGCAATGATTATGTTGTTTGTGATTTTGAAATCAAAAGTTTTGAACTTATAGTAAGCAAAACAGAAAAATTAAACAATTAAAAATAATATATATATCTTAACATGTGCAAAATTTTGATTTTAGTTCTTTTTAGATCATACCAAAATGGCTACAAGGTGGAGTAGTGACTATAATGCTATTGAAATTAGAGATTTTGATGCTCATAGAATGGCTATAGACTATACTGGATCTATAGTATTGTTAGCTGGTCGTAAAAAGTATGGTATTGTTGAAATTTATAAATCATCCAATATTTTATACCCTAGAACTTGTAAATATGAAATTAAAGCTCTAGAATGGAATCCGACAAATCACAACCAACATTTATGTGCACTGGCACAAAGCACCCAATTGCAATTACTTAGTTTGAAAAACAATGTTAATCTAGCTTCTTCAACAAGATTAAATACCCATACAAGAGCTATATTAGACATAAATTGGCATGCCTCTGATCCAAATATTCTGGCTTCGTCGTCTATGGATTCATTTGTCAATATTTGGGACATTAGAGACAACACTAGACCAGCATTATCTCTTTCAGCTATTATTCCTGCTTTGAGAGTGCGATGGAATCATTTAACAAGAAACTTGATAGCTACTGCTCATGGTGGGGAAGTGAAAATATGGGATCAGAGAAAAGCTGCAAATCCAATTCATTATATTACAGCCCATCTTAGTAATATACATTGTTTGGATTGGAGTTATACCAATGAAAATCAATTAGTCACTTGTAGTCAAGATTGCACTGTTAAGTTTTTTGAAATAAATAATCTTAAAAAGGCAGAAAATGTTTTGAATACTGTCACGCCCGTTTGGAGTGCTAAATATACACCTTTTGGCGATGGTATATTAATTGTTTTGGTTCCTCCGGAGAAAAGAGTAGATAATAACCTAATATTGTGGAATTTAAGTTCTATTAATTCACCTGTTCATACATTTGTTGGTCATTCAGATACAATATTAGAGTTTCAATGGATGAAAAATAATGAGGATAAAACATCTGAACATGAATTTATAACATGGTCTAAAGATCAGACCATGCGATTATGGCACATTGTGTCATTTCTTCAGGAAATGCCTATGGACTTTATTGAAAAATCGTGTGACGATAATTTGGATATTGATCAAAATGCGCCTACCTCTGACACAAGTAATGTGTCCAATGATGCACTTAATGACATTGATAATGTAAACTTTGAAGGCGAAGATCAAGATGAAAGTTTTTGTATGTCTACGAGTGATGATTCTTATAATACCGAAGAAAGTGAAGAACCTATTGTAAATTTACACCAAGAGTTTCTTTCATTGAATGTTGGTTCAGAAATCTTCATTGAACAAAAAGATCCTGATCGACGTATATTAATAGCTTTGGTAAAAGTCAATAATAATTCAATTACTATACATATGACGTTTCCATTAGACTACCCTGTAAACGTCGAACCTCAGTTTCAAATTACCAAAAGTACATATGATGCGAGCATGAAAAATAAAATTCATAAAGTATTGTATGATTCAGCTATAAAACAAGTCTCTAAGAACTTGACTTGTGTGCAGTTTTGTCTTCGTGAACTTGTTGTGTCTCTAAGAAAGTCCCGCATATCATTTTCAGAATCTCAATTTTCTGAAGATGATAAGAAAACATACTCGATGTATTCACAATCGCCATCCCATTATGAACGTACAAGTACTTACATATCTAGCCAAGACACTTATAATATTCTACAGCATAAAACAATGGGTGTAAAATTTTGTAACAATGGCGCATTACTATGGTTTAATAGCCCGCCAAAAAGGAAAACAGATTTTTTCCCATCTATTTCTCTACAAAAAATTGATAGTGCTAACCATACTCCACTACAAAAACTTCAACCTTACTGGTTTAGTAATAAAAATTCACCAACTGACGGCAGTAGTCGAAGCTCAAAAAGTTATAGAAAAGACAAGCTAGATAAACCAATAGTTTCAATTTATGATGTGTCAAGTTTATTTCCAATAAATAAAGATTTAGCATCAAAATATGAACTAGATGTATCTAATGTTTTCAGTACTTGTTTGAAAAATGCTTGGATTACAAATGGCTTTAAAAGAAAAGATTTAGTTCAAACTTGGACACTGGCTGCATATGCCTGCAATACAAAATGTAATGTAAAAAAAAAAGTTAGATCATCCATTGACCAAATTAATAATTGGAGAAAGCACCCGTTCACCATTCATATGGTAGATTCATTGATCTCTCATTATGCCGGTCATTCTGATTATCAAACCGCTGCTTTGTTATGTTGTGTGTTTAATCCAAATCCGGCTTTAAAAAATATTGAACAGGATAGGACACCTACACCCGTGTATACGCGTTCAAATAGTCTGTCGGAAGGTTTTACCTTTTCTAGGGGACAAGAAGAATCAACCGAATGTTTTGAAATTTCCGATCAAGGATTACTGTTAGAGGATTCTGATTCCCAGAAAAATGTTTTTTATGATGTATACAAAAAAATATACATGGACGTATTAGATAATTTAGGCTTATTAGATCAGCAAACTAGTGTTAAAAAATTTTTGAAACGACAAACTCAAAAGAGTAGTGCATTTTTTTTCAAATTCATTGTTGAATGTTTAAAATGTAATGATTCAGTTAAGGATGGATACTGTCTCGAGTGTCAACAATTTAGTCTGAAGTGTACATTATGTAATTCGACTGTAAGAGGTGCAGCTCATGTTTGTCTTAAATGTGGACATGGTGGTCATGCTAATCATTTGATTCAATGGTTTAGTAAAGAATCTTTATGTGCTATAAATTGTGGATGTTATTGCTTATTTGAAACAATGTCTATACTTCATATTAAACGATATGACTCTAAAGATGATTGAAGATTTGTCTAATTTTTGCCTTTGAAGTTTTCATTAAACTGATTTTTTTAAGTTCCTCTTTGTTCTGTTGCAGAACCAAAGATAAATCACATTTCAATTTATTTTGTTATTTAAAATTATATTATGTTTTTAATGGTAATATCTTTGTATTTTAAATATAAGTAAAAATCTGTTAACTAATCGAATTGTTGAAATCAAATATACCTATGTTTATTTTTTGTAAATGAATTAAGACTTCATATTTATTGACTATTAATCTTATTTTAAACTAGTAAATATTTTATATTTTATAATAACAAAAATATATTAATAGCTAAAAACTCTGTGTACAAAATATGTAGTAGGCAGTAGTTCAGTTTTTCATATCACTGAGCACTCTTAATTCTGCTAATTTAAAGAATTTTATAGTTGGACTTTTAATGAAATGCACACATTTTTAATACAGATGTTTAGATTATTTTGACCAAATATAAAGGGCCGGTTTAAAATGATATCCGATCATAATAACTATTTTATTTTCTATAACCAATGGCCACCCTATACAAACAAAATAATTATTGTTTTTCGTGTACTAATAAATCTGTGAGAGGCCTTCCTTCTATAGACAAAGTTGGAATATAAGAACAATCTGCTACTTATTACGTCATAAGACATTTTAAGCTTTTTGAGATATTCTCAATATTGTTAAATTACTATTTGTACACAAAGGCATAAAAATACAAATTATTATTATATACTAAAAGCAAAATAAATAAATTGATGTATTAATTTTAAAATTTTCATTACCTACCTTAAATTATTTTTTATCTTATGTCTTAAACAGTGGCTCTAGGAATTCAGTTTATAGGAGGGGGTAGTATTAATTTATTTTATTTTTTAAGTGATTTTTAGGATTGACATGGTGATTAATTAGAAATTGTGGGAAAGGTATCCTGCCCCTCTCCCCTTGACTGAATTGCACGAAGTATGAATGAGTAATATTAGAATAAATTACGAAAACAAAAAAGTGTTTAAAACAGATTATTAGATTACTCTTCATTAAATTGTGTAATTGAAATAGTCTATTCAAAATCCGTAAAACAAAATTGGCATTACTGTTTGAAAAAAAAAAAGAAAGTTAAATTGCTCGTGCGCGTGTGCAGGCCTACTAAAAGGTTTAAAAATTTGAAACTTTAACAAAATGTGTATTTCAAATTTCAATACTCCTTTTAACTATTGCACCTCTTAAAAACCTTTTTTTCAATTCAAGGTCATTCAATAGAAATTCCAGTTGTCTTCAACAGCCAACAGGTGGTGAGCGAACCACTAGTAGTACATAAAAAGCTCATAGGTTGTACCTATGTGATTGAGAAAAAAAATTAGATTTATCATCAATATATTGTATAATTCTAAGTAGGTAGTATCATTGATTATAAAATATAAATACTAATATTTATAATCAATGGTAGTACCTGTATAAAAATGTTCAAAATATGTTGGTGATAATGTGCCACGTGCCCATGTGGTTACCTATACGGCTATACAGTATACCCACTGTGATAGTGTGATGTAAAAACTTAAATATGATCATATATTTATATATACGTAATTGTAAACATATTTAAACAATAAGAACTTGAGTTTTCTAAACTGGTTGTTACTGTGTATACATTCAGTGATTGTGGGTATACCATATATACTATGTACGTATATTTAAACAAAACATGAAGGTTGTAGGTTGGTAGATACCTACTTATGGCCTATAGATTTTGTTATTTATAGATGAAGATTTCCAATGGTTGGCACATTGGATCAGTGGCGTATACATAACTTTTGTATAGGGGGGGGGGGGATCAGTTGTAAACATATTTTCAGGAAGGACAATTTTTAAACCTAGCTGTGGCTAAGTACTTGCACGTTAAAATAATAAAAAGGCCTATGGGAGGATGTCACCCCTTCCCTTGTATACGCCCCTGCATTGGATACACTCTATTGGTACGTGAAGATAAACGTGTATTTAATTGTCGCGATACCACCACATTATTTCTCAAGCGCAAAATATACTAGATGATAATAACATTAAATTTAACACAGTATAATATAATATATAATAAGAACAGTTTTTGATGATTATAGGTTTATTGAATCTTATTGAAATTGGTTTCGTTTAAAACCCCCCAATATCAGTTTCCAACCCGTTAAATGTTGGGTGATCCATCCCTAAGCAACTGGTGACTGTTTCATCTTCTCCGTGTGGACAATCGTCTTGTAGATCACATACCCATTGTCGCGGTATGCAACTACGTGCATTATGTGTATTAAAGTTATTCAAACACTGAAAAAATAAATCAATTTTACAATATTTGTAGCGTATGTGCACAAGTGTATTATATATATATATATATAATATATTTTTGTTTTTACTCTAAATTCTGTAAATTGATTACACTGTGAACTCCAGTTGTCGCATACACGTTCATCGGATCCATCGGCGCAGTCTTTAATCCCATCGCAGACTGCACGGAGACCTACACATCCCGTTCCTTGCCAACATTTAAAATTACTTTTGTTTATACACGTTTGGTCTTCTCGAGCGTTGGAGTCACCAAATCCTGGTCTTAGTCCGCTATATGTTCGGCCACAATTGAATTCATTTTCGTCCCATCTGTTATTTGGTATTATACATTTATTTATACAAATTATGTGCGTTTTAAATATATTTACATAGGATTTATTTATTTCGTGAATATAATGAAGTCTTTTTTACTTGCCCGTCATCACAATCTTCCCGTCCGTCACATAACCAAGAATTGGGTAAACAAACGGACATTCTTCTAGAACGACAACGAAATTCAAACTTCTTGCAAGTACCACGGCTATAATACCAATTGTCATTATTGTTGTACAAACTATTAGTACTCTCTCCGCCATTTGTATCTACTGCAGCATTGTAACAGTTGTATTCATCATCACCCTCTACAATGGTTGAAAAATAATAATGACGTACAATGTACAATTACTCTTAGTTATTTAATTTATTTGGGTACCTAGGTCCTAACTCCTAGGTATAGTTAGCTATAATAATATTATGCTAAGATATGATTAAATTAAATTAATTATATATATCTTATGAGTTATGAGTTTTAGACTTACCAAGACAGTCTTTTTGGCTATCGCATAACCAGCCCAGAGGTATACAGACGTCTGAATTTCGACACGGATATCCGTTGTAAACCATACCGTCTGTGAAACATTTCACTGTGTTTTTGATAATATCTGTGAAATATTTATACAAATATTGAATATTGATGTTAGGTTTATATATAATATAAAATAGGCATTCCATATATTTTCTATCCCACTACATAACAAACTAAAATGCAAAACGTATTAAAGATTCAATAAAATGCAGACAATGGTATCTGCTGAGTACCTACTGACTGCTGTCTATACGGGCATACGGCAATATATGTCCTACACCCCCCGGGTGTCAGCTGAATGCATCGCCATCACCAGAACAAGGATTGGACACACCACACACTTCTCTAACTAACTCTTTTCTTGTAAGTAAATACCCTCCACAAATCTGCAGTAGGTATCTGTCGAAGTGTCGAACCTCTCTCACTACATATTTAACATTTATTTTTTAAGAATAATATCCAAGACATGAAACCGACACCTTCGACTCTTAACTTCCCACGAAACATTGTTATCATTACAGGATAACTCAGTATAAAGATCAAGTTACTAAAAATCATTATAATAATTAATATTATTAATAGTATTATTATAATTATAATTATATATAATTTCTTTTGTTGATGTAATTTATCTGTATGTAATACCTACATTGTAAACCATATATAGTGATAATCACTCATAAATTGAATATAGTATGTTTAGTCGTATTGTGTCAGTATTGTAGGCTTATAAAGTTATAACCTATAGGCTATAGGTATGAAAAAATAAATTCGTATAATATTATAACCTAATATATTAGCCTTTGAAGCCTTAAAATGTATTAAAATTTAAAAAAAGTAAATACTTGTAATTTTATTAATTGGTATTTCGATATTTTCGTATTTACTAAGTGTTACCTATTTATTGAAATTTTCTTATTTTTTGTACACGATAATAATATTACTTTATTTGTTACCTGCAGGCTGCAGAAACAATTTAGCTATACTTACGTGGTAACTACCTTTATGCATAGATTACATATACTAATATATATGTATGTATATATACTTTTAGTATATTTAATCTATGCTTTATGTAATTTTATAGGCAAAAAATATCAATAATATTTACAGTTCATTTTTATTTCACTTTATTACAGGACCAAGTTCTTATTTGCAGCCGTATTGAAAATATAATACCTATATATTTATGATGATATTTCTAAAAACTAATTCATTTGTCAAAGAATAAGTACCGACAATTACCGGTTCGTCAATCCCGAACTACAATATCTTTTTTAATAATAGGTATCCGCTTGAATACCTAGGTAGGAACCTGTTTAAATTGCGAATTTAGAAACTATATTGTTTACTATATAACCTATATACTTAGTATATACTATAGGTACCTATTATTATAGATGTCTACTTGTTGAAATAGTTTAGTCATGTTTTTCTGGATGGGTCTTGAATCTTCAAACACATATTATATATTTAGATTATTATTTTAATTTATAAAGTTCGTTGACAACGCTGCAGATTACTGATGCATGATGATAAATTGATACTGACATACTGTTATGCGCTTAACTAATAACTGATGCAGTGACTCTGCGATATTAATTAACCACTGCGATATTATATTATTATAGCATAATGTTAATCACCTATAGGTTAAAATCTGTTTTCTTATACTACCTATTATCTTTATAACTATTAAGTCCAATGAATATAATATGAATTGATCATTCTACAGACTACAGGCATAAAATAACAAACTATGTAGGTGCCTTAAATACTTCCCAGTTTTTAATTTTTTCTAATAATGACTTTTAAATGAAACTGTGTAGTATTTAGTACTGTCGGTACATCTATTCGTAATATATAGTTCTATAGCAGGGATCTCCAAACTTTTTTATTCGAGGGCCATTTAAAATTATTAAAATCTCTTAGTAGATAAACCAAAATAATTGTACACATATTAAATGTTTAATTTTAAAATGTTGATTACATTTTTTTACATTTTTTTTTAGACTATTCATGGTACTTCAGAGGGCGAATAAAACTTATTCACTGCAGCTTAGATATGGATCGCGGGCCTAAATTTATAGACCACTGTTTTATAGTTTACGTATCCACGTCCTACACTCCTACAATCTACCCATAAGCTATAGCTTGCTACAAAAGAATAAAGTTTAATTCATTTAATATACTATTATTATCTACAAAATAGCAATTCTTTGCATTGATAAAATTAAAAATATTAACTATAATAAAGCCACATTTTTTTTTTAAAAAATGTTTTTACAGCTTATATCTTACAAAATATAATTTTAGTAATACAAATTAAGAAATTTAGGAATAAACAGATTCAATAGCATATTTACGGTTTTTGGTGAGTGGAAGGGGTTTAATTAAAAGAAATAATTTTATAAGCCCATATAAAATGCTAAAAAAAAATAATGATTGCCTTTTGCTGTATTATTTATTACAGCAGATCACACAACGTCCAAGTACAACGGTAAAGCACGATTGAGCATAAAACGATTGAGCATAGACCTTTTTAGCAACACGGTTGAGCATAGAATATTTTATGCGATGTTGCCAATATTTTGTAATTTATTATTTTCGTATTATTACACCAATTATTATGATATCTGAGAAATAAAAAAAATTGAATTTAATATTGAAGCCTACAACCGGTATTTAAATCGTAAGAATACGGAATCTTTATTAATATATTTAAGCCAACTTGGAAACAGATACCAAGGTATATCAATCTAATTTATTATTATCAAAAAGACTTATATTATTGACTTATAAATATTTTGATTTTATTATTTTCATTATTTAAATAAATATTTTTGTATAGTAGAGTTTAAAATTGAAAATGGCAACGTTGCAGAGTTTTTTATGCTCAATCGTGCTGGTTTTCTTTTGTATTTCAATTTCCTTTGATACGCCGACAATTTATGCTCAATCGTGTCGCAAAAAAGGTGTTTTATGCTCAATCGTGTCTCAGCCAAGTACAACACCAACATTTATCACGATCGTTTGAAGATTATATTTGATACAATTGAATACCTATTTAAACATATAAAAAACCATTTTTCCACAAAAATTTTTTGTTATTTTCTTGCAACTTGCAATCAAAAAAAATCCATCGTTGAAACTTGAAACATTCCACTTAGTTTTAACTTTTAACTAAATTATCATTTTCTGTACTCGCAATGAAATCTTCAAAATAATTTGACTAATTTTAAACTATTTATATTTTATAATACGAGTCTACGAATTTATTTACATCATTTTTATTATTTCATAATACCTATGTGCGATGTTTGTCAAAAATTAGCTTAACATTACCAGTGTCACTTATAGAAAAACCAATATTATTACTGCATGTAATAAAGGCAATGTAAAAATATAATATAATACAATATGTCAATATCCTTAGAAATATAGGTGGTCTGATGTTTTCGTTTGAAATCGTCTTTAGTGTGCAATGACTTAACATCATATTGATTTCAAATGTTAACACGTCCTCTGACCCCTCGCCTACAGTGACTTTCTCGCAGTGACGAGATACACTCGAAACCTACTATGATACAACAACCCAACTTCTCTGCGGGTTTTAAAAATTGAAATTTAACCGTCAATCGACCACTTAAATTTTTAGCGAGCCGGGTCCGTCTTCGGTCTTCGTATCCGGCAATTCCCCTTGCACACCCCCTTTACCCCCCCACCCCAACTAAAACCACACCTGGGTGCCTTACCGTACGAGTCGCTGTGAGCTTGCTTGGCGTCGATTTGGTACGAGGTGGCCGCAGCGTCCACGTCGACCTCGTCGGCATACTTCCCACCGCCGCCGCCACTGCGTTCGTCCAACATGTCCGTCAGGTTGGCGGTACCACGAGGATAGAGGCCGCCGGTGTATATGAAAATGGCGTTTTCTGTTCGGTTAGCGTGCATGTCGGTCTGATGTTGCTGCACAGGAACGGCGGCGGCGGCGGCGACAGCCGAACGGCGGAACTTGACGGCCATCATTTGATCCGGCGGCAGGTCGGCCAGCACGAGGTCGCTTAGCGGATAACGGAGTGCGTACCTGGCGTACGGGTAAGCCGAATAACGAACGCCCCCGACCTGCTTTGCGGCCGTGTCCCACGGGTCACTCGCGGCCGGCGGCGGTTTCTTGTACAGCTGAAACACGTCTACAGTTATTGCGGCTGCAGCGTCGGGCCCGGTTTCTGCGAACGACGGCCGCAGACCGCGCAGCGTCACGGACACGTGTTCCGCGGTGACCGACCGATGCGAGTCCCGGCGGGACGGCTGCGCACCGAACCGCCGTTCCATCGACTCCTTGACCGCTAGAATGGTGTCCAGATCCGATTCCGGGACCATAAACGGCGTGGCCACTTCGAACCGACGGCCGCCATCGCATCCGAACCGCGCCACCTGGTCACCGTCCACGAGCCGGGCGAAAGTGCCCTCGTACACCCGGTCGGCGGCCAGATCACCGGCCACCATGTAATCGCCGCCACCCCCGTATTTCTTGCGCGCCGACGCTACAGATTTGAACATGACGTGCCGTCGCTTGTCCGGACCGTTTCTGTACAGGCACACTCCGGACAGTCCCCGGCCCTCGGGCAGGCCCAGTCGGACGGCCACGCTGTCCAGAGTCACCGCTCCAAAGGCCGCGGTCGCCGCCGCCGTCGTCGTCGTCATCACAGCCATGGCCATCGTCGCCGCCGTCATCGTACTCGCCGCCATCGCCATCATCACCGCTACTGCAGCCGCGGCGGACCAATCGCGCGCAAACATCGCGTCTGTCAATTCTCACCCGCGGTATACCGTATACGCGTAGTACAACAAAGTGCGCCTCACAAATACAAGCGGCGTGTTATATACGCACGTCGGGCGTTTGACGTGCGCGGTATAACGCAATCTGTGCGCACAACGTGCGGGTCGTCGTCGGCAACAATATTATTATAATAGCGTCGCGCCCATTGTCATCGATCGATCAAGGTCGACGTCGTCGTGCGGCGCGCAATCCTCAGTGGAAATCTTTCGTCTCGCGCGCAGTCAAAACCGTCAAAGATGGTGTGTGTGCGTCTCGCGCGTTCGAGTCTTTCGACCCGTCATCGTATATTATAATATTTTACGCGCATCACGACCGCCCGCGAGGTTCCGCGTGTACTCCTCGCCCCCACCACACACCACCGCCACCACCACCATTATCCCGGGGTCCATCACCACTGAGCAGGACGTATTATTATTGCGTATTATAGGATTACATTTTTTGTTTTTTTTTTTTATTATTATTTTCGAATTTTTGATATGATATATATATAAGTTATACGACGTCGTGTTTACCAATAAACAATTTTTTTTCGACGAATCGTCCGCAAAAACACGATTATAAAAACATTATATACAAGCACTTCATATACTGAATTGAATATTATATATTAAACGATTCGACGCGTGCGTGAAAAAACCGTACAAAATAATATCGTAATATAGGCACGTCGTAATGTATATAATAATAAGGTAATTATAAAATAATTATATTATACTTCACAAAAAAAGAAGACGGCACAATACACTGCAATAATGCCTCACGACCAGTTTATTATCCTTCGTATGTGTCAGTACGTGAAAAACTATAAAAATGCGTGTCTCGTGTCTGTATACGTATATTTGTTAAATTAAAATATTTAACGCTAAATATTAAAACACACCTTATATTATGTTGTATGTATTTAGTTACCTTTAGAGAGGTTATAATAACTCTTATCGGAATAATTATCTTAAAACTATATGAAAGGGGTAAACAAAGTATGATTTATGACGATTAACGCATGTGAACCTGCCCACATGGCTGAATCGTGCCAAACAAGTTAGTAAGTTGTAGTGATATAATAATTAGTATAGGCCATAGGGTGTATGCATTAATATGGTATTTCCAGAAATGTGTAAAAACTCGCAAAAAGCGCATTTCTTATTGAATAATGTGAAAAGATTTGTTGCATATAACAGCTATAACGTGATATGTGGCGCAACGTATAGGCAATTTAGGTGCACTGCCGAGTTGGGAGCATTTAAAAAAAATGTTTGACATTATTAATTGTAGGCAGTGTTGGGAAAAGATTACTAATAATTTATCTACTGCACCTAATCTTTATCTAGGTGTATATAAATATGCAGAATTTTGCTCATTCTCGGTGATACAAGTATTTGGTAAAAATAATAAATTTAAGACAAATTAGTCTATGTATTTTAATACATTTCATTAAAACATGACAAGTCGTTCTCTGACTTGACTTAACAAAAAAAATTCACATTTGAAAAACAGTTTTAATAATAAATGATAGGTTGTAAATGCCGTTAAAAGTAGTTCAAACCAATATTTGATCTACAACATAAAATTGTATTATTCAATCTGTTTTGCCTGGTTGTTATTAGAGTACTCAGTACTGGAAATAGCGAGTACAATAGTACAATAGTACAGACCATTAAGGAGATAACTGAGAGCAGTGACTACTAAATAAAAAATAACATTTTTAATTTGTTTTTTGTTGTTCATTTAAATAAAATATCTGGATATATCATGTACGTATAGAGTATAGACAACCAGAATTTTATCTAAATAAAGATAATTATAACTGAGCTGAAAATTATCACGATAAAATAAAGATAATCAATTTGTATACTTACCAGCTAGGTAAGGTCTAAAATATGGATGTACAATTAAAATAGAATTAACAGCGTAATTAAACCTGCTGAAGCTTAACAACAATTATAAAATAACAAAATAATATTAAGATTAATACGGGAAGGATATTTTCTGTGCTAAAGATGTACAACACGTGGTTTAAAGTGTTTAAACATAACGGAGATACCCAGATACCTATATAAACATGTCTTATTAAACGTTTTTTTAAACGTCACGAATCACGAAATCTTCAGATCGTGTGCGCGTGTTATCCATATTGTTATCGTTAAGACAATAGCTTCGGAATCACCGTATTATGTTTATTATTATTATTATTATTATTATTAATATGAACCCAACAGGTCGTTTTATTGCACTTAGCT
Organism: Neotoxoptera formosana; assembly: GCA_022818045.1. Taxonomy (NCBI): domain Eukaryota; kingdom Metazoa; phylum Arthropoda; class Insecta; order Hemiptera; family Aphididae; genus Neotoxoptera; species Neotoxoptera formosana. Next base: position 46,661,623 of record CM040633.1, read on the forward strand.
CGTCGCCTCATAGATCGAACAATATTTATTATTATTTATACAATTATAACTACAACACCGTCACACCGATCGTTATTATGTGCTCAACGTGATTGCACGATTCCGCGGGTACCTCGTGCGTAGACAGGCTGCAGGTTGTTGTCAACTTTTTTTTAGACGTAGGTATATGATTTTAAAGCATGTTATGTTTTAATTTTACATTATACATTATCACTGATATAGATTGTGGATGCACCATATTCGGGATTGGTAAGTTTCTTATATTTTTTATAGAAACCTTTTTAACCTATATTGTATACCTATGAACTTTTAACTCATAAACTTACTACTTTGGCGTTTGGCCTAAAGAAATGTAGAATAAAGAAAGCAATAGGCTATAAAAATACATGCCATATAACCAAATAAGACTTTACAAAAAAAAAAAATTCATTTTAATTAATATTGAATATGTTGTATTTCATATAATATGGTCATAGACTTCATAGGTCAATAACTCAAGTATGAAAAAAATTATTTAGAAAAAAACTTGTACATATATGAATGTCCGTGAAAGCCTCATAATATATTGTATCTGGTTTGAATTAAAAAATACGTGTTTCACGGTGTATATTATTTTTAACTAAAAATGATCTCAAGGACTATACTATATATATATTATAAAATATTATTATTATTATGCCTATATTGTATTTTATCGTTGCTTGCTCACGCCAAAATTTTAATGGTAACTAAAACGTGCAGATGTTCGTACATATTTACATAATATAATAATTACCAAATTACCCTAGCTAGTTTTTTCTTCAATAAAAAAATAAATAAAAATAAACTCAAACGTGTGTGTGGTGAATATTTTTTTGCAGACTCTGCTGCAGGAGAGTCGCCGTCGCCGTCATCCAACTCGTCGTCGCAGGTTAAGCCGGCCGCGATCTCGCGGGTCCGCGGCCACTGAGACGACGTTGCTGGAATTCAATGCCGAACATTGCGGTTCAGTTCAGCAGCGCGGCCGAGGTCGAGTCTGCCCCGACTGCGATGTCTGAAAACGGCCAGACGAAATTCGATGTGACTACGACGGAAGCATGCAGTTTGATGCAGGACCCGTCGGTGATCCATGCGGCCAAAGCCAAACGCCGCCGCTCGTTGTGGAACCGGACTAAAAAATTCTTCAGGCGCATGTTCTGTTGCGGCGCTTGATACAAAGCTGTAAGTTGTAACAAGCAAGTCTGCTGCAAAGAGTTTCTAGGGTTGTTCGATCGCCATTAGTTGAAGTTAATACAAATTATAGTAAATTATTATACCTAGATGATGAAATGGCTAAACGCATACACATTCTGCAAATCCTAGATTATATTGGTATACCTACTGTAATTAATTATTATAAATAAACTTTTTTATTATGTTATTTTTTGATGTGTATCACTATAAGATTATTATTATTATTAATGAATGTTATAAATCTACACAGTCCACGCTAGTATAAAATTAATTTACGCGGCTTGTGAAAATCGTGATTCGTGACAATATATTATACGCTTTCGATTTGTTTGTAACTAGAGTAAAAATCTCTCGAGGAACCTCGTATTAAATTGTCAAGCTTTTTGACCGATGAACAAATAAAAAAAATGGCTATATAGGTAATGACTTTTGGTTACAACGACGTATTTTTAACCCTTGGCCGTCGTTACAGATGATACTGACTGTGTAATCGTACGATGATGGACATTATACAAACATAATAAGCTCATTTAAATCATTTGCGCAAACGACGAACAATAATGTGATAACAGCTGCAGCGTCGAGCCCGGTTTGTGCGAAAGTGTGAATTGTCATTTCGCGCAGCGTCACGGTTCCGTGGTGATCGACCGGGACGGGTCCGTTGTTCCATCGATCCTTGACCGCCAAAAGCCCACTGTCCAGATCCGATTCCGGGACCATTTCAAACCGACGCGCGACGACGGGCGCCGTCACACCCGAACCGTGCCACTGAGTCGGCTGATCACCCCGCGGTCGCCGTCACCGCCGTTATAACAACGTATTCGCTGCCATCACCATCGTCACCGACACTGCAGTCGCGACGAAGCAATTGCGAGCAAACATTCCATCTGTCAATGCTCACCTGTGGAACACGAGTGATACAAAAATGTGCGCCTCACAAATATTAAAAATGAACATTTTTTTTCACATTAGTTTTTATGATTAATTTAAATAAGTAGTATTCAAGCTTAGAGGTGGTCCATCTAAGTGTTTACAATCACTATTTCAAAAAGTTGTAACTTTTTAAAAAATATTCTTTTTGTCTAATTTAATGTCATTTTAAAACAACATTTCTGAAAAAAAAAAATTTTATCTTCGTAATTTTTTTAATCTTTACTTTTTTTTTAATGACACTATTTATTTTATAATCCGAAATAGAATATTCTTCAGAGTATTTCAATCTATAAAATAAAATTTTGGACAAGTAGTTCATTAGTTATAAGTTATAAGTATATAAGTTATAAAAGTATAAAAGGTTTTGATTGGCGGAGTAGACAGTAGTGGACAACCTGTCAACCTTTTGTGGAGTATCCCTATTCCCTATACCACTTTACTCCACTCATCAGAACTTGAAAAATACTTAGGTATAACTAAAATGAACTAATTGTCCGAAATTTAATCTTTACACTAGTTTATAGATTAAATTATTCCGAATACTATTTATAATCAATGGTAATAGTTATATACAGTTTGAAATTAGGTGGACTTTAGTAACTCTTCCATGAAATAAAGACCTTGATAAATACAACAAACACTATCATTTTTATCAATTCATTATTTAATTTGTTTTATACTTTTATCATGAAGGCATAAAGCTGCTTTCTTCTAAAAAGTGTGTTTTATTACATAAATTGACTTATAACTCATTTACTTGTATTTGTTTAGTGTATGCTGTACACTACTTAAATTTGTTCAGCTTGTCATACTCTTTCGCGTTTTAAGTAAAATATGTTTGTGTAAAAAAAATTGACTTGGCGTTGTATTACATGGTGATTAAACATATGAAATATCTAACGGTAAGATATATTATCATGATCCTATTTTATAGTATTTTTTAAAATTAACTAAATAGTTACTAATATTACTGTTTATTTAACTTATAGCATTAATCACTTTACTTATTATGGACGATCCAAATCTGACTACCGCTGTATCTTCTGCTGGATTTTTACCTGCTACTTCATCAAATTATTTAGTTATGCCTTTCACTCCTACTGTGCCCAGTGTTCCAATGCCTCAGTCCATGGTTTGGTCTCCAATGCAACAACCTCCATTAGTTGTACCTGTAACACCTCATGTGGTCTCTGCTCCTCCGCGTTTCAATCCACGTGCTACACGTAAAAATTTCCGTCAGCCAACACCTTCAGAACCGCCCATCACTGTCTTCGTTGGAAACATTTCTGAAAAAGCGCCTGACACTATGATAAGACACATTTTGGCAACTTGTGGAAACATTGCTTCTTGGAAGAGAGTACAAGGGTTTGGTTTTTGTGAATATTATGGAGCTGAAGCTGCCTTACGTGCCATTAAAGTTTTACATGATATGGAGGTAGGCGGTAAAAAACTTGTAGTGAAAGTAGATGCAAAAGCACAAGAAACATTAGACCAGTTTAAGGCAGAAAAAAAAGGTACTGATGATTCTGAAGAAAACCAACAATTTGAAGTATATTGCAGACAAAGAATAAACACTATAATTACAGACCACAATGATGAAATGACCAAAGAAGGAAAACAAAATGAAGAAGAAGACAAACCAAGCATAGTTGATGGTGTTGGTTTTGATATGGTGCCTAATGAAGATGAAAAAAAAAATTTAATTTTTCGAGAAATAGGCAAGTTTCGAGAAGTCATGAAAAAACGAGAAGAAGAAAAGGAAGTTGAAAGAAAAAAGAAACAAGAAAAAGAAAAATTAAATGGAAGACATGCGACTCCTGAAAGTCCAGATTCTGAAGAAAATAGAAGGATACGTCGTAGAGAAGAAAGAGATAAAAGAGATAAAGAAAAAGAAGAAAGAGACAAAAGAGAAAGAGAAAGAGACGAAAGGGATAAGCGTGACAGGGAGAAGAAGGAAAGAAGAGACAAAGAAAGAGAACGAGAAAAAAAAGATAGAGAAAAAAGTATTGACAAAGAAAACCGTAAAGAAAAAGAACCAGAAAAAGGCAGAGGCCACTACGATAAAAATAGATTACGAGAAAAAGAAATGGAAGAAGAAGAGCTGGAGTTAAAAAAAGAGGATGATAGGCGAAGAGAGAGAGAACAAACATATCAAGAGAAACGCAAACAATGGGAAATCAGAGAAAATCAAAAGAAAAAAGAATTATCTAAAGATCGTGCTAAAAAACAAATGATAGAAGAAGAAAGAGAAAGAAATGCAAAAAAACTTAAAGAGTTCTTGGAAGATTACGATGATGACAAAGATGACCAGAAGTATTATAAAGGTAGAGACTTGCAAAAACGAATCGAACTTCGTGAAAAAGAAATCGAAGAAGATGGAAAAGATCGACAAAAAGAGAAAGATGAACTGGAAGTTATTCGGGTAAAGATATATTCTAGTGATTTTAAAGATCCAGAATTAGAATTTGCTAAGGTATTAAAAGCCAGAGAGGAAATGTACAAGCCCAAATTATTAATAGATGTTGCTGAAAAACAAAAAGATAAATTAAAGCGCTATGAAATGGAAATTGAAAAAGAAATTGAAAATCAGAAAAACATAGAAGTTGAACAGGAACGTCAGAGGCATGTTATGGAGAAAGCACTAACACCCAGTCCGCAGCAGCCAGCTACACCACCCAGTCTTGAATCTCAAACACCTCCTCCTGAATTTGCACCTATGACTCAACCTACCACTTTGATGATTAAGAAAAGAATGGACGTCAAAGATGTATTTAACAACGATGATGAAGAATTGCCCAGGCCAAAGAAAAGAAAATTGGTTCCTCTTGATTATACTGATAAAAAAGAAGAAGAAAGTAAAGCTGTCGAAGAAAAGAAAAAAAGCATCCGTCAGTTAATTGAGCGCATTCCCACTGATAAGGACGACTTGTTCTCATTTCTTCTTGATTGGGCAGTAGTTGACAACCAACTGATGGAAAAACGCATAAGGCCGTGGATAAATAAAAAAATCATTGAATATATCGGTGAGCCAGAGCCAACACTGGTAGATTTTATATGTTCAAAGGTGTTAGCTGGTAGCAGTCCTCAGGCTATACTCGATGATGTTCAGATGGTACTTGACGAAGAGGCTGAAGTGTTTGTTGTAAAAATGTGGAGACTTCTAGTATACGAGGTTGAAGCTAAGAAACTAGGATTGGTCAAACTAGAAGAAAATGGTCATAAAGACCCATAGTGTGTATAATAATTAGTAATGTGTTACTTTCTGTAAATTTAATATAATTCATTAATATTGTGACAATTTAAATTATATTTACATTTTTACCCAACACATTACACACTATATTTTTACATTGCAACATTGTTTTCAACAATACCTAATTGATTTTAAATAAAACTATCTATGTGTCTTAAAATCTATACTATTTCTATTTTGTGTGTCCTAAAATATATGCTGTGCATTTAAAATATTATATACCTTTTCAAATTTATTCACCTATTATGTACATAACACGTGTATGTATTAATGCATGCATTTATTTATTATCAAATATTTAAAGTTTGTGTTAAATATATTGAATGTTGTATTGTTGTCCTCGATTAAATACAATGAGTATACACTTACGTTGCAGTTTTGTAATTTAATAAAGTCAGACAGAGCTCTAATGTTTTCATAAATATTTTATTAAGTGTGTTCAACTATTTTCCTAGAAAATAAATATTATTTCAACAATACTATTAACAATTTCAAGATTTATACTATTTCTGTAATTAAACACTAATTATTATTGTTATTTCAGAAAAAAAAAACTTTATGAACATATGTCCTTAGTTACTATGAAATTCAAAACATTATTGTGTATCTGTCTATGTTTTGATTGTTCTTAGCAATGACTGGTGTTAGAGTGCTAAAGAAGTGTTATAATATTAAATTTGAAAGTAATTATAAACTATCACACCTAAGAGAAAAATCTAAGCATAACTCAACAATTGTTATTGAATTGAATAATATACAGTTTATTGATAGCTTAAAATACAATGAATACATTATTTATTTAGAATAATATCTACTCAATTACATTAGGAACTAAATAAAGCTTACTTATAGAAAAATAAAAATAAATTATTTGGTTTTATTATTTAAATTAAATAGATAAGTACGTACAATAGTTGATAACTTTGGTTTTTTGTATATTTATACTATATGCTATTACCACTAGTCGCTACAATAATTGATATTATCCAAGACTAAAGAAAATAATTTAATCTTTAACAAATTGTGTATGGTCTGCAAATAGTTAGCAATTTATTTTAGTTGTTAACCCAATATTCAGTTATTAAAGTAATTAAATTTTATATTCAATTTAGGACCTAAAAAAATAGTTTAATGATCACCCTAACAAACAAGAGTCTGCAGACTAAATATGTATATGCATTTCTGTATTTATTTGAAATAATTATTAATATTTAATTACGAAATACCTAACCATTTTGATTGAGATTTGATAAAGCTATGATGGTTACACAAATACATAATACCAAAATTCACACCAGGATTCTAACACAAAAACCAAATAGTGTTTGAGAAGTTATATATGCAATATACCAAAAATATGTATGATTTTTCTTCACGAATATCTTGGCTTTAAAATATAATAAATAAAAGGTCAACAATTTTTTTAGTTTCATTTTAATATTTACCATCAGTCAATAAAGAATATTGACATTTTGAAAAGCAATTGGTAAAGGTAAACTCTTTAGAAAAATATTATTTTCTTAAGTAATTTATGAGTGAAAAAAGATAATAGTACATAACAGCATAGAATCTTTAAAGAAATTCCCATTACCAATAATAATTTATATTGGGCATTAGCAAATAGTTTTAAATAGTTCATTTTAAAAATTCAAATATAAGTAAAAAATGTATAAATTTTTTCACTTGACATTGACTAATTTCAACTTGAAAATCCAGTATTTAATGAATTCTAAGGGAAATCATGTTATATTAGTTAACATATTTTGAAGTACTAACTTGTAAATATATTTGTATTGGATATTGAATACTGTTAAAATAAATTGTTCACATTATTATTAAAATATACTCATATTAAGCATAATCAAAAAACAAGTTAGGAAAGCTCACTTCACAAGTGCTAAGGTTCCCGGTTTCTAAACACATATTTAATTAACTATAATTCCATACACAATTTAAAAATAATTTGGTACCTATTTTTTAATATTGGCTAGTATGAATTTTCTTTGTCTAGGACTGTTATAAAATCTAAATACAAGCAATAGTAACTATGTACTGGTAACTAACAAATGGATGGGCAGACACAATTGGGATATACGGTGTTCTAAGCCTACGTTTAGAAACCTAAAAGGAGATAGAGTAGCTAAATGGAATAAAGCTGCATTACCAACAACCAGTTTGAACCCAACCAATTGTTTCTAGTCTCAAGGCAGGTAATTACCATACTCTCTGTGCAAAAGTCAGTGTAACCACCGCACAACTTTCTATTGTTACAAAATGACTAGCTTAGTACCAATAATACCAAGCTAGAAATGTTTACTAAAATTTTTTTTTTAATAAAATAGAAACAAGACTTGTGTTTAAAAAAAACTTCAGTTTATTTTATACAATCATTTCAACCAACAACAGGTACAACTGGAACAGCAGGTACTGCTACTTCGGGTTTAGATTTAATATCACTGGTTGGTGCAATGGGTAGAATTTCTTCCTTAGGTTCTGCAACGCTGACATTGTCTGGCAAAGGCTTCTTTGGTCCAAGTTTACCTGTTTGGTCCCACGGCAACATAATTTTTACCTTGATACCCAAAACGCCTGTAACAATACAATTATTCATCAATCAATAATATTCATAAAAAAAGTATTATTTACAACAATTACCTTGTCTTAACAAAACGTGTCTAGTAGCAACATTGACGTAATCATTGCATGGGTCTCCACTGTGAATCATAAGTCCATCAACGAATTTCATTGATTTGGCACGTTGACCTCTTAATTTACCAGATACTACAACTTCACATCCTTTAGCCCCACTTTCCATGATGAATCTTAACACACCATAACATGCCCTCCTGACAGCTAAACCTCCAATCAACTTGTAACGTAAAGACTCTGCTTGGGCAACAGCACATAATCCACGTTGTGCTACTTTCTCTGCAAAAAGTTCAACTGCTTTGTCTTTGAAGTCAAAGCGTTTTTGAATGAGAGATGTAAGTTCACGAATACGCCGTCCTTTATCACCCAATACGTTTTGAGTACGAGTAGCAGAAATAACAATTTCTGTACGTGATGGAGCAGCGCGGACATCAACGCCAGAATAACCATCTTCAGCAAGTTCCCGTGTCAAAAACTCATTGAGTTCTGCACGTAACATACCATCGGACACAAACTACAAAATAAACAAGACAGATATTATAAAACCAATGAATCTTACATACAGAGTAATAGTAACAGTGTAGTGATAAGAAGGGGTTTTGAAGATTCTACCAGACCTTTTTATTACTAGGTGAAAAAGGTAAGTAAAAATGTATTAAGTGTTCGATTTTAAATGTCTTTATTGCTATACTTATTGTTAACATTTTCTATCACTAATTTGACCAACTAAATTGTTATATTTGAATACAATTTTTGTTGTAAATCAACAAGCAAAAATTAATTTTGAATGCTTAACACAATTATATTCTTATAATTGATATTTACTGATATAATTCACATTCAATATAAAAGAAAGGTGAACTTTGTAAACGGCATATGATGACCGACACATGCAGTGAATATATCCAATAAAAATAAGCCAAGTAATTCAACTTTTGATGTCATATAGTTCAAAAATTACAATAAAAAATAACGAGTTGTAAGACATCAATGAAAATACAAGCTATTTGAGTTTTTATGAGAAATAGTGAACATGCTAGGTGCATAATATAACTCACCCTTTTCTTAACAGAAGTCGTTTTAGCAGGCATCTTTTCTAAAAAAAAATGTGTGTAATTTAAAATACATGAATTAGAGTTTTTAATGCAATACACAAATGTCTAAAATCTTACCTTTTTACTAAATTCCGAGGGTCGAAGGAAAAATAGAAATTGACGGCACGCTACAATTTTCAGGACGTAGAACAAATGGCAGTAAAAATGTTAACCAAACAATTTCCTTGATGAAATGCCAACGTTGAAGTGTAACCAACACAATTTTAGTCTGCCGCAGAAAGACGTATCACTGTAAATCGTTTTTAAGGTTGGCGTCACTGATGGATCGTTGGTATATGATGGTATAAGACAAGATGGATTGATACCACCTTGGTATAAGATAACCATGGGGGTCTAGTTGGACGGGGATCTAGGTGATACAGCCACGAATCACGATTATGAACTAAAATAAGCTTTAAAAATGGATATTGGATAAGTCTTCTTCTTTTTCTATCACATATGTATATTACCGATAATCAAAACAAAATACTTCCTACATATTAAATCAACATTTGTATTTATTTAGTAATAATTACCTATAAATACATACCTATTTAGCTATTTTGTCTTTACATTATTTTTCCAAGAAGTTCCATCAATGGATGGCCTTTTCAGTTTTCACCCAAGCGCCCCCTGTCCGAATTGATGTAAATAATTGTAATTTAATTTGACTTACATTTTTTTTTGTTACATTATCCGTTATTTTGTCTTTTATATATTAATTCTCTTTTCACTTGTGCTTATTGTAAACCTTCATTTACAGATTGTACAATTCTCTAGATTAAAAAAAAAAATATATTATTTTTCTGACAAGGCTTGTTAGCTGCTATAGGTCGCAAACATTAAAAAAAAAATTATTGGTCGAGAGTCTAAAAGGAAGTGAAGACTTCTGTAGTAGAGTAACCTGTACAACTTATATCGGTTTCATAAACAATCACTAAACTGATAAATCAATAGTGAGCTATTGAAAATTTGTCCCTTAAACATTATTTCTGTGGACCATGATAGTTCCATCACATTTAAGTGAAAAATACATGTATTAAAAAAATAATTTTACATTTTCGAGATGTTGATGGATTTTGTCAAAATTTGACCTTTTTATACTTATAAAAAAATTGTGTATATGTATTTTTAATATTTTTGAACGACTATTAAAGAACTTAAGAGTAACTTTGTGTTACATTTTTAAGCTTTTTGACTCAACAAAAAAAATGTTATCGACATTTATAGAAAAAAACTATGTAAATTTCAAATGTTTATAAATAGCTCAAAAACGTAAAAAATATTTTGAAAATTGTATCCTGTATGGAAAATAAAAAAAATAAATATCTGGTTAAAAAGTCAAGCATTTACGGTTATTCGTTTTTGAATTACCACAAAATAAGAAAATCGTTCGATGTGAAATCTGGTGAATATCCAATGTCAAAAACTTTTGAACTTCAAACGTTCATAAAAAATGAATGTGACTTTCCGATAAACTTTTTTTTTGTAATAAATAGAAAAATTAACGAGGAATTTTGTATACAATTTTAAAATCTTAAATATAAATAGAAACAATTTTAATGAACTTCTTATTCAAAATGATTTGCAATTTTTCCTGATTTTGTCAAAATTCTAACTTTAAACGCTCATAAAAAAATACTGTGAACTTACGCTCAATTTTTTTTTTAATTACACTAGTTATAACTTCATAAATAAAAAGGTGCAGATGACAGACAAAAAAAAAAACCACATCATTGTAGAATCAATACATTGAAAAAAATGCTAAATTGCTCCGCTCAGAATCTAAAATTGTTTATAAGGACATACGGACGAGCTGATGAGGTATTGTAGTGAATAAATAGCTATTGAATAATTATAGTTTATAGGAAGAAGGCAGAGCAGAGCCGCAGAGGACAGTTGTTTTTAATACTTCAATATACTTCCTACCTATATAAGCATATTGTATGTATATTAAATAATTAACTCTTAGAACGAAAAATTATTATTATGTAAATTGAACGCTAAAATTGTATTTTATCTCCATTAATTTTATACCAATTCTAAATTAGAGATCTTATCATAAATATGTTATTATTTAAAAATGTAAAAAAAGGTATCTTTACTCAATTATATTTAATTGTATTATTTACAAATTACAATTCGTTGGATTGTTTATGTGTACAATAATCGTTATGTACCTAATAAGTGATTTCATACAAAGTATTGATTACAAAACGTAGTTGAATTAAAATGAACTAATAAATCATAATTGAAAATAGTTAGCCATGAATTAATACATTTAATAAAAAATTGTATTTCAGAAAAAAAGTAGGAAACTAACATGTGTTTTTGTAATGCTTTATTTGATTAATATTAATTTTTATTGGTATCGAAGGTTCTGCATTGATTACAATTATTAGAATAATAATAAATATGCTTTTTTAAATGGTAGTTAATAATTACTACCTGTTTACAGTTACATACTTCCATAAATAAATATACGTGTTTAATCAATTTTAATTCTAGATTCTTATTTAGATTCTAGATTTTCTTATTTCTATAATAATATTTATTATTATTTAACACTTATCAATTTGTGGACGGTATAACTATAATATAGTATAGGTATAGTTTCTTATTTGCATTTTTTGATCTGTTCAACTGATGTAGCAAATATAATGTGATATTATTTTCTACTTCTATACTCAAAGTAAAAAACTCATTAAAAATTGTAATTTATATTTTCCATTGCTTTATTTTCTATTTTTAACATACAAAACCAGTCTAGCACTTTTACCAAAGTGTAAAGTGTCAAGTGGATACTCGAGAGACGAGAATTGTATGTATTTCAAGGCCTTGACACTTACATGTTTTATATTATAATGATTAATGGGTGTGTCAGAAAATTACGCGATTAGTTTCCCCTTTAATTTTGTTTTATTCGGGCGTGCTGTGTACAATCAGTTGTTAATTGGAAGGATGTATATAATGTACTTAATAAAAACACTCAAGAAATAATTAAAAAAAACTATTTTATACCCTTGGTGAATTCAAGAATATTTATTGATTAGTATTTTGCTTAATAATTAACATAATATTTAATTTTAATACTAAAAATATAATGAAAAAATAAAAAAACAAACATTAATAAAGGAATTTATTAATTTAACTACCTACCATTTAGATCTCTAATGAGAAAAAGTAAAAATCGGTTATAGACATACATAAAAATATATTTTCCATTTCTAGTTTGTAGGTACGTGACTATTAACTAACAATCATTGTAGTTAGTTGTTTATAATTATTGTAGGCATAAGCCATAAATAAATTTTAAAAAGAAAAATGTAAATATTATATTATATTCTTTTTCACAGCATTGAAATAATAACAATTTATTATCATAAAATCGTCAATCTCCCACCAAAATTAGTAAAGTATAAATTCATGAGCTACATAGCTGGTAATTGTAGGTTTGAAATTTGAGTTGTATTGTATCCAATACAGTAATACCCAATCGGTATATATAATAAAATATATAAATTATAAATTAATAAAAATGTTTAAATTTAATATAATTTTAACAAAATAACCTACTTGGTTTTTAATTACTAAAAAGGAACAAAATGTCTCCATAGAAGAACAAAAAACCAAAAACGGGACAAAATATCCCAAAAAATGAACAAATTGTGAACTAAATGGTCGTATTAAGACATTTTGTTTCCTTTTATGATTTTTTGTTCCGTTATTATTTTTTTTAGACGTACTTATCAAATTACTCATAAAACGGAACAAAAAGTCCACCAAGTGCAACAAAATGTCCCAAAAAAGTAACAAAATGTCCGCTGAACAAAATATCCCAACACGATATAATATATATGATATATCTACCCACAACCTACTGAACATATTTAAAATGGCATCGTATATACTATTTTTTTTTTAATTCTCGTATAGTAATACATTTTTATGTGCTCCCTACAGTAGATATAATTTACTATGAAAGAAAAAAGGCAACATTTATTTATTGATTATTATTTATCATATTATTTATTTATTTTTCTCTACTTATTTACTTAGAACGTTGGTTTATACATCTACTCAAGTTCCCTTGACAAAAAAAAAAAAATTCTAGCAAAATATTTCTGCACAACATAATTTGTTAAATGTTTTATATCTTTACATGATAATATAATTAAATTTGAAATATATATTTTAATTAACGTAACTTAGTATAATTTAAGTCTTAGGTAAGTGTGAAGTGTGCCTTTTAATTATTAATAACTAACATGTATACAACAGGATGTATTTTTACCGTATCGATGAAGGACATACCTACCTAAGTATGCGAGTATATTATGTCCAAGGAGGGGAAGGAGTAAAGGCTATATAATAAGGTATACGAATATAAAATGAGTTTATGAAAACTTAAAAGTTAAAGTATGTAAATAATGGTAAAGTTCAAAACATTCAAAACGAGTTACACTCAGAGTTTAGAATCAGCATTCCATGATTTACATTATTGATTAAAAATTTTTTTTTTTAATGTACTCACCAATTAAGGTAAGTACTTCTTTGATCTTTATCCTGAGATGGCGATAAAAATGTAAGACGAGTATCTTATAGTAAGCCTGTTTGGTAAGGAGATATAGTATCATATATACGTATATTATATTTAAATTTTATGCAATTAAATATAATCATTGCAATTTGAAAGCTTTTTACTTTCTAGGAAAAAGGGATTTCTCCCTCAGGAGTGGCATACTGCTTGTATCTGATATGTACATATATATATCTGTATAAAATATATGTAGTATAAACAACGCCGAGTTGCACGATCCCTTATCCCTATTCCCTTTCGCCTTGGCAATTCAGTATGCTTCATGACGTCAGTCCGTGTGCTCTGTCGACCCTTTATAAAAGATACGTTCTATTGTCTACGACAAAATAATGTTCTTTGATGTTTAAAATAAGTTAGGATAAACTTTTACACAAATCAAGGTTATAATCAAGGTATTTATAATAGCACTATATTTAGTAAGGAACTGTAGTCAAAGTCAAATGCTTTAAAGGAATTATTACTTAAATACTCATATACAATTATACAAGTTTTATATTTTATATAATAATCGACTAATTAAATTAAACATTGTCTGTAAATTTATTAAATTTATATATTATTGATGATTGATAATTATTAAATCTAATTTCTAATTTGTTCACGTATAACTATACAATGTATTGATTAATAGTTATTATCTATTTTACTTTGTATAATGGATTCAATACTATATAATATGTATATTATAAATTTTTTTGGGCAATTGGTTTTCTTTGTTTTATTTATAATTTATATAATAATTTGTATGTACTGTTCGATAGGGTAACCAAAAATGTTTGTTACAAACATTTGTGGTATCATTTAAAATCCCAAAATCCTCATTTATCATTTTTATAATACAGGATTTTGAGCCTTCACATTAAGCATATAATTTTTATTACGTAAATTGTTTATATTTTTCAAATTTTAACTGTGATCTTTGGATATAAACATAATATAACCTTTGGGGCTAAAGATTATTAGTATATACAATAAATACTTCAAACTGTTCCTAAATTAATATAATGTATACACAATTTTGTTATTATTTGTATTAGGTATTTAGTTAAATATGTGAAGAAATGGCTGTTGAGTTATGTCTATCATCACGTTTAACAGAACTCCTTGGTGATCGTTTGTTGTACGGTTCGGGGACAGTGGAGCTAAACGAGTTGACGTTCAATGGGTCTTTAATCGCGTTGTATTTCGTCCCACTAGGCAGCGAAACTGTCATAACCGACGATCGAGCTCTACGTAATCTATATAAAACTGTAAACGAGAACGAGAAGACACTCAGTATTATCCAGATTTGTTATCCAGACTTAGCTGATGACCGCAAGTATTTTGATGAATTGACCAATGATGTTCCATGGCATTCAGTTCTTTACGAACATGCGGAGAAGAGAGTAAGCTTAAAAGTTATACACATTTTCCATGCACCCAAAAATTCATTAAAAAAAATATAAATTATAAATAATAATATATTAAATAGACTTTCTAAATTGAACGGAAATATATTTAATTTAGTTGATTCAAAATTCAAAACACGATACATATTAATATTTGGTTTAAAAAATAATATTTTTAATATCTATCTAGTTAAAACTGTTTTAAACAAATGTTATCATTCACACATTACAATTCCAAAGCTTGGTGAAGTTGTAATTTTCTAAAGCGGTTAGATATAAATAAAAATAAAAGTACGATTTGCCTTTAAAATATTAAAAATAAAATATGTTTGGTCGGACGTTTGACGATAAAACTCATTTGGGATTTAAAAGTACTTTAAAGTTAATACTATAATCCAATTAAATATTTTAATATTTATATCGTTTCAATGTTAGAGAAAGGTAAAATAAATAATTTTTACAAATTATGAGAGTTGCAGAAATGAGCTAAAATCATCGCAATAAGCTTAATGGTCAGATGGTCCGCCATAAAATACATTTAAAACTCCGTTAGTGTATAATATTTTTTGAACAATATAAATAATAATATGTTCATACTTTCATACATTAAGTAAATAAAAAAAATATATATATGAGGCATTAAGTTAGTTAGCAAAAATGATATCTCATATTTAAGAAATATAATATTTAAAGCAACATTTGAACATAATATTTATGTACCTATCTATATAAATAATATTATACTATATAATGTAACAGATCGTTGTAAAAAATTAGTAGGGTGTTCACTTTACTTTTAGGGATAACGTAGTATTACAACAGAGACCTCCTATGGTCACATTCCCCAAAGTACGATTTATTGTAACCCCCTTGGGATTCTCACATTTTAATAACAACTAGCCCCTCCTCTCCTATATCATTCTCATTTAAGCTTTCATGCACATCACTTCTCCCCAAGATTTGGCACCCTCAGTTATTTTTTTTTTTGCATTTTATTACTCTGGGGTTGTCCGTTTTGTTTATAGTGACTCTCCAGCACGCACCTGCATCCATATACATTAACCATAGTGGGGAAACGTTTTTGATTTATTGCAATTTTACGCATTCAATATCCCTCTCTATTGTTACACTTATACCTCGGCCATTGTTGAATCAATACTGCCATAAACAATACCACATATTATATGATACACTATACTTTTAATTTTACTGTTTAAAAGAAGCCATTAAATGAAACACTTTTCACAACAAACCTATGCGTGCTTTTGTTGAAGTGTTAAACAATACAGTACAGTGTATGACTATATATAATATATATATATATATAAATATGGACACTATTGATTTTACGTTCTTTTGAAAAACAGTTTCGATTTACTCTGATAATTATAATAAGTTAATATGCAGTTAGTATTTAATAAAAAAACATTAAATTAATCGTTTTAATAAATAATGTAATTTTATTGATACTTTACACTACATATTTAATATTATATTAAATATTTTTATTTTATATTTAATTACTTTTTTCTTTAAACTGCAGATTTTGTAATAAACACTTAATCTAAAATAATATAAAGGATTTTTTATATGTGCTGTAAGATATAAATATTAAGTTAAATAGTAGCAACTAATATTGATTTAATTTATTAAGATACCCTTATAAATGACAATGTTTAGTAAACATCTACTTTGATGTTGTTACGTATTTTTCCTTTTCAAAGTAATGACTAACAACCGAAACATAATATTATTTTTTTGCATAATTTTGTTATATACTTACCTCATAGTATTTAAAACAATACGTTTTCATAATGTTAAGCAATTACACTACAAAGCTGAAAAAGTGCATGCAGCGTATATATGCAGTATGCACCCAGTGGCGTATTTTCAATTTTTTTGCGGGGGGGGGAGGTTTAATATTAAAAATACATAATATAAATTAATATTCTCTTACTCTGTACCTACCTACGTAACAAGTTATTTATGACATTTTCACCTTTTTTTTCTCTCTGAGGGGGGTGGGGGTCGAGACTCAGGACCCCCCCCCCGTAAATACGCCACTGTATGCACCTGAGGAGGTATTTGGTGGTTGTTTTAGTCAGACGCTTACAGGTATCTAAGGCTTAACTTTTTAGAAATTGGTGAAATACATTTTAAGTAGTAACCCTCTTTTAAACAAAATGTTTATCAGTCATTTAGTCTTAGACTTTAGATAAGCTAAGATAAGCTTTTCTTAGAATTACACAATCTACAAAACTGTTGATTTTAATTTTAAAACAATATTATATCTATATAAAAAAATGTTTAAATCTATGTTGTGGTTTTTAGGTTCGTTTAAGACACAAATATCGTGTTGGGAATGCAGAAACTTTGTTAATTTTGAATGATAGCTATTTAGAGAAAGTACATACTCGAAATGGTCTTAAACTTTTGTCTTGTAGTGGAAAAAGTTTTCCGTGGACGAACTTATGGAATGAAAAAATTTGCCAAGAAGCTTTAAAACTCTCCTCGAATGAATCCAATGAAACAATATATGGTCTATATTTTTCTGCGCATTGGGTAATAATTATGATTTACCGTATTAGTGTAATTTTTAAAACTTATTATAAATTGTTGTAATTTTAGTGTCCACCATGCAAAGCATTTATTCCGCAACTCATTCATGCTTACGATAGTATAAGAAAAAGAATCCAGTTCGAGATCATTTTTGTCAGTTCTGACAGGTATTGTAATATTGTAAAATATACAATTGTAGTTATAATATTAATCAAGTTAAGTTTATAAAACTATATTAAATTTAGTATCAAAATAAAATATTATTATCACCTGCTATTTATACCTATTGGCTATTATCTATACTCTATATAGTATATGTATAGCTTATAATAAGTACCTTACATTACAAAATAATATAAAACAATTAAATATAATTATATACGTTTTGATCTTTTTAACTATAACTATAATTATTGACATTATTCATTTTAAATCCTATAATAGCGGACAGAAGATTGAATTGATTTTACAATGATGTGTATTATTTTAAAATTTTTAAAAAAATTTTATTATGTCTTAACTCTAAAGACATTTTTTCTAGTAGAAAATAGGTTTCTGGTGGTAAATTGGATCTAGTTTATACTTTGGTGTGTTAAAAATATACATTTTTCGATGAAAAAATAACCATGGTTACCAAAAAGTTAGACTGTCTCCGCTCAGAATTTTTTTTGAGTACGATGACAAGTATAAATCATTGAATTCAATTTTAACATTTCCATTACTCAACCATGAAGAAATATACTCGATACATACTATGTACAGAAGAGCGTTACCTATTTGCACACTTTTTTTAGTACCTATAGTTTTTAATTGAAATTCTATAGGTAACAATACGTATTTTAATTTTGAGTTACATAGTCAATTAGATAACAGTAAATAAGATAAGATTTTCTTAAAACTGAATTTGAAACAAAATGTGAAAACTAAAAACAAAAACATTGTTTTTTTTTCAGAAGTGAACAGTCTTATAACTCTCATGCGTCATCAATGCCTTGGCCTTCTGTTCCATATTCAAATACTACTTTACGACAAGACCTAACTGAATGTTTTAACGTTCGTGGTATTCCTTACCTAGTATTAATAGATAAAAATGGAAATATCATCACAGAAAATGGTCGTGCGGAAATTACGGAAGACCCTGATGGATTGGTAATATATTTTTATATTATTACTTATTACCAAAATACATTTTTTTAAACTTTTGTTAATTACAGTATTTCCCGTGGAGAAGACGAGTTGTTTATTCGCTTTCTTCAAGACTACTACCAAAACTTCAGAGTTACCCAGCTGTCGTGTTATTCATTGAAGGAGATCAAGAGGAAGAATTAGAGTTGGCTGAAGGTGTTTTGTTGCCTGTAGCACAACAAGTTGCAAAGACCCGTTCAAATGCATTATATGATCTCTTATTCTTTATAGCTCCTGACGTACGTTTAACTTATTATAGTAAATTTATATGAAATGTATGATATAATAATGAATAATAATAACAGTATACAACGATTATGAATTATATTTATAATTAATAAAACACAAATTTAATTTCATATAGGATTGCACATCAGATACTTTAAGACAGTTTACGAGATTGACTGATGACACAGCTCCATTGTTGACCCTAATAGATATACCAATGGCAAGGATTTCAGTAATGGAATACGGAATTCATATAACAGAAAAATCTATAATGAATTTCGTTTTGGGATTTTTCGATGGAACAATGAAATTTACACCAATACTTTAAACTTAAATTCATAAAAAAAAAAAACCTGTATATTATATTATTATAACTTATAATAATAGTATATAGGTGCATTCAAAAGAGTAAAGACTCAGACTAGTACAAGACTAGTAGATTCAATTCAACTATGTGGACTTGGTATTTTATCATGTAGGTAAATAGATGAGTCTAGGAGATTATTAAAATATAGATAATAAATAAGGTTGTTTAAATAAATATATTAACTAACTATTGAATGTATTATTATTGTAATATGTCACCTACTTTTGTTATATCAGTTGTACCTAATTATAATTGTTTTTATAGTACTTGTAAATTGTATTCAAGTATAAAAGTGATAGTAGTAATAATTACTTTTATTTTCGAATGATTAAAATAAAAATGTATGGAAACTGGAATTGAAATTGTTGAAAATAGGAAAAAAAATATATAATATGATAAATACTTATAATAATTTTATTACCTATGCAGTTCGTGGGTTTAATAGAAGCTATTATTAACTATTAATAAATACAAAATTTGAAACAATTTTAATTTCATATGAATATCTTAAGTGTGCACTGGCAACAATATCAATGCGATAGATCATAATCAAAGATTTTGAAGCATTATTAATAAAATAAAATAATAAACATTTGAAAATAACATTATAAATTTGAAAATAAATATTAAATTGTCTATGGAATTACGTATTTTTAATTTAATCAAATATACATTTTTTACATTTTATACAATATTCAATTAAAGTATGAATAATTGTTGATTAGTATACTAATATTATTTACCTATAGCCTATAGGTAGGTATTATTATTTACAATTAAGTCTAGTGAATTTGTTTTTCTTACCATCTGTTCGGTATCTGACTACCACAATTTTCATCATGATCCAAAATTATTCTAAATTGTTCGAAAAAATAAACTGTGAGCATTGTTGTAACATTGTGTATTTGCATGCAGTGGCGTAGCGAACCATGTTTTTCAGAAGCGATTGCTCCTGGATTTTGTGGGTTGGTCGACGTATATTTTTATTTTTGTGAAGTATCAATAATTATAGAAAAGACGCATTATTAAACATTTAAACCTATATACAGCTATGAGTATCGTATAAATCAGTTGGAGTGGGGTGGGGTGGGTCATAAACTCATATATAAATTGTTCGCTTTTATATAATTTAAAGATCGTTAAGTCACTGTTTGCATGACTTAAAAATGCAATGCACAATGAGCTATATTACTATAATAACGCCGCATAATGACTTATAAAGATTATATGAACTGTGATGCTATGGATTTTTGAAAGAGGAAAAAGTGGAAGTTTTACTAAACTTATTATTTTTAGCTAAATCATTGACCATGTGTTTATTGTCTATATATATACCAAACTACCAAACAATAGTTTAAACCGGCTCGACGAACGGCGATAATTATTATGTCTTAACTATTCCTGATATAAGTTTATTATAAGTCTATTTTATATATTTTCATTTGGGTCTAGACGAAGACGACCATAATTTAACATTCTACAATAATATTAACATTCAAATTGAAAACTAATATTATAAAAATGAAACACTTTATTGAAAATTAGCTACACTTTTTATTACGGTTAAAAATGTATTTAATAGAATTATTTATTCCAACATCATATTTTTTTTTAATTTAAATATTCTAATAAATAAATACGAGTTTATGACATTTTTATATATGCACTTCACAAGAGTAGACGTACATTAATTAAACGTGTTCATTGCTCACTTATCTTATCTCGACGTTTAGTGTCCAAATAAAACGAGTTCAGGTAATAACAAGCATAATTACTTAAAATTATAATAATTTTGATTTGAATAAATTAGTTTATATACCTACGAAATACGAAATTCAATACAATAACTCTATTAGAATAAATGCAATGGTTTTTAACAATTACCTAATACCTATTTATAGGTGCACGCCTACTAATAACTAAAAAAAACAATAGTTATTTAGAATAGTTTCATCAGTGCATAATGTACATAAATAAGCTTAAAAACTTCAAAGTTTCAAGGCTATACAAAAACTGTACAACTAATTTCAAATACACTTCTAAATTATTAACTATACTGTAAATATACAATTTTAATTTGGTTTAATTTCATATTACATAAAATACATATAGAAAATTATTTTGATTCGTACATTTTACAATCAGTCATTTTTGTTTGTTTATATATCTTCATCAACGAACCTCATTTATTATTCCATGTCAACTGTAATCGATCACGTTACTTCTTGAACATCAACAAATGTTAAATGATTAATGTATTCAGAATCTTCCCGGATAACTTATAGAGCTACCTACTTATATTTAATTACAACTATACCTATATACCTATCGGCTATCTTAATTACTTTCATTACTTCTATTTCCTTCAGGGATTTACTCTTTGAAATTTAAACGTTCAAAAATGTTTTCATACCATTAAAATTTCGTCAATTAAAAAAATTACATAGAAATGTACAATTTCAAAATGTTTTAAAATTAAATATTTGAAAAAAACTTAAAATTAAAATTCTAATAACTATCAGCTATCTAGGTCCTAGACTACTAGCATATATTAGCAGAAATCAGTGTTGTAATACATAATTTTAATTACAATTATTAATTGAGTAAATAAATACATATACTAATTTAAAAAAAATTTATTTTAATACTACTCAAATAGAACGTATACTAAATAAGTTGTCATTTATTTCATTTGTTAACGTTTCGCCTACATAAAAAATGTTTATAAGTAATATATTAATTATGATTTAAGAAGTACCTACATTCACTATGCATTTGTCTGCGTATCCTAAATAAAAAAAAAGAAATTATTGAGTATAGACTCTCCCCCAACCACATAACAAATTCATCAATTCCTGGGTACGTCACTGCAGCAGAGACCATGGTCTCCTTAGTACTCATCTGCTCACCTATAAGGTTATTGATTAAATAATAACTTTTAACTGTTAGTTAAACAATTTATATTTATTTTACAGATTATAGCTGTTGTTCGTATTATTATTATTTAAAAGTATTGTCTTGTAGTTCTTGAAATTATTTGTTTTGGTTTAAGTAAACATAAGAAAAGTGTCCTTATTTATGTTATGATGTTATGATTACGAAATTCACTAATATAACTTGAAGTATAACAAATCATACAATATTAATTTTCGTTTATAATTATGTTATTGCACTTATACTATACGTGATATGTATTAGATATGTGTACAATCTACCTGTTATGTAATCGGCATGTTACTTAAGCTATATCTGATATCGCTCTAAAACTAACTGATAACTAAATTAATATAAGTAGAGCTGTAAATTTCTCAATGCATGAAAAGAAACTGTTAAAATATGTGCTAAAAACCCTACATTTGTTTTTAACCATCCAAAATCCTAAACTATCCAAAAAATTATAAATAAAACAAATATGCAATGATAAGAATATTAAAGAAAACATTCAGTTATGTGGTCTAAATCCCAAACATTCAAAATATAAATAATATACGCAACTAACTCAAATTTTTACCAAACAAAAAAAAATCACAAATTTATTAAAACACAACTCTATTTATAAGACATCACTTACCATTATAACCCAGATAGTAAATATTCAATTAAAAAAAAAACTTTAATAATTTAAATTGTAACAACGTTTTAAAAAAATTTTAAATAATAATTATACTTTTTATCCATACAATTATAGTATTTTTTTGCGTATTATAAACTATTCATTCGGGTTAAGGTATAGTAAAAAAAATATTAATGATGGGGTATATATGTGTATTAAATCGAATGTATTATTAACATATTTTATGAACAAATAAGAATTGTACACCTGTATTTTAAAATATACGTATGCCAAATATATGAATTTAACTTTAGACGAGTTTAATATACACATAGCCCATAGATATTAACATAAGTCGGTTTACCTTATAAACCAACGTATTTTATGCTTATATAGTCATAAATTATATATTATTCAAAAAAGAGGCAAGTTTAAATTATAGGTTTCGGTTTGAAAACGAAAGAAAAAGTCACCGCAGTGTCCCTGCTCGACTTATTAGATATTCATTACTAAGTAGAACCTTGGGAACCTTTATCATAAAAATCAATATAATCATTGTTAAAATATTTACGTATATGAATAGAGCCGACTTCAGTTGTCTGTGTTGTTTCAATTGGGTTCTTAAAATGAAGTTCTCAATTAATTTCGAATGTTGGTACCAAGTAAAAGCAATGACAACTAGAAATATGCTCATTAAACGGAGGGAAATCAAAAAAACATTGTCTGTGAGTACATTTTATTAAACAAAAATACTTATACTAATAACACGCGTCTACATTTTAAAAATAAATTTGCGTTATTCAGGAAATTGCTATTCCGGTATACACGTTAGGGCTGTTAGTTGCGATAAAATTGTTGATACCCAATCCTCATTTTCCGCCAGTAACAGAACCTCAAGAATCTCCTGATATGTATAACTATTTATACGGAAATATAACTGTGGCTCCATCAACGCAACATGTACAGGTAAATTCAACGATATAGATTATGGAGATTAAATTTTGTTTAAATTAATATATAATATAATAATTCATAAGATATTATATACTTGTTGAATGATAATGTTTTAATTTTACGTAAAACCAAATTATAGATTTTTTTAGAAAAAATGAATGAAATTTGGATGAAACGAGACGGAGAAAAAATTAATTTTAGTATTTATCAAAACAAAGAAGATATATTTGAAATACAAAGAAATAATCCAGAAATGGTTTACATAGCCTTATTATTCGATGATGATCCTATTCAAAATAATTCGATAAGGTTTTTTTTAAAGCTTATTAATAATAATAGTAATAATAACGTATTTACCTAAGTGGTTATTACGTTTATGAACTAAAGGTTGCATACTACTATTAATTATTTATCAAAACAAAACATAATTTTATTATTATTTGTTATTAAAAAAAATACATTTCAACAAAATAACTTGTACATGTTTTTAATGAAATATTTAATTTAATTCTAAAAATAAGACAAATTATTCATAGTAACTAATCGACATTTTAATACTTTTGTTTAAGTTATAAAATTCGTACCAATCCGTTTTATGATTCATCACCATTGCCATCTAAACTTTATGGATCCAGCCATCAATGTCGAAAAGTATCAGCTAATAAACTAACGAAAAAGTTTCTCCATCGACATCACCATAATAACAATCAACATAATGAAGAAATATCATGTCCAGCAATTCATTACATATACTCAGGATTCATAGCCCTCCAGACTCTTGTAGATATTACTAAGATTTCTCTGGTCACTAATTCGTCTATTACATTACCAGATTACAGTTTTGTACTTTTTCCTAAACCAGCATACACAGCAAGTGAGTATGAATTATTTTTATTTTTACTTGGATAATTATATTGAAATAATAATTGTGAAATCAAAATTATTTACAGATTGGTTAATGGTATTTCATATGGTCATACCTCTTTATGTAGTGATTGCTTTATCGCAATTCATTACTTATCTTTTAGTACAGTTAGTTGGCGAGAAAGAAAGGAAGATAAAAGAAGGTATGAAAATAATGGGTCTTAGAGAATTGGTATTTTGGTGTTCATGGTTCAACATCTACGCAGCTTACGCAATAGTACTGTCATTCGCTAGTACTATAATATTATACTTACTTGGAGTTTTCAATAACACTAACTGGGTACTAATATTTTTACTAGTGTTTTCGTACTCAATTACAGTTATTTTCTTCAGTTTTATGATTTCTCCATTCTTTGACAAATCACAAGTAAGTACCTGTATCGTGTGATTATTAATATCAGTGGCGTATAGTTACAATACGTCAATACTAGTAAAATAATAGCATATTAAAAAAAAAAAAAATTACATTTTTCCTTACCGATATTCTGACTTATCTCAACATCTTTAATATGTGTTAAAAAATCAATAATTTCTTCTGATATTTTATATTTTTATATTTATTAAAATTAGCCGAGACTTTCGTCCACTCAATTTCTAATAATCATTTATTCACACCAAGTAGTTTTTAAGGGTTATACGTATACCCTCTCATAGTATCAAAAAATACATATAAATCTATTTATAAAACATTATTGAAATCATCATTATAACTTATTGATTTATGAATAAAAAATGATTTATACTTGGTAATTGTTTTATTAATCTATTTCCAAAAAAATGTATCTTACCTACGCCACTGATTTTAATTATAAACTTCTACACACATTTGAAAGATTTTATTTTTTTAGACAGCTGGAATACTGGGAAATTTTGTACTGAATTTGATAAGTCTAGTGTATTTTTTTCATACTTTTATCGACCCGTCAAGTAAAAAACTATTATGGCTAGTATCTTTATTAAGTCCAGCTGGTTTTGCACTAGCTATTGATAAAGCTATGGAAATGGACTTGGCGGGTGAAGGCCTTCATTTTAGTAATATCTGGGATGGTCCAGGAATGACATTTGGCGAAAGTTTAGTAATCATGGCATTTGATACACTTATCTACGGGATTCTAGCTTATTATTTTGACATGATTTTGTCGAACCAATATGAACGAAATCGATCTCCTTGGATTTGTTTCAAGACTTCATTTTGGTGTAGTAAAGTTCCAGAATCAATAGAATTTGATGAGATTGATAGATATTCCGTCTCAAATCCTGATTTAGAACCTGTACCAGATTGTATGAATGAGTTTAAGGCAATTCAAATAACAAATCTCTGCAAGTCTTTCAAAGGATCAACAAAAAATGTTATAAATGGTAAATTAATCAGCAATATTATTTATACTCAATATGTCAATATGTATATTTATTAATTAACTTTAATTCATAAAAAAACGACAATACAATAATTTATTTTACCGATAAATAAAACCGTCCTCATTTAAGCATGTTTTGTGGGTCTGATAGCGAGTTAAAATATCAAACAATTATTATTAAACAAATTATACACTGTTTATATATTAAACTACTAGAGATAGTTACTATTAAAGTAAATTTCAGGTATAAATATGACAATATACGAAGGAGAAATAACTGCTATCTTAGGGCACAATGGTGCTGGGAAAACAACATTATTTAATATACTAACGGGACTCACTGAACCAACATCTGGTACAATAAAAGTATTTGGTTATGATGTTAGAAATCCATCTGATGTGACTAAAATCAGAAGAATGATCGGTGTTTGTCCACAATATGATATATTGTTCGAACGGCTTACTCCAAGAGAACATCTAAAATTCTTTGCTACTCTTAGAGTAAGTACACACACTATACACACGCGTGATTTATATAGAACGTTAAAATTATATGACCATGTACAAATAGCAAATCACGATATGCATTATTGCGTATACAGTGCACTAAAATGTTTGTTAAATTTTTAAAGGGACTAACTTCAGAAAAAATTGATGACGAAGTTCAAAGAATGCTCTTAGAACTTCATTTAACAGATAAAGCAGATAATATAGCAAAAACTTTAAGTGGAGGACAGAAACGAAAGTTATCGGTTGGTATTGCAGTGATTGGAAATCCGAAAATCATAATACTTGATGAACCTACTGCAGGTGTTGATCCACCAGCAAGAAGACATTTATGGTCACTCCTTCAAAAAAGAAGAAAAGGAAAGGTACTTTTATAACGAATAAATCTGTATATAAACCTATGTTTATAAAACACATTCATATAGGTGATACTATTAACAACACATTTTATGGACGAAGCTGACATATTAGCTGATCGTATAGCTGTGATATCAAAAGGATGTGTGAGATGTTGTGGTTCATCTATATTCCTTAAAAATAAATTTGGTATTGGATATCATTTAACGTAAGTTTAACAATTGAAATCATTAGGTAGGTACCAATTTTATGTACCTAGGTATACTGTTTGAGCAGCATCATATTTCTAAAAACTATCATCAAAAAGGGTCGGCAGGTGGGTACTTACCGCTTTGCTGTACAGTGAGTGTCGAATGAGGGCACTTGTAATGGATGTGTTAAATTTGAATTCAATTATATAAAATCATTGTACCTATACGAAAAACTATTCTGAGTCTGGTCTGTCAGCCTATATTACTAGGTGTATTTTATGATATTATTGCTATTAAAATAATTAATTTTACTTTTAATAATACCAATACAGTAGGTTAAATTAATTTTTAGAGAAAACATTGCATTTAAAAATCTTATTGAGTGTATAAAATATTATAATATACATTAAAAGTTTCACGCGCCCGCATAAAATATTTATAAACTACAGCGAAATAACTGACATAGTTATTATTCATTTAAACATCTAATTTAGTGTACCTACAGTAATTTTTTTTTGATTCATGCCAAGAAAAATTTAAATGATTTTGTCAAAAACCAGTTTTGCGTAAAAATTTTTGTTTTTCCTTAATTTTTTTTTTGTTTTTCCCGATTTTTTGAAAAACTATTGGGGATTTTTAAAAATGACTTTTCAAAAGTACTGACTAGATTCACTTTTCCACCAGAAAAGATATGGTAATGAAGACAATTGAAGCATTATTTCGACTACCTACTTATCATATGCATATAAAGAAAAACACACATCATTGTAAAATCAATACATTCTTCGCTCTGCTCAGAATCCAAAATTAGTATTTTTCGTACAATTTTGAACTAGTGTACGGCTATACCTATTACAGTCTAACAAAACAAATTTAGTTTGTAACAGATTATATGTTTATAAATTATAATGTAGCAATTCTTGAATAATTGCAAATTTATTTCTGCAAATATAGCTTATTTATATTACTACATAACTATTTTAAATAATGATTAATCTGATATTCTTAGATTGATTCTCAATAACCATGCAAAGGAAAATTCCATAATAAAAATGATAAAAGAACACGTACCAAATTCAGAACGAGCAAGACGCCATGGATATGAATTATCTTTTGTACTGCCATATGACAGTGTTAATAAATTCCCGCCTCTGTTTGGACAAATTGAAACAGAAATTAAATCTACAACTAATGACTTGGGTATTCAAAACTATGGCGTATCAATGACTACATTAGAAGAAGTATTTTTGTATCTTGAACAAGGCCAACATGACAATGCTGGAAAGTTAGCAATTGAACTATTAAAAGGACAGTCAGTGACAAATTGTAATAGGTGATTGATCAAGATACGTAATTAATAACTAATAATAGCCAATAATTATTTTACTAAACCTTAACCAAGGCTGTAATGTGCAGGGGATTTTATAGCACTAAAAATTACTATAATAAGCGCTATATATGCCTATAACCTAACAAACCTTGATACAATATGCACCCTAAAAATGTACTTAAAAATCCGTCAAACCTTTAAAATATAGAAACTAATTAACAAGAAAAAAAAATGTTGTTCCTTGGAATTTTAGAAGCCTTGATATACTCGAATTTCTTGCCTTACTATTATTTTTGTCCGAATCCTCAAATCATTAATAAATGCTAAGGAATCCAAGCCCTGCTATAAGTTAGTTTTATTTTTTTCATATATAAATGTTGTAGTTTATAAAGTTTTATAGTCCATAATTTATAAAAAAATGTTTTTAAACTTCAGAGGATCAATTGATACAATACATAATGTTACTGTAAGATCAAGCATCATATACGATCCAACTAATTGGAGTACAATAATTGCCCTTTTAAAAATGCGAACGAAGCGGGTATTACGAGATGTTCATAAGCTTTATGTTATGATATTATTACCTGTCGTATTCTTAGCTACTGGAATCATCTTGAACAAATTAAGTCACGAAATTCAACCAATACGAAGTATTACTTTAAATAATGGTATGTAAATCTATATTAATTGATGTTAATATATTTTATATAAATGCTTATTTTTTTTTAAATTTAATTCTTAAATTTTCGTTTAGTGATCACCGTCATAAAGTTGATATATTTTAGTCTTATAATAGTTCGATTGAATTTTAAATAATCTAAATTAATTAAATAAAAGATTGATGTAACATTTTGTAAATATTAATATTGTGTAGAGTTTATAATATAAACCCGGTCAAAATAACCTTGTGCTTGTAATTAAATTAAACGCGTGTAACGCATGATTAATAAAATATACCTGGTATCTACATAAAAAATAAAAATATATTGTATAATTGTATTTTTTATTATATATTTAATTTAAACTTAATATTTATATTTATTTAATTAAATATAAGAATAATATGTTTTAAATAACTTCTAGATGTGTATAAAGAAGAAAGTCGTTTAGTCGTAACTTCTGAAGAATTTTCAAATTATTCAACACTGGAATCAGATTTTTACGCTGGCACATTTCCTGGATTATTAGATTTGCCTTCTCATCTAGGAGCCCTGCGAGAGCGGCACGCGCATAATACGACTTATTCATCAATATTAGCACTAACAGTTTATTATAACGACTCATTTATACATTCGTTGCCGATAATATTGAACTCTATCACTAGCATCTTACTTGGGTAAATTGATAAAAAAAAATTCAATCTTATAAAATATTGGTACTTACATCCTTTTGCAAGGTGTATCCTAATTATTTAGCATAGCGGGTCATACAGAGTAGTATTATAGTATACACTTTGAACATCATCATTTTATATCTAATTCGAGTAATTAACTTTAACTTAAATTGTATGTTAGAATATAAATTAAATTTGTATTTAAAACAATTTGATGCTGTGTTTCTCCTACCTTAGATAAAAGTGCTATATGACCAATATGAGTATATGACCGGATACAAAACAGTGTTTTATAAATCGAGTAAAAAATGTCTTCTTTTTTAATATTTAAATTAAATTTTTTAGAGATCAAATTGATATCGAAACAGAACCGTTTAAAATGGAATACAAGCAAAACGAGTACAGCTTTAGTCGTTGTTCATCTGCATTCTTCTTAGGCGTAGTATTTGTTTTAGTTCCAGTGAGCTTATCTGCTGATCTAGTTTACGATAGAGAGGTAATAATAAATTAAGTTCATGCATAAATAATTATATTTTATTCGTACTCCAGAGATAAACGTTGTCTTAAAACAAATTATATATGATCAAATGAAGTAAAATACCTACTATACCTATTTGTATTTAATTTAATTCAGTTTGTAATTTTTTTACAATAATATTGTCCTAAATAATTCGTGCAAAATGTAAAATACATGCAAAAGTATAATACTATAAACCAGGGGTCGCCAACCTTTTCAAACAAGTGAGCTACATTTGAAATTTTTAATCCTAGGTGATCGACATCCAGGAGAAATTAGGTAAAAATTTGTTTTATGAGCAAAAAAAAAAAAAAGGTCTAAGCTCTAAAGAATAAATGACTATTACGATTGACCGACAATGGTAAATTCATAGAATACAATATAGCAATCCACATTATCCGATTATTTATTACGCGATCGACCGATAATGGTAAAATTAATTTTTATAACGATCGACCTATATTCCTAAAAAGATCGACTGGTTGGCGACCCCTGCTATAAACTATCGATAGAGTGACTTATCTAAGTAACTGAAAAAATACCGAGTACCAATGAGATTTAATATTTTGTATTGTTTTTTAAGTCTGAATAATATATCAGTATGTGGAGTTTTAAGATATCATGTTTTTTTTATATTTTATAGATTAAAGCCAAAAATCAGCTTCGTATCAACGGTGTAACATTTATGCAATATTTCAGTTCTTATTTTATTCTTTTAATTTCAATGTTACTTGGCATATTCTGTATACTTCTAATGCTTATCGCTTTATTCCATGTTGAAGGATTAGATACTCCTTTTGCAATAACAACTATGATAATATTACTTATAGCATATTGCCCTGCGGCAATATTAGCTACTGCGTGTGTGTCATATTTTTTTGAAAAAACAGATTCAGTACAGTCTATACTACCAAATGTGATGTCGTTAATTGGTGGAGTGCCGTTTATAATAGTAGCTTCACTAGATATGCTGGGTATTGTTAGTGATTTAGGATTTGCACTTCACGTTCTATTTTCTTCAACTAATTTCGTCTATGTGCCTTTTGCTATAATTTACTTCATAAATAGTGTGTATCGGGAAAACGATGATCATGCCCCTTTTATAAAATATGTCAATAAAGAAATAGTTGCAATTTTAATGGGTTGCATAGGCCAGATTCCAGTACTATGGGTTATCTTGAAGATATTAGATTCTAAATCAAAAAATAAAAAAACTTCACAAATTACTATTGATACCCTAGATGAGGGAGACGATGATGTAAAAACTGAACGGAGAAAAGTAAATAATATTGTCAACGATCAGGTGGATTGGCCAGTAATTGTTATTCAGGTATTCAGTGCGTAAAAATTCATAAATATTATTTTCAAACTTTATTTTTGGGTATTTATTTTATATAGAATTTAAAAAAAGAGTTCACAACTCAAAATATGAACTCAAATATAAATTGTCTATTAAAAAAAAAATGCACAAATATAAATAATGAGAGAAAACTTGCAATTCGAAATCTGTCATTAGCTGTAAATTCAGGAGAAGTTCTTGGATTGCTAGGTCATAATGGTGCTGGAAAAACTACAACTATGCGGATTATCACCATGGAAGAAAAAGAATCAACAGGAAAAGTTTGTAAAGCATTTAACACTGTCAACACCTATTTGATTTTAATTTACGTGATACATTTTCGAAAATGTATTGATATATTTTTATTTGTCTTATATTTAAGATATTTATTAAAGGACATGATATTCAAGAATCTGTAGATATTGCATATAGAATGATTGGGTATTGTCCTCAACATGATGCCTTATGGAGTTCATTAACTATCAGAGAACATTTACAAGTATATGGTGCTATTCGAGGAATATCAAAGGATCAAATTAAAAAGTAAATTATTATTAAATCTTGATACAAAATAAAAATGTATAAAGATAAATATTTAAGTCTAACTTTAAAACTGTTATTTAAAAAATATATTTATTTTTAACTTTTTAAAAACATGTTAAAATTTTTAGTATTGTCGAGAAATATATTGAAGGCCTTCAAATAACTGAACATGCAGATAAACAGGTCAGTTGTTGTTCAGGTGGAACAAAACGAAAATTAAGTTTTGCTTTAGCAATGATTGGAAACCCTAAGCTGGTATTGCTAGACGAGCCTAGTACTGGTATGGATCCAAGGTCAAAGAGATATTTATGGGATGCTATAATTAGCAGTTTCCGGGGGACCAAAGGTGCAATATTAACCACACATTCTATGGAAGAGGCAGACGCGTTGTGTTCTAGAGTTGGAATAATGGTTAATGGCCAACTCAGGTAATTAATTTTTATAAACTTTTTACTTTTAATAACTTTTTTAAAAACATTTTATAGATGTTTGGGTTCTACTCAATATTTAAAAAACCTTTATGGCGCTGGATATACATTGGAAATAAAATTAAAGCCTCACGGAGACATGGATGATGTTAAGAGTTTTGTCTTAACATCATTTCCAAATGCAATTCCTGAAGAAGAATTTGCTGATCGATTAGTTTTTGGAGTTCCTCAATCTGCAGTTGAATCATTAGCCCATTGTTTTTTGGATCTTGAAAATGGTATTCAATTTATTAGTCGTTTTAGTAGGATTTCAAATATAGCCCTAAAATAAAATTCTACTGGATAAAATATTTACATTTTACAAACATCTGTAGAGTGCAGGTTATATGTTATAATTATATTCGATGAGAAATAATCATAGTGGAAAGCGGTTCCTTTATCAGCCCGTGGTTTAAAATTTAAAAAAACGGGATAGATAATATCGCTCTGCTGTAAAGTAGGTGCTGACTGCTGAGTCTGAGTGTATCTCGTCATTGAGACATTGAGTATAATACAACTACTAAAATAGTATAATGATTGAGTTAAATTTGAATTCAATGATAAATCATTGGATACAAAAAACGATTCTGAGCGGAAAGGGTCTGTCGCCTTATTATTAATAAGTATATACTATATTGCTATTATAGAAATCGATTTTTCTATTAGTATTATCGTTTAATTCATTTTTTCTTAACAGTATTTTAAATTCTAAATAAACATCAAACAATATAAGCTTTATAATATTATACGCAATAAATTTCCCTTGTCTTACTTTTGTATGTAATACATTGGTTTGTAATAAAATTGCCTGTACATTTTGCTCAGTAATGTATTTAGAATTGGTCACGAACTCACCAGAAATTAATTAAAAAAGTAGCCAGTTATACTTTACACTAAAACTCATTATAAATATTAATATTAATTTTGATTTTTCAGCAAAAAATATGTATGACATTCAAGAGTATAGCTTTAGCCAAACAACTTTAGAACAAGTATATTTAAAATTCGCACATTATGAAGATAGAGAAGTATTAGAAAACATTACAATGTAAATTAAATCATTCAACCATTCTTATATATCAAAATAGTTACATTTAAGATTTAACTATTTAGATTAAATAAGTTTTTGAGTGATACACTTATATAAATTAAAAATTAAAAACATTATAGCTGAAATGTTTATGAATTCTCAAATCTCAATACTTTAGCTTATAAGTACTTTTAATCACTAATTTCGAATTATGAATTTTTAGTACTTATATAAATAATATATTAATTTATATTAAACATTTATTAAAAAAAATTATATGTATTCAGAAATAACAATAAATTACTTTCTCTGGTGATTCTAAATAATTAATATTTTATGTTATACTTAGTTTTTTTTTATTTGTATTTTTACCAATAACCAATATATTATTTCATAGTTATATTTATATGGTGTTTGACCAATAGAAATATTGTTTTCTCTGAAATTGCATGAATAAATAAATTATTGATCTTTAGTTATTTAAATATTTGAATATTGTCTATAATCTATTTTAATTATACTATAGTATAATATTTTCTATTTCGTTTTAATATAATATATAGTTAACTTACTTTATCTGGTAGACAGCTTAAACAGTTGCATTAACAGTTTTCTATTTTATTAGCGTTTTAGCCATTTTACTAGTGTCAATTTTATTATATTGAATTTGATAGTTACTAATGTGTTATATATTTAACTCATACAATATTAATTATCATTTATTTGGTTCCTTCGTCTGTCGTACACAGGCACAATTGGCGGATGAGTGTGAGTAGGGTAGGGTGTGCTGAAGCCCACAGAATTGTTTAAATCCCAATCAAATTTTTTGGCTAAATGTGTACTAATATTGCTACATTTATTTTAGCTATACTTGCAATTTTAAAGATGATCATTATGTTTAATATAGACTTACAAAAAAATTTTAGCCAGTAATTGCTTATCAAATATTTAAATTCCAATTTGATATTTGCAAACAATAAACTATACTTCTATAATTATAACGTTATTTTGTATTTTTGTGTAAGTATAAAATTTTTATTGACCCTAAAATATGTGTATATTGTTATTCACTCCCTCCCGGTCACCATTCTGCGGCTTTTTTTACATTTATTTATAACACTATAATCAATTTGAAAAAAATAATAAAAACAGTAGTTTTTTGAAATTATTTTATGGTAAGTTACAGTGAATTTAGAAAAAATCATTTTAATATTACTATTAAAATACCTAATTTATTTTTCTATTAATTGTACGGTAGGTTGAAGTTGAATGAACTTTTTCCAAAAACAAATTGCAATTACTATTGTATAGTTATTAGGTACTTATTATTATAATATTTTATTTGTTGTATAACTTATAAGTCAATACCTTAACTGTCGACTGTCGTATCACGTGTAATGGTGAATCAGTGCGGCGCAACTAAAATCTGCCTAAATTTGGTAGGCAGTCTAGACCCCCCCCCCCCACCACTTGGACCGTATTATTACTAGTACGTATGTATTTGATTTTTTCTTTAGTTGAATTCTCTATGTTTAAACAATTATAGACCCCTCACCCCTTGAAGAAATTATGATTGCGACACTGGTAGATTTTAAGCGGAGCAGTGTTTCAGAAAGTCGATTTAGGTTGACAAAATCAAAATTTTCATTATCAGTAATTTATTTTAAAACTGAATTAAATTTATTGATTGTTAGTATCTGATTAGTGATAATCATATATAATATGATAGTAATTATAAAATATTTATTTTTAAATCAGTATGCTATGATAAGGTTTTCACTTTTCAATAACGATAACTAAATTGTGTGAACGTATAGTTATTATATTGTTTGTGTTGCTGGTTGAATGAAGTTGGGTCGTTCATTTTTCTTTAATATCATGAACATTATAGTGAAACTGTGGAAGGTATGTATAATGTATATATAAATATTTTTTTTTTTAGTTAAGTTTTGAATGTACAGTTAAAATAATCTATATAAAAATATTAAAAAATATACAAAATGTATTATTTATATTTTTAGTGGATACAGAAAAAAAGTAGTGGATATTAGAGGTTAGATATTAGTGTTTTCTATTAGCTTAACTTGTTTTTTAAACGATATTATATCATTTGGTTGCGAAAAGTTGTTTTCGATTTTGTTTTTTTTGCGCAACTCAAAAATAAAAGGTCGGCAAGTGGGGTCGCTGTAAATTGCGTCCCATTTTTAATTTTTTATGTAAATTGCAGCTTGGGTATATTTTATACATACGTAAATTGCGGCCTGGATATAATTAAATGTATGTTAGATATATGTATGCCTACCTAAATATTTTTTATTCCTACGTAAATTGCGTCTAAGGTTTTTTTGCAAAATCAATATTTTCCTTTTCATTTTAGATTCTGAGCGGAGAAAGGAATGTATTGAATTTACAATGATGTGTGTGTTTTTTTTTTGTGCCTGTCACCACGTTTAAGGGCAGTAAACGTGTTCCGATTTTCTTCATCAGCATTTTTTCTGATAGGAAAATGAATCTAGTTGGTACTTTGGGGGGGGGGGGGGTCAAAAGTAAAAATGTCTCAATAGTTTGTAAACGCGTCGGAAAAACAAAAAAAAAAAAATTAAGGAAAAAACGTGAATTTTTACGCAAAGTCAATTTTCCACAAAATTGATTTTTATTTTTGGTGTAACAGAAGAAAATATTTCAAACTCTCATAAAAATTAGTTCGAGTTTCCGGCAAACTTTTTCTTTTTTAGAAAGGTAGAAAAACTTATTTAGAATCTTGTGTGGAATTTTCAAATCTTAGATTTAAATAGAAAATTTTTATCAATTTCTTAATTAAAAAAAACTGCATAATTTCATGATTTTTAAGTATTTTGTCGAAATATAAACTTTAGACGCTTATAAAAACTATTAGAGACATACGCTCAACTTAATTTTCACGTACAACAAGCTATGAAGAACATTGTATTACATTTTCAAATCTATCGACTGACTGAAAATTTTTTTATCTGCAATAATAAAGATAAAATAAAAAAAAACCCGAAAATTAATTATGCCTATAAATAGCTTAAAAAAAGTCAAAACATATTGACAATTTTATTGTGTATAGAAATTGCTTATATAAGCATTTTGTGAAATGTTCATGTATTTACGGTCATTATTAAATTAAGACATTGGATATTCACTTGTTTTCTCCGGGAACGATTTTCTTATTTTGGTGTAATTCCAAAATGAATTACCGTAGACATTTGAAAATTTTGTCAAATATTCAGATTACTAATTCTTATACACAAAAAATTTTCTAAAAAATATTTTGACAATTTTTGAGTTAATTTTGGGCCTAAGCAATTTTTGGTTTAATACAAATTTTTTTTCTTTAAATATCAAAAAAAAATGTTGTTGGGTCAAATTTTTTGAAAATTGAATACAACATTTTTCACAAGTTGTTAAAATAGTAGATCAAAAATAATAAAAATACATAGGGTCAATTTTTTTTACAAGTATTGAAGTTCAAATTTTGACCAAATTCATCAAAATCTCAAATGTTTGCATTTGCAAAGTTTTGAAGTTTAAAATGTATAAAATTATCAGTTTTTATAGATTCTTTTTCTTCTTCTTCTCGTATCAAATGTCATGGTTTGGTACCTATACTCACAAACATAAATCAAAAAAAATCTATAGAAAGTCAAAAATGTTGTCCAGAAATTAAACAAAAAGCCAAAATGTTTTGAAAACATCATGTCTAGAAAATTCTAATAAAAATATTTGGTGAAAAATTTAAGTATCTTTTAAGAAATCACCTTCAAGCCAATACATTCATCGCTCCTCTTTAAATTTAAAAGACAATTTTTTCAAACACTATAAAATTCAGTAGGTAGGTATCTACCTTAAATCACATACTTTGAAGTACAAAAATGTGAATGGGTAACACTGTAACAGGTATACTATAAACTTCACTTGATAAAAAATAAATATTGATGTTATTTAATTTCTGAGGCAACTTTGTTTCAATATCTTAAATTTAAACTTTAACATAAAAGACATTTAGGAAGGTATACCTATAATCCATTTTTATTTTTTATGGTTAAAAGGTATTCAGATGGTTCTATTCACTTTTGAATTTATTTAATAATGATAACGATTTTAAATTTAAATAAAAGCATTAACAATACAATTATAAAAAATTATTTTTGTTTGATACTACTGTGTAAGAATTTGCAGTACAATAAATTTGCAATGAAATTATATTATTTAAATTGTGGTGGGAGGGGGGGTATCTGCATGACGCGAACACTTTGTAGTTTCAAGTTTGAACTATTATTATTTATTACTATTGAATTATACATATAAACCAGTGTTTCTGAATTGCGTATGAAAATCATTTATCAAGATCGAATTGCGTGCTTGTTTTTTTCGTGATATATTATAGCTGACTAGCTGAGTGTTTGTGTTGCGTGTGTGGGTTTATCGTGACACAGCCGAGTTGAGTGTGTGGTTTTCTACGACAGAACTGATCTGCGCGAAATCCGAGCGACATATTTAATATTCAGTAAAAATGATCAGATATATAAATAATAAACATTTTCAGTTTAAAAAAAAAATACCTACAAGTAGATATTATATAAATGATTATGGCCTGTGGGTTATAATCAGTTATTAATATATTTTATAAAACATTGGAGTTATAATATTAAAAATATACGATTAAAAATGCTTATAACATAATTAATAAGGCATGATAGGGATATAATAATATATAGTATAGTCAATGTAGAATAATCAAAACCATCTTTGACGTGTTTTGGTCTCAATTAAGTTGAAATCGTATACAGTCGAAATAAAGTCGAAATAAGCAAACCTCAGAAATGCCCGGGCAAAATGTCATATTTCGGCTTTTGACCGGGCAAACCTAGTTATGGCCAACCTTATTTGGGCAAAACCGTATACTGACTTTTATCGTTAGGGCAAAACCAAATAATCATAAAATAAATATTATTGTACAAATATAATTATTGAATACACTTAAATAATAATACAAATATAATGATATTAAGTACTCGTATAAAAATAAACAAATAATAATATAGGTACTCTTATAGTGTTAAAATAAAGAATTAGAAAAATTAATACATTTAAACCTCATTTGGGCAAAACCATAGCGTCTTAAGAGGACGCCACACCCGCATGTCTCGTCTCCGTCTTACAAACGTGTAACATACCAAATTTACGCTCAGCAGTTCACGTTTTATGCCATTAGCTTAAAAATTAGAGTGAATCGACCTATTATAAAAGTTAATGATAAAAATATTATCTGTGTTTTGTTGGAAATCTTTTTACTATAATTCAGTTTTTAAGTGAGTTATGAGCATTTTTAATTTACATTTATTATACACACATAACTCACTTAAAAACTGAATTATAGTAAAAAGATCTCCAACAAAACACAGATAAAGTTTTTACCATCAACTTTTATGATAGGCCGATTCACTCTAATTTTTAAGCTAACGGCATAAAACGTGAACTGCTGAGCGTAAATTTGGTATGTTACACGTTTGTAAGACGGAGACAACACTGCGGCTATGGCGTCCTCTTAAATAGGTAACTAATATTAAATACAAATAAATAATAATCATAAAATATTGTAAAAATATAATTGAATACACATGAATAATAATAAAAAAAAAATATTTTTGTTTATTTGTTGCTACACATCGCATTACGTCATTTTTACCGAATGATGTAACAAACAATGTAAATGACGAAAATGATTTACTACAACTTGTAGAAAATGAAAATGAAAATGAAAATGAAAATGAAATGGAGGTATTAATATGGTAGCATTAGTGACGATGGATTCTATAAAATAGGAACCAAAAATGGAATTTTGTCATCACTATATGTCTGAAACCAAATATTTCAGTGCAAAGAACAATTCATTACTAGCGATGATGTACCGAATATCGAAATACCATTGAGGACTGCTAGTATCCAAAATTCATTAACTGGAGGACAAGGATTTATTTTTTGTTCTTGCAAAACTAAGTGCACTACGAGAAGATGCAAATGTAAACAACAAAATATTTTGTGTAGTTATAAATGCCATGGGTCTAATATGTGTAGCAACAAATAAACAAAAATATTTTTTTTTTATTATTATTATTTATGTGTATTTAATTATATTTTTATACAATATTTTATGATTATTATTTATTTGTATTAAATATTAGTTATTTAAGACGCTATGGTTTTGACCAAATGAGGTTTATAAATGTATAAATGTATTTTTTTTTTTATTTAAAGAATAAGGCTTCAACAGCAAAGGTTATTAGCCTGAAAGTGTTACATATATGTTTCTTAAAATTAGGTGTACATTTATGATATATTAATTTCGTTACAGTTGTTATTTACAGAGTTTACAATTTTTTTATAATATTAGTAATGTTTAGGAATTTAATGATTTTTGACGTGTTGTGTTCATTAAGTGCCTCTGCAACATTGGGTGGCATCTTTAGGTCGGTGCGTATTGAGGTGTAAAGTGCGCATTCCTCCACTATGTGTTTAACGGTTAGTATTTGGTTGCATGTGTTACATATTGGTAGGGGCTCTTTGCTGATAAGATATGAATGTGTGAGTGCGGAATGTCCGATTCTGATACGGGTGATTGCAGTGTCTTGGCGTCTGTTAAATTGGGGGGGGGGGGTATGCCACCTTTTGATATTTTTTTTTATGTTTTTGAGTTAAAAAAATTAATTAATTTTTTTAATTCTTTATTTTAACACTATAAGAGTACCTAATCCAAGTTTCACATTTTTAGTCGACGACCGTACAAAGCGGCGGTCGTCATAACCGCACACTTACCGTTCATAACCGCACATATTACACCATTCAATACCGCACACATTTATTTTATTGTTAAAAAGGGAAATTTGAAAGGTCGATATTTCAAAACCGCACACATTTGATTGACAGTTAAAAATTAAACATATTTTATTGTTATTACAAAAATATTTATGTATTAATTAAAAACAATTCAATATATAATACAATAATTGAAATAAATTTACTCCCTTAATGTTTTTAAATAATCAATTAAACTAATTTCAATTCAGTTAATTAGCAATCTGGGTATAATCCCGAAAGTTTTATTTTTATGATTTTGTACTCTTGATTAAATATGATTATCTGGTGTGCGGTACTAAATGATAATGTTATTTTAAATAAATGTATACGTTATTGATATAAATCAATGTGTGCGGTATTGAACTGTTTGATTTGGGGAAAATATCCAGGATTAAGGAATAAAAGTGTGCGGTTTTGAACGACGACCTTTTTTTGAAAGTGTGCGGTTATGAACGATGCCCGTACAAAGTGACCTAGAACCAGTACGATTTGTAAGTATTTTTATATTATTGAATAACAAATAACAACACAACCATACTTTTAGATCAAAAACGGCAAAAAAAAAAATCTAAAATTATCTAAAAATTCGTTCGCCCGAAACCAGTGTAAAAAAAAACACACCGGGATATTTGTACCATATCACTCATCAAGTTGACTCATAGATGAAAATATATCTATGAGCACAAGATTAAATATTTTGATAATATAGTATGTATCATGTACATGGTTTCTATGATTAGGCACATTGTATAATTTACATCATATACCATATCAATATAATATAATATAATATATTATAGTAGGTTTATTATGTGTATGGTTCTCAAATTGTTCATATTTGTCCTCAAAATGTATACAGTGAAACCTCCCCTAACGGACATCTTTAAATAATGGTCACCTCTAAATAGGGGACAGTTTTTTGGAAACAAACTACATGTAGGTGCACCTTTTCTACAAACTGAACCCTCTGAATAGCGGACACAACTTCAGTGACCAAGGGTGTCCGGTATTTAGAAGTTTCACTGTATTATATTATTAAAAATGATATACATGATGATGTTTTGAGCATACTCATACCATTCTTATATGTATTTAAATTATGCATTTATTAAAATTTTTATTTTTAAGTTTTGAAGTGTAGAGTATGATTATTGGTTAAAGAGCTGGGTAGTCAAATATTTAAAAT
This sequence comes from Neotoxoptera formosana, assembly GCA_022818045.1. NCBI lineage: Eukaryota > Metazoa > Arthropoda > Insecta > Hemiptera > Aphididae > Neotoxoptera > Neotoxoptera formosana. Next base: position 46,703,562 of record CM040633.1, read on the forward strand.
GGCTTGAATCAAACAAGGTGTGCTTATTTAAAAAAATAATAATTGTTTAATTAAATTTTAAAATAATACTTACAATTTTTGTTTTTCTTTATTCCTTGGTTTTTCATTTTTTTTTAAATCTAGGGGGTTGCAACTTTGTTAGATAATCCTAACCTTGCACTCCTCTTACGACGCGCCCAAGGGAGCGATAAATATATTGCAGGTTTTAGAATGATGTGCGTTTTTTCTTTGTGTAGGTCATCACTTTTTGGAGCAGTAAAAATGTTTAATTTTCTACTTCAGCATCTTTTCTGGTAGGAAAGTGAATCTAGTTGGTACTTTTAAGGATCAAAAGTAAAAAATCTTCAATAGTTTTCAAAAGAGTGGAAAAAGTAAAACAAAATAAATAAAAAACGATAATTTTTATGCAATTTAATCTTTAACAACATTTATTTTGTTTTATGGTGTACTTAAGTAATCTTATAACTTATAAGTTATAACAAATAACCGTAAATACTTGACATTTTCACCAAATTATAATTTTATCATTTTATATAAGTACGCATGATAAAATGTTGACTATTTTTAAACTATTTATAGGCATTTAAAGTTTAAAGTTTAAAAAAAAAATTTTTTTTTTAATATTGATCAAAATTGTATGACTGGGACAAAAAACGTAAAAATGTATGATAAGGTTCCTCATAAGATATAATAATTGCAGTTCAAAAATATTGAAGATAGAAGCACGATTTTTTTTATAAGCTTTTAAAGTTCAACATTTGACAAAATCATTAAAATTACGATTAATTTTTTCCATAATTATTAATTTTTGTTTTTCCTAATTATAATCAAAGAAGTTCTGTTTATTTTTACTTTTGACCCTCTAAATCCAACTAGATCCACTTGTCCACCAGAAAAGATATTGAAGTTGAAAATTTAAGTATTTTTTAATGCCCTAAAAGTCAGTGTTGGGGAGTAACTTAACTTAAGTTACAAGTTACTGTAACGAAATTACTTTTTAAGTAATTTGATGGTAATTTAATTACATTTTATTGTAAGTAATTTAAATGTAATTTAAGCTACTTTTTTGTAGTAATTGTTACTAAATTACTCGTTATATTTTTTTGGTTTAATAAATGTTAAGAACTTATTGATAATGAGTGTAAATATTAAAATATACCATATTGAGAACGCATTGTTGTTAAAAATAAATTTGAAAAATAAAGATTAATATTTAATGTGTATCAAAATTAGTATTAATTGTTAATAATTTCATATTGTTGATTGTCATTATTTAGTTTGTGTATTGTAATAAAGACAAAATGGTTATGAAGCTCCGGTGATATTAAAAAAAAAAAGTAACTTTTATTGTAATTGAGTTACTTTTTAAACTCAAAAGTAATGTAACTTGACAAAATTAAAAAAAAGTAACTTAAAAATAATTTAGTTACAATTTCGATAAGTAATTAGTAATGTAATTTAATCACCCAAAATAAGTAACTTCCCCAACACTGCTAAAAGTCCAAAATATCATGAGGATTGAGGATGACAGATGACAGCAACAACAGGCACAAAACAATAATGACAAAAAATGAAATCTAATTGATTGCTCTGCTTAGAATCTAAAAATGAATATTAAATTTGACTTTGTGGTTCGTAGTAGTGTAGTACCCATTTAAATATCTCTGAAATGTAATAATATGTTACCTTTACCCATTTCTAACTCTCACCGGAAGTCGGCGGAACCCAGTACGGCAATACTTTGATACTCATTATTCATTAATATTTTATAGGTAACTTATAAGTAGATATATTAAAATAAGGTTAATTCATATTAATATAGTTTTATCACCTACCAATAAATAATATATTTTATTTTAATGATTTAATGGTTTTTAAATTGTATGTGAAAAAACTTAATATTAAAATAATTTAATATTTTTTAATGTATATTAATTAAAAATGTATACCTTTTTCAAATCTTTTATCGGGCTGCATAAACATTAAACAGTTTAACGAAATGACGAATCAATAGAAAGCTAATGGTCCCTTAAACAGATTTAGTGGCCCACGATTGGTCCATTCAATTTTATTGAACCATTAAATTAATCAGTTTTTTATTCAACCCGGCATTAATAATATTGTTATAGTTTATTATCGTAATCTACTTATTCTGTGTATATTATAGTATTATACTGAAGTTCATGACCCGAAATTTATCATTGATTTAATATTATAGCTTATAGATAATATAATTTTAACAATAATCAATAATGGTAATAATACGAATTATAATACGAACAACAACAAATTAACGCCGTTATAAATTCAAACTTGAAATTAAACGTTATAGCGGATATCGTTAAATTGGACGTAGATATAAAAATAAATCATAAATAATATAATAATAATAATATGTTAGAAGATCCAACCATCTTATGTGTTATTATGTCTATAGAGTATAAAGACATAAAGTCTATAAAGTAATAACAAATCTATTATTGGTCCTACAAAAAAAAAAAACCATAATAATATTATAATATATAGGTCTATGGGTACGTGGGTAGTATAAAACGACCGCTAGTCCGCGTGACAGTCGGCTACTCGAAGCTCATTAGCCGTTATTAATACCATAAAATATCATAATAACCAATAATGACTAATCGTAATGTCTTTAGCCTATTGCTATTATAATTTGTATTATTCCGTATTCAACGTTTATGGTTTATCGAACGGTTAATCATTAGTGAACAGTGAGTATTTTATAGATTAAAATTAGTAGCAACTAGCAACTGCAGTGGACTATTATAATAGTAGGAGTTCAGAACTAAATTTAGTTCAGTGGTATTCCGACTGTTCCGAGTTAAATTTCGATAGATCACTTATTAACTTCAGTACTTGATCAGTGATCACAGGCACTGTGCCGTAACCTCACAATACTGCGTACAAAATGGAGGAACATTGCAAATCCGTAGCTTTGCAATACGATTTGTTCGTCAACAGCACCCTCAAGTTTTTGGACACTGCGACCGAAAGAGGTGAATTGTACCTATACATCATTATTTAGGAACAAGTAGTGATTACTATCTAATTAGAAATTACGAATTTGAAACACATTTTCAATTTGTAGCGACAAAAGACAGTAAGCACTAAGCAATCGCGATCTTACTGTACTTAATGTGTGACTTTTAAATTATTACATTATACATTCATGTTTAGCTGCGATTGTCGACAATTCTACGTACCTAGGAAAGTTATACATTTTTTATACTGAACCCATAATGTCTCATGACTTTCATATAGTTACACATATATAATTTTAAAGGATCTTGTCTTAAAATCTTTTTTGAATATTTTATTGTATCTAATTCAAAAAGTAGGTAATGATATATTTATATAGAATTTTGATGTGTAGTATTTGTGTGCGTTTAAAATCCTAAAACACTGCTCTCATACATATTAGTCATTAGCTAGGTACTCTTCGTATTTTTTGCATATTCCTAGCAAACTAAATTGTAGCTTTACTTTAGGTAATGGACATCTACAATCTTTACAGACAATTAGAGAATAAAATGACCTCTTTAAAGTGTCATTCAAATACTGTATTATTTATAATATTTAAGATGCTACTTAAAACTTTGTGATTTCTTTTTAAATTTTAACTTTTATCAACTTAACAACTAACCTTCAGTTAATGAGCTTAAAGTCATTAATTAATAAAACTATATTGTTTTAAATACCTACCTAATATATAAGTACAAAGTACCTATATTATTTATAAAATATTTTACATTGATCATTAAAAATTATATAGGATAAGTAAGTATCCACATTCAATATTAATTTTATATTAATTATTTTTTTTATTTTTATAATTTACACCTGACAGGCTATTTTACAAGATGAATTTTAAGTTACAAGCTAAAATTCAGTAAACAGTTAAATTTGAAATTAAATATGAATTATTTTTATAGATTACGTGCTAAAATTAAAAGTTATCGATCAATTAACGGACAGAATCAGTCAAAGTGAAGCCGATAAAGATATTATCAAGAGAAACCTAGAAGCTGTTCAAGAAGAATGTTCTAAATTAACTTATAAACTTAAAACTTCTGCTCGTTTATTAGATGAAGTTCAAATAGAAAAAGAAAATCTTGTATTTGATAAGGAAACCATGGTAAATAATACATCAGCTTTTTATAATATTTTGATTTTATATGGCAGGCTATATTCAATGGTTGAAGTGGCACAAAATAAAAGGAGGGATGTCTTACAATTCAGATTTCCTCATATAATCATAACATAGATATAAATAGGGTTGGGGTTCGTGGAAGACTTAGCCCCGTCAAAAGTCAAAACTTTGAAAACAGAATAGCACCCAATAATTTTTTTAATATATTCATTTCAAGCCAAAAATAGTCTCATTGCAAAATAGTCTTGTTTTTATTTCCTAAAATCAAATTCTATATTAGCACCTATGTATAAGTACAAAAATTACATTCCATGTACATTCTTTGTGGAAGTACCTAAAAGTTACATAGAATCTTTTTATGACACAAATATTTAGACTTTTGTATTCTATAATATTTACTTAACTGTTTTTTTTTTTTAATAGGTGAAACACCAGTTCAACATATTTTGTTTATGTATCCAAACACTATCTATAATATTCAACAAAAAATGATAATTTTTTATCATGTATAATCTTTAAAAATTTACAAAGAAATAACATCTTTTTGAATTAACTAAAAAAAACTATTATTATCTAATAATGCAATACCAAATTAAATTTTAAATAAGATAATTTTAAAAATATAACCAATTTTCTAATATGTACTTCATTTTAAAACATATCTTAGTGGGGGGGTGCTTTAATCTGGATAAAATAAGTTGAGGGATGAACAATTTAAATTTAAAAAAGTAGTGCCCCCTTCACATTGACCCCCTAGCTATATTGTCTTTCCTTATATTCAATACAGGAAAAAATAGTGGTAATTTTTTTAAATAAATTTAATTTTTACTGTTATACAAATTTGATATCACTTTATTTGTTTTAGAAATCTCAATTGGAAAAATTATATGGTTGTCTCAGTAAACAAGATATTGTAGAAAAATCACATAATTCACTCTTAGATCATTCCGATTGTGTACAATTAGATGAAAAAAAGACTTTTAATAACACTGGTAAATTAGTATTTATTTAGTAGTGAATTTAAAAAGTAATAAGTTATTACCTTTAAGATAGTATTTGAAAGTAAAAATAATTCATTAGCTTGAATTATGAATCTAAAATAAGTACATATCTATTATAAATGGTAGGTCTCTAGTTTTTAAAATTATTGAATTTAATTAATTGTTAATAAGACGTTACACCCAAATGTGTTTCTGTCTTACATAACAAATTGTACGCTCTAAATAATCCATTTAACTCTGTTATGTTTAATATTAAAGTAATTGACCTATTATCAAATTTAGAAATTTGAATTTTAAAATGATCATAACACTCTTTAAAATTAAAATATAATAAAAAAAAAAAATCTATGAAATTCATTCTAATATTAAGCGTAACAGTTAGAAAGATATTTCAGAATGTACAATTTGCTATACTATGCGTTTGTAAAACAAAGACTGACGTAGCTTACAGTGACCATTTATATATATATAAAAAAAAAACGGGATAAACAATAATGGAATAATTCTTGAAAAATAGTCTTCTTATTTTTTTAGTAATTTTTTATTTTACAGTAATAAATAAAATCATTTTTTATGAGCTCAAAAGTTAAATGACTTTTGAGCTTGATTGAAAATACTGCCATGCATAAAGTTGAACCATGGTTTAAAATTTTGATATGAATCTGTTGTATTTAATATTTTGTATTTGTTTCAAAAATGTATTTGTTCTTTTACACACATAATATAATATGGAGATAACACCAATAATGGGACTAAAACAGTACCATATTCTAAAAGTGAGACATAATGATAAATAAAGGGACAATCTCGTTTTAAACGGGACGGATAGTCACCCTCACGTAACCAAACCTAACCTTAACACAAGATGTTTAACAATACCTAGTTAAAAAGTAATAAGTGTAAAATAGCACATGGTTAATTTAGTAAATACATTTTTATTTAATTAATCACAACGTATTTATATTTTTTAGGTGCTTTGTTATCAGATATTAGTTATAGTCATTCTGAAAATAGCTCATATGAACATTTATTGAAAAATCCCAAACACAATTCTGCATCCATAAAAAAGTGTTCTACAAGCAACATTTTCAGTAACTTGAACCCAAAAAAATGTGGGGTAATTAAAAATGTCTTATTTTTTTAATGTCGGCAACTTAATTTTATTTGCATTTTGCACTTTTATTTACTTTACATAGTTTTAACTATTACACATTTATTATAATGTTTTTCATCTTTTATTGAACAAATTAATACATTTTAAATAATTTCATTATTTTAGATTGAAAACGTGAATATTAATAACAAACAAATTATTGCTACAACTATTTTAACTATGGACTCTGGTTGTATTAACGCTAAATCAGTTATAAAAACTTATCCAAAACAAACTTCAAAAGTTGCATCAATATCATCGTCAAGTGGTAATCATTTGATTTATTTTTAAATTGTGTATTATAAAGATATATATAATAAAAATAACTGACTATTTTAGATTCTACAGAGCCATTGTCCACTAGTGAGTCTGATACAGAAAACAATATAAATGAAAAAAAACATAATTTTATTCAAAAAATTATTGTCATCCCAGAAATTTGTGATCACTGTCTTAAAAAGTTAGTTCAAAAAAATCTACTGCTTCATAGTTAATCAATTTATTGATTTTTATTTAATGCTTCAACTGAAAAATTGTTTTCAGAATAAAGTTTAACAATTACATGGTTAAATGTCTGGACTGTAAAATTATAACTCATCTGGAATGTAAAGATTTTATACCTGCTATATGTACAACTGATCAACTTAAAATCAATGCTTTAAATGTCAGTAATTTAATATTCTTGTACTTTTTTTCTTTCTTTATTGTAATAAATAATTTTTACCTGCAGTGTGGTGTCCCACCTTCCATTGTTCACTGCATTAGCGAAATCGAAAGAAGAGGATTGGATACAGTTGGACTTTACAGGGTGTCTGGTTCCGATAAAGAAGTGAAAAGTTTAAAAGACAAATTTCGTAAAGGTTTACCAAATTTAAACGATATAGATATCCATGTAATATGTAGTTATCTGAAAGACTTAATTCGTATGCAAGAAAATAATCTTATATCTTCAAGTGATTTATCAAAGTTGACTGATGCATTAAAAAATAAAGATGATGTTTCAAAGTCACTTTGTCAAGTTGTATCCGATTTACCACATATCAATCGTAACATACTTGCATACCTCATTCTTCATTTGCAAAAGTATTATCTTATAATTAATTATAACTGCTTATTTTTCAGATATAATCTTATTTCATTGTTTTTTTTCTAGGGTTGCTACTTCATTAAAATGCAATATGGATTATAACTGTTTGGCAATTGTTTTTGGACCTACAATTGTTGGTGTTACAAGTACTTCCTTAGATGAACTACATATTAAATCTGAAATTATTTTTAAAGTAAGTGACCAAGTTTGTTATTAATGTTTTTAAACTTTAAACATTGACAAATAATTGTTAGAAGATCAAATTTAATATATGTTGTTTATTACTTTATGTAGGTTATTATAGAACTGCTAAAGCTGCCTTATGATTTTTGGTTTAGTTCTTTGAAAACTAAAAGCATTCTTTCCGAGGAACCGTTATATAGCACTCCACACAAAGATCATCCACCAACACCAGGATCATCTAATCGTTTTTTTTCTTCTGGGTAAAACAGTGAAAAAGTTATAGAATTTATTATTTTATTATTTTAATATTTCATTTTATTTTTGAACAGGCTAAAAAGGCGAATATTAGACTCGCCCAGAAAAAATAAAATTGCCAAGCAAGTTGAATTAAGAAAATAGTTAAAATATATTAATATTAAAGTATGTGAGATTTGAATTTATTTTAAGAACTTGACCTTACACCAAAAAGTTAATTTTTATATTATTTTTATTTTACAAATTGTTATTTGTATTCCTTTACCTAAGTGATGAATTTTTTTTTTCAATTTGATTAACACCAACTGATATATTTATTAAATTAAATATTATCTAGTTTCCGTGCAAGTTTATTGGTTATTGTTAATTTGATAAGCATGAACTGATATATTTATTAAATTAAATATTATATAGTTTTTGTGATTTATTTTGTTTCATCAATTTTATATTGCTATCTATTTGTTAAATGTCAAATAAATATAATCTGATATGAGTTTGAAATAGTTTTACATTGTAGTTTTTTAATTGTTATCTAATATGAATATTTTAATTGGTTTGAAATAGATTTTTTTGATAAGTATTTTTTAAATGGTGTATTGCAGTAAACTGATGAGTTGAAAAAACTTGAATTTTTAATATTCCCGTAAGGCCTTTTAAGTATATAATGAAAAAAAAAAAAATGAATTAGTTAATTATCCAAGAAAAACTGTGTCACCCTCTATAGACTTAAGTTTATTTAAGCATTAGCCATTCTAACATAATGCAAAAGTTAATAATGATTCTCTAATATCTTTATGGTATCAGTAAAAGTAAATAAACTCCAATTTTATCTTTTACAGAAAATAAGTGAGCAATTTTTTTTTAGATATTTTAGATTAGTCTAAATATGATAACTTTTTATTACCAAATGTTAATAAAGTAAGCCATGTTATATAATGCCTATTAATTATCAAAACATTAATTTTGTACTAGGTCATAATAAAAATAATATTGTATAATAATATATAAATTAAACTTGTCCAGTATAATGTATACAAATAATTGTTTTTAATTTATTTGATTTTACGAAATGTAAAATTAAGTCTAATATTTTTTGCTTTTTTTTCTTTGGGAATCGAGTGAAACCAATATTCATTTGTAGGCGGATTCATCATTAAAAGACTGCCATTATGTAGATCTAATTTAATAAGTTCTACTTGTCTTATCTTCTTCCGTACATCGGTATGTTTAAACACAAATTTTCTAGTCTGCCCCAAAGATACAGACGCAATAGGTGCAGTTTTGTCCAATTCTACTTCGTCATCCCTGTGTTCGCCCATATGATCCTCTCCATTTTTATACCTTAAATGTTATTCAAATTTTACAAATTGATCTGACAGCCCATAACATCAGTACTGTATAATTTGCTGAACTGCTGATCAGAAAATTAAATAGATCTTGTAAGGCCGTAACATCTACTAATGTTGGTTACCTGTTGACCAGAACGAAATTGTAATCGACTCCATGGGTGATGCATATTTTTCTCTTCAGGTCGTACAACGGTTGCGGCCATGGTTGAGCTGGTACGACCGTACCAGAAAACTTGTACGATACATCTGCGTCGCCAAACGCAACCTGCTGTCTAGGTATGGGATAATACTGTCCGAAGACTTTCACCTGTGACAGTCGACCGTCGAAGTAACTCACGTTATCCTCCATGTAATTCAGTAGAGTCGCACTCTCGGCCGCCGTCAGAAATCTCTCACAATAATCCAAATCTAAGTCTTCAGTAACGATTTTTCGCCACCGTGACGGCTGTGCGTTTTTCATCAATTTTTCGTAGAGAGTAACAGCCATGATGGTCATCAATTGCTGAATGCTGATTAATCGATATTCGACAGATTGTAATCGGCTGGAGTGAATTGAAACACAAGACTCAAATAGAAACAAAACATTTAGCACGTAGCATGAATTAAGGATATACTAATAATAAGTAATAATTTATAAATCTTTAAGGATTTCAAAAACATTTTATCAGTGAGAGTGTTGTCAAAAAAACCCGGCAAACTGTCAGGTGTTTTTGTTTTTTTGTGATAAAGATCTAAAATGATAACATGATTTCCGAGTTAAATAAAAATTAATTGCTTTCAAAATTTAATAAATAATAATTACGAATAATATAGATATTATGATTCATTATTATTATTTATTACATTTACATATTAGGCACATTAAAATTAATTAATAAGCACTCATGATAATAATTTAACTTGTGACGTTAATATTGTGTTTACATTAAACATCATCCAATATACATTGAATGGAGAATGCTGTGAATTTTTATTTTCAAACGAGTAGTATTTGATGGCACATTCAAATAAAATTAAAGCTCTCCTATCTGATTTGGGCAGATCAACCAAAAGAGGTGTGAAAAAATGTCCATCATGTGGAACACACAATGGAACAAGAACTGTGGTGTGTAAGACGTGTTATCTCTTGTTAAAACCAAACAATAAAAGAGTTTCACCGTCTGAAGTGTGTCGTCTACTTACACCTTCTTCATCACGGGTATAGCCACAACTCAAACTGTTGAATCAACAACATTATAATGTTTCAATGTTTCAGATTTTTTCTTACATATCTTCTGAAAATATTGATTTTGACGAAAGAGGATTCATTCACTTTCCAGATACTAAAAACAAAGAAATTAACAAACTGGATACTGGAATTTGTTTAGTTCGGTCTTGTGGTGGACGTTTATTCGATAGTAATATTCTGAAGTGTCATGCAAGTTTAATTATTGTATTATTATAGTTTTTAACTCATTTATGTCTTATTTGATATTTAAGACAAATTATTGACAAATCTAAATTTGATTTTTTTTAATATTTAGTAACACATATTTTGAAACACTAACTACTTACAATAATATTTGCTAAACATTATTTAAACATTCTTAATTTACAGATTTATAAATATTTTAAATATTTTTTTTTGCACAATCTGTTCAGATAAGTGTAGAACAATAAGTAAACGTGATGATTTAAAAAAAAAAGATATGATTCACAGATTGAAGAAAACTCTCTGTGGAGTTTTTTTTATAAGGAGGTTAGGATGTTTGATTTTAAAAACTAAAAAATGCATGCAAATATAGGTACCTAAAAAAAATAACATGCCCTTGAAACAATATCTTTTGCAATATTCAACTCTTTTATACACAAGCATTATTCATTATTTATTCAAAATAAAATAATACATTTTTTTTTAAAATACTATTAATAGAACATATTGGTAGCGTATACATTGTGTAAGCTGTGATACCAACAATTTTACTTTCCAATGGGTATTTGCCTAGTATGTCTGTAAAAGTATGTACAAAACACAAAAAAAAATGAAAGATAATAAAAATTTATAAAAAATGAACTATAAAATAAAAATTGTTGTTGAAAAAAAAAGTATATAGGATATAAAATTGAACATAACTGCTATATCATACCACTATACCAGATTTTTTATTTATTAATTTGGTTTGCAATGTGCAAAATTGAAAGAAAAATATATGAAAGCCCCAAACATCCTATAACCTTAATAATTATATAATAAAAAAACTTTGCTAATAGTGTTTATTGTTTAGGCCTAAATAATAAAGTATGAAAAATAATTTATCATAACATATTATTAATAAAACATACTAAAAAACAAACTATATTAAATTTTATATATTGAAACGTTGTCCTATTACTTTCAATATTGTTTACTAATTTCATTTTAGATCACAATTTACCTTAACGATTCCATAATAGTTAATTAACAATATCAATTGTTTGTATTTATTAGTCTCTTATACTCTATATTTAGTAGTTATTAAAATATACTATGGTTATAAAAACTAGAATTACTTCTAATAATTAATCAATAGTTATAATTTATAAATAATTTAATATACAATTATTATTTGTTATAGGAAAGTGTCTTAAATACGAATATTCAAAGTGAACCTTGTAAACATATAGATACTTGTTTTGACTGTAATACTATTGGTGTATCATTGAAAATCGACCAACAGGTTTTAGAATCTTTTAGAGTTCCTCAAAATGTTAAACAAGTATGTTGCTTTATTTATACAGTCAACTCTTGGAACTCATACCTTGCAGTGGCAGATCTTAGATCTTCATGGGCGCCAACTATTGGGCTGCTAGCTTGCTGGTGCTCAAGCACCCCATGACCCATCCCATGGGGTATGGAAGTGAATGAAGCAATACTTAATAAAATGTGTAAGCACCCCATGCAATTTGGGAAACCCGGAGCACATGGGAGGGGGTATTCAACACTGGCCACAAATGTTTTTCTGATATTGGAGAGGTAGTTATACATAATATAATTATTAGAATGATAATGGAAACTGGAGAACGAGATTCTTTTCAAAATGAATTATACATTTATACTTAACAGTTTTTTTTTCTATAATTTTAGCTACATATTTCAAATTATTTTTGGTAATTTTAATTGCATGTTTATTACAATTTTAGTGCAAACTCTAATAATTAATAATAAATACATTTATTTATTAAACATTTTTGTTATTATTATCATCAAATAAATAAATAAAAATATTTACATATATTAAGGTATTATTTGCTAATTTTAATTGCATACTTACATGCTTATTCTGAACATTTTTAGAGTAATAAACCTCAATTCCTACTTATAAGACTTAATTCAGTTCCCAAAACATAATTTATGCGATAAAAATATTTTCACAATATCCATAAATTAATTCAAATTCTCTATGGGTACTAGTATCATGAGCTATTTTTTGACATTAAAAATGTTAAAACTTATGTCTAAGAAATTCTTTAGCTCAGGTACATACTAATTAAAATATATTTTAGTATTTGTTTTTATTTTGTGTAGAAACAACTGAATGGGTTGCCATGTTGACTGTTAATTGGACGATACCTGTATCTCCCAATGAGTTATTGATATATCAAGCTCATTAACGAAATTTAATTTTGTTTTATAAATTAAATCTTTAATAATATAATGTTAACATATGCAGTAAGTACATAAAAAATGTTAGATCCCCCTTTCTCCAATGGGAATATCCTAGATCTGCCACTGATACTTTAATAATTTTAACATCTTAAAGAAAAATAAATTTCCTTCAAACTACCTTTTTGTACTGTAAGACTATTCGACTAATGTTTGTTTGTATTATTTTTATTTTCTAATCCAGGAAGTATGGACAAATTTTGTTGATAAGAAAAAACCATATTTACAACGAGTATCAGAAAATATATTTGTTGTCCGATGCAAAATTACCACTCAAAACCCTTTGGGCTATTTGCATTGTATCATTGGAAAATACAATAGATGCTTTTGTTGTACTACAACATTGGTTACAGTTGATCAAATGGTAATACCTTGATGGATTAAAATCAATAATTTATTCTACTATTTATACCTAACACTATTTTTGTTAGGATCAAATACCAGATTTAAATACATACTTTTGTTGTCATTACATTGCATGTTTAAGTGCTATAGCAACTTCTCGGTACATGGTACAAGAGTTTGAAAAAAATCTTAACCCTTTTGTATCTGTTTCCACATTGTCAGCAACTATTGTTCAACTCGACCATTTGCCAAGTAAGTATAGTAAGCATCTTAAAGATAATAAGTAGGATTTACATTGTAAAATTTTACCAAAAAAACTTTACAATTATAAATTTAGATTAATTTAGTATTATAAGCAGGGCTTAAAAATTTATTCAATTAAAAACAATGAAATATGTGCATACGTATGCATAAAAATAAAAGCTCAAATATGCAATTATTTTTCTATAAAATATGTATTGGGAATTAACTTAAAAAAAGCATAATTATTCAAAAAAATAATTTTATTTTTTAATTACAAATTTTTTGTATAAACGAGCAACTTGGTGATGTGCAATATCGTTGACAACAGTGACAGAGTGCTCTTGGTAAAAATAATTCTTTTACTATTGAAAAAATGTTTATTAATATTAAGGTTATTAATAATTATAAATAAATTACTTAAGTTTATTAAGGTTACCCTGGTGAATCATAATAAATTTACAATTAATATTCGGTGTAAAATTCAAAAACCATAATATAGAAAAAGCAACGATGAGCAGCGGCTCTTTATTTTTAAATTATTGAAAATTTGTTTTTTGTTAATTAATAAACATAATATGCATTAATATGCTTAAAACCATTAAATATGCATAATCATTAAAATATAGTTAAATATGCAACATCAATTTTTGTATTTCAATTATATGTATCATCACACAAATTTGTATCAAATAAAATTTTAAATATGCAGATTCGTAAGAAATATGCAAATGCATGAAGTTCCATGATTATAAAGAAGAAGCCCTGATTATAAAGTTATTGGAAATTCTGATGTTTATATTTGTTAGATTTTTTTGTGACTTATGAAAATTATTTCATTTAACAATGGTATTTTTCAATGAAACTATAGAATCAAAATACTCAGTGACCATATTTGGTTGGATAACTTTTGTAGGGATGTCACTTTTTCTTATAGCTAATGTATACAATGTATTTTTCATTAAAAATGTAAATTGTAAAATTCAATTTAGATTTCAGACTCTCAGTACTGGTTATATCTTAATATGGATTTATTGATTCATCATTTATTTTGTCATACACCTTTACCACAGTTATATAATATTATGTAGTAGTTTAAATGACAAACTTAAAAGTAGAACCTGTCATATCCATCAGATTCTATTTCACATTTAATTTGGCAAAGTTGGTTTTTGTACTTCTAATAGTGTGAGGTCTAGGTTAACATAAGACGACCTTACAGACCTATTTTAATATGATAGACTAATATTGTATCCTCTTGAGCAAAATTCTAATTAATAGCTTATAGTTAGAAGCATAAAATAAAAAAATGGTTCAATGTTTGTTTTAGATGTCCAGGTTACAATGGCAGAAGAAAGTAATGGACCAGTTACATTTTTTGATGATCAGATGATTATTACTAGTGAAACTTGCATCTTAGAAAGCATTACTCATTATCAAAGAACAGTTCCAAATATATTATCAAAAGTACTAGTTTATTCAACCAATCAGTTTACATATTTATTATTTAAAAAAAAACTTAATTTAAACAATTTGACATATCTTATATTCTATACATGATTAGTAAAACAAATGGTATATTTTAGTTCTCATTAATTGTTTGTTTTGAATATACCAATTTAAAATATATTACATTCCAATGTTCTACATTTAACTAATATTAAAAATGTATAACATATTTTTTTATAGAAACGATGTAAAAAACCTCAAAACAGCTCAAGCGTAAAGAAGAAAAGTTGTATGATATTAATATTATTTTATTTTAATGTATTAATATTTTATAATTGAATTTACAATTGGTTTTTACATTTAGGTGCTGAAGAATCACAATTCATTAATCCTAATCCAGTATTAAATTTCGAAAAATGGATGTCTTCAGTTACAGAACGCATTAACCAAGAAATGCATTATCAATTTGATGGTAATCCTCCGACCATGGTGTTTCATATTCATAAGGTAAGTAAAAAATGAGTTATTAAAGAAAGAATTAAGGAACAAAATTGGCTCATAAGTTAAATGATAAAATAAATTTCAAAAGCTTTTGTTATATAGAAAAATATACATAGAAGTTTTGTTTTACAGACGTTTTTTGAATGTTTGCGAGAACGAATGTGCTTGGCTTCTGCAAAAAAACGTTTACCCAATTATACATTGGTATTTATGAAGCGTGACTCTTTGCCTTTAGGCACATTTACAAAGTATACTTGGCATATTACTAATATAATGCTAGTGAAGAAAATTTTTGAAACACCTTTAGTACCTCTTAATATTAGTCGCAGTTTCATCAAAAACATAGATGGTACATACGATGCTTTTGAGCGTGAAAATTATGATGATATACCAACAGATAAATCTCATCAACCAATACAACCAAATGATTTAAAGACATTTCTGAAAGTTGGTTAGTACATTAAAATTACAATTATACGCATTTTTTTAAATGTATGACAATTATTATCCATTTATAGAAATAATGTTTAAAGAGCTTTTTGTTTTGTAGGTATTGTCAATGAGCATCAAAAAGAACCAATACCATTTATAATTGAATGGATTCCCAATGTTCTTCCTATAACTGAGATTGGCGAATTAAGACTGACATTTAAATATGGACATATGCCTCCTAAAGAAAACACTTCTTAACATTGTATTTTATTTTGCATTTTAAATAAATCTTAAACATAACTGTTGTACACATAATGTATCAAATTAAATTAATTTACTAATTATTTATTCTTAAAAATAAAAAAGGAGAATGCAATATTTTTTTATTTATACATAGATTATGAAGCATGTACGGAAGGTAAAAAAGTAGACCAACCTTGTTATTCTAACATAAGACAAATTGAAATATGCTGGTATTAATACAATAAAACTTATAGAGAATTAAAATGTTTCTAAAAATAAATCGGCAAGAGATTAGGTCTATTTTACATGTCCGTTCCAAAAAGTTGAAATAATGAAAATACATTTTTGATCATTCAGTTCCATATTACTAGTATGAATTTTTATTTATTAAATTTAAATAATAGTATTTGTTAAAAAAAAATTTAGTATTATTTTTATAATTAAATACAATAATGAGTTATCAAAAAATATTTACATTTTTTTTACTTATCAGTAATAATGAGCAGCTATTTATATATACAATAAGACAATTTATTCAATCTAGAATATTGAAAACTGTTTATTAATTGTGTTTATATTAACTGTATAATGTATAATTTACTTATTTCTTAGTTTACGTTGATTTTCTAATGATTTTCCGCTTTCCCAAATTTCTTTAGTAAATACATTCTTTCCAGTACATAAGGCATATAATCTATAAAATAGTATAATTGAATAAGTAAGTAAACAACAACTATCTACTTTCAATGTTGGAAGTTTCATAACTTACTTTGCAACCATCATAATACGATGCAAGTCATCACCAGAAACATTAGTGGGATCAGCTATTCGCATCTGTACATAATCATTTTCAACCACCTAAATAAAAAATGAAAGTGAATTGATGAGATATTATTTCACTATAACTTAATATTTGGTGACTCACTTTTAAAATATCTTGATCATGCTTAAAAGGAAATTTTGAAATTGCTGCAATATATTTTCTCAATTTATCCAAAAGATGTAACTGACTTTTTATGTAGCCATGTACTGAATTCATTGTCTCTTCGATGTCATCAGAACAAGATTGGTCTGGTTTCAATACAATATCAATATCACACTAAAATTATACATCATGTAAATATTAATTATAAAATTTAAAACTATTACAAACTAAATATATTACAGGTAAAAGAGATTTTCCAATTGATAATGTCAGTACTGGTATTTCGGTTTCATAGTCCATTCCATAATAAGTGAAATCATACTTAATTTTTTGATTGGAAATTATATTTTTTAGAGCTTCAAGATTTAGCATTCCTAAGAAAAATTACAATAAATAATTTATAAAGAGAGAAAACATACTAATAGTAATATTATTGTATACTAATACTTATACAGATAGTTTGTTACAACAATGTTTATTAGAGAACTAAATAGGTGACAAAATCTTAGGGTTTAACACATTGCCTGCAACGTCGTCGACAACACGGTTGACGGTATGTATATTTTAAAGTAAATGGTTTATTATCCAATACGTGTGGCTGAATGTTATTTTATTATTATTTAGCATGGCTAAATGCATGTTTTAAAATATGTATTCATAAGCCGTTTGGACATATGACCAAATAAGAGCAGTTTCTTAATATAATTTTTATATTTTTACATACTCACTGGGCGAGAACTGCAAAGACATATGCAGTCAACGTGTTAAGATATTCTGATTTTATATATGTAAATAATGTTTGTCTTTTAAAGACTAAGTGAAGGATTTTTGGAATTTTATTTATTTTATTCTAGACTAGAATGGATTATAATACGTCCGTGTTTCTTACTTCAGTTGGCCATGCACAGATCCATAAAAAATTGTTTTTATGTGTAAAACAATATTCTTAAACTATGGTAAAATAATAAATATATTTAAACATATTAAAATACCTTTACTATCCAAATTTCCAGGCTGTAAATCTGTTTCATCTAAGACCAAATGTGTTCTATCTGATAACTGTAATAATCCAGTCAACAGTCTATTGGAAGTATAGCATTTTCTAAAACAAAATACAATTTTACTTATCTATTGCTTTCTATTACTAATTCTTCAAGTTGGGATTAAGAAAATTTGTTTTAATAGTAAATTCAGTGCTTGGATTGGAAGGAGACATGGAGGGATCAAGTACCCCTTTAAAAAAAATATATTTCACCTTACCCCTTATAATTATATCCTAATCAATAAAAAAATTAAAAAATTAATTTTAATTCTAAAAATCCCCCTCCCCCGTTAATGACATTTAATTCTGCCCTTATTACAATACTAGTTCAAAGTTAAACACACATGATTAAACATTCTCGTTCGCTTCCATATTTAAAAATAAATTAACAGTTCCAACACTATTTGTTAAACACTGGTTGAAAACCACAAAATACTAAGTTTAAAGTAATTAATAAAAGTTCTAGATATTGTCTGGCGACAATCATTTAATGTCTTAAAGACTTAAAACAACTATATTATCATAGTAAGTATTGATAATATAAAGTGCCTAAAAAGTTTGGAAGCACATTAAATGCATAAATGTAATTAAAACTATTTTCAATCTTTCTTAGCATGTTGTATAGGTAGGTTATAAAATAAAATATATTACCTTGGAATCATATCCATGTTGTTCAAAGTGTGTATTTGGATTGGTAAATACTCACTTTTTTCTACTAAATATGATATTAGTGAGTATAAAAGTTTTATGTAGTTTTGTCCAATACCATCCGGAATCCCACGAATGTTTAATGAGAATTTTCCAGGAACAAAATCTTGATGTCTATTAGAACTAGAAACAAATATTAAATTTATACAGATAAATAATAACATTATTTGTCTTAAAGTTAAATTAGAAAATATGTTAGTATTTTACTTCAATTATACATACATGGAAGATACAAGATAAAATAATAAATAATCAGCCACTAGGGAATCTCCTAATAATGCTTGAGTTAATACCAATTTTAGCTCTTTGTGAATGTTTGAAGCATCATTCCAGATAGAATTATCTATTTTATAAATGTATTAGCATTATAATAATTACAGATTAAAATTTCATAAATTAAACATAAAAACATCAAATGTAACTTACACATTTCTTCATTTTCCGGAATCAAGTTTTTTAGTAGTTTCAATTGAACAGTATGAATACAACGTGTTTCTTTAGCTATTGAAGATTGTTCTTCTAGATTTCCATTATCCTCTTGAAAAGCACGTAGGTCGAGAAATCCTACAACTTCTACAATTTGGTTTATCTTTAATTCACTGGTATTAATATCTTCAGGGTATATCTAGTTATTTAAATGTTTGTATTAATGATAATATGATGATAAAATTTATGACAAAACAACAAAATTAATACTTACAAAAATAAATATTTCTTTTGAGTACTTTTGACATGCTGGATCAAGACGAATACGTTTATTTATATTTTCTTCTCTAAAACAATATATTTCAATTATAATTTAATATTAAACATTTTGTAAGTCGAATTTAATAATTAACATACAGTTGAGCTTCAGTGTTTTGGTTTGTATTAGCTACATCTTTGGCCCATTCATTCAATCCTGGAATTGGAATACAGGCAATAATTTGTCGTTCCATTAACGTATCTCCAAATACAACTTCTTCTCCAGGCTTTAAAATAAATAAATTGTACAGACAAATATAACTCAATATTTTTGTTTGTAAATGATTATTCTTACTTGGATGTTTTTGATACTGCTTTGATATTTTGCTTGATGCAAAGTAAATTCATCATTCTCAGAATTGATAATTTTAAAACTGCTACTATAATATTCTGGATTTAACATATCTTGTATCATTCCTTTAAATCGTACAAAGGTTCCAACAGCTCTTTTTTCATCAGATAATAAAGGAACCTAAAAAGTAAAATTCTTTGTATAAGATTTTTGCGATAAAATAAATATTTGAACATACCTATAGTAAAAATAGTATAGTAATTTAAAAAATTCAAATTTTAAAGTCGTTTATAAAATTATAGTTTAACTATATGTCGCACTGGGACAATTTTGTTCCCTTTTAGGACTTTTAGTTCTGCGATTAATTATTTTGAAGAAAGAACAAAATGTCAGCAGAACAAAATATCTCAACACTTAGTAGCGTACCTAACATTAAAATTGTAGTAAAATAATGTATTTTCTAAACATCATTCATGTTTCAGTTCTGGTTAGTCATAAACTCATGTCAAAAGTCACAAACATAAATAAATATGATCAACTGTTTTAAGGTGGCTAGGTTTAATGTTGATGGAAACTTTAACAAATGTACATGAAAAAAATTAACATGCATTTTGTTTAATTCATAAATGTACACTTATTTTACAGATCGACAAACAATCAATTTCAATTACCTTTTCCCAATTATTAGGTTCACTCAGAGTTCTCTTGCATTCGCTTTCATTGTTGTTCCAAAAATCAGCAGTCCACGTATCCATATTAGCAAGTGTGTAATAAGTGGACGAAATGTAATAAAGTTAAAGAATCAAAAGCGATAAATTAGTGATCAATCAAGTTATAAACGATTGTGAAGCTGGTAACAAGGAAAAATTCACAGCACAACGGCAGAAGAAAAAGAAGCAAGACTACTAGATTCACTAGTTTTGGTCTCTTGAATTTAGAATTTAAGGTACCTTGTACAGACGGAAAAGTCCTATATTAGTTATTTCACTGTAATATACTAATATTGTCAATTAAAGTTAATGCAATGCGCAATGTGCTATCATTTATCAATTTAAAGTTTTCCCTCGCTTTTCTTTGTTTATTCTCACGATGTACATTAAGGTTTATAGATAATATTATCTATAAACCAAGGTGGATATATAGATATATATATATATCCACCTTGCTATAAACCTTGGTACATCACATAGAGTAATATCATAGAACAATATCAAAGACTATAGTGCGGTCCACGAAAAGTAGGCCGCGACCACTGTCAGTACAACCCAATTGAGCTGATTTGGGCGCAAATCAAGGGTGAAGTTGCCAAAAAAAAACAGCACCTTCAAAATGGCCGATGTTGAAGTGTTGGTAAATAATGCCTTAGATGAGCCACCAAAGAGGCTTGGAGAAAATGTGGCAAACACTGCAATCAACTCCAACATGAAGATTTCATAAAGGAAGGGTTAAGGGATGAAATATTGGAGCCAATCATACTTACAATAAATCCCGATGACAGTTCGACTGATGAAGACGAAAACGACGATGACGGATTACCTTATTAATTTTTATTATGACGACGACTTTGTAACTATTTGTAAATATATATTTTTATTATTATTATTTTTGATTTATATTATTTTAAAAGGTGTAGAAAAACAAATATAATAATATGGTCTAATGTTTACTTTATTATAATATTTTTCTGATGAAGACGAAAATGACGATGACGAATTACCTTATTAATTTTTATTATTACGACGACTTTGTTCGTAACTATTTGTAAAGTTATATTTTTATTATTATTTTTGACTTATCTTATTAAAAAAAAGTCTATAAAAATAATAATAATAATAATTTTAATAATAATAATATAATATTTAAATATTATTATATTATTATAAAATAATAATATAATTGTATAATTAATATATTATTAATTAATTATTATTATTATTATTATATAATAATATTATTTATATTAATATAATATTAATAATAATTTTAATAATATATACAATTTTAATAATAATAAAAAAAAGGTTATAATGTTTACTTTTATTATATATTTTTTTTACATAGTACCTACATTACACGATTTGAAATTATATTAGGCGGGAAAACATTTGGAGACCCATGCTGTGAAACAGCCGGTAGGCGCGTGACGATCGCGGCCTACTTTTCGTGGACCGCACTATAGAATAGGTTTTTCTGTGGTAATCATCTAGATGTATATACTATACAGTACTACAGTAGTAGTGTAGTATAATATACATCTCGATGGTGGTAATATAATATGATTTATCATATAATATTACTCTATAGTCTATGCCCTATGGTACATCACTACAGTCTACAACAATATCAATGAGACTTGAAGTTTATTCCACAGATATATAATACAAATTACAAATATGTATTATATATTATAATATGTTGTATTATATATTTATATATCTGTGGTTTATTCATGATGTAGATCCATAGACATAATACAATTTATCTTTATTTGTCTGTTATGTCTATGTGTATAGATCCCGATGTAGAGAAGATATCTTCCATAGACCTTATACTAAGGTCTTAGTATAAGTCACGGATAAAAAGAACCGGATTCTCAACGTATAATATTAGGTATAGTAGAGAGTGTACTTACTTTGTGAATATTTCATGAGTTAACCGCTAGGTTCGCTATAAGTCCGGGCGAGCCTAAATCACAATTCACAACTGTATTTATATTTATTATGATAAAAAACAAGTATTACATATTAATCATTTTAAAATACAATTTAATTTTAATTTTAAATACTTAAGTTATGTTTTAGTCAGTTTGGATTTTTTTTTTTTAATTGCTGCATGTTTTATGGTTTGAAATTGAAATTATTTTCGCTGTGTCTAGAACACCGGGCGCCCGGTTTTATATCAGAGCACCGGGCGCCCGATCATCCTGTAGAGCACCGGGTCACGCTGTAAATATAAAACATACACTTATCCATTGTTGTATGACATTTAATATTATGATATAAGAGTTATCTGATAATAGTTAATTAATAGTTAATACAAATAATATATAATAATAATTAATAATATAAATATACGAATAGTAAATATAAATAATATAAGTTCACACAGGTTCTTTGAGTAACTACGCTTTATAATATGAGTGGCAAAGTTTTGGACAATTATTATCATTGATCCTTATTTTTTTTAAAATGTAATTTATCATTGATGTAAAAAGAATTTTTAATATAGCATTTGAATTTTGGCGGGTAATGAGATGATATCATTATTTCCCATGTCGTTTTGTGGTTATATGGCCCATACCATTGAATACCGTGGTATCTTACATTTGCCCGGACTACTAGCGTTCGTAGCGGTATGCTGCTAGAACTATTTACAAAGTTGGAACGTCTGATAAGAGTCGTTGAGAATCCTGTTCTTTTTATCCGTGGTATAAGTATAAGGTCGGGATATATTTGGGGGTCGTTCGGCCCCGTGATAAGAATTATAGATGATAAGAGTAATTCTGAGTTCGAACTCTAACCTCAAATTGTTCGGTGACGCATCACCTAGATCCCCGACCAACAAGACCCCCATTTTATCTTATACCACCATATACCAACAATCTATCAGTGACGCCAAACTTAAAAATTATTTACAGTGATGCCCGCGCAGTGATGCCCACGTTGCCACTCGCTCGCTGCGCTGCGCTCGGACAAAAATAACGAAAATATCCCTCGACTTGCTATGCAACACCACCTCAAGTTGGTCACAGGGTAACCACAGTATAACCACTCTTATCACTTATCATGGGGATCTACTTGTACTCATTTCGTTTGGCCCCGATTTTATCGTTTATTCCATGAGATTATGTCTGGTCTGTTATCACAGGGCCGAACGGCCCAGAGCCCGTATAAGGTCTATGATATCTTCGGATTTAATATCATGGTTGAGACCAGAAGGTCTGAATCATGAAGAGACACCAGAGTAGTTGATAGATAGCGTGAATGTTATTAAAAAAAAATCCAACACCTCGGTCCTCGTATTTATGACCTATCTATTTTTATAATTTTGCACTTATACACTCGTATAGTCGAATAGTTACGCTGTTTGGTAGAAAAAAATTCAAACTTCCCATATCTTCATTGCACAATCGTAAAATTAAAATATAATTATCGTTAGTTATATTATAATATAAATTATAATACACAGTATAATTATCAATCTTCACTAAGAGAGTACTTTATGTCGAGCAGATGTCAATAATATGTCATCGCACTATTTTTAATAAAAATTTATAAGATTTGATGATGGTGAATTATTTGTAGTTTCTCTCTGAACAGCTCTCTGAACCGTTTTTTAGCGTTCAGCAGATCCCATATTCTATGTTGTTAGCTTTAATTAGAGTAAATTGACCTATTATTGCCTAAACTTAAAGATAAGAACTTAGAACACCATCCGTGTTTGTGAGTTGATTTTTTTTACGATACGTCGATAGACTAATTTTGATACAAGCTGTGAGTATGAAAAATATTACAATTTGAAAATGCCCAAATCTCGATTTAAAATTGGAAGATCACAAAAAAGCCAGAAAAAAGGACGGTGCACTGACATCCTCTTATATATGCATAGATTAATGAGCAGTAAACACGTTTTTTGGATAATACAATAAATTTATATTAGTTACCTATTAAAATACATAAAAAAATTGAGAGTATGATTTTTTTACCAAAACATTTTCAGAATAGTCTCAAGTATGCCTAAATGCTATTACATGTCGCAAAAAAATACTTTTATTTATTGCTGCATATTATAGGTACTTAGAAACGATGTAAGAAATAAAATTCCAGATTCTAAGCATAACGCTATTAAATAATTATTGTGTAATAATAAACTCCAGAAACGCGATTTCAATTTTCTGTTTTCCAAAGACAAAACCATTTAAATCAAAATCGAAATGATACGCCGAGCCACCTACTTTATTACATCCAAAAATCACTTTGTATTCCTTCATAACTATTACTTATTAGTTGTTAGTAATTTTATTTACCAAAAAAAATGTATAAATTAAATATGAAAAAACATTTTTGGCTACTTTACTTATTTCAACATAACTGCATAATATACACTTAAATTGAAGATACATCTTTTACAAAACAAAAACCAGAATTAAGAATTAATATAACGCATTTCCGTTTACAAATAGCTTTTTAATCTTTTAAATGACATTTAGCTACCTAATTTGATAAGTCTTCAATTTTTAGTATAAACTTAATAATTATTTATTAAATCCTTTTTAAAAAGTGCTTATATTTTAATATTATAGTACCTATATTTAATAATTTTAGACTTTACTTTTACATTTTCGCGTGCTATAATATGTGCACTGTGAGTTGTGACTGTGTAGTTTTATTATTTTATTTATAAACTAATAGAAAATAAAACAACAAATAATAATAAATAAACGTATTCTATTGATGCACTTTAGGCTTTAGTACTTATATATGATAGGATTTAGACATAAATGACAAAACATATTAACCCATATAAGTAGGTATGTTAGTTTATGTAAATAAACTATAGATCCATTTTATGATTCAGCATTATTATTATTATGGTACACAACTATGGATGGAAATGTTACAAATTTATTGTTTGAGATATTAAAATATTTATCGCGGGGATTTTAAAATAGCAAGGTTTACACGATATTTATTAAAATGATTATTAAAAGTACACGCCCTATGTCGTATACAGGTACCTACATAAATCAGATGTAAATAGTACAGACAGTGTTTATTATTATAGTATAAAAAAAGTCTTTACTTTATTTTATGATGAGATTGCATTGTGCAAAAATATAAGTAATAATAGATTATTTACATAATGTAATAATAGAAACAAATCAACTTTACCTATTGGCTATTTGTAATGTAACGTACCTAACATTTTAGAGTATAGATAGTGAATTCGAGTAGTAGGTCAAATGAAAACATTAACCTATAAGTTAAGGGTGTTAGAGAAAGTTATTCGTTTTCTAAAGGTACATATGAGTATATTGTGATAGAGACGCCAAAAAAATTGTTATAGGGCAATATGCGTAATTAATAGAAAGGGACAAGTGGGGAGCGAATGAGAGTTTAAATAAAACACGAGCACCATATGACTGAGTATGGCTAAGTTTAATGTTTCGCTAGCCGATACATATTGTATTTTTAAACCTCCCAGATCCGAGAACCACAAGCAGCTTGGGCCCAGTAGCTCAGTAGTGTTCACCTTCTCTTCGCATTAATACCGACTACTGCAGAAAACAAACAAAATGGTTAGTACACGTCTCTATATTACCTAATGTTTAAACTTTTCTTAAATAAGTTAAACTCAAATGTTTAAAAAAATTTAAAAACTGAAACAATAAACTATGACGGATAGACTCAACTTACTCGAATATTCTTAATAAATTATTTATATTGTATGATATAATAAATAATATTATAGCAAGTATAATATATTGAATATACAATATTAAATAGGTACATTATATGTATTTATAGAAGTAATAGAGGTTTTGTTAATTTTTTTGTAAATAATTATAATAATAACTAATAATTATTATTCTAGTTATATTAATTTATTTCTTATAACCCGTTAGATAAGGGTACAATAATGTTAAAAAATAATAAAAAATTATAATACAAATTTCATAATAAAAAAAATTTTTAATAAGCGTGTTCGATTTGTTTATGGAAAATAATAACTAGAAATTAAGAAATAATTAGTTCCAACAATATCAATTGTATATTATACAACATTATTACTATTATATATTAATATATATACATTATAAATTATAATTTTCATAAAAATATTAAATACATCGTAGGTATGGCATTTTTTAAAATGCACCTATTGAAATTTGGTTATTCATAAAATACCTAATCAAATGTTTAATATATATTTTTTTTAATCGATCTATTTTTTGCTTCAACAACTGGCCATTAGTGCTACATGATTAAATAAAATTTTTTGTATTTATCGTAAATAGTCTAAGACCACAATCTCTATAGCTTTAAAAAACTATTTACACTATTTCTTAATTGTAACGTGTCAAACATTAGTAAATATAAAATTATACAATGCAAATTAATATCCATTAATCAACTACTGCGCTTGTCTAACCTAATTTTAAAATTATTTAAATTAGAATATTTATGATAATAATCACTATGAAAAATGTCTATATCTTGTATACTACATTTTGTACTGAAACAAAAATATGTATTATTATATAATTAACTCAGGCATATTAAATTTCTATTTTAAATAAAATTTGTATTTTTGAACATGTTGGATCAAGCATAAAGTTGGCAATAAGTTTTGTTCATTATGTGGACTTAGCTAGATTTATATTTAGAATATGGCACGTACATGACATCAAATTGGCAAGTTCTCAAATTACGTTGTAGGTATTTCTAAAGTTAGGAATTTCATTGAACTCATCTGTTTGTAGGCTGCAATAAGAATGGAGGAGACTACAAAAATAAAAATTATGAAATATACAATATAATGTTGAATAATATATTGCCGGCACATATAATATATGCAATATTAATGCATTCGTGTATTCATAATATACAGCACTTATTTTAATATGGTATAGTATCTTTCATATACGGGGGGCGTATATAAATATATTTTGTCAAATACCTATGGTTATAAATTAGATTAAGTAATTTTCAAATAATATTAGGTATAAAGTAATCATTTTTAATAAGTAGCCCTTTTAATAAATATTCGGGAACTTATTTTTTATAAATTATGTGGACTTGTACTAAATAATAATAAACAATATTTGTGTACATTGTTGAATTTGTTGGAATATTATTAAGTTTTAAAATACATTACACCATATAATCATCATGAATCTTACATATGAATCTCACGGACAGATGACATTATATTATATAATTTTGTAATAATTTTAAATCAGAGATTTATTTTAATATTTTCTTTAATTAACATAATATATAAATATTATAAACTTACATTATTTATTTAGGCTGATAAAGAGAAAGTAAAGAAGAAGAAGGTAAAGAAGGAAGAACCAAAAGAATCTGCACCAGCGGAAGAAGCACCAGCACCAGCACCAGTCGCTGAACCCGAAGCACCTCCTTCTCATTCCAGCACAAAACACAGCAGCCGTAAAAGTTCATCCAAGAAAGTCCGCAGGTCTGGCAGTAATGTGTTCTCTATGTTCACAACCCAACAAGTGGCCGAATTCAAAGAGGTAATATTATAGTCTGTTAGATGCATATTAAAAGCATATGGACTATAGAGTACCTGTGACTTATAAATGATTATTTTATAATTTATAATTCATTGAACAGGGTTTCTCAATGATGGACTGGGATAAAGATGGCATTTTGGGCAAAGAGGACTTGAGAGCCACTTGGGACAAAGTGGGCAAGCTCGTCACAGACCCTGAACTCGAAATTATGTTAGGCGAAGCTTCTGGTCCAGTTAACTTCACCCAACTGTTGACCTTGTTTGCAGCTAGGATGTCTGAAGGAGGTCAGTGAACTGTTAATTTTTTTAATAAGATTTGATATTAATATATTATATTATGCGGGAGATGGTATATCGCGCCACCAATAGATACATATTTTAAGTGCATATGTATTATGTAATCTGCACAAAATAGAAAAAACTAAATGTTTGGGCACCACATTTAAATTTTAATTTTGGTAATCTGAGACATGACAGAAAATGAAATGGCACATGTAATCTGCACGACTGCACACACTTACAATTACATTTTTTAGAATAATTGAACTAGGTCGTGCTAATAATTGAACTAATACATTTACCGAGCTCACATCAGTTATAGTACATACAACGCGAATAAATAACATGAACAATTAGACCAGAGGTTCCCAGTATAGAGTCTATACTATAGACTATACATTAAAATAGATCGAACATCGTAATATTTCTACAAAATATATGAAACACGATAGGTTTTATATTATTATAGTCCGTTTTATTACTCACAATGCTATATTTTTAATGAAATTGTTTTTTCTAAAAAAATATTTCAAATAATTTCGCGGCACCCTAAAAAAATTTCGCGGCACTCTGGTTGAGAATCTCTGAATTAGACAATTAAAGATAGATACTAAAATGTTATATAATTAACTGAAATATTACTCTATTAATCACAATGTACGTATACCTAACTGCCTACAGGTTACAATTACAATTAGCTTACATTTTTTAATTTTACTTTTTGAACATTTTAATAATTTTCTTGAAATGTATTTATTAAAATGAACTTGGTCGACAAATTAATTTTAAAGAACATATAAAAAAAAATTATAATTAATTATTTTAAAGTGGTGCAAATTACAATTTTAATATGGTGAAAAATGGCGAAAATTACAATTTGTATAGGTACCACATTGCGCAGATTACGTAATGCCCTTTTCTCTAGTTTTATGTGGTGTAAACTACAACTTTAAAAAGTGGCGCAAATTACCAATATTAATTTTTAGATGGGGCGCAAATTATAATATATACTCTTTACTATTATAACACAAATTAATACCATTATTCAATGTGTTTATTAGGTCAAACCGACGACGATGAGACTGTTATTGCTGCCATCAAGTCGTTCGATGACAATGGTAAAATTGACAGCGACAAGTAAGTTATATACATTTTAATTGTTTCAAGTTCAAGATTTTTAACCTATAATTGTATTTTTAGGCTGAGGTACGGTCTATTGAACTGGGGTGACAAATTCTCTGCCCAAGAAGTCAAAGACGCTTTTGACAACATGGAAATTGACAAAAAGGGAATGATCGACACCGAAGACCTCATCTCCATGGTTTTGGGATCTGGTGACGACGAATAATTTGTATTTATTTTAAATCAATAACCAGTTTTTAATTTATTTAATATCCCTGATTTTGCCCAACTTGTGTATCAATTGGTAGGTAACAAATGAAAAATTTGATGAAAGTTAATATCGAAATAAAAAGGAAATCCTCTCTATACTTAACTTTGTATTTTATTTGTTAGTGCACTTATGTCGTGTGTAAATGCCTATACAGAACATATTATTAACATATTTACGTAAAATGATGTAATTATATATAGTTATATAATATCATATTGATTTTATACACAAGACTGACAAGAGCAGCGTATAAAAGATGATAATACGCCTAACTATTATTATTTATCGACACTCGTCGACTTCGAGTACTATGCATACAAGTATACTAAAATAGCAAATATTAAATATAAACATTAATATTAATGGAATACAATTATGAACGTACGTATTGTAGGATAGAAGCTTCATGAAGTTTAACTTTGTTCGTTTACGTAGCTGCGTGTATAAATAATATCTCTATTATAATAAAGTATGAATGGATTACCTTATTATTATGTTATGATTGTTTGTGTTATGAATATTACGTTTTTAGAATGATATAATGGTATAGCGGGTTGCGGGTTTAAAAAGTATATAAACTTAATGTAATTATTATACCTTGTTGTATATTTATATATATTAATACACCTAGTTGTACAACTATAATATAGGCACCTTTTTATCACCCGCTGAAGTGCGATAAAGTCTGTCACTTATGATTTTCTCGACTTGTTTAAACGTCAGATGCTATATAATTTATAGTATATTGATACATTATACCTAATACCTATATACGAAAAGTATATAGGTATAATACAACCATAGACAAAAATGTTTGTCTTCAAGTTAGGCTTTTCTAAATTTAAAAAAAAAAAATTGTTTTTAACACGAATAACACTGTGTAGTCTGTACCCGACTATGGCGCAACCCTATAATGTCCCAGAACCATACTGTTTGCGGAGGAGCTTTTGGTACTTTATGTCGACCGGAAGGAACTGTCACTCTTATATTTCTTATTCGTCATGTATACGCGGCACCCTATATACGCTATAAATTGTTCGATGTGCTGGCATCGGCTGTTGGCGTTCGAAAGACTGATCCTGTACACCCGCCGGCTACCTTGCCGTGCACATCACGCTCCTGTACGACCTGACGTCCCAAAGTAACGTCTGACCTCGACGTCAACATCTGTTTTCTGTTCTGGACGCTGTCCAACTGCTTTTACAAAGCGATGTTGTTACTTGTTGGTCGGCCACTTCACCACTTGGTACTAGTGTTCTGGACTAAGCCGACAACTTACACACGTCGCTCTGCTACCGTTGTTGCTCTGCCTCACCAGTGTTATCTATACCTAACTACTGCAGTTTCTATAACATACGTACATTTAATTTAATACAATAATATTCCATGAATATATCAATAATTGCTATTTGTCAGTTGGTTTCGATGACGAAGTGGCTGATAGCGGTGATATACTAGCTAGTTCTGTTTTATCAAGTACTGAAGTACAGCTGATGAAAATAGTACGAAGGTGACACATATTATAAAAGATCAACATGTACAAGTCCGACAGTTACTTCTCTAGTTCTCTATCCTGAATTTTATAGGTGATATAACAATATAAGCATATCTAATCTCAATTTAAAATCAAACAGCGACCTGCACTGCAGCTATACTGTAACTTAAAACGGTGGGCAAGTGATGGGTACCGTTTTCCTGTACATAATAAGGCGACGTTTGGGTTACTGTAATGTATGTATTAAAGTTGAATTCAATAGTATTATATTATCATTGTATACGAAAAACGGTTCTGAGCGAAGACGATCTGTCGGCCAAATTACTATGTAGTAAGTATATTTTATGAAATTATTGCTATTAAAATAACTTATTTACTATTAGTATAAAACAGCTGCAGTAGGTTGAATTCATTTTTTCCGAAAACATTTCATTTGATATACTTTAAAAGTTTCAAGTACCTACCCACAAATAATATTTTTAAATTACAAAAATCGTTATTTTTTGTTTAAAGGTCTATTTTTGTCGAGATTTTAAGGAAAAGAGGGAATTTTTAGAGTCAAGCGAAAGTTAAGGCTAAATAGAACTTAGCATCTGAAAAACAAAAATTTGGATGTATTTAATATTTATGAAGATGGAGAAACATTAATAAAATAAAATGTTTACTCTTTACAAAAATAATAATAATAATAATATACTCAGACGTTAGAAATCAAATTAAACAAAACACAACCTCCCTTTGGCAAAACATATGGAATATTCAAACAAACAAATTAAACCAAATTAAAAAAACAGTAAAAAGATGGAAAAGAAACCCAAACATAAGTATACCAAACGAAAAAAAATTAAATCGAGCCAGAATTGGTCACACAAGAATGACACACGGATACTTGATGGCAAAAGATGACCCACCCATATGTCAAGCATGCGGCACCACGCTCACAATTAAACACATTTTTGATGAATGCAGATCATTCAAAACACAAAGAGAAGAACTAAACATAAGTCACGACGTCGGATCAAGCTTAGGCCCGAACCCAGAAAACGAAATCAACACAATAGAATTCTTAACTACAACTAAATTATTAAATTTACTTTAAGATAAAACACTAATATTGTAAAATTATATATATATGTACCTTTTTTTTATATAGTTAATGTAACGCTAATGGCCTCAGACGTCGAAGCGGAAATTTAAACTTAAATTTAAATTTCAAGATCAATAAAAAAAAAAAAAAATAATAATAATAATAATAGAAATATCAAATTATTAAATAGATTTTATTCATAATAAATAAATTGACACCATTAACTTTTCAGTTAAACATTTACAACAATTTGTCTGAATCGATATTAACATTGAAAAAATTAATAACTTAGGTAACTGGTTGCATAAATAAATATAAACAAAAACAATCGTGTAAACGTTTTACATATTATAAATATAATTTAAGAAAAACTATTTTTAATATAATATCTACTTAGTAGATAAATAATAATAACAAAAACAATTATTTTACACATTATCTAGTGTGTTGTTTGACAGCATTTCCGTGGTCCTGGAAAATATTTAATTAATAATTTTCAGTAATTTTTAATTTAAAATAATTTACATATTGACACTAGTTATTTTTAATTTGACTTATACATGATGACATGTTTGTAAGTAAAAAAGCTTGATACCTTGATTGATTATTTAACTACATAATAATTTGGATATGTTACTGTGTCAGTGGTTTTGACGAACTTTGTTAACATTTGAGCTTAAAATAATCTTAAAGAATTATTGTGCTTTACGCTAAATTTTATTTTCAATTCTTATAAGAAAACCTTATGAGGATCCTTGTACCTATTAAATTATCAAGTCATAAGTAACTAAAATGTTATACATTTTTAATTATAATAACAATTTTACATTTATGTGGTTTTTAATACTTACTAAACAAAATTGTTTATTTGTTATTAGGTACCTAGTATAATACGGTTGGAAGAGTTGAAATAATTTTTGCTAACAATAGGTACATAATAAAATAATAATATTATTTCATATAATATTCCTATATAGCTATTATTAACGTATAAGTCAAATGCGGATGTACCATGTGAGTACGAATAATATTTTTTTAAATGACTACAAAATAAATAAAATTGTTATTTTAAATTAAATATCCAATTTTGAAGAAATTTAAAATGTGTATACAATTTTTTTTTGGTTTCTGCAATAAAAAGTACTTAAAAACTGAAAATTGTATTCATTTTTAACTACAAAATAATTTTCAAATTACAACTAAAATTTAATTGAAACATTAGAAACTATAATATTAATATATATTATATTGATCACCCAATTTAAATTGCGTTTTTCAATATTGTTGGAGGTTTTCAATAATGAGAGACTTTTGTTCACTTTTAACTTGTTGATAAAATAAAAAAAAGTTGTATGGTGATATCTATTTAGATTTTAGACTATGCAGTATGCACATTGTAAAAACCGTTATTGTTATTAATTTTGAGTGTTATGAAGAAAATATATAAATAGTGGAAAAATAATACAATGGAAATATTATGTCCATTATGTGTTATTAATTATTATAGTTTATTACATAAAAATTTCTATGTATTAGTTATTAAGTAATTTATTGTTATGTATTTTATTTGTTCCCAATTTCGCATTATATATTTTTATTAAACGAATAACTTGTAATAAATGTATCGATTTTACTTCATCAATGAAACATAATATTGTTAACGGATAATAATTATTAGGTATAATAATGTCTCACTTGTTTCAAGACTGACAATCCAAGTTTGGCTGAGTGATGAAAAGGTAGGCTTACTGAGATATTAGATACTTTGAGTCTTGGAATATGACCTGTATAACCAGCTATAGGTGGTAATTCCGAAGACACTTTGTGATCTAATAAAAGAAATCAAAGTTATTATTTACTTATATAGGTAACTAATCATAACATACAACATAAGTTGCATCAAATCTAATAAAAAAAAATGAGTTTTAAGAATCAAATAAATATTTTTAACAAAATTGGAAAGTATTGTAACTTATGTAACATATAGTACGTTCAGACCATAGAGTAATATTAATGTTACTCTATTGTTCAGACTCTTTTTATCAACTAAATAATATATTGTATGCAAATTAATTTCGAATCTATTTATCTATAACGGAACTAAAGACTATAAGTAAAAATTAAAAGAGTATATACTATTATAAATAAATAATTAATACAATTTTCTCAATAATGTACTAAAATACTTATTTTTTAATTGTATATACATTAAACGTGTTTATATATATTTAGGTATAATTTATGAAATTGAGTTTTGCGCACATATTATGCTCTTTATTCTAGAGTATTTTGGTTTTGGAAAATACATAAATAAATAATACTAAACCTATGAAACTCATTATTTGTAAGTCATAACCTATTACGAGTCATAAGTTATACGTGTTTAACAAAAAGTACGAATTTACGATAAAAAAAACCATAGATTTTTTTGATATTTTGATACTGATTAGTAATTATAATACATTAATTTATTCTAACATAATGTTCACCTTTAAAATCTTTGCTTCTTTTATATTTATTCAAAGTATGTTGTAGACGCATGTTGGCTTTATCTGGAACCATTTTTGGAGGCAAAAAACGAACAGGTCTATCGATAGCTTTTCGGCTTTGTTCTGATGATAATTTGACAAGCATATTGTCTTCACATTCTTGAGCAAGTCTACAAAAAGTTTTGCCATACCGAAAATGCATCCCTGGTATATATCCTATAATTAACATTTATAAGCAATGAAATATAATACATATTATTGAAGTTATACGTTTTACAGAGAATAGAAAGTGAATAATTTTACCGGTATAGCCTAAAATATATCTTTGATAATTATTGACAGTTTCTTGTTCCTTGTCAATATTAATTTTCAAATCATTTGTATTTGGCTTTGGAGGCAGTTCATCTAATGGGCTATCTCTCAGGTACACATTTTTTAAATCACATTGTTTTAACACTCCTTTCTCACGAAGTTCCTTAAATTTATAAAACCAATTCAAATTACTTTTAAAAACAATTTTTAATTAAAATTTTAAATTGTTAAATTATACAATATTAGTTTATTCATACCTGAATAATGTCTAAAGTATTAGCTCCATATCGTTTCCCAAACCGGAATTTCAGTGTTGGACAATGGCCAGTGTATCTACAAAATGCAAAATTATTTATATTTTAATATACTATCTTATATGAATATTCTTATATTTATCTATATTATTATGGGTTTAGGTAAATATCTAATATTTTACGTATATTTAATATTATAAAATTGGGTAAAACGTTATAAAAATAAATATGTAAATTAGTCAGGGATATATTAAATATAACAAAAATATAAGTATTTATCATATTATTTTCTTCTTTATTTTTATCTTCTATTTTCTCTCTCTCTTTTTCCAACCTATGTTATTAGTTATATTATATTCCTAGTTTAATTATATTAATTATATCATTTTATTTTTTTATATTTTAAGATTAATTAATAGTTATTTAATACTGATGTATTGTTTTTCATTGTTTTTTTCTTTTCTTTCTATATATTACTAGTTTAATTATAACTTGTTACATACATGTATATACATACTATCATTATATTTTATTTTATTGTAATTGGAATTTATTTCCGTAAATAAAGAAATTATTGTTATTATATAACAAAACTATGCTAAGCTTATCGATTTACTGACCCGCTGTATTATCTATCTTTAATATGGAATAATTTAAATTTTTACCTGCTACAAGGATTATAATTATGTTTGAATGAATAAAAAGGGAAACAATTCTTAATAATAAAAAGCGTTAAGTTAAAAATAGTATACATTTATGGCCTGGGTAAATACTTATTTCTGAAGTTTTATCATTAAATTAAAAAAAATATGGGTACCTAATCAAAACATTAATAATTACGTAAAGTTTTATTTCAAGAATTTAATATTTTATGATATATCATTTTAGTAGGTACTCATTTACAAACTCATAAACAATGACGAAAAATTGACTTTAAAAAAATGTTAAACAAAACTATATATTTAAAATAATAAGAAATTTACCTTAACGTACGTTATTATAAACGTTTATGTAATATTTTTTTAAAAGCATCTAAAATACAGGAAATGCATACTTTTACATAAACTAGTATATCTAAATAGGTATATGTATGTATATTATGTATTATAATGTAATGGCGGAAAGTAAGAGTAGCTGGTACTACCAGTACCAGGACCGAACAACAATAACAAGCAGTTGACACGGAATGGTAGAAACTAGAAAGGTTTACTTTTGACTGAGATTTCCATCAAGGCCAAATAGAATTGTCACTTTTTTTGTTAAATAATAAATAGTTCAGACTTCAGAATTCGTTTAACGAAGACATAAAACTATTTTATTATCTTTAAATCCACATTTTGTACATTTTATATATTATTACAAATTGAAATGCATAAATCAAAATAAGTAAGAAAACTATTAGATTGTTTTATAGAAATTTTCACATTGTTAAAATACATATAAGCCAATAACACGCGTAGCGAATAAATATGATTTGTGAGAAAACGTCTATCAACCATTACTAATTACATTCGCTATAGTTGCTGACATAATTAGGAAAGTGAGATCTAAGAAAACCATTTGCTATAAAGTATAAAGAGAAAAATGTTCTTTTAATTTACTTGCAGCCTACGGGTACTTAGAATATTATATTCGTTAAATCTCATGCATAAAACATTAAGACAAGGAAATAAGTAATTAAAATAACAGGATTGTGCAATAACAAAATATTTTAGTAGGTATCTACTGAATTTTTATATATAATAAGATTAGTTTTAGATTATATGGCTATACTTAATACTAAATGTTCTGTACAGTTTTAATTGCAATTAAATTTGAAAGTCATATAATATTATGTTACTAGAGTGAATAATCATACGCATGTGTTTACGTTCTTACAGGATTTTTCCAAAAATGCACAATCAAATTAAATGTACATATTACCTATATATTATATAATTATGTATTAAAATAACGGGTAAGTATTATAGTTTCCTAAAGGCCGATACTCAATCATATTCATATATATTATGTATACACAATTACACACTCAGTGATTCACCAAGCCTGATCATCCCCACCTCCCTTTTATTCTTTAATAACAATAACATATTATATTTATTTACATTTTAATTTTTGGAATTTTAAGTATACAGAAATAATATTTGAAAATATTAAATTTTTTTTATCATTAAAATTATCATTGAATATACTGTGGTGACATAATTTTTAAAAAAATATGAACCCCTTTTACAAGTGTACATTTTTAATCAGATGAATTGTTTTAAAATATGATGCACCTGCATTGACATTTGAACGAGTAGGTAGTTTGTAGTATAGTAGCATAGTAAGTTCTACCATTGATTATAAAATATACTATAGTATTTTAAAATCAATGGTTCTACTTATATTTGTCCATCGTCCATGGTACAAGGTTTATCAGAGATTATGGGTACTATATAATATAATTGTGTGGCAAAGTGAAACATTTTATAGGGTAACTCGTTTTTTGAATGACCTACCGGATACTATCCCTTGACACTTACGCATTACCCATTAAACATGTGGTATGTACAACATGCACAACAAAAAGTTATCACTTTATTTTTAATGCTGTAAATGAATTATTAATTACTTTATATATACACCTCAGCGGCGTATTTAAGGGGGGAATTGGGAGATAAATCGAAAATTAAAAAAAAATCGAGTGAAATCTACAGTAGTTTTTTATAAGAGTCCAAAATTAGAATTTAGACAAATTTGGAATTATTTAATATTAATATCGATTTAACAATTCCCGTTGGTTCAAAAAGCTTTAATATTGTAAACAAGGTTCCTCGGAAGTTGTTATAATAGTAGTTGAAAATTATTAAAGATACATAAACACACTTTTTTATAAGCATTTAAATTTAAAATGTTGACTAAAATTCATCAAAATCTCGAAAATTTTCAAATTATTTTGTTGTTAAGAACTTATAAAATTTTCAGTTTTTATAGCTAAGTATTGAAATTTTAAAACATTATTTTTTGTCAGTAGTCAATAGTCTAGCCAATAAATTTAAAAAATATATTAAGACTGTTGTTTTTTATAGACATTATAAGTTAAAATTTGAACAAAATTAAATATTTAAATAAAGAATAACGATGTTATAGTTATTTCGTTGTAATTTAAAAAATATTTTTCGCGAGTGCTTGAAACTTTTAGTATATTATTATATTTTATACTCTCAGTGACATTTTAAAATGCAATGTTTTTATCCAAAAATTAATTCAACCTATTGTATTATTTAAAGTAAAATAATTACTTTAATAATAATAATATCATAAAATATACTTAGTATTTAGTAATATAGGCTGACTGTCATAAGGTAGACCGTCTTCGCTCAGCATTGTTTTTCGTATACAATGATTTTATATCATTGAATTCAAATCTAACACATTCATTATACATAGGCGGAAATCGGGAGGGCTTAGGGGGACTTCGCCCCCTCCTTATTATTATTATTATTATTATTATTCCTAGTATAAAAAGAATATATCCGTAGCCATGCACTTTGTGAATAACGACTTCGTATATGGAAGTTTTGAAAATGTAGTTATCTCCTAATATGTATAGGATATGGTATTATGATTGTCAAGGTCAGGGTCATATAATTCACTGTTTTTTTTTCATTTCAAAATTGCTCATTACTGTTGTATACAGAAATTAAATATACCTATCTATACAATAGGTATAGATATTAGTAAAAAGCTACATGAAATTCGAGTTTAAGTACGATTTATGAATAATTTTCTAGTAGGTAACACAAATTATTATACAATTATTTAATTAGTAATTACTTACTATTCTTAATTTTTACATTATGTAACGGTTTTGAAAATATATTATGCGTAAATTACGAACAATTAAAACATATTTACATAGGTACGCGTGTACCTGTGTGGCTATGTGTTGATGTATTTAAATGAGTACGTTAGTTGGAAGTATGTGTAATTTAAATGATTAAAATGTAAAAATGCAATAATATTTAGAGTAAACTATGATCGTATACATCGTATTAAGGGTTCTACAATTTTAAAAAACATTTTTTGAAAAAAAAAATTTATTTAAGACTTTAATAGGTAGTACTTAGTAGGAAATCTAGTAAACTTCTTTACTTACATAAATGGAAAATTTTATACAAATACAACAATGTGTTTCTTACATATAGTACTATAGTACATTTTACAGATACAAAGCACGTAATAATTCATAAAAACATTTTTAAAAAAAGCTTCAAAACTCATTAACTATAGGTAGGTACCTATATAACTTTCTTAATTCCCGTTTATTTAATATTTTATATAATTACTATATAGATTATAGGTAATTCGATATATCTATAATCGAAGGCACTGTTTTATTTATCTATAACCTTTGAATAGTATTAATATTTCATTTCAAATTCATAGTACGATCATTATAATTTAAAAATACCTACCTTTATAAATAAAGGTAAAACTAATCATATTTTGAAACAAAATAATGTTTATTTTATTGAAGTAGATAACAATTATAACTGGATAATAACAATGAAAATAATATATTTCAAGAAGGGTGAAAGTTTCAAGTTTGAAATATTACATATAGATACCTACTCATAACCCTACTCGTATTCGTATAGTAGTATTATATTGTAATATATTTAAGCATTAAGCAATAAACAATATGAAATTAAAACGAAGGTCCACAGTGTTAAACATATTTATAGAATTCAAACAAAATTAATTAATTTTTTAAATAAAAATTCAAAATAATGACGTATTATTAGGTAATTGTTTTTCTTTTTTTTCGTATTTTACTTGTATAAATTATATTAATTTTAGTATTAAACTATTAAATATCATAAAATATAGATATATTAAAATAAACATAATTTTGTGTGTAATATAAAATACTAAACAAAGCATTTATCAATTACCTATATAAATAGGCTTGTATAAGTACCTACTACCTATACCTCACCTATTCTGGAGCACGCCGAACACGCACACAAACCATAATATACGTTTTATCGATTTTTATACGTTTTTTTTTATTAAGGTTTATGTAACTATATAAGTTTAACAAATTATTAAACAATGAAAAAATTATTATACCCATTGAAATATTTTAAAATCTTAAAACTCTGAAATATTATTTATTTTTTATTGCGGCATTTTAAATGTTGTGCGAACCTCGTCTCCAGCTCGCAAGAACACGAGGGTTAAAATAATTTTTCGCCGATTATTATTCATTTAAAAATTAATGTGTAGTGTTTTTTTTTTATAAAATAGAGAATGATAGAACAAAAACAAAAATTCCAATAATTGGGAGAAAATTTTAGGACATATTACGTTTTTGAAATTATGTGATATTTGGTCAAAATCATAGACAATTTTTAATAATTTTAAATAAACCATGACACGTTGAATAGGTCACATAGCCACAAAATAAACAATAAATGTAAAAAAAAAAGAAGTTTTTTCTGATTACAGCTAGGAGGTATTTAGTATATACACTCTATAATATTATAATATAATACATGGAATAATGACCCGATA
Organism: Neotoxoptera formosana; assembly: GCA_022818045.1. Lineage (NCBI taxonomy): Eukaryota > Metazoa > Arthropoda > Insecta > Hemiptera > Aphididae > Neotoxoptera > Neotoxoptera formosana. The sequence continues at coordinate 46,744,494 of CM040633.1, forward strand.
TAAATTAATAGAGCATTAACTTTGAATATTATTAAGTTCCAATGTTTTGACATTTGGTCCCACGTCCCAGATTAAAATGGCAAGATATATTCATTTATAAAATTATTATTTTTTATTAAAATTAATAACAAGGTATCGATGGATATTTATGATTTATAAACTGTCTGAGCCAGAGTAGATATCATATTTCCGGGCCTAGATTTTATAGATAAAAGTATAAAACTTTTTATTCACCTTGTGGCTCATGATCTAACATAGTTTATTTATTAACAAGATATTTTTTTGAAGACTAAAATACGTCCCATATTAATAGTTTTTTTTATCAAAAATTAAAATTGTTACGTAAAAAGTTCCACTAACAAACTTTTTATTTAAAAAAATAGATAATCGTCCTCTTGTATAACGTAAAATTAATATTATTAGTATAATTTAAACAGAAATGGCCCAGAGTAGGTGTATATATAAATATATAATATAATATGATGTCTATCATAAAAATATCATTTAATATCAATTAATTAAAAATAATTTAAGAAGTTTGGTAAGTTAAAATTATGAAAAAGTCAGAAAATTTAAATAATCATTAATTCAAATCACGCAATATGTTCTAAATAATTATACAATATAACTAGGTACTAAATTAAATCCATAATGAAATAATTTTAAAAAGTAGTTGTGTGTTTTATTACTTATTATTCAAACATGTAATAGGCTTATAGATAATAACAGTAAATAATAGTTAGGAGTATAAAAAAAACAATTTTTCTAATACGTTTTTATGTTGTAACTGTGTAACATTTTTAAGTAGTTAATATAAGGTAGTTTCAGTACAAATAAATTGGCATTGATAATTGATAATTGCCTTTAAAAATAATGCCTATATTTTATAAACATTTTAACTATAAACTAATTAGGGCGAAAAACATTTTCCTTTTAAAAATACGACGTTAATAATAATTTAGAAAATTCAAATTAAACTCATAAATAAATAATAATTATTAATTAGTGTCAGCAAACGTATCATATAACAAAGTACCTAGCACCTACGCGGAACCGACATTTTTATTGATTTTTTCACATCATAAATATAAAGGCCTTTCCGTATTATATACAGCGAATAGTACGCAAGTAATAAATAAAAAATACTTACCCCGGTAAAAGTGCACCATTAGACTGGCTGAAGAGTTTTTCTCGTTCCTTTTTATTACATTCTATTACCATTTCAAATTCGGGTTTAGCTAAAAAAAATGTATGTTTTAACTACATGATATTGTACAGGCATGTTAAATAATAATAATTTCTTGTTAATAAATTACCAAAATTAAAATTCTAAATGACAGTGGGAAAATGAGAGTTTATTATAATTTTTCAATTTTCAAATTTACGATTATTTTTGTAGCAAAGATCAATGTTCAACAACTAACAAGCTTCCTCCTTGACTTAATTCTGGGTTCTGAAAAGTGAATACAGATTTTCGCCTTTCGGATATTTTCCACACTTCACTCAATTCAAGCACGGGTCGAGAGTCTATGTATTTAATAGTAGCGCCATCTGTTAACGTGATAACTATTATAATTTATCAAAATTGCTTATGTTGGTGTGGTTTTAAATTGAATAACTATTTTATTCTTTGCGTGGTTGTGCTGTATTGACACGCAACAAGTGATAATATTCTCACCGTGATTGTTTGATAAGTATTATCATCATTCGACATTTCGACGTTCATCGCGTTCATGTGTCATATTGTAAGAACTAGGTATAATAAAATATTGTTTCAGTAGTCACTATAGTCAGTACTCAGTAGTAACTTGTAATTCTGTAACAGTAGTGAATGCTATAGGCTAATGCTAATGCTTAACTAATATAGGATATAGGAACTAGTTAAAGTATTATAGGTAATCTTTTTTAAGATTAATCTATTCTGTGTTGCTACTAAAGTCGGTAAGTCAGTAGGAATAATATTGACGAATAGTGAACTTTGACAAATTTATAATAAGAATTTAAAGTTGAACAATTTTACATAATTTATTTTTATTGTGTACTATTTTAGGTATGGAAATGTGAACTTGATAATTATAACATTTAACTCCTAGTTTATGCTGGTTAAATGAGTTGAAATAATATTTTTTTTCAACCATTGGAATGGTTTTTCCAAAGTTTTTGTTGGTGTTATTTATCCTCCCTTATTTATATTGTGAAAGTCTGGATGATGGTAAGTGTTTTAATTTAATTTTGATTTTTAGTTTTATCAGTACACAGTAAAAACTAAAAATAGAAAATTAATCCATAAGCACCAATCTATCCTATTTAATATATCCATATGTAAAAATTAATTTATGTTGCTTTTTAAAATTACAATTTCTGTATTAAATCAATTATACCATGTTTTGTTGTTTTAGATAAATTTAACAATGTGAATACCAGTATACAGTTGATTTCAAGGTTCTCCCAAGATTTAATTCATGGCTCAATATTGTTTTCTCAACATTCTTTGATTGATGATATTATTCTAATTTCTGTTTCATTAAACAATTTTGGCAACTCATTACAATGGTCTTGGCAAATAAAAGAATTTCCCGTTGATTATACTACTTTAGCTGATCGATGTAGTGATAAAAATCTTGGAAATAAGTAATATATTTATTTTGAATAATTTTTGTAAAATATACATTAAACAATAAATTATGTAAATTTATTTATAGATTATTAAATCTTGATGATACATTTGGAGAATTAACATTAGAAAGTCATACAAGACTTCAGTTTTCAATTTCAAAATCTATATTAGAACTTACTGGTCCTTTAGGAATTTGGTATAGGTCTTTGTTGCTTAAAGATAATGCTGGGAATACTATTTGCTCAACAATTATGGTATGTTTATTAATTATTATTATAATAGCAAATTTTGCATTATTGAATCCATTATTTTATTTAATATATGATTAGTTGTAGGGACTAATTAACATTTTAATATTATACATCAGATTTGTCTATACAGTATACAGGGATTAAAATATATTTATAATGTTTATATTTATTTATTTTTGTTTTTGTTTTTAAAAGTATAATTAACGTTGAATAATTTCGCTTGAAAGTGAAAAAATGTAATATGTTTACAATGTTTATTTAATAACAATTTTCTTTACAAGCTGCCAGCTATTTTTAATTTTCAATGGTTTTCAAAATTAAAATTTTCTTACAATATGTACCAGATATTTTAAAAATAAATAATTTTTACAGGCAAAAGATGATTCAGAACTGCGAGTGGCTGAAGCTAAGTTTCAAACTAGATTTTTTGGCAGTATTTATATTGTTTGGGTTGGTATATCAAGAAGCTTAATGGATGCTGTCATATTTACTAATCTTGAAGATAGAAAAAGTTTAAAATCTGAGCTCACTACCAATAATTGGAAAATATTTTCAACTGATGTTCTTGAATCTATTTTAGGTATGTTACTTATACACAATTGAATTATATTATGTATAATTTTAGTATGATGTTACTTTTATTAAAATAATAATATATTTTACTAATTTTTCAGATAAGTCAAAACTCAATTGTGATGCTCTTCAAATTTTATATGATCCTGAATCAAATGGTTTAGGTGATTTAGGTGCTCGACTTGGGCCCGTTCAAATTGGGAGAAAATCATTAATACGAGATTCTAATCTAGCAGCATTTGATATTGAATACGATAGTAGAGCTTTATACATGGTTCTGTTTGATAGTGAACGTGCTGATAATATTTTGGATTGTGCACAAATAAATTTAAAAAAAAGCATTACTCTCAAGTAGTTTTTTTTATTTCAATTAATTAAATTAGTATATATTACATATAAATGTATAACTATACATACATTTTTTTTATAGGGGATTTATTAATGAAACAAAAATTAAACTTGAGTTGACATTATGGCAAAAATCCAAATTTGAAGTCACTAATGTTTATACCAAAGCTGATTCTATTCAAAATGATATAACTTTAAGATTACACGAAATGCCATTAATTCCAAAAACATATAAGACACCATTAAATATAAATAATAATTGTTTGGGTGTTGGCACTATTTTTAATCCAACTGGTAAATTATTTCCCGCTGAAGCTGGAAGACTAACTCAAGATAAATATGCTATTGGTGACTTAAGTGGAAAATATAATTATGATAGTTCTAGTTGGGATATATATTTACCTCTATTTGGAAGCAATAGTGTTATTCATAGATCATTAGTTGTATACATGTAAATAATATAACAAATTTTATTTTATATAATTATTACTGTTATCTTTTTTTCATTTTAGAAATAAGGAAATATTGACTTGCACTACATTGTTACCATTTACTGGTCCAAATTCTCAAACTAAAGTAGCTTATTTAACATCAGAAGCAATTTTTCGCTACCCTCTGGTTGGTAGAATTGTATTTCGACAACCTATTGACATTGGAGCAACTGAAACTGTTATAATAATTGAAAGTTTAGTTCATGCTGACGGTACAACACTTAAAGATTCAGATGAACATAGGTGGTCTATAAATGTACTACCACCTGGAAAAGACTTTTATAATTGGATGGATCGATGTAAAAGTGCAGGCCCTATATATGATCCTCACAAGGTATTATTGATGTATATGATTATACAATTCTATTATTGTTTTGTCTGTGTTATTATTAATTATATTCAAAAATAGGTTGTGAAAAATAATATGACATCTTTATGCAGTAAGTCCCTTAAATACTGCAGTGTAGGTGATTTATCTTCTCGTTTGAATAGTTTGTCCATATCCGGTAATAAGTTAAATGCAATAGGTGTGAGTAGACGTATGTTTGTGGATGAATATATGTCATTGTTTGGAATAAATTCAATTATTGGTAAATCGCTGGTGATTTATGGTGACCATGGTCCACAAGCTCGTGGGGATCGTTTAGCTTGTTCAAAGTAATTTTACAATTGAAGATATTACGGTGGATGTATTTAATTAACAAATGTTGCACGATATTATATTAATTTTAAACCATAATTAATTATTTGTTAGGTAAATAGGACTTGACACTTATTGAGTAAAAACATTTTCAAATTTGCATGTTTATAATTTAAAATAAAATATGGTTACCATAAAATAAACTATAGATAAAAAATCTAATGTATGAAATTAATTGAAATTATATTCAGAGAATAATTAATATGCATTTCAAACCACTGGCAATTCAATTATATTATTGTGCAATGTATAATATTTTTAGTGCAGTTCTACAGCTATAATGTCACATACAGTCATAGAGCTTATTCTGAAATTTGTTAAAATAAAAATATTTCTAATAAAATGAATTTATTCATTACTAAACATTATGGATATATATTTTTATATCGGTTAAATATTAGTAAGAAATGTTTTTGATCACATGTGTATGATGTATTCTTTAATATTTATATACAATTGAATTATTATTTATTAAAGCCTAAAACAATTTTTTTTTTTTTTTTGTTCATTAATTAATTAATAAATATATTTTTGTTATTTATTCCATTTTTTAATAATTTATTTTTTTCACAAATGATGCTCATTTTGTGTGACTGGATTTAATGTAATATTTGGTATAACAGTTGGTGGTTGGGTCCCATTGTTAATAATTTTGACTATATTAATGTTATTTTTTATCTTCCGGTTGGCTGCAAAAACTATTTATAAATGATAAAATATTTAAGGAATTGGTTAAAATGTACATTATTATGTATTATAAGATTAAAATATTTAATATTTTTATCATTTTTAATTAAAATTGTTAAATAATAATTTTAGAATAGAAAAGGTATGGCATCGGAAAGCTGTAGTAAAGGACTGGTACAGTGACACTGACACAAATTCTGTTTCTGGTAAAATTGAATTATTCCAACTTTCTGAGTATGATCCAGTTGATTTTGAGATCAACCTCCAAGGTGTACAAGGCGGATATGATTATTATGTTTATTCAGTATGTCTTTTGATAAATTAGTTTGTAGAATATTAAGTTTATAATTTGTTATTTAATATTTATTCTACAATAGAATTCAGTTGACGGTGGTTTAGACTTACCATGTGAGAGTTCAAATTTATATGAAATTTGGGATCCATGGAATAATAAAGAAACCGGAGGTTTACGATATGGTGATTGGAGTTTGAGATTTGGATCAATACATGGTGCTAGAACTGTGTCTGCGATTGGAAATGATACCCATGCTCAGTTATTTGGTCAATTAGTATTTTTAGGTCGATCAGTAATGATACATGGCGTTCCTTCTAAAAAAAGGTGGATAAATATCATAGTTAAATAAATTCATGTTTAATAATATTATTGATTATGTACAAACTACATATCTTGTGTGTATAATGTTAATAGGTTGGTGTGTTCTACAATAGAAAGAGGATATGCACCTTCAGAAGCTCGAGAAATCAGGGCGATGGCTTCATTTCATAACCCTAATGGTTTTCTTTATGGTTATATACGAATGGTTTGTATTTAATAAATTTAATTGATATTTTATAATGTAGTTATGAAAATTATTTTTGTAAATTTTAGACTCAACTAATTTATAATGACGGAAGTAAAAGTGATACTGTAATTGAAGTTAATTTGCATTACCCAGGTTTATATAATAGAAATATGGTAAATTTTGAGTTACATACATTTAAATTTGACTGTTGTTTAATTAATACAATTTAATTGTAGACTAAAAATCATAAATGGGCAATTTATGTTAACCCAGTTGGTATTGACGCCACTGTTAAAGACCACGGAACTCGGTGCACTGCTGCTGGGTACATTTGGAACCCATACTACACACAACTTGCTGATCCATTGAATGTAAAGTATATGTAATAAATTTGTTTTAAAACTGTTTTGATGTAAAACTTTCCATTTTAATTCTATAATTTTAACTGATTGTATTATTTAAGTATAAATAAATAGAAAATATCATTCAAATGTAATAGGTAAAGCTGTATGAAGATGAATGTGGACCCGATCAACCTTTACGGTGTTATGTTGGAGATATATCTGGTCGTTTGGGTAATATTGATGTTGGTTCACATTCAATGGTATTTTCTGATCCAAATTTACCTTTAGGTAATAATATTTAATATGGGTGTACTAAAGTAAAACATTTTTAAAAATTAAAATACAATTTTAGAAGGAGACATTTCAGCAATTGGTAGATCAATTATTGTATTTTCAAAAAATGGTTATGAAAAGTTAGGATGTGCCAACATTGAGTATGATAAAGATATCATTAAATATGTGAATGTAAGAAAAACTACTAAGTATGAAACGACACATTTTTTTGAAGCTGTGAGGAATGCAATGGGAGTTCCTGATTGGATGATAACTGTAGACAGTAGAAAAACAAAAATTCTACATAATGGCGCTTGTATTCAGTATTTGGTCCATTTTAAAGGTATATTTTATATAAGATTATTCTTGTTTATTATAATAATTTAATTATTAAGATGACAAGATTTGATTGAAGTTGTGTTAATCACAACTATTCTTGATAACAATAATAACTTAAAAAAAAATATCAACTTAACAAGGTTATTTATTTATTTTAATTAGGTGCCCTGGCTAATGAATTGGAATCTGATTTTAGTAAACTATTAGCAATTGGACAATTGCCTGCTCAAACACTAAAAATAAGTGGATATTATCCTACTAATGTTAAATTAAAAATTCCATATCAAGGATGTCCTGTATACAACAAAAAATTAGCTTCAAGTAAATTTGATATTGTTCAATAATGGAATTTTGGTATAATATGTTAAATTTTTTAATGATTAATTATTTGTTGCAGATATATCGTCTGCAGGGAAGTGGATCACAAGCAATTTTTTGGTTATAACTGCATTAATTATGTTTAATATATTTTTATATGGTTGATTCCTAAACTCAAGTTAACTATTTTTATACAATTCTATTTTTATTTTTCATTATTGATTATTATGTACAATTATTTGTTTGGAGTGTTGAATCCAGGTATACTTCAGGGGGGGGGCATTTCCACCCTGAAATTTCTCCCCCTACTGAAAAATACTACTGTCAGCAAAATGTATTTATTTAATGTACAATACACGTTATGATTATCTTTTTTTAAATGTAAAATGTCTTAATTGTAATAATTAGGTAATTAAATAATCATATAAATCATAACACTAAATGTATGACCAAATAAAAAGTAAGTCATGCCAAAAAATTGTCTGGATTTAACACTGTTTTTTTGTTTAATATTATAATACATTGTGATAAGTTTTTATACTTGTTAGTTATAGCATATACCATGTACACTATTTTATAATAAAATAACACTTGATTTTTAGTAAATAAATTCTTTCTATCTGGACCTGAATAATTTTTAATTTGATCTTACATATCACAAGATCAGTATTTACTATAAATTTTTTATTTAAAAATTAAGGATTAAAACTATTGAATACATTGACCTGACAATATCAAGCTTATAAACACAATGTTTTTCTTGTCTGTCATCACCTATTGGAGCAGTAAAAGTTTTTTGATTTTCAACTTAGAGGGTTGTTTCTAGTTATTATTTTTTAATTCCATTAAAAAAAAATAGGAATCTTGTATTATACTTTTAAACCTTAGGTGTTAAAATTAAAAATGTTTCAAGAATGTTGATTAAGTTCATGATTTTGATAAATTTTGTAGAAGATTGAATACAAAACAATAAAATAATAAACGTTTAAAATGTATTTAAAATACAAAAAAATGTATAAATATTTAAAAAGTATACATTGCAATCGTTTTTCAAAAATCGCCTTTTAGCAATGTCGATTTTGGTTTCTTGTTGTACTTCAAAAATAAAGTAAAAACTGTAGACTTGACCTTTTTATTTTTTACTAATTAATTATTATACCTAATTGCATTTTCTACTTTTCTAGACTTGATGAAAAAACGCCGGTAGGACGACCACCGAGGCACCGAATAGATTACGACGGCAACGTCTTCTTCCAAGTATGCCGAGCTATCGCGTATTCGCGTCTCTATCACCCACAGATATAATATTATACGGCCATCATGTGATAACAGAGCATGTGACCACGTGAGGTTGGTCCAATGTCGAAGTCCGATTGTTCCTAATAAGTAATAGACGAGTACTGACTACCGTGTAGATTGAAGGCGAGAAAAACTCTGTCCATAACAATAAAACATATTTTTTAGTTGTTAAATAATAAATTCGGAAGCTGTGTGAGGCAAGTCGCCGCCGAAAAACGGTAAAAACGCGGACATCGCTGATATCGTCGTCGGCAAACGGCCTACCGCAAACGCAGTACGCACTAACGTACGTACGTCGTTCGTGCACACACAACACGCGCTCGGGCACGTTTTTATTTATGTTTTTATTTTTATTTTGTGTTGCTGTCTTATAAATTATTTCGATATATAAACTTACAATAGATTAACGTAAGCGCCGATCCGGTCGGTGTGTTATTAATAATAATAGTTCCTAAGCAACCAACGATTTCGGACCGACTGCAGCGGTGGATTATTTTTTCCTCGGATTAGTGCGCGATCCGTTTTCCTTTGAACGGGACTTCGTCGTATTTATGCGTTGCCGATAGCCGTTGTTCCAGCCGTTTGTCTGCAATAACTACCAACCATAGTGCCATAGTCGTCACCGCTGCTGCTAATACCTACTATTAATAAATTACTTGGTACTTGTACTATAGTCACCGGGTACTACAGCCTGACAGCCACAGCCGTCTACTACTGCTAGTTGCCAGTTGCTACTACTACTTCTACCACTACTATTTTTACTACCTTTTATATAGTATTGTGTACTATAACCTGTACTTCTGAGGGTGGCACATTACGTTTTTCAAGTCTTTCAGGTTAGGTAAGTCGGTAGTTTTAAAATAGTAGCTACAAACGCTGACGAAAGACATAATGTCACTACCAGTTGCAACTACTTGTTTTTCACCACCTTGCATTCTTTTTGATCCACTGTTTTCAAACCATTTTTATTTTTGCTATTGTTTTTTTTTGTTTTTAGGTAAATTATCTTTGTTCCGATGTTTGAGTATTTCTTGTACTTGTAGTTGTTTTTGTTGTGTCGTAATAGATTTATAAACCTATCTCATATTTTATACATAAACACTATTACACATAGATACTAATAAAGACAACACTTGGCAAGTCTTACCATACTGCTTAGTTTTAAATTGGCAGTTATGTTTTCAGACATTTTAGAGTGAGTTTCAGATTTGCATCATTCTTTTGTCCAGATTTATATTTATTTCATGTTGTAGGTCACCATCAAAGGACTGTTTCTCCTTCAATGATCAGTCTACGCCTTATGACATGGCCGAGGTACAGATCTTATTTTTATAGTTTTTTTTTTAAATTGTTGGAAGGTATTATTTAATATTTTTTATTTGTTTTAGGTGAATGAGATTAGTAATCAAACCAATTTGGATTATATTATTGATTCATATTATTCGTCGTGAGTTATTTTATGATTATTAATTATATATTTAATTATTGTACACTGTACCTACTTATTTATGAGGGAGACTGGGAGACTTGTATGCTGTTATTGCTGATGATTAAGAAACTATATTTACTTTATTTTACAAGAATAATTACGCCTCATGTAAGAATTAATAAGATGGTATATGAGACTAGTATGAGTTGAACATTTAAATTTGCAAGTCACCTTTGAATATATTGTATATCATTGAGTTAGGCAGTTAGATCAAATATTCTTAGTAGTGTTTGTGGCAAATTGATTACATTTTTAATATAAAATATATATTAAATGTATTAAAATATGTCATTATTATAATTTATATTGACCTTTTCTAAATTATTTAAGTTATCTAGTAATTTTTTTTTTCAAGGTTATATTAAATATTTTAATAACACTTCAAAGTGTAGTCTCTTTCATAAACACAACAATTAGGTTCGATGAAAACTTACAAAAAATGTATTTGTTTAGTTTTCTAAGATAAGATAATAGATAGGGTTTCACTTACTAAAATATTATATGATCTTTTTTTTTAATTTCAAGCATATATATTGATAAGGCAAATTAAATTCCATTAAAATTAAAAACAAAATAAACAATGAAAAATGGAAAAAAAATGAACATAAAAAATAGTTTTAATTTATTGTTGGTTATTGGTCATAAAAACAATGTGTTTGAATTACCTTTTTAACTTACAACTGTATTTTGTGTATGATTGTTATAATAAATATATTTTATTATTTTAACCATTATTTGTTAATTTCTAGTTTATTAATGATATAATTAATATAATATAATACTATAATACAGCAATATTCTATAGTTTATTCAAGTTATAATATCATTCTGTAAGCTCACTTGTGTTTTAGTGACGTGTCTTTACTACAAAATACTATAAGCATACAGATGGTAACTTGGTGGTGAGGTGGTTGTTCGACTGTTGCTGCCTGATCGCCATTCTTTAATAATTATTCCCTGTTGAGTACGGTTCTCAACTTATATAGAGTTAAAGTATTTTCAAAGTCTGTTATTAATTATTAGATACGTGATTCAATGAATGTAAAACTCTTAGAAAATGAAATTATAATGCGGTCATTTAAAAAAGTAAAAAACTTAAAAAAATTTAAGGATAAAAAATGTTATTGTGTAACAACATGAAACCATGTAAAAACAAAATTTTGGGTCAAGTTTTTTTATGTTAAATGAATCACCCTGTGATTGAATGAATCATGCCTGCTAGGCATTAGTAATTATTAATCATTTAATAAATTTATACAACTGGTATCCATGCTAGTAATTACACATTTATTATTTTTTTAATGTTTATTTTAATTCAGTTTGGGTAATTAACTTCAAAGTTACCTGCAGTAACAGTGGCCATTGGGCGATATTGACAAGATTAAATTACATCTAAATAACATAGAAGTATAGTAAAACTTACTTAGGACACTTTTCAAGGGCGTGTTAATCGGGAAAGCGTCTTATGCTAGTATATTAACTTTGGGAGTGTCTTAAGCAAGTTTTACTGATTAACGTTGCACAAATGATAATAAAAAGACTACTTAAATACTAAATGATATGTTGGGAAGAGATATATCTTGTTGAGTAGATGCAACAATGAATTTAGTTGAAATAGAGTTTGGGGTGCTGGTTGAGTGATGCAGGGAATGATAGAATTTTCTCTGTGCTGATCGTATAGATTGCATTTGGTGAAAATATGTTTGATATCAGTACAGACCCTGCAGGTAAGCAGTGATTGGTCTTTTTAATAATTAAAAATTATTTATTTATATTTATTATTTTATTGATCATAATTCACATTCAATAGTAAAAATATGTGTTACATGTGATAACAACACTTTTTGTTTTAAATTTTCGAATATAAATGATTGTTATACTTTTTTGTATTGGCTGAAGCTTTTTTCAACGTCACATGATGCAGTTGGCGCTGGAATTTATCTTGATGTTAAATTATAGTTAAAATTGTTCTCGTTCGATTTGCTATTTAATATTTTATGTATTGATTGAAGAGTTTTAAATCCTTTATTTTTTTTGTAAAACCAAAGATATTTTGTTTTTTACAATATCCGCAACTCTTCTGTTACGCTAAATAAAAAAAGTTGATAGGATACAGATTGTATTTATTAAAAAAGTTTATCTAGGTATGACCAGAAATCCAAGATATATATTTTGATCAGTTTAATAGATTTTTGATTCTTACTGGTTAAAATTCAATAAATACAATCCTAATAGAATATGCACTAAGCTCAATATATGCAAAAATAAGCAAAATTAAAGTAGTACTATTTTCACCAGAATAATATAAATTCTGAACATTACTCACTAAAACTCCATTTGGACATGGCAAAAAAAATATGCCGTTGCATTCAAATCCTAGCACTGTTGATGAGTTTAATTGTGCATTTGTTTTTAATTAAGGCTAGTAAATCATTGAGCGAGACTATTTTAGGAAAGTATTGTATGGCTGAGATTGCATTTTTAGTAGCCTAATAAGAGGTTTGTTTCCAATGATATTGGAGTGGCCGAGGATCCAGAATAATTTGATTTTGAAGTTATTATTTTTGAGATGATAAGTATAATTTTTAATATGGAGGTTTATATCTAAGTGTTAAGAACATCTTTAATATTGTTGATTGTACTGAGAAAATATATTATTGTGTTTGAAGTTGTGATTTAGTATAATCATTGTTTAATATTTCAAAACTGTTTACTCTTTTTAAGCTATTTATAGACACTTCAAATTTTAGATTTTTTTATCGGTCAAGTAGCTTAAAATTGAAATACAATGTTCCTCGTAAGTTGTAATTTTGAAACCAAAAATAAATATAAAAACAATTGTTTTTATAGACTTAAAGTAATGTAGACAAAATTAGATATAAATTAAACAAAGTAACACATTTTAAACAAAGAATAACAACTTTAGTTATTTTATTGTAATTTAAAAATATTATTTGTGGGGATTTGAAACTTAAACATTTATTATTATATCTTTTATACACAATGACATTTTAAAAACATTCAGATTAATTTTATGCCATTACCTATTTATACCATTCTACAATAAGTTGGTATTGACTCAAAAGTTAGTAATTATTATAAATGCAATGTTTTTGTCAAAAATGAATTCAACTCCCTGTATCACTAATTGTGAAATAATTTACTCTCATAATAATTTAAATAATAAATCATAAAATATAGGCTGCAGACTGTTTTCGCTCAGAATCACTTTTTGTAAGCAATGTTTTAATCATTATATTTGAATTTAACTCTACATTATATTGTTTTATTCAATGATAAGAACAACTCAACACCTACTCTATAGCAAAGCAGTTACCTACTTTTCTATTTTTTAAAACAGTGATATGTACATCATTTTCTTAATTTAAGTTTATTTAAGCCCCATAAGTATTGCAATTTTAATGTGGTTATCTTAATTATAATTTTTATGTTATAGGGTATCAAGATATAATACAGATTTTGAACTTCCGGAAGACTGTATAAATATGAGTTTTTCAGAACTATTTGATCAAGAATTGTTTAGTACTCATGGTAAATATGTTTATCATTATCATTATTTTAATAAAAAAAAAAATATATAATATAATATATTTATTTATTTAATTAATTAATACCTAAAATACTGTTTCAGAAAATAAAGACTGTCAAATCACAATTAAAATTGAAAAAGAAGAACCGTTAAATGAATGTTATTCTGAAGATAATTCTATAGATACTAAGGGTGGTCCAAATTTTGTAAAAGCAGGAGACAATATTCCTCCTTTATCATTAGCAAAAAGTTTTGCTCCAAAGCGAGGCATTAATAGAACTTTTATAAAAACAAGGAGAATTTCTGATGTGGAGCATCTCATACATAATCCATTTTGCGAAACAGATCAGGTTAATAATCAAATGTTGGGAAATATTAACTCATCTATTGTAAAATGTGAACCTGAAGATATCAATGATAATATTGAAGAAAAATTGGTTGAAATGGAAGTATATCCACATTATTCTGTTGATGTCTTACAAAATAACACAGATTTGGAAAAAAGTAAAGAATATGTTGTTTCATCATCGTCACTTAAAAGTTCTACTCAAAAGCGTCTAGGAATTAACAGAATTCCTATTAAAACTTCTGATAAATGTGATGTTAACAATCTTGACAATGCTTCTTGTGAATCAAAATACCAATGTGATGATCAAATTCCAGTTGAAGTTCAAACACCAATTATTAAATGTGAACCTGAAGATATCAATGATAATATTGAAGAAAACTTGGTTGAAATGGAAGTATATCCACATTATTCTGCTGAAGATTTGGAAAAAAGTGAAGAATATGTTGTTCCATCATCGTCACTTAAAAGTTCTACTCCAAAGCGTCTAGGAATTGACAGAATTCCTATTAAAACTTCTGATAAATGTGATGTTAACCATCTTAACAATGCTTCTTGTGAATCAAAAAACCAATGTGATGATCAAATTCCAGTTGAAGTTCAAACACCAATTATTAAATGTGAACCTATAGATAATATTGAGACTTTTGACGAAACCATCGTTGGCTCTCATTTTTCTGCTAAAGATTCACAAACTACATCAAATAGTCACAATATGGTGAAAGTGAAAAATAGTGCCAGTAAATATAGTTTACAGAGTACAACTAGTAGTCATAATGTGGTTAAAGTTATAGATAGTGTTACTCCTTTGTTATTGAAAAAATCTACTTCAAAATATCAGGGTATAAATAAAATGTCTTTGAAAACTAACAATAATGTTAAGCACCTTGCTTACAGTAAATCAAAACATTTAGGTACCAATCAAATGTCTGTTAATGTTCAAACACCAATTGTAAAATTTGAACCTGAAAATATCAATGATAATATTGAAGAAAACTTGGTTGAAATGAAAGTATATCCACATTATTCTGTTGAAGATTTGGAAAAAAATAGAGAATATATTGCTTCATCATGGCCACTAAAAAGATCTACTCCTAAGCGTCGAGGAATTTACAGAATTCCTATTAAAACTTCTGATAAATGTGATGTTAACCACCTTGACAATGCTTCTTGTGAACCAAAAGACCAATGTCATGATCAAATTCCAGTTGAAGTTCAAACACCAATTATTAAGTGCAAACATATAGATAACAAAGACACTTTTGATGAAACCATCGTTGACCCTCATTTTTCTGCTAAAGATTCACAAACTACATCAAATAGTCACAATATGGTGAAAGTGAAAAATAGTGCCAGTAAATATGGTTTACAGAGTACAACTAGTAGTCATAATGGGGTTAAGGTTATAAATATTGTTACTCCTTTGTTATTGAAAAAATCTACTCCAAAGAACCAAGGTATAAATAAAATGCCTGTGAAAACTACCAGTAATGTTAAGCACCCTGTGTACAGTAAATCAAAACATTTAGGTACTAATCAAATGTCTGCTAAAGTTCAAACACCAATTGTGAAATTTGAACCTGAAAATAACAATATCAATGATTCTATTGAAAAACCCATTGTTAAAAAAGAAATGAAACCTTGTTATTCTGCTAACCAGTTGATTGGCACATCAAATAGTCTCAAATTTGTAAAAAGTGAACAGAGAGTATCATCTTTATTAATTAAAAATTCTATAGCTAAACATCGAGCCAATAATAAAAAGCCAATAAAAGCTACTGAAAATTGTGTTGTTAAACACATTGCACACAGCCTTCATTGTGAACCAAAAAAAATAGGTAATGATCAAATTTCAGTGAAACTTACAACACCTGTTATAAAATGTGAACCTGGAGATTTCAATGGCACTAGTAAAGAAAATATTGAAATGGTAATAAATCCATACTATTCTTCTTCTTATAGTCTACAAAGTACTACTGAAAGTCAAAGATTTTTAAAAATTGATGAAGTTGTTTCATCATCAAAAAGTTTTGCTTCCCAATATCAAGGTGCTAACAATAGTTCTATAATAACTTCTGACAATTCTGATATCAAAAACGACTTTAAATACAAACCAAAAGATCTAGGTAATGATCTAGTTTCAGTGAAAAGGAAAATTCCCATTATAAGCCGTGAGCCTAAAAATAATAAAAGCACTATTCAACCTAACGTTATGGAAATCAATTTAAAATCTGAAAGAGAAAAGAAATGTGTTGATCTAAATAAAATGAATTCTGCTGATATAATTAACGGAAATGCAAAAAGTCACAAAGTTATCATAAAAAAAAGGAAAACCACTGTATCTTCCATCAAAATTGGGGATATGGATTCTCAAACTGATAAAAAAAAAATTTCATGGGAAGAATTTAGAGCTAAAAGAGAAAAAATGGGTTTGATAAATATTTCCGGTAATAATTGTATATACCAATAATACATACTATATTGCACCTATATCATAATTAAAAAACATATGTAATTTTATTTTAGAAATTAAAGAAGAGCCAGCAACAGACATTGTTGCAACAGACAATGTTAAAATGAAAGCAATGAAAGAAGAGTTTGATCGGAACACAGCTGAACATTTCGCTGGCCAAAAAAGAAAGATGGACGATAGAGAAGAACCAACTACTACTGCTAAAGAAATAAACAATGAAGAAGAAGAACTGCAAAAAAAGTGGATGAAAATTGAATACATTAAGAAACTTCTACCATCATCTTTTGGTAATATTGTATTATAAATCTATTAAACTAAAGATTTACTAGTGAAATGTTGTTTTTTAGACTAACTTTTTAAAAATACTTTTCAGTAGGTTTATGTATTTTATTTTTGTGATACTGTTGGTATTTGTTTAACTAAATCCGTTTTGAAAAAGGGATTATGACCTGGTGTTTTTTACGGTTTTGTTTTGGTTTTTCAAAAAAAAAAATGGTGAGGTTTCAGTTTTAATCATAAATCTTAAAATAATGGAATTGAGGTTGGGGTTAATACTGGTTTTAACCGGTTAAAATAAATATTTTTAAGTGATTGTTGACTAAAGTTACCGCAATCGAAGTACGTGCATATGTTATTCTTTGGAAACTAATGCTAAGACATAAAACCAATTTTTTCTTTTTTGCAGTATCAATACAACTAAAAAAATATCATGTTATTTAAAATACATGTAAATCTTGTAATTTCCTCTAGCGGTATACCCCTCTTTCAACAATCAAAAAACGTATGGTTACATATTCCAATTTAAAATGTCAACTAACAAGATTATCATTCACCTTAAGTAACAGTGTCGTTATCCATTGTCAGTATTATCTATTTATAAAATATTTTTTCGACATCCTCTTTAGTCAATAATTTTGTTTGATAGTACTCAGTAATTAGTATCAGTATTGCCTAACTGATACCATTATAATTAACACATGGGTCCCGGTTCTATAACCGGTTACTTACAGTCCCAGAACTGTAGTAACTTTTTTTTATCGTATTGTAGAATAGCAGCCCTGAAACTAATTAAAACTGTTTTGTACTTATAGCATCAGAAATAGCAAAGACATCGGGTTTGATGAAGGGCAGTTTAGTAGAAGATAATGGTAAATCTTACTATCTAAATTATACCCTTGATAATAATATTTATTAAATAATTGTTATTCTTAGATAATGAAAGTACTTCTGATGATTCAATGTTAACTAACGATAAAACACAAGGAAAATACTCGAACACGCATGATAAGACCAAAAAAAAAGGCCACCAAACTAAAGCGCATTTGTCTCACCGTAATTCATCAAGGTTGGGGTTATAATTGATTAAATCACAACTTTTAAGCAATATATATAATATTAATTGTTAATATTTTATCTCATTTGATTTATAAGGTCTGATTATAATAATAAAAGTAGCAGCTCATCATCAACATCATCCAATACAGATGATTATTATAATCGTAACAAAACTGATGCTCCTTCACAAGGAGCATCATATAGTCAAAATGCACGAACCCCTCTTCAAAGGTAATGCAGATACGCATTAATGTATAATTATACTAAAAAGTATATTCAAAACATTTTGTTACCGTACAAATTAAATTATATAGGCCTAAAGAACAGAAAAGGGTGGTATATGTTGGACAGATACCAATCAGACTTGGAAAGCGTTACTTATATAATCGGTTCAAGGAATTTGGTACAATACAATCTTTAACACTTCATAAAAAACCAGAGTACGTCTATAAAATTATCAAATATAATTAATTAATTTTTCCATTTATATAGTTTGGATAATTTTTTTTTTTTATTTATTATTTATTATTTTTTTTATTTAGGTTTCGTGTTTATTATGCATTTGTAACATATTCTGAGAATTCAGAGGCTGACCGTGCTATCAGTCATGGAAATGATGATGGAAGTCAAGTCCAATTGGATATTAGATTTGGCGAACG
This sequence comes from Neotoxoptera formosana, assembly GCA_022818045.1. Lineage (NCBI taxonomy): Eukaryota > Metazoa > Arthropoda > Insecta > Hemiptera > Aphididae > Neotoxoptera > Neotoxoptera formosana. Next base: position 46,763,389 of record CM040633.1, read on the forward strand.
GAAACAAACTCAAACTCCTTACTATGATTTAGGTTAATAATATATTTGTAAAAAAAAAACCCAATTATTAACTGTAATTAAAAATTGTTTAGATGACGAATGGTTAACCGATTGGTATAGATACAAACAACCTATAGCGCCAGTAGTGAAAGCACAAACTCTTGAAAAAGCGTCTTTTGAAGAAGAATTGCAAGAATTTTATAAACTTGCTCAGATTAAGAAGTCAAATCAAATTAAGCCTTCTCAAGTCTCTTGACATAAGTTTATTTTATTTCTTCTTATAGCGTTGAAATAAAAATGTAATAAATATTGTTATAATTTTTCTCTTTTTAAGTTGTTTTGTTTTATTTTACAACAAAATATGAACCTTCAAAAAATAATGTGTATAATTAAAAAAAAATTTTTTTAAATTTTTTCTTCAGAGCTGTCTTGAACAATTTTGGCTACTTTTCGGTATTCTACCACACTTGTTTTTGTACATTTCATTTCAGTCCAACTAATTGGAGTCATTGGGTGACCTAAAAATTACATGATATGAGTTATAACAAATAAATTAAAACCATAGGTATCAACACCTACCATATTCACTGCACGCAATAACTACGCCAAGTTCATTTTCGGCAGTGGATAGTTTAAAGGTATGAGCTTCAGTCATTGGCAACTGAAAATTAAATGAAAGTCAAAAATATTAATGGTGGTTTGGTTTGTGATATCTAAGAGTATCAGACGGCCAATATGTGTCACTTACAATTCTAGCCAATATTATATCTCCTGGTCTAAAACATTGTAACATATCAATTTTGTCAATTTCTTTCATGCGAACGTCTTGTCTTCTTAGACTACTTCTGTACGTTTCATTCAGCTCGTGTCCACAGACACTTGTAATAAGGCACTTGCACATATCTTGGTTTAATGTAGTCACCTAAAAGGAGCAATTTATTATTAATCATTACAAATAATTTATAAATAAAAAAAAAATCATAAATCTAAGTTATCTTACCATTGCTGTTACAATGTCTCCAGGTGCTGGAACAATGGTCTGATCTTTACTTAGAACTTCCACTACAGATATCTAAAAGAATGATACGTTTTAATACTATTTTTACTATTTTTTTATCTAATTCTATGGACTTCACCTTATTGTTTGTGTTATCTACATTTACAATTCCAGCTAAACTAGAATAAATGTAATCTTGTCTTTTGTATGTCCCTTTACCTAAAGTGTGTGTTGAATCTAATCGACAAAGTCGTTGTCCTAAATATAAACAAATCATTTAAGTAAAATAAATATTTTGCTTTTACAAACAAAAAGTTAAGTATTTTTATAATATTATTATTTAATTACAATATGTCAATACATAATAAACAATTAGTAAATAAATTAAATTTGGTATAACATCACAACAAAAAATATACTTTCAATCAAAATATTGGTGGGTACCAGACAAGTTCATTAAATTATTAATTATTATTATTTAATTATGTTTTGATAGCAAAAATGAAATAGACATTTTTATTAAAAAATATTATACTATGAAATTGGTAGGGCAATTTTATTATATTGGAAAACATGAATTTTTAAATATTTGAAAATAGAATTAGTTTTAAACAATATTTTTGCAAAGATCAAGTCAATCATAAAAGCTTTGTATTTTAAATTACTGACATCTCAGCATAACACAACCATGTTTACACAATGTTTATGCATAAATCTGTTATGTGTATCACTTATTATGATACTAATTACTAACAATGCAAGGGAGTAATTTAAAATAAATCTAATTGGAAAATTACATGTATAATAGAAATTGGTGTTTTTTTCAATAGTTTATTTATTTTTTAGTTTACTCATTAAATATACGATAATACACAGATATGCTGCTGTATTGGCAATATAAAACTGAAATAAGTGAGAGCCAGTGTATTTTCTACATTTGAAATATGTTAAGTATACTCAGAATATTATTATTATTTATTAAATAACAATATTTATATAATTGAATGGAATTCAAGTATAATTTTGAAAATTATAATATTCAAATTAACCTTTACATAATATATCAACTGATACATAACACAAATAAGTATATTTTGAGATAATTAAGCGTCAAACATCAATAGTCAAAAATGGAGTTTTATTGATAGTTAAAACAAAACCTATATTATAAAATTGTAACTTGGCAACAGGACGCAAGCATAATAATTTAAACATATTATGTATTATTAAAAACTTACCTGGCACACAAACTATTTTGTTCTCCATCATGTAATTCATAAGCAGTATTATTATTATTAAAGACTATTATAATACTATAGTAGTTATTGTAACCTTTCTACTTTCTAGGGACTAGGGTAAACTCGTGACTGTAAAAGTGTGGATAACTTGGTGACTTACTAATAAGTGATAAGGAGACCAAACTCGGGCGGCCGCCGCTGATAAAAAAAAAGCGAATGATTAAATGACCACAGACTGCGCTGCAGTCGCACCTGTAGCTAAATTAACCTATATAGGTGTCTATTATAATAATATAATATTAGGTATATAATGTTTTATTATTAGTTTTTGCATTCAATTATAAATATCAAATAATTTGAGTCATGACCTATTATAATTGTGTAGAATTATCTTAATTAAATAGCTTATTACTTAGGTACCTACCTACCCCCCCGAAGATGAGTTAGGTATTTATGAAATACTTACCTAATCATAATAATTATAAAAGTCAATATTGATTCCAACAAGATTCTTTAAACATTTAAAATAAATGTACTACGCAGTCTATGCATATAGATGAAAGACAATTACCTATATACATTTTTATAAAGATACCTTATGTACAAAAATACTTAAAAATTAACTTTGGGAGCTTAATAAACGCTTTTATTTATTGTTATGAAGTATTCATATGCACCATATCTTCCAGATATTTTTCCTGTCCTACACCAAGGAAAAAAACATAAAAGGCCCAATTTATTAAATATAATTAGGTACTATTTATAACGAAGTATTACAATAATCAGTGGCGCCCATAATATATTTTTCAGGTGTAGCAAGACATAATTTTACCCACCCACCCTTCTTTAAATCCCAAAATGCACGTAATGGATTTTTTTTTTGTTTTATTAGTTTTTAATATTGTTAAATATTGGTAAATATTAATGTACCAAGGTATCATAAAGCCTGCTAGTGGCCTATGTAATATACATATATTTTCTTACAACTCACTGTTATTAAATATTTTTCTTTGAATATTCTTCTCTCCTTATTTTCAACATGTAGCGACTGCTACACCTAGTCATAGGTCACTGAGTCAATAATTGATGTACAAATTACTTATACATAAATCATACTTAATTACTTATTGTAATGTAATAATTTGAAACCACAAATAATAATGAATACTATAACCATTTTATTCAAACTACCAGTTGTCTTATTATTTTAGTAGGTACCTAGGTAATTACACCTAACACAGTAACACCTATAATGCGTTCATAAAATAGGTTCACCTACCAATACCGTTTTGCTTATTTTTATTGTTTTAAAGTGTCAATTATATTAATTCATCGAATAAATGTCTATTCACACATATCCAGGTCGGATATACTTTTACAGGCTAATATAGGCACCCAGGTCATTTTACTAGGGCTCCGAGCTGCGCTTAACCACCAATACACGCACTATAAATCGGGATATAATAATATTATATGTCGGTATATTTCCAAAGCTGTATTTTGGAACCCGGAAACGGACATGAAAGGCTGGTTTGACGCCACACCAAAATCGTTTAGCGAGAAAGCTTTACGTATAATATATTTGTTTACGACCACGTATTTTCTGTATTATTTTTTGTGTGTTCCCCGCAGTAGTTTTTTAGACACATAACTCCAAAAGTTCTGCGTATTTATATTACGGCGGCTACGCAGTAGGCCAGGATGAAATACATAACCGGCCAACTTTTAATTGAATTATTATTCGTAACATTCGGGTTGTAGTGTGGATAATATATCTTAAATTTCTCCAGTCCACTAACAATGTTACTTGTACGCAGAGAACAAACGTTATTCATTCCCGCAACTGCTGCAAGTAGAATAATAACTATTATGGTCGTCGCTCGGTGATGTACACATACTTTTTTTTTGGTCTGCAGTCGGCCGTCTTCCACATATAGTAGGACAGTAGGTACTATGCATAACTAACATAATATTATATTTTATAAACCTGTTTGATGTATAGGTAGTAGGCAAAAATCTAGCAACTGTAGGTATAGTGTAAGTATCTTGTATTCTTGTATAAGGTAAATTGTGTAATAAATGCCAACTTATTTAGTAGGTTATATTTGAGTAAGTATATAGTATTAAAATAATGTTTTGTTAGGACCTTTGCAAACTCTATAGATGTTTCATCAAAATGACCTAAGCGACTGACAAAAATTAAGGTTTCTTATTCTAGTGGTTCGATTTAAAAAAAGTAAAGATAAATAAAAAAAAAAATTGAAAATGTTGATTCCTGTCAAGAATTTGCTGAAATTGAAAAAGTCGTGTTACTTTATGCATTCAAACATTTTTATATTTTTTAAATAGAACCTTTGGAAATATTTAAATTTTTGTCAGGCGTATATAGCAGCTATTTCACGTCTATAAATTAGTGTTGAATGTTTTGATCTAATGATTAAGTCCCCAGTTTAAAGTCGAGCAGTGACCTCAAGAAATGAAATAAACTTCCAAAACACAACTCCTTATAGAAAATACGTTTGCAAGAGCCTTAAAATATTAAGTAAAATTATAAAAAACAAAATTTGGTAGGTAATTGTCCCTTTCTCACTGTGGATATAAATATTATTATTATAATTCTGGAGGATGTTAGTTTATCTTTAAAATAAAAACAATTTGGACCCAGCTTACATAGTATATATACCATGCACATATAGTCCAAATAGTTCTTTTATAGTCATATCAATATTGTATAATGTATAAATGTATAATTATAGAGTTGATCGGAATATCGGATCATTGCGTGACCGGTGATAAGTATAACTGAGTCATATAGGTATAATATAAATACTAAACTACATGATACAACAGTATAGAAACCGACGACACTAAAAACAGTATTTTATGAATTTTATTTTAAACGCGTCTAGTTATTTGAATAATACATTTATAATAATAGGTATTTGCAAAGATGGGCGTAATTCAGTGTTTTTTTTAACTAAAAATTAATTTTAATAATACTACCGAAACAATTTTATTAAAAGCCAGTTTTTCTAATCAAAAGTTTCTATTTATTAACTATTTAAAAATTAAAATTGAATTAGGTACATAAATAAAAATATTGAAATAAAACTACCTACAGTATCTGAGTACATATATGACATATTTTATAAAGGTTACGTATACAGTGAAATTCGCATATAACGATATTCCGGGTAAAACGATTCCAAGCAATTTATATTTGGTTGGTTTTATATGTTATGTGTAGTACTTTTATTCGTATTTAACGATATCGGTTATAACGATAATCCGGATATAGCGATGTTATTTTAAAAAGAAAATTGGTTTTTATAATCACCTATAGCGATTAATAATATTATATATGCACACTGTGTAGTAAATTTGATTTCGTTCAAATCGATAATTCTTAATCTTATCTGTAACAGATAATGTGTCTTGTACGACCGTACTGTTACAGCATACGTTTCTTACCAATTTACCATCTATTTCGGAAATGTATTTTTATATTGATCTGGTGCGTACTTTTGTTTTGGTAAACAGTGACATTAATATGCCAGAATTATCAATGGCATTCAATAATATTTCTAATTTTGTTAAAAAAATCTTATTCAAATTATAAACAAACTACTATTATAGATTATTTTTCAAACAAATCGTTAACATATCTTATATATAAAATTCTCGTGTCACAATGTTAGTTAAAATACTCCTCCCAAACGGTTTGACCGATTTTTATGAAATTTTATATGCGTATTCAGTAGGTCTGAGAATCGGCTACTATCTAAGTTTGTATGCTGTGCGATAAGTGGTTCCGGAGTTATCGCCTCTTAAGTGCAAAATATTAATCAAGGCTGGATTTTAAATCTTTTTAAGACATGGTCTCGAGTTTGATTCACGGTAACGGTTGCAATTTTTTTTTCATTTTTTCCCTCTTTTTACTTAGCTATTAGTTTTCACTAATGAATAGGTCTAAACTCAAGGATTATTATAGGCGTGGCTAATCTTAGTTTTGTTAACCGAGTTATCTTACTATTATATAAAGAGACAGAGTTTGTTTGTTTGGTCGCAAAAATCTCAAAAAGTAAACAACGGATTTTAGTTCGGTTTTCACTATTAATAGGTCTAGACTAGGGGAAGGTTTTAGTGTGGAAAAATTGATTGGGCGTTGAAAAAAATAACAAAAATGTAAAAAAAATTAACGCTTGACCCGTTAAAACACTTATTACCCGGTTCAGCTATACATTTATAAAAAAAAACAAATCTTTGGCATAGGTCATACGCACCTCATGGGGTCCGCAATCCACCGCAGGTGGATTGCCTACCTAATAATTTACTGCTCACATATTTCCGCGATCCAATTCAATGGATTACCTTGGCGGTTTGGATGCATGTAAATCGCTTGAAGTTAATCTTAACTTAATATTTGCCTCAGGCAAAGCTGGGCGGGACAGAATGAGACGGATCAGAATTTTTTAGATGAAACGAATAAAAATACATAATGACCCAAAATAAATTGATTATTGTTGTAACGATATTACTTAGTATATTTTAACCGTTATATTATAAAATAAAATATATTATTCATATAGATTTGGCATTATTAATTTTTTTTAATGGGCAACGAAGTGCACGGGATCAGCTAGTACTATATAATATATAGTATATGTTTACGATTATGTATTATAATCTGTCCATTTATTACAATTTATATAAATACCTTGAATGTTAAAATATGTAATCTTAAATAAATAATATTTCAACAATAAAAAATGTGTTTAATAAATCAATTTGTCAAAAAAATTATTATTTTTTTTTTATGATCCGGATATAACGAAGTTCGGTTACAGCGATCAGATTCCCTAGGTCCCTAGAAGATCGTTATAAGTGAATTTGACTATTTGTAATTCATTTAATTGTATTTATTTTACAATTATTCATGACTGCATATTGTTCCATATATTAAGTTCTGGTTTCATTTAAGAACGCCGATTTGTGTGAATGTTTTTGTATATTATGCTGGATGACCGTTCGATATCAACCAATGTCACTGGAGAATATTGAAAGCCAGTGAATAATTTTCCGGAAATTATACTGTGTTAATTCTACTAAGAACTTGTCCATTATTTTTTAAAAATATATAATATCCTTGATTGTTTTGCTGAAATCGTAATTGTATTCATATTTTACTCATGTCGAGTATTTCCGATGGTATTTATCAAATATTATGTTGAGAGTAAAAATGTTTATAAAATATTCTCAAAAACACTCAAACGTATTGAATATTCCTTATGAATAAGTTTTCCGTAGCTGGAAGATAGAGCACTTGTGTATGAGGTTTCTATCATTAAAGACACGTTTGTTTGTCTAATTATCTAGAACAATTATTATTATATCTTAAAAAATACTTTACTGTTCCAAAAGATTGGCTGTTAATATGTGTAGGTATCGGTGAGTTCGCTAGTGTTTATCGTGTCTGTCGAATTGACTATTTTATAGTGTTGGCCTTTCAATTATGCGTGTGTGTTGATAACATTATTGATCGGTCAGCAGTTGATCGTACATATAATGTAGAATTGTAAAGTTTAAAATATATTATAATATACATAGGTGCATACTATGTTTCTCGAATCGTAATAATATCTTACTCCCATTAAAACTGCATACACTAGAAACAAATAATATGTAAAATATCGTACAGATATAAAACAAACGCATACTACGTTTAATAAAAACGGCCTAGTCGTTTAAAAGTCACGCGATGACTATCAAACAAAATTTACAAAATACTCCGTAGAATCATAATATAGGATAGTTTTATTCTAATTTAAATCGAACATACATTGATTTTTAATTGAATATTGACTTATAAACTTATAAACTCGTACGAAGAAAAATTATTATTAAACAACCAGATAGAGGACCGCATCGAAAATCGTGTTATTACTACGCGATTTTCAACGTAGTCTCTATTAGTGTTTTGCCTTTATTAAACGCGTTTCCAGTGCCCTGTATAAGTAGTTTTGCACCTATTTGAACAGTCAGCCTCCCCTGGCTAATGGAGTAACATTTGCAAAATGTAAGAAGTTCGTCAGCTTTCAAATTTCTTAGGTATCCACAGTGGCGTTCCGGCACGAAAAACTCATATGCCTCGTCCGCCTCTGTCGTCCTTCCACCGGTATAGAAATAGGTGACGGCGGAGACGTACCCACAGCCGTCCGACACGATTTCTGGTATTTTTACGTTGTTTACTTTGGGTGCGGCCGCGGCGTGCGCAGCTATAAATTGTTTGGCTGCAGCCTTGTACGCAGCTTGGTTCCTCTCGGACGCCCTCCTCGGCCGCATAATGGGTTCATTGGCCTTTGTCGACGATTCTCTCGATGGTTCTGCCGCGACGTGCTCACCGGACTGTTCCGACTTCACCGGTTCTTCGGATATGCCTGTCTCTGCAGACCCGCTCTCCACCCCAGCCGAAACAGTCTCTAGTACCGCCGCTGCCGCTACCGGAACACGCTCGCTGCCTGCCACCAAGAGTTCGCCGGACTGTTCCGACTTCACCGGTTTTTCGGATATGGCTGTCTCTGAAGACCCGCTCTCCACCCCAGCCGAAACAGTCTCTAGTACCGCCGCCGCTACCGGAACACGGTCGCTGCCTGCCACCAAGAGTTCGCCGGACTGTTCCGACTTCACCGGTTCTTCGGATATGGCTGTCTCTGAAGACCCGCTCTCCACCCCAGCCGAAACAGTCTCTAGTACCGCCACCGCCGCTACCAGTAGACGCTCGCTGCCTGCCACCAAGAGTTCGTCGGACTGTTCCGACTTCACCGGTTCTTCGGATATGGCTGTCTCTCCAGACCAGCTCTCCACCACCAATGGAACAGTCTCCTCTCGGGCCACCACAACAGGGACGGGTTCAGCCTCCACCGATACGGCTTCCCCATCAGCCGCTGCCACGGGCACACAAGGTACGACGTCTGACTCTGTAGTCGGTTGAAACAGTGCTAGTAATAAGACTAGTAAATTTACTAGTAATGTCACAAATAATACTGCGAAGGTCGCTGCTAATCGTATCAATTCCACCAACATTTTAGAGGATGTCGTGTCGTCCTGCAATAATAATTCGGATCGCGAAATTAAGTCTTAAAATTGTATATTATTATTATATCTGACACACAAGTCATAAACTATTCACAAATAAGTTAGCTAGTACAACTTACGTTTATGCCGGACCGGCGAGGGTACACAACAATTTTCTTTGCCTTTAAGTCAACCGATGGAAATTTATTTTCATTTGCCACTAACTGAACTTTTATATTATGCATTATACTACAGTTTTTTAGAAACGTTTTAATTACAAATTTAATAATTTATTCTCAAGGTATATGTTACTCATACGGTTATTGGAATACAAGTGATGTATATTTAAAATTATACTCGGTATTAATACAGAGTGTTTGAAAAAGCAACTATGGACAACGGATCAGCTGATTTTATTACAGGCCAGAAGCGTGTTATTTTGAAAACGTTTTCGACAATAAAATAATATTTTATAATATAAAGGCTACTCTATATATTATATATTATATTCGTAATATTATATCAATTTAAAGAAAGCTCGGCAAGTGGGTACCGCTCTGGCTTTATTGGTGTATAGGAAATGATAATCTTATAATGATAATCTATAATTGTTTTATTGTTTTTCCCGACGCGTTTCAAACGATTAGAAATTTTTTATTTTTGACCCCCCAAAGTAAGTACCAAATAGATTTACTTTCCGATGAAGCAAATCGGAACTTTTTTACTGCACTAAAACGTGATTACAGACCCAAACAAAAACCATACATTTGAGAAAAAGCGATTTGAAATGTGTATTATCTAAAATATTTTAAAGAGCTCTTTAAATATGCGTTTTAAACTTGAACACTAGCAGACGTATATTTTGAGTTTTAGTCTTCTTGTTCTGGAGGTTCCATCCTCCAAAATATCAAATTTAATAGATTCTGTTTTCGACAAATAATAATAATAACAATAATATTGGAGAATCTGATTTTTAAACGTCGATTCGATAGAGTTATAATATGCAAACAAAAAAAACTATCAAATACTGATATAATATTTAAATTAAATCAGAAATTATTATATAAATATGTCTTACGTGATCGTGAGTATTAGTATTAAATGAAAATACTCGAGATGCCGACAACGTTTGAAGATAGGATTACAATAATCACTGATAATAATATATTCGTATTCTAATCATTGTTGTATCATATAATAGTCACCAAAGTTTAATATAATAAACTGTAATAATACCATTGCCGTTAAGAGTACAAGAACCTTTGGAGGCACTGAGTGAAATCGCATCAACTCTACAATATTCACATTACATACCCAGGTGGTATCGACTATAGGGTAATGTGTTCACATAATTTTAAAATTGGTTTTGAATCTAGAGTGTGGGCCTGAGAGTATATTTTATAGGTACCGGGACGATATACTAAGACGATAAATCGTTTAAATGACGACACGATTGTCTTGAGGTTTTTTTTTAATGCGATTGATTTTGTATTTCAAAACGTCGTCTTTCAAAAAGGTATTTTTATAACTTTCATCAGTATTACAATATATACAGTCAAATTCACATAATATAACGATGCCGTATATAACGATATTCCGGGTAAAACGATTCCAAGCAATATATTTGGTTGGTTTTATATGTTATGTGTAGTACTTTTATTCATATATAACGATATCGGTTATAACGATAATCCGGATATAGCGATGTTATTTTAAAACGAAAATTGGTTTTTATAATGACCTATAGCGATTAATAATATATATGCACAATGTGTAGTAAATTTGATTTCGTCCAAATCGATAATTCTTAATCTTATCTGTAACAGATAATGTGTCTTGTACGACCGTACTGTTACAGCATACGTTTCTTACCATCTATTTCGGAAATGTATTTTTATATTGATCTGGTGCGTACTTTTGTTTCGGTAAACAGTGACATTAATATGCCAGAATTATCAATGGCATTCAATAATATTTCTAATTTTGTTAAAAAAATCTTATTCAAATTATAAACAAACTACTATTATAGATTATTTTTCAAACAAATCGTAAACATATACTATATAATATATAGTATATGTTTACGATTATGTATTATAATCTGTCCATTTATTACAATTTATATAAATACCTTGAATGTTAAAGTATGTAATCTTAAATAAATAATATTTAAACAGTAAAAAATGTGTTTAATAAATCAATTTGTAAAAAAAATTATTATTTTTTTTTTATGATCCGGATATAACGAAGTTCGGTTATAGCGATCAGATTTTCTAGGTTCCTAGAAGATCGTTATAAGCGAATTTGACTGTATTTTATTTTGTGTGTATCTTTTCTTGGCCATTAGTGCGTAATATAAGTAAATAATAAAGTTATAAGTAGAAGTATCTTTTAAACTTGATTTAAACTTTTTAACTAGAAAGATAGTATTCAGCTTTGATTATCTGTAATCTGCATACTAAATGCTTAAATCTTATTTAACTTAAACAAATTCAAATTCAAATTTTAATTACGACAATTTTGAAGTTACAACAGTATCATTTAATTATCTTTATTTCATTTTATTTCAGTACAACTACTCTATTATGGGTAAGTAGTAAAGTAGATGTACGTACATATTATTTAGATTCGATAGCTTATAAATGCTTACTAGAGCTTACTCAATTGGCATAAGGTGATAAAATGTATTGGGGAGGAGGGGGGGGGCTGAAGCCCCACCATAAATGTTCAATACGCAATCCCTTTCATCAATTTTTGTAAATGGCATACATTAAAAAAAAAATAGTTTCTAGTAGGGTATCTATAATATTTTTAAATTTCTAAACCTAATAACAATTTGTGAGGAACCTTGAATTACATTACGTATTTTTCAAGCTTTTTGATGAACAAAAAGAGTTTTCTCGACATTTATGAAGAAAAACTAAAAAAAAGTTCAAATTTCAAATGTTTATAAATAACTCAAAAAGAGTCAAAATTACAACAAAATATCAAAAACCGATTAAGAAGAAATAGTTGATTTACAAGTCAAATATCAAATATTAAAAAATTTAAACATCAAAAGCTCATACAAATTTAATATGACTTTTCAGTAAACTTTTTTTTTTTAAAAGTAGAAAAACTTTTAATTTATAAAGAATTTTACCAAGCAAAAACCATTTTATTGACATTTAAAGAAAAAAAACTAAATTAAGTCGAAAATTTCAAATGTCCAAAATAGTTAAAATAGCTAGCGTAAAAAATGTTGTGAAAATTTTAAGTACCTACTATTATTATTTTTTGAGTTACAACAATAAAAATAACCAATATCAATTTTGTTAAAAACGGTTTTTTTTTTAATTCTTGTTTTTTTTACTTTTTTTTTGTTTATCATGATTATTTAGAGAAGTACTAGGAATTTTGAATTTTGTTCTCTCAAAAATACTAAATATGCCTATACATTAATTCCTTAGAGGCAATTTAGCTCTTGTTAAATATGTAATTAAATACTACAGTATATAGTAATACAGAGTATAATAGTTATTGAATATTAAACGATGAGATAAATACTAAAGGTGGTATTTATAGCTTTAATATAATAATTATTTTATTAGTTCTAATAAGTAATAGTACTATACATATATTATAATTTATAACCATGTGGTATATAGCACACGCGTACAGCATTCATAGTTTTAATTTAGTGTCAATACTGTCAATTGTTGTTAGAATGACTGCATAATTAAGAGATGAGAGAACTATAAAACGTTTTTAAAAATGCGTAAGGTTTCCCTTTTTCCTATAAACCAATGTATGATGGTTAATATGATACAGTTTAAATTTCCTATTCCTTAAACGGCACATTATTATTTTTTATTATTTACATTTTTTTTGTTGATAATTTTACATAGACGAATATCTGCAGATAGCAATATTATTATTAAATTACAATTAATGAAGTAACACGAACACAAAAAAATCAGTGTACCTACAATAAACAATGAATTGGAGCCCAATGCCAGACTTCGTATGTGCTTAAATACGAAAATACATTTTAATTGTAATGCATTATTATAGCTTAACCATAACACGATACTAGGTACCTATATATTATTATTATTTATATAATACGACATAAATACTTAATACTAATTAAATAAATATAATTTTATTGATTTCCATTTGAACTTCAAGAGATATCATTCATTGTTTGTTTATAAATACCTCTGCATTGACCCATATTAATATACTTAAGGGTAGCCTTACAGTATGACTTTAATCTCCCCTTAACGTCACGTGAAAGTTTTCAAGGGCTGATTGCGTGAAGTTTTTCAATTACCCACGCTAGATGTTCTGACTTCAGTTGAAATGTATGCATATACCTACCTACCTACAATAGTAGGTAATCGCCAATTACATAAGCAAAAGCTGAAATTTAAAGGTGTGTAACGCTAAACTTTTCTTTAAACATACAAATTACTCAAATAACTGCATACGATTTGGAGTTCTCGATCAGGCACAAATTTATTTTTAGTTGTTAAGAAAGTTGGGGCAAAAGTTTCAATTACAATACTTTTACACGTATATTATTAAATATTTACATTTTATTTATATGAAATATAAAATATAATTTATGCATTACAAAGTAAAAGTACTAAGACTCTAATAAAATATTATTACAAGTTAGTTTAAATATTAAAAAAATGAGTAGACTTTAAAATCGTAATATTTTACATACTCATAAGTTAGCTCTCAAAATTTTTCCACAAATTATTATCTGAAGGTTATTGACTGTCAAGAAATATTGTTTTTAATTAATTTTAGAATAAATAGCCTCTATACAAGAAACACATTGCTATTTTATCTAATTTCTCCTAACAAAAATTATATTTTAAATTCTCTTGCAAACCTTTTAATAAACGTAGGTAATACCCGCATTTTTGATTATAATTAATATTTTTTTACAATAATTTACACTATTTTATTATGTATGTTCTCTTATTATTAAATTAATTAATACAATGTTATATTTAAATTCATAGGTTTGAGAATGTAACCTACATTATGTACCACAATATCATGCTATGTAATAGGACATATTTTATCTGTTTATATTTGTAAATAAATAAATAAATCATAACTTGCTAAAAAAAAAATTGAAATATCGTAAATAATCAATGTATAAACCCAGAAAATGTACTTACCTTTAAGTTTGATGATAGGTCAATTCACTCTAATTATTGAAGCCAACGATACAAAATTGTTTCTGCAAACCCAAATTGTCTATGTAGTATGTTGTACGTTTGTAAGACGGAGACCACACGCATGCGAGTGTGACGTTCTTTAAATTGACGCCAATGAAATATGATTGAAAATGCGGTTTAAATTGTACTAGACAGTTTGATCAAAAAAATCATGTCCCTCGAGCAATACACGTCTATACAATTCGGCCACGAAGAAAAGTATAGCTACCGAAAAAAAGACGTGAGTTTCCGCAAAAGAGGGAAACACAACAAAGGTTGTATAACTTGGAAGTCAAATATATACTTATCTCCGTCAGATAACTGCGTATAATAGCCCGTGGAGTGTTGCTCGAATAAGTCACCACGTAGGCTACGTATATATATATTATATAAAATAGCTGTTATCGGAGTACTGGGTTATTTGTCGTCGGGGAGATCTTAGGGGGAGGAAAAACTATCTGTAGGTATATTATATATATATATATATATGAAGGGGTTTTCGCATTTTCCTTTTCGCGGTTTGTCGACGATTTATTATTATTATTATTTATAGTGCTGCAGCCTAGGGATTTATAACGAGTGATTGTGGTAACGTGAATCGGCAATTGTAAATGCTCATACTTTGGGTATCTTCTTTTTGAACGATGGCAATCTACCTAAATATTATTATTTTTGTATTCCTAAGCAGAATATTATTAGCATTTATGTATATGGAAATATGGAATTTTAGTCTGTTATACTCCATATAGTTGTTATAAGTAATTGCGACTGTTATTCATAACTATGAGCGCATTTTAAAGTTAATATTAGTGGGATCTAAAGCGCCAAAATCGTAGGTATACTATACACTATACGCTCAGCTTTTCTAAACTTAAGATATTTATAAAATATGATTATAAAATTAACAGGCGTATCAATAGTCAATACTCTGTATAACTTAAACATAAACTGCTTTGCGATGGAAAAATTTAAAAAATGTGCACGCCACTGCTTATAGTAGTAGTTATTAGCGCATTTTTCCGCAGTTTATTATGGATTATGGATTTCTACTACCCTGGGTTCAATACCCTGTCCTAATCAGAGGTTATTATTGCGTTTACACGTTGGTACCCACATAACAATTATTTTGCAATACAGCACTACATGTGGTGCGGCTGTTAACTTTGTTTAGTAACTCCGTTACTCAAATAGCTTTTGTCGAGCTCAAAAAAATAACAATAATACTGTAAATAAAAAGGTTTAAGGATCGCGAGGCGCGACGACTGCCGTAAGACACCGAACTAAAAATGTTTGAAACGAATTATTATCGTACGAAATCATTTACAATAATTGGCCGGTGGCCATGCCGTATTTTAATAATAATAATAATAATAATAATAATACATACACGGTACACGCGCCGCACGACTTGTACGTATACATACATGCATGCATGCGGGTGCGTCGGAAATAACTTACGGCGCGCCCCGCCGGAACACGACAGCCCCTATTGAGGGTTTTTCCCAGCGGGCGAAAAACCGCGGGCGCGCACGCAGTCAGTGTCGTGCCACCGCCCGGGAAACCCACTCGACCGTCTGACCGCGTGCGCCGCGTCTGCCATTTTTCGCCACGCTCGCACGTAGTTATATTGTGTTCCACCGGCTAAAATCGTTTTTCGCGCGATTTCCCCTCGACCGATATACACGTCGTATTATCATTATGGTTATCATGTGAAATCGATCGGGATCCAACCCGCCGCCGCGGGTGACAATATTATTCCGTCGCATGCGTAGATAATTAAGTATGATAACATTTTTAAAAAATATAAAAAAAACGAGATAGTTACAACGGCCTTTCGATCCGGTGTGAATGATTATCGCGATGTCTCTTCGCGGCGATGTCCGAAAATTAGTGATGACCGATAACATTTAAAAATAATCAGTGGGCTTGTTTTGTCAACGTCACTAGACGCGTCCTTCGCCGACCACCGGGCACGGAGTCATATTTGGCAGAATAATATTATCATCACTACCGAGTCTCGTAAGTATATTATTGTGATTTACGATGCACTTGTAAGAATAATATTAAAAAATACACACATTGCATATAAATAGTTAAGAGATTGGGTGTCACGGGGCACTCGTAGTTGTCTCTGATTATCTCAGCAGCGCTCTCTGAGCGTGTTCTACTGTTCTATTATCTATTGTATTACAAACTTAAGAAAACAATTAAGGTGTAGAACGTATAATATAGTGTTTAATAATTATATGTTTTTTTCGAAAATTGTATGTGAACATAAAAATAATTTACGAATGCCTACGTAAATTTAAAATGCATGAAAAATGGAAATTATGCATATTATGCTGTGAATTGACTTTAACAATAGTTTAAACTTTAAAGCGTAGCCTAAGAGTTTGTTAAATAGTAAATGCATAAGACAAAAAATTGGAAAAAATAAAAAAACTGAATTGCTTATTGTCAGGTGGCATTACTGAGAGCCTTCCTATTTCGATCGTAAATATTATTAATCTATTTAGATATGAAACTTATAAGTAATAAAATATTGTATAGATTGTAAATTAATTTTTTAAAATAGTAGCTAAATAAATTTAAAAGTAATACCTAGATTTGTTAGAAATAAGAATATATTTCTATTTCATTGTTTTTTAAACTTTAAACGTTTATTAAAGGAAATAGTTAATAAAGATTTGTAAATTATTATATTAGAAAGAATATTGTAGAAATTATTAGTCTTTTCATAATTTTTTAAGTTAATTAATTTTGACTAAGTAACAAAAACACCTAATTGAATAATAACATATAAACAAGCAAACGTATCAGGCTAACAAAGTTGAAATTCTAAAAAATTTAATTTGAATACTTATATTTTAGCTCCAGCTCAAAAACGATCAAAATATTTGTAAAAGCTTATAATTTTTATAAATAACTACAGAAATATGTATTGCTATAGTTTATTTTATAAATAAAATGGTTAATTAAAACTTCACATTAAATAATTTCCCGATATACTGAATATAAAGTAAAGCTGAAAGTATAATTTTTTCGTTGTAGAATTAAAACTAAAATGTAAATAAATGGTAAGCTTTAACTTTTTTTTTTAAGTAACAATAAACGAACGACCATTCAGGATTCACTGCAGTAGTAATAATTCCAAGGGCGAAAAGTTTCGTTTTTAGAAGTCCCCAGTGTGATTCACTAATGGCCTTGGGCATGAAAAACTTCCTCTACGCCATCTCCCTCAAAATCCCGCAGGAATTATACGTCTACCTGCTACGGTCTTACGAATAATACCATATTTCTTGGTGGCTGCCAATAAAAACCCTTGTATACAGTCTATACCTATGTCTGATTTCTTACATTCTTTACACACCTCATAGATTTATCTATTTCACGCTTTTGTGATTTCTCAATTTTCGTTTTTGTATTTCGTATAATAATTTTTGTAAATTTATGTTAAAGATGGGCAACGTTTTTATTGCTTTTTGCTGCCATTTTGCATTGAAACGTCAACATGATTCATGTTCTCAACATTTTGCGCCTGTACGGCGTCATTAAGAGTACCCCCTGTGTGTATGTATAATAACTACGGACCAACCAGAACCGTTCGGGTATGATTCAATTAAGGGAGCACCCGAGTAAATCTAGAAGAGCTGTTAATTATTTTGAAAATCAAAATCCTCCGGTACAAATAATGCGATTATCGAGTACTGCCATGTCGACGCGTATGTTTTTCCTAGACCAATTAATTTTATATGATATCCAATTTACATTTTTTATACTGTCCGTGTATTATCCTATTATAGATAGGTACACTATTTTGCCAACAAACTGGAAATTTAATTATTCTGATGAATTTTCTTTAATTTGTTAGGTGCCGGTTACGTTTGCAACCCCATAAGCGGCGCACTAATAACAAAAGGAGCTGACCCAATTAAAATGTAATTTAAATATTTGGACGCCCACGATCTCTTACTTGCGTAACCATAAGACTTGCAAAGTTGCACATCATAATATAATAACGTTTGTGTATCGGCGGGGACAATTATTGTAAATTTAAATTTATTGTATTAATTATAAATAATTATTATTTGGTATTGCTGCAACAAAAAATTGTGTCTCAACCAAAAGAAATACATTAATGAAAGATTTTTTACTAATGATCATATGCTTTATCTCCTTTATCATATGCTGAATTAAAATTATACTAAAGAAATAAAAACTACCAAACGAACTTCATACTTGAACAAACATTGCGTTTTAACCCAGGTTAATTTAGCTGGTTATTAATATATTTGATTGGAAAGTTGTTATAATATATAATTTTAAACATAGTTCTAAGTTCTAAGCTTGGTTATTTTTACAGATCTTATTATTACCTACTTGTATCAGGGGCGTGGCAGAGTAAAATATTTTATCATGAAATTCGTTTTTTTAATGACCTACCATCCCTTGACTTTTACGCGCAGCACCAACTAACCATGTGATATGTACAATATATGCACAACAAAAATGTATCATTTTATTTTGAATGCTGTAAGTATTAATTACTACCTATTTAGTTACACCTAGTAACTAATAGTTCATGTAACAATAACCGAACTCACCCAACCACCCCTATAAAATTATCGGTCAACTGTTCTTCAAAATCAACACGCTACTGACTTGTATTATTATAACTTACTTTAAATTTCTAATTTAATGCATATAAGTTACTAATTTTAATAAAAAAAATTTGATTTTTACTTTAATCCTTAAAATTGTTAAGTTAAAATTTAAAAATAAACTTCTAAGTATTCAGTCCGTTAGTGAAATTTATTTTTTGAACTATGGTGTTAATTCGTTCGTAGAAGTTAAAATCTGATTTTTTTTAATTTGATATTGTTTAGTGCTGTGATAAGTTATTCAAGATCGGAGAATTTACTGCGACAAGACTAGAAAGAAAACTCTGATCTCGTTTGTCACGTCTCCGAGGGTCATTCCCATGAGATTGGTGGCCACATAAAAGAATCACAACGTAAATTAAGATTTAAAAGAAAGAGAGATAGATAGAGAGAGAGAGAGAAAGAGCTTTAAAAAGTGTAGAAAAACTGATGAAAAGTTTTTACCCAAGTATAGTATCTGTTCTATTCGGCCTCAGACCAGTTGTAAGTCGTTCCCTCGAGAGAATCAAAATCTAAAACTGGCTAAAACCATTTTCTTAGTTTACTATACAGAATGAATTGACCAACAGTTGTTCCACGTTTGTAATTAATTTCGTCTACAACTACTACTAATGGATTTGTGAATGATTTTTATTTACCTCAGAGTTTACCATAAAATAATATGTACATTTAAAATTCAAGTGAGAATTGAAATAGACGTTATTGCCTTATAGGTATATTAGGTAAATAAATGATTAATATACCAAAATATGTGTGAATTTTGAGTGTATGCAAATGTGTTTAAATACATTTTTTTCGGTCATTGTTACATACATATTTATGCTCGTTAAATTTCGACGTGAAAGGCAATTTTGTTTGGTACTGAAGAATGGTATTTGGTAGACTCGTGGGAAATAAAAATGTTTTTTAGTACCAAAATATCCATGAACTATACAATCAAATAATATCAAGCAATAATATAATATTTTATAAAAGTTGTATATATGTTTCTGTTAATGGTTCTGGGACGTAAACATATTATTTTACATTATATTTTTACTACTTGCATACTAGAATATAAAAATAAGTGGAAGTTTAAAAACACAATTTTATAGGTTTAATAATAATTTTTCATAACTTACCTAGGTAAATATATATGATAATTTTAAATTAATTAGATTTAAATCTTAATGAATATCTGACATTTTTATATTTGTATATAAAATATAGTGTTTTAGGACTAAGGTTTAAAATTGTTTTTTTAGGTATACATATTAATACGTCATATATGTTATATAATTACTGGATCAAATTACTATTGTACACGGCCTGTTCAATAAATTACTATACAGTGACCCCTTTCGTTAATTATTAAGCTTACACGTTTTTTTTCATTTATTGTTCAGCGTAAAAATAATAGCATCATCCTCTAAAAAATGTTCAGGGCTAATAACTTTTACCGATCAATAATTTTAATTCTGTTTCATGTGTATCACAGCGATAGTCGACTTTAGAAAATAAATGATTGTACATTATAATGATTTAACTATATTTTACTTGTTTGATAATACAAAATGGATATTATGATGTTTAGTGTAATAAATTAAAAATCATTAATATAGGTTGGTACCTACTCATTATTTCGTATACCATAATATTTGTGTTTACATACTTCACAACCAATCTCTACACTTATATTTGTTTATCACGATATTAAACTGTATTCCACTATTCTCACTTGTTGAAAATCTTTCAACTCGATTAATCGACTGATTGTATTAAATTGTAGTAAATAGCAAAATGTTATATGAAATAAATTGTATGTTTGTATATACATATGTATATATGTGGTAACTGTTTACCCTTTTAGTGATGATGATTTGAACGTATTGAATTTGATTAAGAAATATGTATGTATGTCATGAAACGTATTATAGGTTGAAAACTTATATTGAATTTTAGATAAATATATTACCTACATATTTATTAATATGTTATTAGCTCGTATACAGTATAGATCGATCTAATTGAGTGTGATTTTTCTAATTTTCTTACATGTATTTAAATTATTCACAATACATTTTATTAGCATATTAGCTTATATAGCATATTATGATTAAGTATTCGATAATAAATTTAATATTTATATGTTATATCTTTGTCTTTGCACTTATACTTATTTGTTGACATTAATGTAAAATAAGTATATTATTTAATAGATAATAATATAATCAAATAAAAATAGAATGCAAACAAAAAAGTCGGCAAGTGTGGCTCTGCTGTACAGTTTAGTAGATGTCGAGTGGGCACTATATAATATATGTGAAAATTTTAAATCCAATTATATAAAATCATTGTATACAAAAACGATTCTAAGCGAAGACGTCAGACGTTCAGCCTAAATTACTAAGTATATTTTATAATATAAAAGTAATTTGATTTACTATATTTTAAAATTGTTCATATTGTATTAGATTATATTTAAATCACTAAATTATTGTTCGAGTTCATAAGGATGTAGATTGTAGGTACACATGTGGAGTATATTAGCTCTGAGTGACGATGTCATCTTATACACAATTTATATTATGATACTATATGTCTTATATGTGTACGTTTTATTATTTTACTTTTCATAAAAATGTAGTAAAATTATCAAAAAAATAATACAGCGATTTAAGATGAAAGAATAATTATTAAATGATTGTTTTCAAAATTCATGTTTCAACAATTCGTTAAAAAAAAAACAAAGAAGATCAATACTATTGAACTTGGATAACTTATCAATAAAAATAAATATAACAATTACAAAGAAAAAGTTATAAATAATTTACTTATGTGACTTATTTAGTCATAAAGTAGAATTTACTAAGATCTAAGAAAGTCATTATAAACAGTACATGGAGATTATAAATAAAAATAAAAATATAATATATTATGTATTAAATATTATATTTGTCGTTGTCGAGGTTTTTTTTTTGAAAACGCAATTGATTAAAAATAAAATATGTTACAAACATAAATATTTAACGCATCGTATGGAAGTAAACATTTCTAAGAAGAATTATTAATATTATTTGTTATTAAATTAATCCAATGAAATTGACTCTCATTGTCTAAAATGATGTCATGAAGAATTACAAATACTTTGTTACAACATTTAGACTGCATATTTTATACAGAAGATAAAATATATTATAATAGTTATTTTTATGGACGAACATTTTTCGGCTTAAAATTATTCACAAGATGCCACGACCAAACGACTTAACATTTAATAAAATAATATGATAGGCAAAATATTATGGAATTTCATGAGTGATGCATAAGTATTATATTTGGTTCTTAGAACATTTAATGCATAATATAATAATATGTATACACGTAGGTATGTCGTATGTAGTATACATTTTCTAAATAGTTATGTAGTAGGTAAGGAGTATATTACAAAAAAAGTAATACATTAATCAAATAGTTAATTAAAATAAATAATATAATATATATGAAACAGTTATCTGTATTATAAAATATAATATCGACTAATAGTAAGTAAACACGGAAATAAAAATTCTGGTTTATGGATTAATATATTATATATTTATAGGCTGCAACTTGTAAGTTATTGAGAAAGGTACATTTATCTTACATTTTATAATATTATGTATTGACGATAACTTCTATGAAGATGATCAGGAAATAAAAATAAAGTGGAAATCATTTTAGTGATATCCTCTCAAGTAGCAATTGTAAAATTAAATTAAATTATCGCATGAACCTGCATAATAAACATAAACAGTACATTTTGCGATGCGTTTCATTAGTATAAATCGAATTTACATGTACAAAAAAACTTCTATAGAAATCGTTCTGATTTGCTGTATTATTATTTATAAGTTATAATAATTATGTAAATAAATACCTATCATAAATGTTTAAAAACAAATCCATAACAAAAAACTGTTGATAGTTCCGCAATTGTGTGCTCCTTATAAACCGTCTAAATAATTATAATGTGAATAAAAGAGTAGATATTTTTATTAGGTATTACTTTTACCTTCTTTCCTGAAAAATATGATAGCGAATAAATATTTTCTGACTCTTTTGCACCTTTATAGGTAAAATGTATTTAATAAAGAATAATATTATTTGCAATAAAAAATTAACTGGCTATAATATTATTAATACTTAAATTCAATCTAGTAATTGACGGATGATATTTATATAAATAATAAGCGACATTTTTACTAATTTTCAACTAATAATAAATTAGTATTTTTTATTTTATTTCAATAATACAATATTGTGATCACACGGCGTTCTGAATAGGCATAATAGAGGCACCACGGTCGTGGATTCGTTTTGATGTTTTAATATTGATAACAAAGTTTATTAATTTGTATACGATTTATGTATGTTTAATGTATTTATATAATGTAGACATTGAAACGTTTAAAACATTTTTTTTTATTGATCCATATGACAACGGAATATTTGGTCATTAGTTTAAATTATAATTTTATTTTATTTATAATATAATATTATTAGATATATTTATACAATTAGTTTAAATTAAGTTGTTACAAAATTAAGTTTCTTTTAGGAATTTAATAATATTTATATTTGATTGAAGGTATGGTTGTAAATTGTAATGTTTTTCCTATCTGCTGTGGTATTTATTTATTTTGTCTCCATATTTTAGGAATTCTGTTAAGATATGAAATTTGAAATTATTTATAATAGCTATAGTATGAAAATCAATACTTATTAGTTACATAATTTATGTTTATAACATTCATTTTATATACCCCACTCATGCGAGATCAACATCAAATAATTGCCATTGTTCACGAACCGTTGTCAATCTAAGTCCGGTTTTAATTGATTGTACTAATAATTAATATAGAATACAATTTAAAGTTCGATAAAAATATTAAAAATGATGTTATTATTCAGATATAAATGTATGTCTAGAAAAGCTTAGTTCTGATTAAATATGCAAACAAACCAGGCTAAAATTCAGAAATAATACTTAAAGCTTTGTGGGTATATATGCCCTGAGTAAAAGTATAAGAGCAAAGCGTATTGTTTATTTTTTTTATAATATTCTCTTACCGGCGTATAATATTATATATTATAATATAATCGTTGTGTATTGATGGCAGATAGATAAATATTGAAGGTAGTCTCTTTGAGTCTTTTTGGAACAAAACTTTTAAGTGTGTGCTTAAACTTCAACTATTAGTAAATGTAAAAAAAAAGTTTTTTCGAGACTCGCATTATTTTTTATTAGATACGTCTCGGGTATGCCTCATACGCCTTTATATAATATTTAATAAAATAAATGTTATTCATAACTCTTACACTGGAACCTCTTATTGATTATATGAACCTTAAATATTCTAAAACATTGAACTGTAAGTATATATAATTTAAGTTTTATACTTATATTGTTTTTGAAATGAATGCACTTTCGGTGAGATTTTGGTACCACAATTTCCAAGAGGTTCCGGTTCTTTTCAGTTTGGTTCCCTTGTTCGACGTATTACATTTTAAATTATACGAGTTGAACATTTTTAAATATTGTTTTAATTTATTGACAAGACTTCATTGTATCACAGTCTAAAAAAACAATCCAAATTCTTAACTAAAAATACATTTGAAATGAAGCCTCTAATCTATATTTATTGCTTTAAACAAAAGACTAAATTTAATAAAAAAACAAATGTATCTATTTGATTTAATATAATATACATGAAAAGAATTTTCAAAAAGTTGAGTATTTAAAAATCCATACTCGAGCTTAAAAAAAATAATCCATCACGTTTTTGTTGGATTTTTTTATCGGTTGGTCTATTGTTTTATTTCTTTTTTACACTAAACGCGGGGATGGATTTAATTTTAATGAACGATTTTACAAGTGGGATTTACGTCTTCATTTGACGTGACTGCGCATACAATGTTATAAAGTGGATGTGTACGGAAAACACAAAAAGCCTCGTTTATAACAGTATAGTGTACACACACAAAAACAAACGATTATTCTCTCCTTCTCAATTATTTACGTAACGAAATATATTCATTTTACGATCTTTGTATAGTGTGTATATTATTGTGTTTTGTAGGTATTTTACTATACTATTACGAATATAACAGTATTTAATTATATTTTCCATAGTGAAAATGTAGAAAAATATATTTTGAAATCATACATTTTATTGTTTTATCTTATATATACAAATCTGGCGTTTGTTGATAAGAAACCCGAGTAATTGCAGTGTCAATACATTCATTAAAATGATTAACTGTTTTTTATAGTTATATTAAGTTTATGAATAATGTGTATGTAGTATGTACGCATGCACTTTTAAAGTGAATTATTTAATCGTTTGTTTGTGTGCTATTAAACAATGTACTCCTCGATGTACTTGTGTTATGTAACTTACTACTACGAAATTAACCATAATATATTTACAAAATAAAAATCTTTAATTTATGAAATATTGAATATTATTGTCTTACAATTATTTATTAATGTATCTCTTTACGTCGTCATACAAAACCACACAAGAACGATATAAATTCAAACAGAAACACAAATAAAATAGTTGAAGACATCAAATATTTAATAATACAAAGCGTTAATAGTTCGTTATACGGATTCAGCGATTCGGGGCCGCCGCCGGCGCCGTACCCACGGTTCATATCTATAGTCTATCAGATGACTTTAAAAGCTGGGATCGACGGAAAAATCGTCTAATAATAAAACGATTCTGAGTTCAACTTGTCGCATAAAAAAATATTATGTACAATTTATGTATAGTATAATATTTAAAAATTTTAAATACGTCTTTTAATACATCAAATACCCCTTTCTACCGCCGAAAGTCGTCAACAGTTAAAAATTCGGCAGTCGTCGAAACAAACCATACCTAAACATTAGCTACCCGACCGACCTCACTAAATTTTTAACCGCATTCTCTTAATATAATATTATTACAATGTACGATGATAATACATTTTATTGAACTTATTAGAACTATATATGATGCACGATAGCTGGTAAACAGCTACATATTATGCCTGTGGACTTGCGATTATACAAACACACACACACACACACACACACACACACACACACACACACACACACACACACACACACACACACACACACACACACACACACACACACACACACACACACACATTATGTATATAGCCGTTAGGCCTCTCCCGTCTGCAGGAGGGTCCCACACCCCGCACATACGCGTTTGTCTGTTGTGCAAATATATTATATATACGCGATTTCGGAAGGGCGATCACGTCGGACGGGTTTAATTATCCGGTGTGTGTGTTTGTACGGGACAACGTAGAAAGAGATCCGGTCAACGCATATAATCTGCAGCAGTTCCTGCCACGTGTATACCATCATATATATAGTCAACCGATATATTATTTTGTTGGGGCGGCCGCGAGACTGTATACAGTTTTATAGTCACGATATGCGATAATAAACACTGTAGGGTGATTCTTTTAACAGTGAGCAAACATTTTCTCGGACAACGTGTGTGTGTGTTTCTGAAACATTTTTTTTTAACGATTGTCGTTTTTAACTTTTATAGATGAAGACATATTCGATCCCATAAAATTGAATTCGTATTCTGAAGCAGAGTATTTTCCCGTGGATTTTTACCTATAGAACTCGTAACTTTCAAAAATATGATTGATAAATAGGTACTTTTACTATTATCATATTATAATACTGTGTATTCGATAAATGGTTGTAACTATCGATTAAAGTAATGAGTAATATGACTTCGTCCCGGCCGAGACTTATTTTATTGCATATTGTTTGGATTGTTTTATGTTTACTTGTGTATTATAATTACAAAGTTAATAATTGTAAATAACAGCCGAGCTCAATAATTGTTATTTGTTGGACACAACAGGTCAACAGCTCTTAAAAAAAAAAAAAAACATGACTTAATACTTTATAATTTTCCAATTACCTAATATTTAAATTCACGGATTAAATTACTGATGAAAGAATCACCTCCATAGGTACGACATGGTACGAGTTAAAAATTAAAAAAGGTAGACTGGCAGTTCCGAGACGCCGCCGCATTTAGCCCTGGCACCCGACTTTCACGATGTTTGCTTCCTGTCGTCTTTTTACACGGTGTTTTATTAATGCAAAAAACACATCATCATTTCAAAACTATAAATAATTTTCAAACACGTTAATAGTTAGTTGTTTGCATTAATAGAATCACCGTCTATATCATATACAGGGTGTAACAGGTCTATTTGACTAATGCAATAACTTTTACAGCAGTAACAGTGATTAGCAAGAAATAATCTTAAATTTTAACACACTTTGAAAATTGTTTAAAAATTAACGACATAACCAAATTAAAAGTTTTAAACGCCAAAATGGTTTTTAAATACTTATTTATGAAATAGCTATCTTGGATTATTAGAAAAATATTAAATACAA
Source organism: Neotoxoptera formosana (assembly GCA_022818045.1). NCBI lineage: Eukaryota > Metazoa > Arthropoda > Insecta > Hemiptera > Aphididae > Neotoxoptera > Neotoxoptera formosana. Next base: position 46,791,054 of record CM040633.1, read on the forward strand.
AATTTAAATTATTTATTTTTGTTGTAAAAAAATAAAATAAAATATAAGATATACAAATTATAGCGCAGAGCTCTGCAAATCATTACAAAAAAAAAACAACTTAAAAATATTGAATAGAAAAAAGTTATTGCATTAGTCAAATAGACCTGTTACACACTGTATATACATATACAGACTACAGGTACCACTGGGCACTGGCGGTCGTCCTCGTGTGTAAATCGTTAAACAGAAAATGGTATAACGTTGAATAATTACCAACTCAATAATATTCTAATAAAAAAGTAGATAATATAAATTCATGATATAATATTTAGTCACAAAAACGTCGTTTTATGGAAGTGTTTAAAAAATAAAAATTACCTTCATTTTTAATAAAAAAAACATGCAGGTAATCATCATTAGTAATTTAAAACTAAATTATTACTAGTATTTTACGAAAGAACTATTTTATTGGTCCCATCATTTATTCATAGTCATTATTAGACGATAATCATTAATCTGAAATATCATACAAGTTCATTATCAAAATAAAATAATGCAAAATACAGAAAATTATACTTATCCTCTTTTTATTAATAGCTCTTACCTGTATTATATTAAATTGTGGTAATTCTTTTTCAATCGAACTTGATTGTTCAACATCGTCTCAGATGCAAGATAATATTTGGCAGATTAATCTCACAGAGGTTGATTAACAATTATTTATTGCTTTTCGTTTTGCTTAGGCGTGTAAAAATGCGAAGTGTGAGTTATACCAAAATATCCTGCCAAGTCATTTGGCCCGCACTATGCTTCTTAGTTTGGCTTTAGAAGTTTGGATATCCAGGTGAAACGCTATCCCTTTGGAGTGTAAAATTCTTAACTTGGCAACATTCCAATGGACTGGGGCAACTAAACCGACTGCTCAAAGAGGGTATCGGAGATTCGAAATAAACTCTAGTCGGTTGTATATTGATTGAAAACAAGAATGTAAGTAAAAAAAATACCATTTTTTTCTGGTTGTAGCAGAAAAAAGAAAAATAAAGCCAGACAAGATAGCCATACTGGGTGTCTATAGATTACGGTGTCGGACATATTCCCTCTGATTCACACTCGCCCTGGTTTAGGCGTGCTGTGATATTAAATCTTAAAATAATATAATAATACTAAAATAATACAATAATAGTAAACTATAATAATAATGCAGTGATGTTAAAAGCATTTGAAAAATGATTCAGAGAGGAGCTATGTTTAAAAATACGCTTACTGGAATGTATTTACAATTGTAGTTCTATTTTAAATTACCATTTAGTTTCAATTTCAATCTTTAACGTTACTATAGATACATTGTGCAACTTTCTAAAAACTGACATTTTACCACTGAAAAATATAATACATTTTTTGTTTTTAAATATCATTGAAAGATCAATACATTCTGCGTGAAGCAAAGAATGTAATATAGAAAACGAAAATACTTTCAAAATATTTAACAAGAAAATAAAACAATTTAATTTGGAAACATGTTGTAATAACTACTGAGTATTTTTAAAATGAAACATTAAAACATTAAAAATAAATAAATAGCTTAATATTGTTTTATTTTAACAAGCCTTAAGTGCAATTATTGTGTAATAATAATGGTTATGATAACGAGAACAAAATAATTTTTTTTAAATATATTGTAATATTTGACAAGGATGTATTCACACGTACTTGATTCGTTTCATCGTTAACTAAAAAATGTTATGTATTTTATTTTAATATATTCTACGACTTTTTATTGAACACTTTTTATTTGTTTAGTACAAACTATCCTGTCTTGATAAAAAAAAAAAATGTTGGTTTCTTTTAAAGTTAAGTTAGTTTTTTTTTAATTGGACCCATCAGAATATTAATTTGTTTCAATTTAGAAACTCTGATTAGTAATTTTAAAATGTTAGTCTACATAATCCTTTTTTAGTTTGTTTGTCAAAAAATTCCTAACTTATATACCTACGAGTATATACTTATATGAAAATGGTAAGTTAATTTTAATTTTTTTTTTGTCTATCAGTTTGCTAGCATTTTATCATGTACCTAATAGGTATACACTTTAAAGATTGTTTAAAAAATCAACACTTAAATTGAAAATGTCTATATTATGTAAAATGTATAATGATTAACTAATTTGGTTTTATTTATTAATAAAAATAGCTATATTTAATTGATTAATGTTATAACATCACTATAATATCGAATTGAAAAAAATAACGTAACAATAAAATGAATATGTACCTATGCTGAAAATAATAAATTAATAAAAATAACTTGTTATTTCTTAATGAATTATTAAAAATATAATAAACATTAAACATATTAGTTACATGAAGATCGTTTTTCGAAGTTCAAATGCAGTGTTTCTTTTAAAGTTCGTGTATTAAACCATGTTTTTACTCAAATAGTTTCAAATAGTTCATATATGCAATCATTAAATTAAAAAAAAATATGGTGAAAAATACATATATCTTACTGGTTCAAAAAACTTTTGCATAATGTAATGTAAGTATTATGTAAAGAGGTTTCTATAAAATTGATGCACGTTCTATACATAAAATATAAAAATGGTTACTACAACAATGGTTCTTAATGGATGGGGACAAACTAAAGTACCTACCTAATGTAAACACATAGGTTACCAAATACTTAAACACATAGTGTGAAATGCTTACATACAATAAATTTAACTCGATGTTTAACGTCAATAACGATGGGATGAGTTTATTGTATTAATAATGTATAAATAAAGACAAGTACGTTTGGAAAATACAAAAAAACGTAATTATATTTATATAACACAAATATTTGTCGGCCATATACATTATATAATTAATTGTTTTCATTTTTTCGGCGAAGTTATATATTATTACTACTTACCTTTTAAAATTAATTGATAAAATTTGTATTTCTGACTCTTTATGACACACGCATTTAATCGGTTGAAGATGTTGATTTGTGTATTCTTTATATCATATTTTTATAAATATTTGTATAAAGTTTAAATTGTAATATTGTTTTCTGTACATATTCTAATAATACTATCCATTTTATAAAAAAGAAAACAATTATAAAAAATAGTAATTCATTACAAATACTTAATATTATTTAAATTGTTTACTTAGAGTTGTTTCCTAACTATTTAATTGTGATATTCGTCGACTGTCGGTAATTAAATACGAAACGAATGAATTAGGTACTATAACAGTATCAATTCAATTAATAAAAGTCAGAGCATTATATTGGAGTGAAGCGATTAAAGTAAAGCTTCTAGTGAAGTTAATCTATATAAACCATATTATTATTAGCATCCTGATATCAAAAAAGTTAATAAGGTACAGTGACAAATAAACTTAATCAAAATAAACCATTTATTACTGATAAACTAAGTCACTTGATAGAATAACTCGTAAGTACCTAACTCCTGAGTCCAAAATACATTTACGCAAGTTTAATCCTTTTAAAGTAGATGTAGCAATTGTATTTTGGGTTCTCAGTTTTATGTATTTTGAGGAGATTTAAAATATTGTGTTTTATAACATTATATGTGATTGTGTGATGAATAATAACTAAGTAAATACCTACTAAAAATTAGCTTAGCTGAAGTCATAATTTCTTCATGGTTAATTCATGTGGTGGTATCTACAGATATTGTTATAATGATGAACAAAATATAGAATTTAAACTTATTTTCTAAAAAATTGAAACGATGAATATTTAGAGAGTTATAGTGATTTATTTATTCACACTAAAATAACCTCTGTGAATCTACTATTATATTATTATAAACATACATACAATGTCTATAAATTATAATTATTATCTAATATTTCTACATATTCTACAGACATAGTGTGTATGTACAATGTACATACATTTTAGATGATTTTATTTTATAACTAGTTTTTTATAACAAATTATTTCCTTTTCCGTCAAATTATAATATATACTACGTAACTAATTAAATAATTTGAGTAGCTATATCGAGTATAATTGCGAAATAATCAGTACTCGTGGAGTTGTGGAAAAACGCAAGGGATAGTGAGTTACCCTTAATTTATTTCATAAGTCAAAGCGGAGGTAGCTCGTAATTAAATTGAGTCGAGAACGTCGATGCGGCTTGCGTCATTATTTTCATTTGAACATTTATATTCTTTAATTTCTTGATAAATAATTTGAGGTACCTAATGAGAATTACAAAAACTAATACTATATTACAAGATTGTTTGTTTAGATTTTGTTTTTGAATAAACATTAGTATTTGTTTACAACTTCTTTGTGTGCAAATAGTAACATAATACATAACAATATCACTCCTTTCGGGGTAAAATAATAAAACAAAAAAATATCAGGGACATCTTGAGTATAAAATAAACATGTTTAAAATATCGTTAAAAACAGCTATTATTCGTAAATTTTAATTTCCTCAACTTTGACAATTTTGTAATTAGAATTAAAGACTGTTTGTTCAAACATTTTAAGTTTCTACCTAACACTAAAATGTACACCGATTTTTTGTATAACTAAATTAATTTGTTGCAGTTTTTTTACACATTATAGAACATTGTAAATGTATTGTTTTGATGACCGAGCAAAATACTTAGTTAAATGACCGAACCTAGGTATATTGATAAGTGATAACAACAACTAATAAGTTATGATGCTTTTGGTAGTCGAAAATAATAACATTATTGCCGTTTATATTTACCTTGTCTTGAAACATTTGTTCTTTATTGTTGTTATTTTATTTTTGTTCGCGAAATGCATTCGAACTTTATTTTACTAATTAGTAATAATTTATGTTAGCGTTAGTGCGTTTCAATAATGAACGTTAAAGTTAGTTTTTTTGTTTTTAATATAATTTGCAGAATGCCCCCTCGATCCCAACTCGGCACGGTTTCAGGGAACCTGTACACGTAGGTTACTTCGTTCAAGATTCAAATATACGGTTTACTATTGGTGGCGGGTTATGTTACGAAATGAGCTTCTTCAATAAATCACGTTGCTATGGTTTGTTTTTGTTTTTTTTTCCACGGCACAAAGGTTTCGAATACGACTCGGAATTAAAACTTTGCAGACTCTAACTGTTTGGGCTTTTGTCTAGAGTGTACCGAGGTAATTAAACTATACTACACTGTTATGCGATGCGCGCAGGCGAACAACATATTTTTTTATTTGCTAGCAGTCTCTCGCTTACCTACGAGAATCGTATAATATTGTATTATTGTCTGCCGCAGTAAGTTTCTACGCCGAACGTCTATACCCAAGTAACACCAGATATTCATATCATATATGATATGATATATCATAATAGATATATATCATATATGATATATCATAATATATTATGTGTACCGCGATTCCGCGCCTATACGTGTGAATATTGATTTAAGTTCCCGCGTGAACGGAGATCGGGCCCTTAGAATAATATGTCCACATAGCTCATCCCCCTCGATCAGAAAAATAAAATAAAACACGACACTTCCTATACGGTATACTTATATATTATTATAATATATTATAACGCTAGTATACGTGTAAATGCGATTGTGGGCCGTCATCGTCGTCTGCTGTATATTAATAAATTCAAACTTTAAACTTAAAAAATAAAATAAAAAAACACAAATTAGACCGCTTCCTCAAAATGTAATCCGATTGTCAGCTGTTTGTTTATGTGATTTACAATTTAGTATGTGCTATACGTTTGCATGCGTTATACGGCATAGTGTTTAAGACGTTGAATTTAAAAAAGTAAACGACGACCTCAACGAGTCGGAAACTGCAGGACTCGGGACAGTGACCGTCGTCCTCAATCACCCGCCGTTGCGGAGTACACATCATAGGTAAACAATAAATTGTCATAATATGTATTATACTTAATATCTGCGATGAAAATTACCTGGATGTGACATAGCCAATGTCAATTATATAGACAAAAATAATAAACGTAATTCATGTTCCGATCTTATGTTTGCAATTCGATATTACAAAATGTCAACAAAATGAAACATTGATTAGCAAAGAATTGTGATTTTAGTCATCACAACTCGTTAACTTATCGTCCGTTTGTTTCTCGATGACAAACTGCTTCTAGTTCCCACTAAAAATAATTAGTTTATTTTATTAATAGCTATATATACTTAATTAATTTGGTTTAGTTATTGTAAAAAATGGTTTGTACATTTTCAATAAAACCCCGCACGGCTCTACAATTCTATTATACATATAAAAAATACTTATACAGTAATATTTGTTCAAAATGAAACGAAACTATTTACAAATATTGTATTTATATTTAAATGTTTAAGTTTTATTTCTTTAATTATTACCTGCATTTACTACTTTGAATTTTATTCAAATTCGCAATAAACATATGCCTGGTCGATCGTTTATAGTGAAAACAATTATTAATATAATAAAAAGTTAACTGTTGACATTCCAAAGTTAATTATTTATTGATATTTGCTAAATGTAAACCCGCACAACTATTTGTAAATCTAATCTAAGACGATTAAAACTTCCTCATAAATGCCTGAAATTGTTTGATATTAATTCCTACAGTTTAAGAATTAAGTGATAAATATTAAATATTATATAGGGTGATACATTTAGCGTACGACACTAATTATTTTAAAACTACTAACATTTTTGAAAATATTTGTTTTACATAATATTAAGTCGTTAAAAAAACATTTTTCTAAAATAATAAATTTAGTTAGTTTTTATCGTTATTTTTTAATTTTTAAAATTTTTTTATCACAACGCATTATTAATTTCATTAAATGGATTAGTGGACCAACATTTTGTGGCGTAAGTCTGTACCACTCCATTCCGCTCATTTAAACTTTAAATACTTATAACTAATAAATTAACTGTCCGAAATTCGATATTTTTATTAAAAACAATATTTAAAAAAAACGTTAATAGTTTAATATTATATATAGTTATTTATAATATAAAACATTTATGTATTTATTTTTACAACTGTCAATCGGTTATCAAATTGAATAACTTTAATATAGAATTAAGATGATCAAATGGATACCTATCAAATTAAGTTAGTAACTCAGTTTTTTTGAATTTATATAATTTATAATTGTTGTTGTTTATTGAAACGTCGATGACATCCCACAGCAATAGCAGCAGTAGAAATAAATCTTTATTGCGAGTATTCATCTATAGCATACTAAATTGTATGTATAATAAAGTATAAAAGTATAAACACAACAAAAGTATAAGTTTTGGATTGTAAATTAGATAAATTAAAATGTATACAAATACAAATTCATGTATTCGCAAGTTTTTTTTCATTTTATAACAATATACAATAATTTACACCGATTGGGTATGAAGAATAACTTAAATTATCGCGGATTACTATTATAGAAAGATAATAAAAACTCATTTTCTTATTTTAACTTCAAAAGTTAATCATTATATTTAAAGCATACAATAGTTAGTATATACCTATATATATATATTTAACATAAATATTATTATTATTTACAAACTTAATACTTCATTGAAAACTTAAGACTAGGTAAATTAACATTTTCTTATTAGCAGGTATACATACTATACATCTAGATTTTTTTGGGTTCCCACCCCGTTGTACACAAAATAATAAGGATGATCCGTAGTCTGATTTGAGTGTTTTGAACATTTTCTCTCCATTGGTGAACGGATTTTACGCAGATAATAAGTGGGTAAAATAAAAGTAAATAATGATATATTTGAGATGTTGTAATGTACTTTTTACCCTTAAATTAGGTAGGTACCATTGTTGTCTACGGGTTTACTGAGATCATTAAAACAATACCAAAAGAGCGTTATCTGCAATATGCAATTTTGATACATTTATGCTGGTTAGGTATGAAACGTTGTAGACGTCCTAAACATATAATAAGAAAAAGGATTATGGTTACTGTTGGTGTAAATATCGATGTTTTGTATGATTATTATTCTAAATTAGATTCAATTTACAGATAAAATGAAATATTGCGCGATGAAATGTATATGTATGACTAATTTTATTTTTATCGTATAACAATTTTTATCATCTCTATAATATTATGATATATAAAGTTGTGAGTTTGGGGCGTTTGTATTTTTTCTTCGCGACGGGGATGCCGACCGGTGTCTCCACTTCGGCAGTCACCCGAAGAAGTACTAACACCGCGAGACGTCCCGCAAATAACATTATAATACGATTTTTACTCGTAAAATATAAGTGTAGGTAAACGAATTTAGGTACCTCACGAAAGTTAAAAAAAAAATAAATCACCGTCAACGTATAATATACACACCTCGAATCGTGCATAAGAAAATTATTTACAAATGTTAAAAAAAACTCAAGCCCATTACCGCAGTGACGTAACGGTGTATTTAGGCGTACACATACAAAATAATAACTAAGCAACGTTGTAAAACGTAAGTCTCAAGTCGTCTCGATCGTCTCAAGTCCAAAACTCACTCGGACGAAACCAAAAAAACGTGGCGGCCCGCAATCGTTATTATTATTATTATATTATTATTATTATTACCAATTAAGGTTTACACACACAAAATATAACGTTTAATATTATGAGCGAGTGTGCTGACGGTCGTGGAGCGGTTGTGTGGAGGTGGTGGTGGTGGCGGTGGGGGAAGGGGAGACCGGACATCTGGTCAGATCCGCTCATAGTTCCGGCGGCGGGTTTTGCCGTTGCGCCAAACGTACGTCTCGAAGTCGGTCTGGATCTGCAGGAACGACTTGCCCTTGGTCTCGGGCACGCAGAAGTAGCAGAACAGGCCGCCGAAGAAGGTGATCACCGCGTACCCGATGAAGTTGGCGCGCTTGCCGTACGCGTCCGTCACCGGCTGGTAGATCTTCAGCATGATGGTGGACGTGAACGTGATGGTGAACACCACCGCCGAGTTGGCCAGACCCCGGGTGTCCGACGGGAAGTACTCGCACTGGATGACGGACAGCACGGGCATGAGCCCGATGTTGATGAAGAACTCGGCGCCGCACACGCTGGCCAACAGCAGCCAACCGTCCATTGCGGACGTGGACTCGACGCCGCCCGCATCTTCCCGCGACAGCAGCAAGGCTATGAACACGTGGCACAGTGTGGTGCCCACGCACGATACCATGAACAGTGGCCTCCGGCCGTACTTGTCCACGGTGAGCGCGAACGGCACACATGCCACCACTATGAACAGGCCGAATATCACTGCGCTGGCGTTCGGCGACAGTCCTGTGCCGTACAGCACAGACGACGCGTACGCTTCCATCACGCTCGCTCCGCACGCCATCTGCAGGGCGGCCAACGTGAGCACGATGATCAGCGGCGCCCGGTCCCTGTGCAGCAGGTCGGTAAGCTGTCCCTTGCACCTGCAGCACAAAAAAAGGTTACGCGGCGTGAATGAGTGCGAAAATAACATGTTGTAGTTATAATATTATAATACCTTCTAACTGCAGTTTGCAGAAGTCGCAAACTCAATATACCTACCAGTTTTTCAAATTTTATTGAAAGTGCGGGACTAAAAAATATTAGAATAATTTTACGAGATAACATGATGTATTTTAAGTTAGTGAGGTTTTTTTTTATGTTACAAGTATTTGAGACCAAGTCTGACGACTATGTAATATATAAAACAAAATAAGTTATAAAATATGAATATTATACCTAGATTCCTATATTATATTTACACTACCTCTACCTAATTAAATTAATTCATGATTTGATACAGCAAATAGACGAAGGTAGGCACTAGCCAATAAGAGTTGTTTTGGCATACGGTCTTACATAAAAACGATTAATTTACATACCTAGGTCCAAATGTTTTAATTATCATAATACCAAAACCAGACAATAACACTTATAATTATACAACGTGTTGGTTGGTAAATTAAATCAATTGTATTGGTCAGTACATTATATCAATCGTATTCAATTTTGTATAATTTATTTTATAATTTTGTACACTACGTTAGACCTTTTTTAATGAATGGTCTGTCTATATTTTCTCACAAATTGAACGGGATCAAGTATAAACATAATAATACTGTTAAACTTGGAGTAATGTACGTGTTTTGTTTGTAAATGTCAGGAGAGAAAATAATATAGTTTTGCATACATAAAAATATGTGAAGTCGCATATCGAACAAGAATAAAACTTAAATAAACTCCTGGCATGATTCTTAAAAAACATTTACTATGCTGTAAAGTGTAAAATGTGCATACAATGCGATTTCGAGAACTGAGTTTTCAAATTTCGTTGGAGGATCAAACTTAAAGATGTGCTTAACGTTTGAATAAGGGCCGCGGGGCAAAGGTTCGAGGACAGGACGCGACCTGCAGGTCGGAAGTTTGCGACCTCTGGTTCATAGAATTATACATAATCGGTAGACAAATAATAGTCCCAGTGAGGTTACCGTGAACTCGTAACGAACAGTTCGACGGTAAATATCTAACGGCAACAACAATAATATTATAATATAATCACGAAATATTAAATCTATTATGGTCCATAATATAATAATATAATAAATCCCATAAAACTTAAGCACTTTAGCTATTGTAGGCACAACACTAAGCATTGCCTGTCACTCGCCACTTTTATTAGGTAAGTATAGGTACTCGAATTGTTTACGTTAAAAGTTATAACTGTATAAACAATATAAGTTTGTTAAGATACAATTGTAAGATAAATTACCTCCCTATATTCTAATTTAATAAATAAATGTTATTTTAGTTTATACTTTCAAGTGTTTTGTAATTAATTTGCTGCATGCCAAAAGCTATGTTTAGTGAAGTTAATCAAAATCAATATATTACCTATAAAATATGGATAACAACATATTATTATTATTATTATTATAGTATATACGAGCATAGATTGACCGAAGCATATATTATATTATGTCTATTATTAGATTGTTAAAAAATTAATTTTTTTCTAAATAATAAAAAAGGACTCTATAATTCGTGTGATGACTACGATGGTCCATATGGTTTATGATAAAAATAAATTATATAAACTTTATATCATTTATTTTTATTTTTAATTCATACAATAGTATTCTAATCAAGTATTCTAAAGCTAGACATTAAAAATAAGCAGAGTATATGTTATAAAAATTAATAATTGTGATTATTATTTTAATATTTGTACCTATACCTTGTTACTATGTATATCCATATCTGTTAAATTAAATTAATTGATGATAAGATGATAAACGAGCAAGTTTAATATGAGTAATAACCGGTTGTATCCACCAACTACTGATTGCCTTAATTCTTCAACTATAAAGTACTATTTACGGATTGAAAATCGTTTAAGACTCGTTTTCGACAAGCCTCTATACCTGTTGCTAAACTAAAATTCTAATGGAAATTGGTGGGGCTAAAATAATTTATTTTAAGGCGGCTACAATCCACCGCAGTGATCAGTATCATAATACCAGAAAACCTACTGAACAATTAATATTCGGGTATAGCCGGTAACTTCAGTTTTAGGTTAAGTTTAACAGTCTGTAGTCGCAGTACCTACGCTCTCGGACGCGAACGTTTATTTATTTTCGAAATAAGCCTATGCTCGAGAGTGTGATATTATTATAATTAATTACTGCTACTGAAGGACATTACTTTTCTTCGGTGATGGACAGTCTGACGATTTCGAGCTCTTCCTCGAACTCTTCGTTGCTACAATTCCTCAGCTTCCTCAACGACCGGGCTGCCTCTTCCGGTTTGCCCACCATCATGAGGTAGTACGGCGATTCCGGAATGGACACCATCAGCACGCCCGTGATGACCGGTATGACCGCGCCGACGACGGCCAGCGTCTCGTAGTCGGACAGCCACCCGACCACGTAGGACAGCAGCAGACCGGAAGCGTAAGTCAACTCGACCACCAGGGCCAACGATCCCCGAACGGATATGCTGGCCATCTCGCCCACGTACGACGGAGACACAATCAACGAGATCGCCATCGCGCTGCCGTGCAAGAATCGGGCAACGTACAAGTGCCAGGGCTGTACACACACACACACACACACACACACACAATTAACGTCAAGTATACAATTATTATTACTATGACGCCGATGGGTGGATACATTTAATAGTTAATATACGGAACATTATAAAACGTGTATCATGCAAAAATGGTGGTGATCTCTCGCATATTATACTAATACGATTTGTAACGCGAAGTTCTGATCGCTATAAAGTATAAAATATATGAAACGCGGGGCGTCGATCGATTCAACGTAGATAGGTAATTAATAATAATTATTATATTCGAATGTATGTTCGTCGGGTGAGTAGCGTCCTACGTTAAACCGATCCCGCCCCGTGCACTGTGCAGCAGTATACGGTGTCGACACGCGTTTGCCGTTCGAAAGCGTTCGGTCGATGTCGCGACGGCGGAAAAATAAAACGTTACGTAGGTATATAATAGTCTTACCTGCCGAGCGGTCAGTATCAGTATCCAGCCGGCCAGCGTTATCGGCACCGTCAAGTACACGGACATTTTCCGGCCGATTTTGTCCATCATGATACCGGCCGGTAACGACAGCAGTACGTTGCCGACGTCGATCAGAGTCACCATCCACGACTCTTGTTCCGAGGTCAGGATGACCGGCGCCGTGCCTCTCAGCGTGTATTCCATCATCGGCGACGACCATCCCAGCGTCGTGCCGGCCATCAACAGGGGCATGGACACTGCCAATCAAACAACACACACACGGACACGGTGCAATTATTTAAATTTTAATTACGATGTCGGCGTGCAACAACAACAACAACAATAATAATAATAATAATAATAATAATAATATGTTATCGTAATAAATTAGTCGATTCGGCGGAAACGCACGTGGGACATACCTATAAAGCACGCGAATAGTTGTTTGCAGATGCCGTCGGGTAGGGTAGACATTTTGTCGGTTTCAAACGGGGCGGTGTCGTTCGGTATTACGGTGGTCACTGCAAACTGCTGCACGGTCTTTTTAGTTTTTACGAACCGATAAACGATCAACCCGTTTGGCGCGCAGGCTTGTTAATACTAAAATGAAATAGTATAACGTTTCAAAATAAAACGGCTATATCCGTCGGCATATATTATCTACAAATTAGATGAACTGACCTTTTCGTTATCGACACATCGTTACAACTGCGGGTAACGTCAATTCCCGTTCACACAATCACACAACATAATATAATAATAATAATAATATTATATTATGTGTACAACACTATTATAATAGCCATATCGTAATGACCGGACGAATAGAATTCGTTAACCTAACCGTATAATAGGCATATAGACACAACGAATCCAACTCGTTTGAGTTCGGTCCTTATCCTCTCTATAGTCGTCATTGTCGGTGCTTCAAAAAATAAATAAATAATAGAGACGAACGAGAATATAGCAATAAATTGTTTGTTATATTGTTGTATACCAAAGTCAAACACATTGAGCTTGTTCAAGCCTCGTCGGAAATAGGAATACGATATTATGTTAGTAAAATATTAGCACACTGGGTACGTGATACGTATATTACTTATACTTATATATTTTGACTACATATAGCTACACGGTATATACGAGAACACTTACGTTTACGGTAAGTCTGAAAAACATATAAATTGTTCACTGTTATATTATATTATGCTAATATTATAATAATAGTATATATATATAAGCATAAACCTACGACCCTCGTTTTTTCGGTAGGATAATCGATAGTGACATCAAAATAGACAAAACCTCCAAATCCTATAGGCTTATGACAAAAAATAAATAAAAATATTAGACACAATTTTCAACTGCATATAAATATATAATAATTAACATACGTTCGACGTGGACACGTGGTAGCTGGTGTTATAGACAGCTGTATTAGTACTAGTATAAAGTACCACAAACCTAAACTAAAAATGTACACGATGAACATATTACGTGATTTTTGACGAACTGCTTAAGCGTATAATCATTAAAATTAGAACTATTGATGTACAGGAAACTCGAATCATGCAATAATGTATTACGTAACTATAATTTTGCATTATACACAGTGTGAGTAAAATATATGTTTGGTCTATAATTATATAATAATACAATTTTTTATTATAAATGTATAGTTACAAAACCACTTGAAAGATTTGGTCCAAAGTGGTGTCTAATGTCTATTAGTAACGTGACCATACATTTTTTCTTCAAAGCGGGACGCCTGTAAACTTTAATAAAGAAAACACATCGATTTTCTTATCATTTTCATATTAATTTCGAGTAAAACGAGTATTACGTAAACAATATTGCGTATTATAGATGTATTATACTTATATTCATAGACTACTGCCTATAGGTACCTACTTATTAAGTTTTAGTATTTTATCAAAACGTGACAGTCGTTTGAATGAATATAGTCTAAGCAAACTAAAATTAGCTATCGATTTAGTGTGGTAAAAAAAAACCATGTCAGGCGTAGTTATTAAAGTCATAAATTATAATTAGTCGTGTGTTTGTTGAAGATTATACTCTTGATATACAGAGTGAGCCATCGTGTTTTCTCGTATTCGCGTGTTAATCTTATGGGGGAACCCGATAGCCCACTCTGTATAGGATTATACGATAAACTAACATTACTCGCCATTATAATTATATTATTAAACCATTGATAATATTTTGAACTGTATTTAAAAGTTTATTATACTCTCTCTATGAAATTCGAATAATTACTAATATTATGAAATGATGTATTATAGTTCAATTTTTTATTAAATTAATTTTAATTGTATTTATAATATGATAAACTGATCATTCCTGAAATAATCATCCCTTACACATTACGTTCAAATCTTGATTTATTTTTTATTCCATCTGCACAACTTTATTGTAGCACAATTTTCCTTTTTCCCTTTATATTGTATTACGATCACTCAATCATTACTCATTACTCTTTGCTATTATTATTACTATTTTTTAAATGTATTTCCTCATTTATGAAATGTATGTATGTACGCAGTGATTAGTATGTTGTGTAACCTATATATTTTAGGAAGCTCGCTTTAAATTAATTAAATTGTTATACACAGTGGCGCCGAGTTCACTAAAAATAGGTGGTTCAATTCTCACCAAAGCCTACCCACCCACCCACCCACAACACTGAACGACACAAAACCGCTCACTACCTAGTGTCCTAACTCCTAGTACCTACTTTATACTTACTATTGTAAGTAATAGTATGAACTGTCTTAGGTAAATATGTTTACTTACCCACCCAAGACCCACCCACCCACAATTTTAGGTGGTTCAAATGCACCACCTTAAGTGCGTACTCGGCGCCACTGGTTATACTTATAATATATAATATATTTGCATATGAGTAAAACCTAAACTTCATCTGTAGAACTTAGTTTTTACTATAACTGGACCATACCTTTGGAATTTAATAACTGATTTAATGTTTTAAAATAAATTCACAGTTAACATTTTTTTACAGAATTTTGAATCGTAAGTAAATTAATTCAATATAATAATACTTGTTTTAGGTCAAAGTTGTTAAAAGCAATTTAACAAGTATTGAAATAATTATTAATTTGAATACCAATACACTAATATATACCTAGTATTATAAAAATATATCAACTGTAATATCATTATATTTTTGTATGCGACTAAGTAATAAGTATAACAGTTGATTTATGTGCAATGTGTTAGTAGTGCATGTATGAACGGAAAGATTCAAAGAAGTGTCAGATGATAATTTAGTGAAAAATCATGGTGAGTTGCGGCACCTATACACATATTATTATTCATTAACTAAGTGCCTAGCATTGATTTAGGGTATTAAAAAATGCAATTAGATATTTTTCTTTCATAATAAGAAATATTATATTATCTTTTTAATTTTTCCTGTAAGGTTTGTTTATTGAGGCGATCCCAAAGTTATTGATAATACCTAACAAAAGTGGGTTGTAGAAAATTCATCTGGTCCATTTATCTGTGTATATAATATTACCACTGATTAAAATATATAATAGTTATTAAATTATTGATATTATTACTATCTATATGCATGACACACTACCTTCTCTCAAATAGGAAATGATTGGACTGCACACCCATAGGAATCCTGTCGTTTAATCATTGTTTACGCCTCTACTTTAAAGAATTATTCATTCATTCTGTTTATTGTTATGGAACAATTACCTACTTTAGTAGATTTTAATCTAGAAGAAAATAATAAAAATGTGAATAATCTTGTATTTTTTACACATTTAGTGCTATACATAAGCGTGCTCAGATATTACCGGAAATGCAATTAGGTTGATAATATACATAAACATTCAAACTATTATAGTTCTGTTCAAACGACTATTCAGGAGAGGCTCAGCGAGAATCCTTAAACGCATATACATACTTACGAAATTTATTTACTTTCTTAATATTAAGATCATTGCCATATAATCAATAACTACCTGAATTAAGTTAATTTTTAATAAATAATTAATATATCTCATAAAAATGAATCTTTAACCTTTATTATCTACAAATGTATACGATTGTGAATTATGATGATACTACAAGTAACTATAGTAGTAAATATATTTCCACACTCCCATATCAATGATATTTATAACTTACAAAATAAATTATTTTAATTTTCAACTGGTATGTTATTTTTGAAATTAAACATTAATTATTAATTATCATAGTAGGTAAGTATTTATCGATTAAAGACATATACTATGTACACATAGCATCTTATTAGTCATTATACAACATAAACCTATACAACATTAATTATACGTATTAATACTTAATATTATACTATTTCCCATGTAAACGTGTATCAACAACTAAAAAAAGTTCACAGAGTACTTATCCCCGCGCGCACGTTTATGTTGCTACAACGTTATTAATTATTATAATATTATAGTTTATAATACAACAGGCGTTGGTAGTTGGAGTGGCATTAGAATTCCAATGGGATCCTCGCTGGAGAAGTTTCCACGGCGGAGCATGATTAATCGGTATAGATCATGAAGTTACTTTATCATATGAAAAGTAATGGTTAAGTTGTAACCACAGCCCACAACTGAATGCTGTTATAAACATTGTAAATGCATTCCCTCTATTCATCATTATAAATATTTATTCCTATAATATGTATATTGAATTAGTGATATGGTAAACTTTCGGCTCAGATAGGCACCACCTATATTTATTTAAAATATAATCATTTGCAAACAAATAAATTTATAAAAGTATCGTGCAAAATTTTAAAATATATGATATTTAAAAATTGTACAATTTTGTAGTAGAAACTAGAAATACCCAAGTATTTTACTTTCAAATTTTAATGCTTACTTTGTTGTCAAGATGTACGTGATTTAAATATATGGAATTAATAAACTCGGTGATGAATCGCATTATTGTTCGGAGTTTTAAATAAAATAACAAGTATATAGTCTTGTAATGTACGTATATGCCCAATATACTTGTAAAAGGAAACATCAAACCATTGCTAGGTACCTTTTATTAATATCGATAGTCAAAAACATAGACACATAAATAAGATAATATATTAATATTGTGATATAGAAAAAAATTCAGTCTGTTCTAATATCAACCATTTGTTATGCACATGTAAGCTGTAACGTGTATTGTATAATGAAAACGTGTTTTTCTTTAGGTTACTATTTTTTCCTATCATGTCTTTAGACATATTTTTATTATTTGAATATAATTGGCTTTCATTTGCTTGTTATAATATTTGAATTGCGTTTTCATTTACCTAATTGTTAATTCGTGAAGTGTTCAAATCCTTTAATATAGACACAAGTTATGGGAATATAGCGATTGTATACCTATGAACATTTTCGTATACTTTTTTATTGGTGCAATGGTACCTTTACCTATCGATTTTGATTTTATATCTTCAAAAAACAGTGATGATAAATGATAATAACACGAAATAGATAGCTCGACAGGTTTATCACTCAAATAAATAACAATAATCGATAACGCTCGATGATAAGCATATTATATTAAAATTAAATGTAAGTTAAATTTAAATAACCTTTAATCGTTGACCGTTGTACATTTTGAATAATATGTTCCATAGGTTCATACTTCAAATCTTATTTTATGTTATTCGCATTTACAAATTATGTATAACATAGTTTAATCATTTCAAACACACGATGTGTCGATGTATGAATAATATACATTCAATCGATTTAAAAAGTATACAGTTTATATCAAAATTCAAATAGTTTAAGAATAGATATTTTTTCATTTGCTATTCACTCATATTAAATTTTAGGAATGACAAAACGTAGATAGATGCACATAATATTATATTTTATTAAGCCTTGACGCCCGATGGTAACAGTGGCGATTTCCAACTTCACGTGGTAAATCTGTCATTCAATTCATATAAAGATTTTGTTAGTTTTTTTTTTTACTCAATAATTTGGATTTCTCTGGGTGTTGCGATTGAATTGGGAAAAAAATAGAAAGGGGATGCAAAAGTGTAAAAAAAAATGTACGTGCCTAATTATTTAATACCTTATTGATTACCTAGAATATATAATTAGAAGAGGTATCTACTCATAAATATTTTCTAAAAAGAAGAGGGACTCCATCCCCCCGCGACCCGCGTCCTTCCTCAATTCAAGCACTGTCTGGGTGACCTATTTCATAAATACACTTAACATATTGAATATAATATTGTGTATGTACACGTAATTACGGTATCACACATAATATCATAATATATGATGCAATTATACCATTTATTAAATATTATATTATTAATTTAATTAATAAAACATACAACACCAAATAGTTTACTTTAAATACATATTTATGATTTGATATTTTTATAAACAATTTTTAATGATTCTATCGATGACAAAAACGTCAATTTATTATAGTAATAATAGTAATAATAATAACAACAAAGCAATAAATTATATTATTACATTATTACGCATAGTACTCCTTCCCATTATATTCCATATAGGTAGGAACTAAAATTGTTTTCAGATAAAATAGAATTTGTTTTTATAAATAATGCAATACTGGATTATAATGAAATGTCATCAACTACAATGTATACATACTATAAATTATAATATTGTAATTTGTATTCACATTAAAATAATAATTCACGTGTCAATGTAGTATAGGTATACCGATTTACATAGTCATAATTATAATGATAATATTAATAATAATGATACTATAATAGTTTATATTGACGAATATAATAATACGCGTGTACATTGTTCCCGGATGCGGCATTTCGGTATTTTTTTTTTAAAATTTTGTTTGCATTAAATATATAATATGACGATGGTAAACAACGGCGTTTATAATAATAATAGATAACCCGAAAGTATTTTAAAATGTATTATTGTGGAGTGTAAATATACTAACCCGCAGTGTTTATTGTACTTAGGTATTTAATGTTAAATGTGCGTATACGACTCTGACTGTTCAGTAAATTATCTACATTGACCCGATACTGTTAATACGAATGTCAAGTGGTTTTCTACACTTCGCCAGCCCGACAGGAAAATGAAGTGTTTGCCAAAACTCAACCCTTAATAATGTTTTGGTGAAAATTGTACCGGCAATAATGGGATTGTATAGTAAAAGATGGCTATGCAATGAAAACGTACATAGTCATAACGTACATAGGTAGGATAATAAAATTAAAATTTTCTCGTTAAAATATCTTATTTGAAATGTACAAAATGCTTATGGTATCTTATATAAACTTCTGGGCTGGTTAACCACTATTACCTTGCTCAAACATTTTAATTATGTTTCGTAATAATTTTCGCCCTAAATGCTAATAATAGTATACATATAGCTACTATTGCGTTTTTGCTGAAACGCAATTAATTTGTGTTTTCTCCGGCACAAAGAAAAAAAAATGATTTATTTACTGTATAACCGTTTTGGGTTTACATGTATACATGTATATATTTTATATTACACCGATAGTTTTACATTTTTTTTTTATTAACGTCTTAAATGGTATTAGGCAATAGGCATATTATATTATTATTATACAAGGACGATAAGGTAGGGCAACCGAAGAGGTATGTTCGTGTTCATTAGACGAATGGAAATCTGAGATGGCTCGAACCACGTAACGCGAGCCTTATTATACCACGGTAGATACCATAGGTGAGATGGATTTTCATGGTAATGAATATTATTCACCTCGTGGTACGTATTTTTATCGTGGTACGCGGTATCGAGTGTTGTGTTAAATGTTTATAAAAAATCTTCACAGACCATTGCATATAGTGAATACCTGTGATGTGTTTTGGAGATGGATTTTACAACGTTATCTTGTAAATCGACTGCAATAATTATTAATAATAGTATATAGGTAATGTATAGCTTTTATGTCTGTTTATATTTTTATATAGTAAGCATTATGTGTGATATATTTATGTAAAACATTGTAATTTCCATTTTATACGAATTTCAAGTTTAACGTAAATGCAAAATACGTAGGTAATCGTTTTATTTTGAAACTACTTTTTAATATTAAGAAAAATCCATCATAGCTTTCAACCGCGCTGTGGTACCGCGGTGGATACCATTTGTATACACTCGTAATCATAAAATATACGTTGTTAAAAAAAAAATCAAATCAAATTTCGTTAAACGTAATTGAATTTCCATAAAATTATTAGAACTCATATGCACGGTGTACCTACTGTTTATGACAGGCGTATGTAATATGCATTTATAAAAAAAAACTTATGAACCATTTACACCGGTATAAGAAAAAATTATACAAATATTAGACACATAAACTTACATTTAGAAAAAATACAATTGTAATAATTGTATCCGTAAAAAAAAGTAACTCTTTTACTTTCGCACACAATCATAATATTATTCGTAATCTAAATTTATTATTGATGTTTACAAATTTACAATGGATGTTTACAGTATAGCACTGTTGTTTTTGAATTCATTTAATTAAATAGTATATATTATATATTATCATGAGCAAATTTGTTTTTAAATTAGCACGACAGACATCTATATATTTTACTCATTTGATTAGATTTTGTGGTCATTTAATATCTTACCGATTTCTGGATATTCGTTAGGGTGTTACACTTGTGGACTTTGTGGTAGAAGTATAAAATAGCCAAAATGAGTTTTTCGAAAATACTTTTTATTTTACAATATTGTTTGGACGGGAATTGAATATAATTTCATTATAATAATGTAATTATGTATGTACGAGGGTAACATTAATCGCAATACTCATCACGCATTCTCTTTGTACATAATTATTATATTTTCTTTATGATTAAAGTTTAAAAAAATAAAATGTTATTTAACACAATCAATACAATTTTAAATATTATACTGCATACTTAAATAATAAATTATGTTATTTTAAAATAGTATTATAGTATAGTCTTAGCAATAATTCTCTCGTACACAATAAACATTTCATAGGTAGGTTAAATTTTTAATTTTAAAAACTATTTTATATTTGTTATTATTTAAAACATCTTTAATACTAAATTGTTGATTTTAAGGTTCTGTACTTTTGTAATTTTGAACTCTGAACACAAATATTTTTTTAGAAATGTAGACAGTCGTTTATTATCGAATACTTATGGCTTAATAGAGTACTTAGTCTATTATTCAGTTTATGATCATATTTTAAGTAAAGTTAAAATTTACAGTGAACTCATTTACTGTACTAATAAGCGATAAAGTTAGGTTAGGTCGTTATGGTATATACAATATACATTATACATATTATATTATGTAGGTACTAATACAATAGTACATACCATGAAATTAAAAAAACCATTGCCAATCAAATACAAAACCTTAAAAATTACGGCGATGAATATAAACATCAGGGTGTCTTAATATAAAATATGTAAAAATAATAATAATTTAATAATTAATATGTCAGCAGTTTACAAATCTAATAAATCTATTTGAGTTAGACGACGATGTTCTTGGGTTGAAATAATATACGAATCGGGGTCATATCGAATGGCACATAAATTCGTGTATTCATAATTTTTTTGTACAGCTAAGAGATTTAATACGTTTGAATGAATCTAACGCCGCCGTCGTCGTCGTCTAACACCCTGCGCAGTGTTCGTGTACAACGAGACGGAAACGCGGTTTAGATCTCTTGATAATCGCACAGTTTCTGAACCCTATCGTCGGCGAGCCGTTCGGTCTTGCGAAAGTCCATTTGTATTTCGGCGAAAGATTTGAGCTTGGTCTCTGGCATAAACAGGTAACAGAATATGCCGCCGGCCAGGGACGCGGCTGAGTAGATTGCGAAGTTGGCAGAGGTTCCGAGGGCGTCGGCCACCAGATGGTATGACGTGATCATCACTGTGGACGTGATCGTGACGGCCATCACGACGGCCGTGTCGGCCAGGGCCCGGGTGTCGGACGGGAAGTACTCGCACTGGACGACGGACAGCAGAGGCATGAGACCGATGTTGATGAAGAACTGGGCGCCAGCTATTGGCCAGAACATCGGCAGCCAGCCATTTCCGACGTGGTCCCGCCGCCAGAGAACGGTGGCCACAGCCGCGTGACAGGCGGCCGTGCCGAAACACGAGACGATCATCAGCGGTCGACGGCCGCACCGGTCCACGACCAGCGCGAACGGCACGGCGGCTACCAGCACGACCAGTCCCAGGTAGACGACGTCCTCGTTGGCCGATTTCTCGGTGCCCGACATGATGGACGCCGCGTACGCCTCCAACACGCCTGCCCCGCAGGCCATTTGTAGCACGGCCAACACAATTACGATCACCAGTGGCCGACGGTCTCTGTTCAACAGGTCTCCGACGCTCCCTTTATCCCTATCAAAATAATTTCAACGACATTGTAAATTATATTATAGGCATTGTAAATTATATTATAGGCATTATTAATTATTATTATAACTATAGATGTATTAAGTAAACAAATTATGAGACGAGTGCTCACTGCTAAACTCTATACGCAAACCATCGTCACCGAACCTTATAGAAAATTCAAACGGGGAAAAGTTATAAAAGTCCAAGAAATTCGAGTTAATTTATTGTTTTACTAATCCATCAAGGAACAATCATTTTTGGAGGGGGCAAACTCGATTCAATCTTTTGATCGAATAACCAAACACGTGTAATGTGTATATTCATATTATGATATTATAACATTGCTAATGATTTTTAAATTGGAGAGAATTCATTTAATCTCTATCCCCTCGTCACCCCTCCTTCACCACAGTAGGACCACACATATTGAAATAGTCTATTACGATTGTTGTACAAACGCAGACAAATATAAGTATTGAAACTTGCAAGCAAGCCTCGGAGTGCGATTAGTATATATTGTTATATCGCACAGAGGTGACGATACTCTAGGTATATTATATTGTGCGCGTGCAGATTGTAAGTACATATTATATACCTGTGTATATACGGAACAAAGTCACCAAAGCACGTGTAGGAGAGGGAAAACCAATTTTGTTTTTTTCTCGCGGGTCTTCTGAAATTGCTATAAATATTTACACAGCTTTCCTTTTGTTGGTGTAGCGTTTGACGAGATCAAAAAAAAAAAAAAACGAAACTATAAACACAATCCCTCGAGACAATCTCAACCGAATACTGGTAAATTAATTTAAAAAGTTGTTCACAAACACGTCGCAGTAATAGGTATATAAGGTATATTATAAAGTCACGGTGTAAAAAAATATTAAAATAACCTACCTTTAATAATAACAGAAATGTATTTTAAAAGTAACACAATCGTTTTGATTTAGTATAGATAGTGTGACATTCATAACGCTCATTAAAAATATCCTAATATGAAATTATGATATTAAACGTTGAGGGAAACCTGGTAAGTAGGTAGGAGGAAGCCACCGAAATCTATGAATATGGTAAGGTCTACCTCGGCATTTATATACACGGTTAATTATACAAAGTATATATAATTTAACTTGCAAATTAATAGTATACATTTATTGCTTATAATATTAAGACGAAGTTAACAATAATAAAAGTTTATTTCAAACAGGTACCTACATTCATATATTTATTTTATCTTACTTTATTATTGTTTGTACACACTAACCTTTATTCGTTGTCTTTGTTATCATTTGAGTTTTACACCCTATTTTGTATAATAATATGTTTACATCTAGGAAAATAAATTATCTTAAGTTATTTTAAACTATACGATTGTTGTGAACAAAAATATATTGTGTTCGGTAGCTTAAAAGAATTTTTATGTTTATAATTTCAACCTGAAGTCAAGATTGTATCACTGAAATTGTTTTGTTTTATTATCCATATATTTTGTTATTGTCGTTGACACTACAAATATGAGCTCTTGTTTTAAAAATGTAATTTTGTATATCCACATAACTGTTGACTTTTTTATTTTATTGGTAGGCAAAAAACATCCTGTTTAATGTAATTATACATTTTTCCGTGCTGTGGGGCTCAGAGGGAATAATAAGAATTAATTTGGCAAGAACACACCTCGAGTAAACGTATTTATTAAATAAAAAAACCAAGCGGCCTATTACCTATAGGTACTCCCTTACTTCTCTGTAGGTCACACGACACACATTATTGCATTATATTATACTGTTCTGTATGCGGGTGCGCGTATACAATGTATAATATTGTATATATTATTATAAATTATAATATTGTTCTTATATACATATCGGAAATACCTCCCTTAAAGACTTAATAGCGTTATATTATGCACACGCGCATTATAAATATGTACCTGTGTACAATTTTTAAAATGAGTATAAAATATAAACAGGGTATTAATTATTGTAATGAAATAAAAAAAAAATAGGTAGGGTACAATACATAAATATAAATTGATTGTATAAACTATGTATGAACTATGAGATACAAGTGAGAGAGTTCATATAGTATATATATAAATAATATTTTATACAAATATTCGAACGACGACATGAACGGCGTATAGCCTAAGTCTAATTCCGTGAATATAATATGATACCGTAAAAATCCCTAATGTGGATGCGTCTCGTGCCGTTCGAACACGCGCCACTCTCATCGTATACGCTGTATGTACCCATCGGGGTTTAGTGTTTACCGAATTTGATGTATAAGGTTGTATAATTATATAAAAACTTCTACTGGAAAAAAAACGTCTCTTGGCAAACAAGACAGCGACACTAAAGTTGTAGAGGGACACGATGACATAATGGACACGTGCGATTGGCATATAATACCCATGTACATATAATATAATGTAATATATTATAACATATTGTATGCTTATAATGCAGTTTATGGAAGATTGTCACTAATAGCATCTTTATACGCCATAGCAGTCATCGTGATAATTCGAAGCTAGATGTAAATTGACATAACCGTTTGGAGGGAGGGAGTGCTTCATTCAATTTACCTGGATGTCATCATTGTTATATTAACTCGATAAGAAACTTGATGATATCATAAATTCAACAAATAACTTTTTCAACGTTTTTCTTATGGAGTTTCCGGCAGTCAACAATTTCCAATTCAGGCATTTATCGAACGAACATTTTTAAATTGAAATTTCCTACAAACAACACCACCACTAGTACACCGCACGTACTGCGAACACACGTATAATACGGTAATACGTATACCTGTTGTTTGAAATGGAGTGTTTGACGGTCAACAGTTCGATCTGCAGATCGTCGTCCGTGTAACTCCGCAGGGACCACAGGCACACGGCCGCGGCGTCCGGTCGGTCTTTCAGCATCAGGTAGTACGGCGACTCGGGCAGGGTCAGGAACAGCACGCCGGACACGACCGTCACGCAGGCCGACAAGGCGGTCAGTGCGGTGTAATCGCCGAGCAGCCAACCCGCCAAGTACGAGAACAGCAGGCCCAACGCGTAGCTGAGCTGCACCAACAGGCTGAGCTTGCCACGTATCCGGACGCTGGCCATCTCGCCGACGTATGCCGGAGTCACCACCCATGCGATGCCTACGGCGGCCCCCTGGAGCAGCCTGGCCACGAACAGACACCATACCTGGAACGCGGAATATAACGAATTTATAATTTCATAATAATAATTATAGATTTGATCCTTGAAAACTTTAATATCAAGTGTCACGCTCGTGGATTACAAAAATGGTTTTTGCGAATAAATGAATGACGATAGAGTTCCCGCAATGCATAATATGTTAATTACGTCATGCTGAAAAATTGCACAGAAAAAATTCGGGAATAAGTATTTTTGATATTTAGGAACAGATATATGATGCCGGAGACAAGTGTTCAGCCAACGCTTAATTTTTGATTTTACGCTCAAACCAATAGCGTCCGAATACATAATAATATCCATGTGCCCATACACAATCATACATGATATACATGGTTTCATATTTCTGAACAACGAAATGAATAAATAATATAATATAAATGACTCGTTGAAACACAATGCAATGGTGTTTTATATGACGTTCAATTCGAAATTTCGGATTCGGATTGCCGATTTCCGCAAACAACCCCGTATACGTACGCAGAGTCCGAACGCGTTGTTATTTTTTCTATCATTATTCTACATTATTCGCCCCGCAGTGTACCGCGGCGGTCAGGAGGGATCCGAAAACGACGGTGACGGCCACACTACGACGACGGCGACGACGCGTTTTGGAAACAACGGTTTCCGCATATTATAATAATATGACGTTAATATTCATTGTTCGAATACAATCTCTCGGCGGCCCCGTAATGATAAATTGCCAAGCGCGTGTTACTCTGTTATTACTATTATTATTATTATTATTATTATTATACGTCGGGGTTGGTATAATGTGTGTGTGTGCGCGCCACGTCGAGAATAACGCATTATAATATTTTCGCCGCACCACAATAACACGGAAATTATTTTATTTCCCGAAACAACGCAGTTTTCGAACGACCCAACCCCGCCGGCCGCGGCGTGTGCATATATTAATGCGTGCGCGCGCGCTTAATAATAATAATAATAATATACTCGGCCCAGTTTTTTAAAATTTTTTTTTTATGTTGCGAATTTCCAAACGAACGTTGTAATATTATTATTATCGCACCGCGTCGAACTAATATCGCGTTTCGCATAATATTATAACGTCACTGCATCACGCTGTATCGGTTGGATAATATATATTATAAAGCGCTACGGTGCCGTCGATTTTCGCTACCGTCACGTTTGTATAATAATATATTTTATTGTTATAATATTATACATTATTATTATTATTATTATTGTGATTGTTTTTTTAATGCGTTTACAGACTGTTACTGTAAACTATTACGGTACTAGCGAAATTTTCGAGAGCAGACTCTTTAAATTGTACAATGATCCGTTTAGATTATTGTGCTGAAAATGTCACTGATTTAAAAACGTAATTATTATCATCATTATTATGATTATTATGATTACGTCTCCACTGTGCTTTTTCGTACACTGTACACACAGCATTTGTTTCATGACAACGTCATTACAGTGTTTTTATTATTCATTTTTCATATTTTAATTCATTTTTTTTTTTATAAAAACAAATAATTTTTTCTTTGTTCCATTGGACAAATATTTTATAACGCCTACAAAAATATAATCAGACCAAAACGAACACAATGCTTAAAGATAAATCTTGACATTTCAAACGTGATATTAAAAACGGATGCCCCTGAGAATAAAACTATATAAATATTTGAAGCTTTATAATAAATAAACAAATACATTTTTACGGACCTATTCGATCTTATCTGTTAATTAAGGTTCGTATAATTATTATATTCATTTCAAAAGCATTTATTCAGTTATTGTGCAATGTTTTTATAATTATAGGTACCTGTATAATGTTTAATTATATTTTCACAATATAACCACCTAATGACGATGATATTATAGCATTCTTAATAAGTGCAAAACTAGATAATTTACTAGTTTTATAATTTGAAATAAATCCTAATTTGTCTCATATCTATAAACCTAAGTTTGAAGTTATATTAGTGATTTAAATAATAGATATAACTTCTAAATAAAAAAAAAAATAAGATTCACTCCTATACAAAAATCGTGTTAAATAAATGTCTACTTTAACTTTGTTTAAGATATAAAAAAAATATAATATTTAGAGATATGTGTAGCCGATGTAGCAATCAATTCTGTAAAGTTTAAATGATAATGAAAATCTATATAGTTACAATGCTTAGATCGTAAACTTATTACTCATCTACATTTATACATGATCTAAGGTACAATGTATTATATAATATACATATTATTATACATTTTTGATATTTTATTGTTATAAGCTATAATAATCTCAGTACCTATTTACAGTACATCAGTACTTAGAGCAGGGCAAAAAAGTAGAAAATAAGTGGCACGGAGCAGATTTTCAATGGCACCAGAAAGACTTTTATGTGTCCATATATATTTATAGATTTTTAAGCAACATAATATAGAATATATTATTATATATCAATAAAACTGAATTATTAATTAAGTAGATATAGCACATATAAGTAGTCAATAGTTACAGTAAGTAGTCACATAGTCAATATTTCACAACAACAAATTGTTATCTTTATAATTATAATTATTTATATTTTGTACTTGGACACTGTGTCGTGGGAAAGTTAATATCTAATCAGTTCTCGTTTGTGTTTAACGAATGATTGAGGTGTCGACAACACAATATTAGAAGTATGGATTAATATTCCAGACGGTATTACCTTTTATTCCGTCAACAAATAATTAGGGATTTCGTTGTAAACGATCTTCTCTTCAACTTATGCTTGTGAGAGCCTCTTTTCTGTACTAAATCATACACGTTCAAAGACTAGAAACAGATTAACCGAGGAAGATTTGGCAGCATTTATTACCCTGGAAGCAACTGTATATCAACAAGACATTCAAAATCTTTTAAGCAATATAAAGCAAAATCGAACAATGAAAGTTGATTTTTTTAATAATTTGTTTCTATATTATTGTCATTAATTTTTCATTTATATTTTGCAACAGTTCTCTATGTTAATAAAAATAATTAGTGGCACGGCTGAAATTTTTTTTTTGAGTTGTGTCTTAAATTGGCACGTTGAACAAATCCTATTTGCCATCCCTGACCTAGAGCTATATATTATCTCAAGTAGGTTAGTGTGTTGTTTCGCGGTCAATAATTTTTAATATTATTTGTTGCTGATGGCCGAGTTTTGCATTCTGGCGATGCATCACATATATATAAAATGTTCCTAAGCCTATATGCGTATATATCGGAGGTCAATTCACACGGGTCATCGGGTCACCTTCGGGACGCCTTACTTTTCCACACCCAATCATCCGTGCGTACACGAGTTTACTTAACTAAAAGCAATTGCAATATAGAGTTCTCTCTCTCTCAAAAAAAAAACTTATAGTGTCTCGAGCAGTATAACAGAAAAAAATCGTCTCACGGCAGAAATACTACAACATAATATACTTAACGACGGGGTACATTAGTTTAACAGTGTATAATATATTTAATTAATATAAACGAGAACTCTGCAGAAGGGTTCGATATTCCCGTCTTATAGTATAGCTATTGTTAGTATAAAAACGATGCTTAGTAAACCTAATTGTAAGGCAAAAACCGGCATCGAATAACGCGAACCGCAATATGTAATGGAAATATCAAACTGATTTTGAAAATTGAGTTACAAAATATCAAGTATAATTATTATGTTGAGTTCTAATTGAAGTCTTCAGTAGACTGTCTACTTCAGAAGATATGGATTTCACGTCATATATTTTATTGTATCGAGAAATAGCTTTTACTATGTACTCGCCGAACAACGGATCTTGTCACGGACAGGAAATGACGAGGTGTCAGTGGACTGCCGTACTAAATAATAATATTCCGAATAATATTAGCGTCATATACGAGTAAAATAATTCAATTCGAGTCTATTACGATATCAGACGGAGCAGTAATGCGATTGCAGCGGCGGTGACGACGACGACGATGACGTTTAAACGTGCGCACGACATTATAATACGTATTAATATAATGTAATATAATTTTATTATATTATTATATACTCACTTGTCGGCCAAACAGTATGAACATCCATCCTGCGAACATGAGCGGCGCGGACGCGGCGACTGTGCACTTGCGCCCGATCCGGTCCATCATCCATCCCGCGGGTACGGCCATGCCGAAGTTGCCGATGTCGATGCACGCGACCATCCACGAAATCTGCGCTTGGGTCATCGACACGGGCGCCCGCCCGGCAGTCATGTACTCCATAACCGGCGACGGCCATCCGAGCACGATGCCCGTCATGAACACCGGCAACGACGCTGTGTGGGGAGAAATGCAAGAAAATGAAATATAAAGTGCACACACTTGTGGGGGGTGGGTAGCTGATTGGCCAGGGTGTGATGATGGTGCGCTGTGTAATGGGTCGTAGACGGATTAATAAGGCGCGTCCCCCCATAACCTGTTAAAGGTCGCCAAATCCCAAAGTTGTTAGAGAGAGAGATGACCTATATAGGTCAATATAGGTTACCTGCCTTTGCATATGATGGACCTAAAGCTATATCTTTTTCTAAAAATGTTGTAATCTCTGTTATTGAACTTCTTTCTCTCTCTCTCTCTCTCCCGCTCTCTCGCTAATAATGAATGTAAATGGTCTTAAGTTGTATGCTATCTTTTTCTAACAACGTTGGCCCCCGGACCTTTGTCTGTTAACAGTCCATTTCTTTATAGGTCATAAATCCCTTATCTTCCAAACGTGTTATCGTGAACCTATTATCCTATTACTCTTAGGCCTTAGTACTCAAAGTTCAAGAACACAACAACTACTAGTTCGAATTTTGTTGAAGATATATCAACTATCAACATTTTCAAAGCAATCTGGCAACAGATGCTCAATTTGTTAATGATTAAGTTGATAGTCAATTGAAAAAATGAAGTAAGTACTGCTAAATTACCCTCCTTAAATTATATATAAAATTAAAGTATTTGAAAATATGATCCTTATAATAAAAACATAAAAAAAAATTAAAAATTTGAATTTGAATCATTTTGTTATTAAGTGAAAATTTGTGACGAAAATGCTTGGTTATTCATCGTGTATTTTATTAATAACATCATCGTATGAAATATGCAGCAACTAGTGTAGTATTGTTTACAGTAAAATCTCGTTAAAGCGAAATGTCACGAGACTGATAAAAAAATATCTGTAGCTTTCCATTTTGTTTGACGATAACCTTTGTAAACCGGAAAAATCCGTTTAGTTTGACTTTAAATAGTAGTATACTTTGCATTTATGGTGTAAATAATTGCTTATTTAACAAATCAAGTGATTAAATTGTCTGTAAAACAAATAATACAATCATGAATAATTATTGATAGAGTAAAATATTTACTCCAGTAATAAATATAAAAAATAATTTCCGAATATTCATTTAATGCATATTAAAATTTGTATGGTACAAGCAAAATCTAAAATATTAAATAAGTTTTTTTTTTTAATCGGTGACAACCATGTGTATGAATTATATTTTAATAATTTACAGTTTTTAAATTAAGCATACATTTTTCTTTGAACACAAGAAACGCAATAATAAATAGGTACCTACCGAATAATAGCAGTTAAGTCATGAGTATAACTGACTCACAAGTCACTGGTTTATGATATATTTGACGAGATTTAATTAAAAATTCAGTATTATAAGTATTAAATATTATATTTTATCCAGGGCCTGATTAAGAAAAGATGCGCCTAAAGGCAATGGTTTTATTAGCACTCCAGTACCTTAGTTTTTTGTAGAGGCACAGTTCAAACACCGGCACACCCCTGCCAATTCATTTTTTTTTTAAATATATGCTCATACATAATATATAGTATACGTCAGCACCCTCCTACCATAGTATTGTATATGGCATACCAGATTACACTATCTATATTAGCACTAGTACATACCTACATTAGAAATAAATCAGAATACTAATACAAGTTAATACTTTATCTGTTAGAATAATTATGATGCTCTTATAGTGACTTAGTAGGTACTAAGTATAGGTACATTTTACAAAATATTAAGTTGATGATAATTTTTAGAATAAAATGTGTATGTACTTCGTAGTTGGTACATGACCAAATATGATGGAGTAGTGAAACAATTGTTAATTGTATTGACTGGTTTTAAAAAAAATTATAATTATTTATTATTCCATTATTACGTGTGTATATGGGTAGTGTAAAAGTCACATTGATGATACTCAACTTATTTTTTTTATAATTATAGTTAATCCTTTGAGTTACACGTTAATTTTTTTATCACTTTTTATAATTTTTAATTTGTCATCAAGTTGTTTCTAATAAACCTAAGGTGATGAAACAAAAAACAAAATGTATACAGTGTAACCAATATGTTATATTGAGAGTGGTTTCAATAGATGTAGTGCTCTAGGCAGTTGGGTATAGTGTTTAATGGTTAATCCGGATCTGGCAATATTATATTATTGTACCTACACAATACACATTCCGGTTTAACGAGATGAGATTTTACTGTACAACTATGCCTTCAGTTGGCGAGCAACTGTAGTGGATGATTAAGTGGGGTTAAGTTGGTTCAATTGTATTGGATTTCATTTTGGCAAATTTTTGAAAAATTTGAAATTTGTTTAATCGCCATGTATACATTAAACTCCGATTCTGCCATACTGGTCGACCGTAGAATTCGCAGGCTAATCTACGTTTTTGATGAGTTATATCAAGCAGGTTAATGTAGATTTTCTTCTTCTACTTGCTGCAAGTGTCCGTTTCAATTTCGCGTATCGTTCTTATCGTTTTGAAGCTATTTTTATATTTCAAAGTTTGCAACCCGACTATACGTATAACTGTCAACTAATTAAATTTATGAATTATGATACATGGATCCCACCTTCCTTCCTTCCTTCCTTCCTTCCTTCCTTTTGCTAATTAATATCTATTGTTAAAAATTTTAAATGTGTCTTTCCAGTCCTGTTGTTGCATGCTACTTTAGTGTACAGAAATAATTCCAAAATTATGCAAAGTCCAATGAATAATATAGTTACGTCTCATCGTTTCCACCCTAAAGTTTTGCTTGCTCTCAAAGATAAGAGAAGTACGCCATTAATTAAAAACCAACTAAAATATAAATTAAATAACGTTACACTCATATAAGCATAGCGATATCAATACTCTATCCAGTTATGTCACCAGCCATACACGATGATGTAGTCTAGTGGTGCAATTATAAGGGCAGTGATGGAGATTGTTTGGGTGAATGTTATAATTTTACCAAAAATATATTCGTCCAAAAGGTTTTTTTGGTGGAATAAACACTCGTACAAACTGTCTACGCCTGGTGGCGGGTCGGGTATCCTCCGCCACCCATTGGCCGTAAAAAATTATTTATTAAGTATATTTTTTTAATCTAGAATATAATATGGATAAATTATTAACTAATAATGATTTTGTAGATGGTATGTACAATGTACTATGAGAACAAAAATGATTACACAACTTTAAAGAAAGTTTCACAAAGTTCGGCAAATCAAATTAAATATGGACCCCCTGAAAAAATTCCGATTGCGCCACTGAAGCAGTCTACTTCATTTGATTTAGCATACCTCATTATTCAAGTAGACATAATAGTGTTTTAATAGATATGTCATATGTGATATTTTTTGTTCAACTGCAAGATTAACTCGGGTAATGTGAATGTAAGGAATGTCAATATTATATTAGTAAAACTAAATAAGTTCACAAAAAATAAAGAACAATAAACTTAATTGTATGCATTGATGTAAAAATAAAATAAAATATAAGACCGTATGGAATGCAGATTTCAGATATATAGTTAAAAAATGTATTCTATCTTGATGAGATCAGATAGGCTGGTTATCACACATTGATAAAATACCTATTAAGTACATTATAAAAACGAATAACTAAATCTTATGGCGAAAACGGCTATTAGATACGAATAGGACTCGGAAGTTGTAGAAGCTAAAAAAAGCAAAATATGCACGAAAAAAATGCAAAATATGCATTTAAAATGTTAAATATGCAAACAAATTATTCCGAATTCCAAAAATAAAATACATCGATGTTGTTAATAAATTAATAATACACATAAAAACTAGTTATAACTGAAAAAAAAGTTGTAACTGGTTAGCATATTATAGAGTTGAAAATATAATTAAAAATATTTTTTTAGTATTTTTGAAATTACGAAAAAAATACTTGACTATGATGATAACAATAAATACCTAAATTGATAATTTTTAGTTTTATATTCAATATTAATTGAAATATACAGGTTAAGAAAGAAAAAATCCCGGAAAAAATGTTTTTTTTTAGAAAAATATGAAATATGCATAATATGCGTAAAAAATCAATAAAATATGCACTTTATTTTCTAAAATTGACAAAATGTGCAAAATATGCATTTTCAATTTTTTAACTATCCATTATATAGTTTAGATTTCTAGCTTGGTCTGCTATAAATTGAGAGCATACAGAACCATATGCAATTTCTACAACTTCCGAGCCCTATAGATACGAATATACAACTGTGTAAATAAAATAATAATATTTAAATATTTAAACTTAAGCTAGAGCCCTACGCACCTACCCTAACTTTGTAACTTTGATTTAGTTTATAAAAATCCAAAATTAACTGGATACAACATAAACGATAAACAGTTCGAATAAACCTAACTTTGGCTTAATAAGTCGTAATATCACTGCCTTCAACGATAATGTCGTGTTTGTGTAATTTTTTTTTCAAGATTTAGAGGGGGATAAATAATATGAAAAAAATCTGAGACTGTAAGATATATAGGTACAGCCCACTTCCACAGTACAAAAATATCCATAATATCTAAAATGTATATAAACAATTATTATTACTACCGAATAGTTGCAAATACGTTTATTTACGCCACAATATTATTACGTAATTAATTTTAAGGCTGTAAGGTGATAAAAAGTGTATTGTGATAATACGAGCTGCGTACATCATTATTGATTATTATTATTTTACTGTTCTAATTATTATACATAATGTACACATTTTATATAATATAGGACTCCGACGGCCAGACCCGTTATAGTGTATAAATAATACATTTTAGGCTATTTACGTTTTAATATATAATATTATTAAAAAATAAAATACAATAATAACAACCACAAATTATGCTTATAATGTACCTATATGCAATATAGGCGAAGATACCTCGTGCCTCTCATAGTAGTATTTATAGACTGTTTATACATGGACGATGATTATAACTTATAAGACAGTGAGATAGTAAGTTATGGTGCCATATTATATAATACTATAATACTATAATATAATGATTTACTATTATATGTATTAACAAGTTCTGGAGTGAGGAAAAATCGGGTTTTTGGTTTTCGAACGGGATTATGCGCACAACGATGATGTATATATGACGCCACTGGGTAAATCACGATCCAGTGGCGTCATTTGAACCGCACAGGGTAAAAATTTTAGTCCGCTTCTTAAATCGGTTGCCTGAAAATGGATAAATTCCAGACAGGGTTTGTTGTCTGCATAGAAATATTCGTATCGCAAAAACTAAAATCAAACTACGCCGCTGCGGGGTATACAGCGATATCATAATAATATTATATATTATATTATATAAGTTATAACATTAATTAAGTTTAATCGACGAACCGATAATGCACGCGACGATCTGTCTGGACGAACCGGAGAATTGGCAGAGGCCCATCGTATTCCGCAGTAGGTACTATATATAATAATATATATGAATATGATTGGGTATTATGGATATTGTCTCGTTGTTTTAAAACGTCTCGTCGCTTTGTATTCCAATACTTGGACAGTTCGGCAGCCGCCACGCACCGATCGCCGACGACACGACTACTGCGCGTGGCTCGTACAACAATATTATAATAAATATTATATTATACGGAGGTGTACACGGCGCGGGCGAAGCCGATCAAGGCTGCGGTAGGTTTAATATTCGGCGAGTTAGACGCGACTTAATGCGCCGACCATCGAGACGAAAATATAGACTAAAAGTAACCACACTACGTCTCCGATGCGCCGAGAAATAGTTTGCGTGTGGACACCGGCCGACCACATGTTACGTTATTGTTGGGTATTACTATATTATAATATTCGACGCTGCCTCCGCCGGTGATTTTTTAGAACGCAGTGGTACCATACGTACGATAATATCAAACGTACGAATATAAGATATCATATTAATTTATGTCGGACGAAATACGCGATTTCGACTGATGACGATAATGATTCTGATTATTATTATTGATAAATTATCATCGTTTAAATTATTAATAATGATGATGGTATAACGGGCGAGGCGTGACGCGCCCGACGGCCGAAAACGTTTTTCGTGAAGAAGTGTTTTAAATGTTTTAATTGTTATACCTAACGGGACCAGATCGAGAACGGCTGACGAAAAATTGCACGATATTAAACGTGGCGACCGACGGTGGTTTTTTTATATCATTATAAATGTCACGGTAATTATCTGCCCGGCCCGACGTCTTGATAAAAACATTTTTTTGTAATCATTATAAACGTTATGGTATTATAGTACTCGGTGATATATTTTTGCATTATACGCGACAAGCGTTGTCTCTATAATAATAATATGTACCTATATTATATAGGTACAACTGAAATTAAAAGTTAGTTTATCGTTTATTTGCTCACGGAAATATTTTAATATATTATGATGCCTCCTCATGCCTACTATTATTATTCAATGGTGTTTATCAAACTGTCATGGTTTGTTTTAAGAAATAAGCATTAATTTATAATCACGAATAAACCTTATTTTCGAAACTTTTGTTTCGAATTTTACGAAAGTTTGTGTTATCCACGCACGACGAAGTGATCCAATATTTAATTTAAAGTGTAAACGGTTAGACTATCGTATGGCAAAACGCCAAAACATCATTATTATGCGCAGAGTTTGTGATAATATAATTTATAGTAAGTAGTAGGTACCTACGTATGGTATAGTTTATGAATATATATAATGTCATAACAATATGCGAAATAAAACGTGACATTGTTCAATAATCATTTATATATATTTTTATTTATTTATCTCGTGACAACATGGAATATATATATACAGACATACAATTTAAGAAAGTACCTACCTACTACAATGTGTTATACATAAATGTACATAATATAATATAATAATGATATTTTACGGTACAGCGATGTTTGATAATATATTATTTTAACATTAGGTGTATAAAAATATACATAAATTAACGTTGTTCGGGCGGTTTTGACGTATGGAAATTGTTTTCGATCGGTTTTCGGGTGGTGGAGGGCGGAACACAGTTTCCTTCACCGAACATGTCACTAAAATCATTTATGATTGATTAGGGTCTCCGGTGCACGTTGTTTTCGGAGCAAAACGAAGCTTAACGCAATTTCCGCAACTTTGTCCCTCTCCGGGTCTCAAATATACGTTCATATAATATATTATTATGTGTATATTATACAGTTGCGCGAGTGTGTGTGTCTGATCACGTGTATATAATAGAGGATAACTGTCAATCAAACTTGAACGAAAAGTATGGGAGCGCGGTACGCTCCCTTCTGCCCCCATTTCGGTCCCATTGTAATGCGACGTGTCTTGTATTGATCACCGTGGTGGTGGTGGTGGTTGTGGCGGTGGTTTGACTATGGTGGAAGATTCGAGTTCGGGACGTCAAAAAGGAAAACCGACCGCACGTCAGCACCGTAAAATCTCCACACACCCCCCTCCCATCTCATCCAGGGTCGTACCTCTGGCCGCCGATCGTCTGGGGTCGTTTGATGTGTAGCGCGTTCGTACGTATATATTATATACATACAAGTATTACATATAATAATGCGGAATGGCTTTTTTTCGGTCGCTGAGTGCATCGCTATAGGTATATATATTTTATACTACCCATGCATATACCTCGTACCTAACTGTATATAAATAATAATATATAAACGTATAAATAGCTTAATACTATACAGAAATAAAACGTAAAGAAAATGGAAAGAATAAAAAAAACACGAAAACGAAAAAAACGTTATAATACTATCATCTCGTTCTTAATTATTATTATTTTATCGGCGAGACGGCCTGCAGCAACCACCTGCAGCAATGTGACCGGAGTGGTGCCGCGGGTGCGCAGGTCTAGACACCCGTCGTGTTGGCGTTGACGGTTGTCTTTCGGCGGTTCCTGACGCGAGACGGCCGGTCGTCGATGGTCTTCATGATCTCGTTCTGGATCTGCGCGAACGTCTTGCCCTTGGTCTCGGGCAGGAACCGGTAGATTAACAGGAACGACATCAGACACCCGGTGCCGTATATGAAATAGTTGACGTGTATGCCCCACTGGTCGGTGATGACCTGGTACATCTTGAGGCCGACGAACGATATGACGGTGAGCGTGACGGACGTGATCGCGCTGGCCAGGCCGCGGACGTTAGACGGAAACATCTCGCCCTGGAGCGTTGGCAACAGTGGCCCGAGCCCAATGCTGTAGATGACGGCGAACGATCCGATGGCTGTGAACGGTATCCAGGCGCCCAGCGACTCGAACCCGACCCACCTCTTGTAGTAGTACAGCCCGGTGACCAGCTCGAACGCGCCGCACCCGAAACACGAGAACAGCAGCAGCGGCCGGCGGCCCAGCTTATCCACCAGGTAACCGGTGACGAACGTGGTGCAGAATATCAACACGCCCAGCAGCATGGTGAACTGGTCCGGGGACAGCGTCTTGTCCGTGTCGGCGTGCGCGAACGTGGAAGACGCGTACGCCAGCACGGTGGTCATGCCGGACAGCACGTCAGCCGCGGCCACGATCTGGACGATCAGGAACGCCTTCCGACTGCACCGGGACCCGAACAGGTCACGCACCGACCCCTTGTCCTGGAGGTCGTCTCTGGCCTCGGCTTTGATGCGCATCAGCTCGCGGACGACTACGTCCGGTTCCGCGTCACCGTGCAGCCACTTGACCGACTCGTGCGCCTTCTTGTCGTCGTCCCGGAGCACGTAGTAGTACGGCGACTCGGGTATCCACAGGCACGTGCCCAGAAACGCGCAAGGCACCAGCAGCGAGTAGTACGTCAGCGCGTCGTACGACACGAGCGGCCCAACGCAGTACACGTACAGAATGCCGGCGTTGAGCATACCGTTGAAGAACGTGCTGAGCGCTCCGCGGATACCGTCGCCGGCTATCTCGCCAATGTAGATTGGCGCGACCGTGGTGATGATGCCGATGCACGCGCCCTGCAGCAGCCGCACCCAGTACAGCACGACGATCGTGTCGCTGTACAGCACCATCAGCCAGCTGACGATGTATAGGGGCCCGGTGAGCAGCAGACACGGTTTCCGGCCCACCACGTCCACGAGCACCCCGAACGGTATCGGCGACAGTAGGTTTCCCAGCTCCAGCATGGCGATCATCCACGACTGTTGTTCGTTGGTGGCGGCCATCGTCAGCCCACCGTTGGACAGCTTGGCCAGCACAGGCGACGGCCAACCCAACGACGTGCCGGCCATCATCACCGACAGCGACGCTGAAAAATAAACACCCACAACAATTATAATAATACCTAAGTATAATACGTCAAATATCAATTTTAATATGTATACAGTACGCGATAATCAGCTAGGGCTCGCGAGTTTAATGCACCAAACTAGAACCGTGAAATATTATGTGCATGCACTGATCGCACACTTAAAAATAGGGAAATATCCACTCGAAATTCGAAATTATGCGGTATAAATGTATTTTTTATTTTATTAGACTGCACGTTTACAATTTATCAATATATGTTAAAATAATTACATTTTATGAGAAACAAGTTCAATATAAATTCACAATATTATGTGTTCAAGCTATTGAAATTTGAAAGTTAGAGTTGAGAGGTAATAAATCGTATGCATAAAATATTAAAATTGAACACGAATGAGTATAATATTATGAAAAATAAATAAACAGAATAATTATAGGTAACTATTATGAAAATAATTATTTATTTTCAAAGAATTTTTGCAAAATAACTTTTCTGATTTTTAAAATATTAAAAAAGTTAATTGTATAGGTATTCAAATTTGGCCAAGGCCATAGTTTAACCTCCAAATACAAGACAAATAAAAAACTGTTATATGCAGTTATATAGGTGCACTATAACTAAAAAATAATTTTGTATTTAGAAAAGTGATAACTTAAAAGAAGTTTGTAGCTCACTCATTTTGAATTCAGAATTAAATTAATCAAAATGCAACATCATTAAATTCACAACTCTGATAATTATAAATAATATAAGGGCGTGTCGAATATAATATTACACTATAAATTAATAGGCGTGTAAACAATCTAGTGATGTAAAATTACAGTATATTGTAATAAACTTTAGACCGAGAATATTCTGTAACTTTCGACATTTTTATATTTAGCATAGTAATATCATTTATTGTATGTACACATTTTCTTCAAA
This sequence comes from Neotoxoptera formosana, assembly GCA_022818045.1. Taxonomy (NCBI): domain Eukaryota; kingdom Metazoa; phylum Arthropoda; class Insecta; order Hemiptera; family Aphididae; genus Neotoxoptera; species Neotoxoptera formosana. Next base: position 46,831,662 of record CM040633.1, read on the forward strand.
ATCACTCGATTTACCTAATGTAGAAGATAATATTCTTTGGTAATATTCTCTACTCACATAATTAAGTACTCCTATATCGTACCTACAGGTGTGCTAATGTTATAATCACAGTATAAAATGGTTTTCCATAGCAAGTTTTTACTCCAGATCAGTACATCTATAAGATTTGATTGGATTGTTTCTAACTCTCAAATATTGTCGAATATATAAATGGATTGTATTAATAGCCAATAATGTTTCAATGGTAACACATATATTTCTTTAAGATTTTTTTTTACAAGACTAAATTTTTAATATATAAATAATATTTAATAGTGAGGATACATCTGTAGGATGATATCACGACCGGACGACTTTCGCACAATGTTGTCGGCCCGATTCAGTAGTACACAACAACATCAAAGAACTGCGAGATTGGTGATTTTATATTATATTATTTCATATATAATATATGTTATACGACCGCACTTCAACTTTATTCGCTTAACGTCCGACAAAGCAGCTGGAAAATAATATAATAGCCAACTTTTCATAAAGCTTTGGAGGATTTCGGACGAGTTTTACGGAGTAAAGAGCGCCATTTTTACCTGTTTGAGTTACACAAAGATCTTATCATCCTTTGATGTCTGATCCTCTCCTGCTCTGATGTATCAACAACAAAAAAAACCGCGTGCGTTTCAATAAAAGATAATACTCAAACATGGAGGTGGTGTGCCGATAACTCCACATAATATTATAACCGACACAAATCTAATGTGAGGCCTACGTTCTATAGCAATATTATATTTACATCGTAAACTTAATAATTTATATACAGCATAAATACCTAACTGCATATTATTATTTTAATGTTTAACATTTAAGCTTTACATTCTTAGAATTGCATAGATTGGTGCATCGTAAAAAATGTATTTGTTTTTACAGAGAAGTATTTATATTACTTAATATATATATTATCACAGGGATAACCAAAGATTCGTCAAACATGTTCACCCACTTTATTGTTTAAAAATATATTTATTAGAATTCTGATTTCGGCATTGTTAAGTATACTAGTAGGTTAAATTTAAAAATATCAAGCCTTAGTTTATAACTTAAAGGCCATTATCCTTTGAAAATAATTAAATGATTTTTTTTTTAAATGTTGATGCATTTAAATCAAAATTTGAACGAGTAGTTTACTAGTTTTTGAGTAATGAAACAGTACTGAATAATGAAAATAATAATAAACCTTACACCCAAGTTAATAATGGTATAATTCTGGTTTTATATAAAATATATGGAATTGTAATAGTAAGTCTAATAATAGGTAACTAATTATTGAACCAGGATAACTTTTACAATATACAGTTTAATAAATTAATATTAATTACTAAAATGTTCATATCATCATAACCACGTAATATCTACTGAACCTATTATCATGGACTATTACCCTTCGTATCTAAACTTGAAGTTTATAAACTCAGAAACTATTAATCCGAATTCTGATTTATGTATAAAAACATTATTAAAAAAATTATTTCTCAAACGAATAACAATAAAAACAATGGTTTTCATTAAAAAAATGTGCATCGCCAAAGAACACTTTCTAAAAATTTCATAAAAAATCAATAAAAAAATCCGGTCTTTAATAAATTCGTTCAAATTTTGATTTTTCAAATTTTTAAGTTAGCGTAAATTAAATCATGAGTTGTAGCATGGTGTATCAACCCGCATGCATTTATAACTGAATAACTCATGTTTGATTTACTATAATCATTACCATATTATAATATATAATAAATATAATAATTTCAAAAAATTGCATGAGATTATTTATTTAATAATATTCCATAATTTATATTTCAGATGACGTAGAACACATTAAATCAGAAATTCCACATACCGAGTGTTCAGCATAAAACAGTTATTAAATCATTTTTTGGTAAGACATTTTTTTTTAACTCTTTTTAAAATTATTATCAAACTTAGTCATAGAATAGTGTAAATATTTTCAAAATTATGTAAGTGGTGTTTTTCATTTTCATTTATGTTTAACAGTTGCTAAGAAAATTTGAGAAAAAAACAAAAACAAAAATAACTTAATATTATTAAAAAAAATTTCACCGAGGAGTCTGTTATTTTATATCATTATTAGTTAACTTTAGACTAGATAACTAAAATTATATATTTATTAACGTTTGAACAATGGTTCGTGTGCTTATAATCAAAGTTGGAAACCGTAAATATTTTAAAAATATGAACTAAACAAAAATGCTACTACCAAAAATCACTGATTAAAATTGTCCATAGAATTAGCCATCTGAGGAACCCAACTAAAAAGTATGTTAATCATTTAAATTTACCTACATATCTATTATAAATAAATAAACACCTAAACTGAATTGATAAAATAATTAATTTTTTGAATATATATTATTATTGATAACGTTTAGGTATGCATATTTATTAATTAATTATTAAAATATAAACTGTAACAGATGTTTTAATTTTTTATATCGAGTAGAAATAGATCAACTAGTACTTAACAATAATTCAATTTTAATAATAAATAAAACAGTTAACATCAATGAACTAGACATTTTGTTAACGTATTTAAATGAAATCGAATATATTGTATTCAAAGTATAGTATATTAATATTATATAGCTAATAATATAGCTATAGCTTTTATTGTCATCAGATAATTGTATTTCATATTAATGTAAGCTGTATATATTTAATTTATTTTTTCTTATTGTAATATGTCTATCACGATATAAAATATACATTGTAATGTCAAAAAGGGCTAAGCCCGTATAACTAATAATAAATAATAAATAAATAGTATATTAATATGTATTAAATTAATTATTAGAAGAATAAACTCAGCCGTATTCTATAACAGTAACTGCACAGTGCACTTATAACATATAGCCATATAGGTACATACAAAATATATTATTATTCCTATATTTTCACGCTAATGGGTTTGTTTAACTGTTTTCGGTTACAAATAATGAGCCCAAATCTGCATCACAAGGGAATACAAAATTAATAAATCATAAAATTGAAAATGCAAACGAGGTCTGAACTCCGAAGTAAAGAATAACATTCCGATTTTCATTTAACAGCACAGCTGCAGTTATTATAATAACAAATGGTAGGTATTAATTAAAATCTATGCAAAATGAAAGTAAAACAATAATACAATAATGAAAATAATATATGATTTAAATTATACATTGATATATATTATATTACTACCTGGGTATGTATAGTAGAGATTTATTTATATAAAAATTAGTTTAAATTGATAACCTAATATGGATTTATTGCAAACTAGTTTGTACTAGTTAGTATACAATATAAATCTCTTTTGGGGATTTTTAACTTTTAAATAAAATATTTCTGAAAATATGTTTTATTTAAACGTAAAACTATGTTAATTTAATTTGTCGTGTACATTTTCATTTGCGGATAATGACTTAGGTAATGTCAGTAAATTATTATTTAAAAAACATAATTAAAACCAGCTAAAATGCAAAAATATAAATTAAATTAAATAACACATTTTACTATAATTTTATTGATATTTTTTCTACAAAGTTAAGATTTCTAACTTTTGAATGTTTTGATTTTTTATTGTTTCTTTATATTATACACACTATAAACTTAATTGGAGGAATTGTCCATTGACGACACTCCTCTAAACGATAGGATGATTTTACTGTAAATTGTAGTATGAATTTATTATGCCTTATTGACGATTTACAACACGTAAAACACATTAATACACGATGATCATAATGAAAAAAAGTAAAATACAAAATGTCTTTTTAATAAGTAAGTAGATTTTAGTTATTTGGAAGATTTTAAAAGTTATAGTTATAAAAAATTAAATTTTAAAAATCAAACAACAATGTTCTGCTGCTATTTAGCTTTTGTTTTAGATTCTGAGCGGGGCAATGAATGTATGGGTTTTTATTTTTTATTTTTTTGTGTGTATGTATACACGATAAGTAATCAAAATAATGCTTTGATTTTTAACTTTAGTATCTTTTAGTATCTCTTTAGGTGAGAAAATGAATCTAGTAGGTACTTTTGAGAGGTCAAAATTTAGTAAATTAAGTAGTTCATACTGTAGCAGAAAAATATTTTATATTATGTTGATATTTAAAAAATATTATTATATATTATACACACAATGAAATTTTTAAATGCAATGTTTTCAGAAAAAATTAACTCAACCTACTGTATTACTTATAGTAAAATAAATAACTTTAATAGCGAACATAATATCATAAAATATACTTAGCTAGTTATATAGGCTGGCGGCCTGTCTTCCCTCAGAATCGTTTTTCGTATACAATGATTTTATATCATTACATTTTTAATTTAACACATACATTACAGTTAACCACACTACACCTAATGTACAGCAGAGTGGTACCCATTTGACCAAATTTTATTTTTTTATGAAAGTTACTGTGGTCATATTCGTCATCATTATATTTCTGTAAACATAACATGATGGCAATAGATTAATTTCACGTACCCAATATGAACGATTTAAGTGTCCTCTATGATATTGAATAACTAAAAAAGTAAAAAGTTAGACGGGTTCGTGGAATCTAGATGAAAGCAAATCTGATGGAATGGATGTAAAACCCAAACTTTTTTACGTTTATGATATACATCACGTCATCACTGATGTACATCGTTCATATACACGGGAAAATGTAATGTACTTATAATTACAAGAATGAAATGGCGCACAAAAGTTAAGTAAAAGTTTTCCTGTTGAACAGTATGGTATAGTGCAGTTGTGGTTGAACATTGCTCTTATTTCTATAAAATTAATTAACAAATTATACACTTAGTAAAATTTAAAAACTAATGTAAGACATTAAGAATTTTGCATTTGATATTAAACTCGTCCATACGATTATGGTTTATTTAAATGTTGCTCTATGAGGACATGATATAAGCAATAACAACAATTGGTCTTAAAGCCTAAAAGTTGTAGATTATTGAAAATATAATCACGAAATAATGTGTGTACGAATAAGTACGATTGTTATAATTGATGAAAATTGTTATTAATATTATGTTAATGACTGTGTTCGCAATGACGGATACAAGGGGGGGGGGCAAAGAGCAACCCCCTCCCTTAGGCCCTAATTAGTGTAAAGGAAATAATGCAAATAATTAGCCTTAAATACAGGTTAAAAAAAAGTAATTACATTTTTGAAAATTCGCATCCTCCCCCCTTCCTCCTGTGGTGACTTCTAGATCCGCTACTGTGTGTTTGTGTCTTTCAACATTTATATTATAAATATTGATAACCGAAATGAATAAAATAAAGTATAGGTATATTTTTAGGTATGTATCTATAGATGATTTGAAAGTGTTATATCAAATGAATATTTTAAATTTCAAATATTAAATGAAGAATAAAAAAGATTTATGTTTTTGTAATAATCAAAACATTGAAATTAATTATGCAACCAAAACAATAGTTTAATATTTATGACCATAAATGGTACTTGTATAAAAAGTAATAAATATAAAAAGTTAATAAAAATATAAATGATATATTATGTAGGTTCCCATAATTTAATGTTTTTACACATTAAATTATATCAATGGCGTATTTTGATAACTTTTTCTGGTTGGTCGAGAGGGAGGGGGTGGGGGGTTGAAAAATCGATTAATCATCAATAGAAATTATAAAAATAAATATAACAATAAAAAATTGTTTGCAAGTGAAAAAAAAATGTATTAATTTAGAGCTCGGTAAAATTTTAAAATTAACATTTTTTTAATTACCCATACATTAGAACTAATTATTATATTAATTTAATCACATTATAGTATATTACCAAATAAATGTGTGAATAATGTACCGTGATCTTTATAATGTTGTTATTATTTAGGTCGTTAGTGGATTTTCAAATAAACGCTTAAATTGTTTACACAATATTTAATATTATAACCAAATTGTATTAACTATTAAGCGATTTTGATATTATTATATTTTCGATGATTAAGTGTAGGTAGAAGGTCAGTGTGAAAAAAACTTGTTGACAATTTCATTTGGTGTTTTTACATAAAGAACAATTGCCCCATGGATAGAGGAAAGAAAACATAACGCTTTTTTCGGTTCAGAAGTCTTGCAGTAGAAGATTTACGAGTCGACGGGGGGTTTGTCGGATTTACCTGTGAGACTAAAACCAAGCAATATTAACTTTTCGGGAACTTTTTGATTATTTCGTCCATTTTTCACATCCGGTGTTACAAAAACCACTGTGCCCCGGGTACGAAAAACCACTCACCCGGGGTGTACAAATATTTATTTATATATGTATATAATATTATAATATACGTATATACCTATAAACAAATATGTACACTAACCTATATATAAACTAATATATATATATATATATATATATAGGAGTATAAAACGTAACGATTTCCTAATGGAAAAATTCACGACCCACATTTTTCACTTTTGCAAAGCCAACCGTCCGTTTTTACCGAATTTGTATGCGCAGTCGAAACCTGAATAAAGCTATTAGAAATGAAAAAAAATGAGCGAGGGTCGGAAAAACAGCATACATACTTTTGCGGGCACCTTACCCCTATGTGTAGCACACAACACACATTTGATATATATTTACTAAGGCGAAAAATAATCGTCACGAAACCGACATAAACGTGATAAGAGTTTCGGACAACGACGCGACGACGTCCTGCAGCGAAGAGAGTGCAAATGATCATTTGACAGAGCGTTATGTTTAAATAAGCGTTTTTCCGCCATACATATAAATATACGGGGGCGCCATGTGTTCTGAACAGTTTAGAAAACGAAGGGATGCTTTTGTGACCGCACCAGCCATTAACTTGTAACGGGTTAATGGAATTTCCCTATACATACGGCATATATACGTACGCGCGACTGGCACCACACACACTCGCGAGGGCTATATACGTACATATATTATACGACCGGGCCAGCCGATGTTTTTCACGACCCGGGACGTAAAAGGGATTTGAGTGTGTGCGCGCGTGTGTGTGTGAGAGAGAGAGAGAGAGAGGGAGAGAGAATAAGGGCGCCCGTAAAGTGGGAGAGAGATTAGAAAAAAAAAATTTGATTTACGACACGCGTTATAGCTTTTGATATTCACTCCTGCAGGGTCGGGGATATAATATTATTATATGAAATTTGGCGAATCCGTGCGACTCTAGACGAGGTGTGTACGGGTGACACTCACGTTTATTTTGCACCGAGGATAAACTATACGACGCGTATGCTAGCTATTACGTATTTACTACCTATTTTAACAAAAGGTATTATATAGATTTCCTCGGCGTAGGCTGCAAATTACGCGCATATTATCTCATACGCGAGTATATACCTACCTACCTACCTACCGATCTGGCTACATATTACTTACCACGGCCAGGGCCCGATTCGAGTGAATACCTGTAATATTTTGATCAATAAATAAACTAATTACCGAGAAAAAACGCTGTCGACATTTCGCGAGCCCTTTTTTCGCATGCGTTTTCTAATGGGTGCTCAACATTACACGACTTCGACAAACTGAGGGAATCAAATATTATTATATCACCTAAGTATTTTTCTTTTCAGTTATTTGCGGTGAGTCGTGTGTACGATATATATATATTATATAGGCAATACCAATAAACCAGGTCTACGGTATCGGGTACATGGTGCACGCCGATAAAAAATTGTCTATACAAACACACCGAGCACGCACGTAAACATTAAAATATACAAATTTAAGTAGGTACTAACTGCAGCTAGGTTCGGTACATATAATATATTATTATACCGCGTCTTGTGGCGAGTGTAACAATCATTATAAAATATTAAGTATGGCATGGCACTTTTGAGTACGACATCCCGCACGCATAAAATACACTCGATTGTACCTCATTATTTATGCTTAAATATGCTATATGCTATTTAAATTCAATCTTCTAATCAACGTTTTATGTTTGAATAAGGTTAAAGTTCAATTTTAATCACTAATTTATTATATTTACATCGTTGTATATTAATCGTTGATTGAATAATAACGTTTAATGTACCGTGGCGGAGATGTTGTCAACTATTTTTATGACGCATCGAGATCCACAAACACCAACTCAATACTCACCTCGTACTCGAATTTAAACCTTAATTTCTGTCACTAGTGAATTCAATAGATTTGCTAAAAGGCTCAATAGAAGTGTTTGTGAGAAGAATAATCATGTCATGCAGCGGTTGCATACTATACCTACTTGGGACCCGGTCCGGATTTGGGGTTGTGGGAGCCCCAGGGTTCGTAAAAGGTAGTAAATTAAATAATGAGTAAGTCAACTATTTTTAATATTTAAATCAAATACCATTTCCGTCTACATTTGCTAGAAAATGTACAAATAAATAGTGAACAAACTTATTTCCGAGGGGGAAAGTTCTCATAAATTGAGTTTAGTGGAGGCCCCTGGGAAAGGGATCCATGCCCTCCCACTAAATCCCAGCCCCGCTTGCGTCCTCCCAAAAGGTATATTTTACAGTAAATTGCGAAGTTGCGTTCCATTTCAGGGACTCAAGTCAGCTATATCATTATTATCGATGTTATCCTGGAACCAACATTTAATATAAATTAATAGTTATTATAAGCTATAGTATTTTGAATTTTATATTTAATTTAATTTAGGTTTTTATTAATATTGTGACATTATCAAAAAATAAATAACTATAAGTAAAAAAATATCGATCAATTTACAAAATCTACAAAATACAGTGTTTTTTTTTATCGGGAATTGTATAGTATTCAAATATAATATTATAGATATTTTAGTTAAAGTGATAATTAGCGTTGTCTTATAAAATATCAAGTTAGAAAACAACTTTGAAACGTACAGGTATAGCCGTATAGGTAAAGTGTATAAAATATGTACTTTAATTTACTTTAACTATAGTTATTTTATACGTTAATATCATTCACTAGGTACTTTAGAGTGTTAACCAATTGTACAAATTGTTTTTTGTTAATTTACTATACTTACAACAAAAATATTTTAGTCTTTTGATAAGATTAACATCGTAGTCGTCAATTATTCTACACTTAGGTATATAAATATAAACTATTATTTCTAAAATTACGCGTATACCTGCATGTATATGTAGGTACTTACTTTATTGGGAATCAAAATGAAATGATAAGTTAAAATAAAATATTCAATATTTCCTATATTTCTTTATACAACTGTAGCATATTATAGTTGGTACTACACAAGCAGATGAATTCATCGTTTATATTATCAAAGTGCATTCAAATAATCGACTTTTTTAGTATCGATTTTCGAGACCCAACTAGATTATAAAAAAGCGTAGGTAATAAGTATACTGGGACGCAAGTAGTATGCACCGTCTGCTGCTTATTAACTATTATCCTAGAAGGCTATAGAAACGATTTGCACTCCTAAGGCATGACATTGTCACACTGATGTACGTTTATCTGTCATGAAAACTAACAGGATCCATTATTTAAGTTAATATTAATTTTTTTATCATATTTTGTAAAAAACAAAAAAAAACCCATGTGCTGTATTATATTCTTGACTTTTGACTTCCCTCCCTCCCATCAAGATTTATATTAAAGCGGACGCTCTTGTAACTTGTGCACGACACATTATTGTCATACAATACAAAAACGTTAACTTGTCATCTCTTAAAGTCTCTCATGCTTACTCCTTTGTTTTAAATCGAATTTTAATGGATACCATTATTATCTAAATCAATAGTTAGTAGACCGATCTAATATTACTGCAATACCGCAGCATTCGAATCTGAGACCAGCCCAAACCGCCGAGCATTTGTCATTATTACTAGTAGCCTTTCAAGCAATCACCTTGAGACTTATTACAGGTGTTCCACAGTGATAAACATAATAAATGATGCAGCCTCCCACAGAAACATAAACAATTATCGACAGTATTTGATTTTGCAAAATAGTCACTACAAAAGATTCCACATAAACTATAAAGTCAATTCAATTTTAAAATAACATAATTTAAAATAATAATATAATATCTAAGAATTTATACGGACTAAATAAAAATTTAATTTTAAAATTCTATTCGTGCTACAAATCATCAACTGTATTTTACTTTATCTACAAAGTAAATATTGCTAACGTAAAACAGATTTCAAATTACCTATAGCAGGTATATTAATAAAATAAAAAATGTAGTGTATTTAAATTTTATATTCTGTGAAATGCAACAAATCCATAACATTTTATTTTTTTAGTTTTGGTTGGAAAATACTATATTTCAAAGATAAATGACAAACAATTAGTGGCACACAGCTGCACTAACTAAAAAAAATATACATATTTACGTTGTCAAAAGTGGTATTTTAGATATTTTTAAATGTATAAAAAGCAATAGAACAAATAAATACATCAACTCTGAGAATCTCAAACATATTTTGCGTAGAATGAATGAGGTATACATTTTAGTGTTTATATACTTACTCACCAGGCATGGTAGGTTTTGAAACATTTTGAAATATTATATGTTTTAGGCCACTAAGTAGAACTGAAAATTCTTCAAAAATTTCATTGAAAACATAGTTTAATTTAAGATATTTCGATTAATTGTTTTTTTTTTTTAGTGTAATTAATACCCTTTCGATAAATTTATTCACACCATAAAATTAATGAAAATATATTTTCAATAGAATCTCTTATGTCTTTTATCGATGTAATATCATATCATCAAGTTTTTCACTCTGTCCGATTTACAATTGTATAAAGTAATTAAAATATGGAAAATGTTTTGAGCTACTATTTAAATATCGGAACATTTAACTCAACTGATTGATTCAATGTAATGGTTATTGTTCAAGGTTAGATAGGAATTGTTTTTTATTACTTAAGTTAATTTTTTTTAATTCTTAGAATTTAAATTTAATAACTTGATCATCGATTCATCTACGAATCAGTTATTTTTATAATGTTGTATTTGTATTTTAATTGTATTAGTATTATCATTTGTAATTTTGTTTAAAAATTATCTCCACAAATTATAATAGTCATACTCTTATCTAAACCAAAAGAAAGTTTAAAAAAATTATATTATACATCTATATTTCTACGAAAATGTTTATGTTTATGTTAATAATATGTCCAGTATTTATTTTTAACAATATCTAGTCCAAAATATTTTTTTTTTTATACTTTCTGAAATTATTTATCACATTGTGTCTTAGCAAACGTTTTAATACGAAAAATATACTAAACTTAAGTTCTTAAAACTACAAAATTATGTAACACGTGTAAATAAATACTTAAATTAACCACCATAGGAATTGAATCACCTATTTGAAAACTATTTTTACAAAATATTGAAAAATGAGATATTAACGTGGAATGTGTTTTCTATGAATAGACACATTATAGGCAAAAATGTTGAAAATAAAGATTTTATTTTAAGGTGTTTAAATAAAAAAAAAAATAATATATTTATTACTGGTAGCGTAAAAACGGGTTTTTTTCAAAATAATTTTCTCTAAATTATCTTTTTTTATTAGACATATATCGTTTTTCAATTTGGTGGCTCTATGAAAATGGTGGTTAGGAATATGGAAATTCGTATTAAATATTAAAATTGTATTAATATATTTTTCCTAAAGAAACCGTTTACACTGATCACACTGGTCACAGTACAGACAACATTTAAAAAATTAAAACTTCTAATATACGACATAAACGTAATACAATAATAGCGATTGAAGAAAAGAAATCATGAAGTCTAAAAGTGTTAGTTTCAATTATGATAAATGGAAGATAAATTATTGCGAACGTTAGAACTGTTATTGTCAACAATTATGTATATATATGATAAACAAAATACAAGTATAGGAAGTTGCAATAATATTGTGAATCAGCGTTACCTATATTTCAAAAATCAGCTAACCCTTAGTATTATTATAATAAGACTGAAAAATGTTTTTCATAAAATAAGGACTACTACTGTTAAAATTAAAACATTTAACGTACATAATCTCTTAATCTCGTTGTTGTTGTATTATTAATAATCTTTTATATATATATATATATAATCGTTTATCTTTTAAGTCGATAATTAAAACTGTATTTTATATAAAAATTAAGGCGTATATAATATTATTATGCTACACAAATATTAATTATTTTCTCACAAATTATCACGCTCATCGAAAATAAATGTATAAACATTATTACCATAAAGCTTATAAATAATTACGATTAAGGCGAAATAATAATAGTATGTAACAAATAATCAATTAGTAAAAGCTAAATGAAAAACTGCGGAAAACTCGTAAAATAGGTGTTGTGGGTGTGTAAACGTTGAGATATTATTATTATTATACAGTTGCCGATGCGTTATGGTACGACCATCTGTAGCTGATTTGTAACGACATCGTCGAAAGACTCGAAAGACATCGTCGGAAAGTCGCAGTCTCCTCGTCCTAAAGATATTCCTATTAAAATATATATTATATTATACTGCATTCGCGTGTGGTAGACACCGTGTTCGTATTTTATTGAAGTTCCTCCTCCTCCACGCCTGTCGGAGGCGTCCTATCCGCTGCAGCACGCGATGCGCGTGCATCATTGTGATATACGTGCCACGTGTGATTATAGTGACGACTTTCGAATTAAATCCGCACACGAACTTTGCGCTAGATCTAAATGGGTTATTTAATTATGCGCAAAGTTTCGTTGGTTATCACTGTACGTGCAATGTCGAGTAACGCCTGAATCGTGTACCCATATACTCGTTGCAGGTATATATAGGTGCCTACCACATAATATACGACGAGTATGATCAACCGCATAACATTTTTACGAAATCGGTTCAATCGAATCCTACTCGTTCGCGTTGCACAGAGACGTCGATCGGTTGGGGGGGGGGGGGGGCGGTCGGTTTCGAGTGACATGTTCGGCGAACAACAGTTTAGGCACAGGATTCGTGAATTTCAATCAACTGCAAAGGCGAGTAGGTAAAATATATCAATGTATATAGACTTTCGGCAGAAACGGGATCGAGTGTAATATCGCGGTGATCGATATAATTTCATAATCAGCAATGGCGGACTAAACTTAAATTTTAAACGACGCAATTTCGTCTTCAAGTATTTACCACCACTACCACCACCTCACAATTATACACTTCAATAATATATATTATTTACTTATAACAAAGTTATGATGTAAATATAAACGTGGCCGAACATTACCATGGACTTCGACGCCACTATCACCACCGCGTTGAAAAGTTGACGGGACTGCGTTCGCCCATTTAGACTCGCAACCACTAGTTAATTTGTAAGGCATACCTAATTTTTAACCCATGGTCGAATAAATTCAAAACGATAATTTCATATTATACATACAATATTTAAATACACATTATGCTACAATAGTTTTGTATTTTTTTATAGGTATGTCATGAAAATATAATTAAAACAACAATATTTATTACCGATTACGGTTCATTTTAAAACCATAGAAATTAAATGGATCCTAACGAAGTCAATTTAAACTTTAGGTTGGGCCTGGGTCCAACCTTGCTCATCCCTGCTGGCCACTGACTTTATGTAACGCTATTATTAATTTCGTCGCGGTGGCCGTATTCAATGACGAGATTAAACGAGATGGGTTCGAGGGCTCGGCTTTACAACCGGCTCGCCCGGTTTTTAACCGGACTTACAACACGCCCGCGATATACATACCGACGAAGGCGGCCACGTACTGCCGGCCGACCGGCTTGTTGAAGAACCCGCCGATCATAGCGGCCAGCCGGGGCGACGGCGGCGGCTGCGGCTGCGGTGCTATGCGGCACGTTCGGGCCGGCTGTTGCTGCGGCGGCGGCGGCGGCGGCGGCGGCGATGCTGCGTCACCGTCCGCGTCGGCGGCGGCCGCGTCACATGTTCGGGACGACGCCAATGCTTACGGGTTTGGTCGCAACGGTCGTCCAACGACGGAAGATATCGACGCGATCCCTGCAGGCTGCAGCCGGTCGCGTTCGGAGTCGGCGGCGCGGATGACGGACGGACGGACGGACGGGTGGGCGGACGGACCGACGGATGGACGGACGCGCGACACTGCCTGAAGACGGACTGAAAAGCAATTGCCGCCCGACGCGCCCGTGTCACGTGTATATAGACGAGCGAGCGCGCTCGAGCTCGAGTTTGTGTGCGTGCGCGCGCGGCCGTGATACGCGACGGTACGTACGTACGTAAAATAGTGATGTGCACACACGACGGATGACGATACCTTTATGTAGTGTCACTACACGCGTGTCTACTACTCGGGTGGTGTGTTTCAGTAATTACGTTATCATATTGTCGTAATATGTATTATTATATTTTATTGTAATGGCACGTCGTTACGCGTATTGATAGCGGCGCTCGTCGGGGTTATTACGGCTATACATTACTCGTCGTATTATTCGTACGGCGAGATAATATCATCGCAACGCGGCTCCGGTGGAGGCGGCGATGGGCGCGGTCAAAAGGCGGCGGCGGCGGCGGCGGCGGAGGAGATGGTTTTATTTCGTGATGTGCGACGTCTGTCACCTAGAACGTTGAAAAGCTTTTTTCTAGAATATTCCTCTCCGCCGGCCTCGGAATCGAGAACTTTATATTTTGGAACCGGAACCGGTCGAGATCGCTAACTCGCTGACATAACCTTACCACGATTTCTGGCCGTATAGGGTACAACGGCACACACAATACACACTCTAATCAATAGCTCCGGTCATTTTTTTTTTTTTTTTTTTGAGATTTAAGCTCCTCCGTACACTGCATGTAATATAAATTGTATGATTTGTCTCGCCATTCAATTCAATATCATTCGAACAGTCTTATAGAATACCTACGCAATACCGGGACATAAACGCGGAACCGAAACCAGATACGCACCAGGACCGCAATAACCTCTAAAGATTCGTTCGTTTCAATACTACATCAAGATTTGTATAATATTTCCGTCGCACCGTCGTTTCATGAGTACGGTTAAGTTTTTTTATATTATAGGTACAATATCGGGCGAATGGTGATATATTATAATAATGAAGACTATTGCGACTCCAGACTTATTCTAAAAATGAACTACAATGTTATTCACGCTTTACATTTTTTTTTTCTTTTAATTTTCAAGCTATTCGGCGACGTGAACGCTTGTATCAAAGTGTATCCTCGTGAAAGCGGTGACAAATTAAAATTATATTCACGTCTGGCTGGAGAGGAGACTACAGCAAAAGCAGCAACGTTGAAAAAAGGACGTGCCGCTCCGAATAGGTTTCAAAGCGAAATAGTTTAGTTTAAATAATTGAGAGTTCGTTTGAAACACACACAAAAAAAAAACAACTTTTTAATTAACAATTCTATTAATAATAAATTGTATTTATTTATTATATGGATAGTGGATGGGGGTACGTTACGTATACCATAATACCTACTCGTCACTACGTGATTTGAATTGCGATTTTTTTTCTCTCTAACTTTTAAAGTAAACAAATTGAACAAATACTTATATTATAATTTAAATTTATGTACATAATTACATATTATAATAGCAGGTAGATGGAAATCAATTTGTGAATAATACACTGGAATACTGTATGATCACGTGATAAGTTTGTCTCCACAAGATTTTCCGGGTAACATTTTTTGTGGAACATTATTAAAATGTAAAACGTGCATTAAATTAATCATACCTATTTTTTCCGTTTAAATGTATAATTTTATTAAGATCATAAAAATACAGTTCCTCCATTTTGAAAATATTATGTTATTTAAACATTTTCTATAAGTATCGCTGTACAAAATAAAACGATGATTACTAATTACGATTTACCGATATATAGATATACTGTTACATAGGTATAATATTATTATATATTATAATGTTGCTGGATAAAATATGATAAGAAGTCAATATCTTTATACTCTGAATGTAATTATTTGATTAAAATCGAAAAGACGACGTTATTATGAACCGACTTAGAATCGGCCACACGAGAGTAACTCATGGATACCTAATGGAAAAGACCGAGCCTCCTATATGCCGCTCTTGCAATTCTCCCTTGACTGTTAAACATATCATCATACACTGCCAATCCTTCATGGAAGCCAGAAAAGAATTCCAAATACCAAACAATCTCTACGAAGCCATAGGACCCTACTCAGATATTCCAAATATAATTTCATTTATCAAAAAAATTGAAATGTACAACCTAATTTAACCAATTTTTATAATTTATTTTTTATTATCTATCTTTTATTTTCTCTTTTTCCCTCAAACACCAGTGTAAAATCCCGCCTATTTACATAACCAAATAATCTTGTAAGCTAATAACCTTGTTGTTGATGCTGAAACAATAAAAAAAAAAAATTATTTGATTACTGGTTAGTCATCATTGTTGAAGTCATCTGGCAAAAGAAAGACGAGAGATAAAATGTGTTTTTGAAATAAGTACATACCTCCATACATTTATCAGTAATTCGTAATCGTTTTTCACCCCATATTGAGCAGAGAGTATAATAAGTATACTAACACACTGGTACAATTATAAACCTTGTAGAATTCAATTGTTCTGCGATCGTAAGGGGAATGGATTATTTGAATACACTTTAGGCATGATGTGATTTGATTGCCCATTTGCGTAAGATCACTTGAACACGAACAAAGCAAATATAATTAGAGACCCACGGTTTATGAAAATTACAATATTATGTTCCACCACATTGCAAAATCCGCAAACACCGGTAAAGTCAACAGTTTTATTATTATCTTATACATTTTCTTTTTAAATTTATCTTATCTTAACCAATATTTTATGCCTTGTATGAATGTGTACCAACGTTTTATTCTAATGTTGAGGTCATATAGCAATTGATAAGTTGTGAATAGAGGCGAGAAAAATTCATTAATGCAATTATTGCGATTGTTGTACTAAGATGTTAGGTGGCTATGTTTTGTCGTAAAGCGTTTATGATATTTAATTTAGTTTAATTTTAATATTTTTACACTGAGTAAAATTGTTTAATTTATTCTCAAAAATATTAATATTATGTAGAAAATGTGTATGTATTCAAAACAATTTACTGAATGGCGTCACATTGCCTATTTGGCTATATCAATAATAGCACACAGATAACTTTCCTGCTCTTTTTATCTCTTATTAACTTAAAGTTCTGCAATATTTTCCCCGTTCGTTCATGTATTTTTATAATCTATAATTCTAAAGTAATTATATGAACAATAAATCTATGAACCTAATGTCTGTCGCCAATTCAGACCCACCTTTCAAATTAAATTTTTTTTTTGTTAATACTGATTTTTAATTTTAAACTGATTTAAACTGATTTTTTTTAAAATTTATATACTTTTGTTAAAAATGTGTTATTATTACTATTATTCATATTGTAATTTCAATCTAATTTATATAAACCATTTTTGTTCATATAGGGTTCAAGCCCGTAAATCATAAGTACATAAATATCATATGGATTAACTCAATGTATGAATATCAGAATAGATTTATTGTACACATAAAAATTAATTCATTAACAATGTGTTATGTATATTATAATAATATGGAACAATATTATGAAACATTCGATCTGGATAAATAATATTGGTAGATATATAGTCATATATTGTATGTTCAAACAGCGTCCTAGCGATAACATTAATTTATAAGCCACCAATAACTTACAAAATTACATTAAACAGCGTGTAATCATTTAATTATATACGATATGTCATATTTTAATTTTTGATAAAATCGATTTAACTTATTATATAACGGTTCATTTACTATGACTATTAAACACTAAGACACGTACGATTTGTAATCTAAAAATGTAGACTATTTATTTATTTGAAAATATACAGAATTATATCCTTCTGAATAACTGTTTGATTATTTCAAAT
Source organism: Neotoxoptera formosana (assembly GCA_022818045.1). NCBI lineage: Eukaryota > Metazoa > Arthropoda > Insecta > Hemiptera > Aphididae > Neotoxoptera > Neotoxoptera formosana. The sequence continues at coordinate 46,849,658 of CM040633.1, forward strand.
ACTTCACCAGTTTTTTAAAACATCATTTAAATCGCTTGTCGTTTTACGTCAGACGCTGTTGCATGTTTTTAATCGCCAAAACGCTTTTGTTTTAACAACGATTTGAGTTTGGTAATACAGACGGGAAGAACTTATATATGTATAGCTAGTACTGTAAACACGACGTCTGTCTGAAAAATAAGAAAACCCATGAAGAACAATAAACAAATGTTCGCATACAATTTCATAAATTGATACCATCTATAGTTTGTGCATCTTACATTGTAAAGTATGATATAAGAGTTTTTGTTTAAAATAAACAAGTTTAAGAGCTTATTTAATGATTTTATGATTACTTAAAATTGTTCTAGAATTTTGATCCTTAAAAACATATTATTTAAAGTGTTATGTATATCAATATTTTTTTTTTATTGAGATTTGAAAAGTATTTAAAATATGTTTAGACAATGTATAAAATTAATTGTATAAGCTTATCGCTAAAATATATAATCATTAATTACTATACAATCTTCCAAGATATCATATTTTATTAGTACACATATTTTTTTTTTATTTCTATTGACAACAATAAATGTAAATGTCTTATTGCATATGGTCCATTTAACACTATTGAATATTAATTATTATAACTTTTACTGAAAAATAAATAATCAACGAGTCATAAACTCATAAGCATAACTATTATTAATTATGATATACCATAAATTATTAATAGAGATATTGGTAATATTCTAGTATATTAAAAATATTAATTGTATAATTTTAACATAGTATTAAATGATTATAATTTTAAATCATTTTATACAAAATCAATTATGTAAATTTAATATTGTTTGATTTTCATTGGTTTTTTTTTTATTAAGTTGTAGTCAAAACCATTGTTGCAAATTTAACATATTTTAAAACATCTGAGATTATGTATCAACACCTAAAAAAAATTCCTTTCGATGTAAAGTTCTAAATTTCTAAAAAAAAATATACAAACCATATAATGGATATTTCATTAAATTCAAAAATCGACATTTTTTAGTAGTTTAAAATTATCATATTATATAGTGGTTTAAATGTTAATTATTGTACGAACACGAGTAACACTGCAGCAAAATCACGCCACCAACATATATTACATAGCTATACTGTTAACAATGTTAAACTGCTTGTATATCTATAGTAATATTACTTTTAGCCCAAATGAAGCAACGAATGTCAAGTTTTCTATTGTGATATTATCACGGTTTCAAGTAAATCAGGGAAAAAACCAGTCATGTTTACTTCATTTACATCTTAATGTACCTACTTAAGTTTTAAATTATTTAAATGAAACGACGTTGTAAATTGCAATAATAATAATAATACACTGTGAATGTTTTCAACTGATAAAAATGTTCTCATATAGTTTAAATAATCTCACTATATACATCATAAACTAGTAAAAAAAAATATATATATATTCACATCATCACATCTAATGGAAATATTGTTTTATAATGAGACTGCAGTTATACATCATAATAACTTAAACTGCATTAGTCCACTGAACACTCTAATGATATTTTTCAAGTCATGCTGTCACGATGATTATTAGGTTCCCTACTATATTATATACTTACAAGTTACAATAAATATATTTTTAATTGTTAAAATGTTAAGTCCGCATGATCGGTTTGATTTGGATAATTGTTTTTTTTATATCATTATGACTTCAGAGTTAAAAATATATTATGAAAACTTTTTGAATTCGTATTTTTTGCATCTAGATAAACAATTTATAAAATCATAAGTTCTTAAAATATACTATCTAATATTCAATAATATACTTGATTTGATACGCAAAAATGTGTTGACGAAATGCCCCTACGTAGCAAGTCATAAAACATTGGGGGTTTATTTAAAGAAAGCTTTAAAGAAAAGTTTGAATAAAACAATTTATTAAATTTAATATTGATAATTTCAGGACTTTTTCGAACGGCATTTGAATATTATATAGTTTTCGATGTGCCGAGTGCATATTTTATACGAGTCACAACTTTCAGTGGCCTCTTAAATGTGATACTTAAATACGTATTATAAGACTTTAAGACTGATATAAGGTAATTCGTCGGCTTAACCACTGTGATTCATAGTTTGCTGTAAAGATAAAGCGATTTATGTAATTTTGAATTATTTATATCGAATGAACAAGATTAAATGTTCAAATATTGTATTACTTATATTTAATACAACATTTGTATCATAATTATTGATGCTACATAAATTATATAATACTAGTTTTGCGTAAAAATTCATGCTATAAATAAAAACGATAATCCAGAGTAATTGTGTGAATTTTTTAATTTTTTATATTTAATGTTATAATTTATAATTATATTGTTAATTATCATTATGTTGTATAACATGGACATTTTTCCACGTGTTATAATCGTTGATCAATTTTTATTGTACGTATTAAGTAATTACCTAGTTAATTAATTCTTTACAGATTTGATAAGTTTGTGCATATAAGCTATATAGTATCATATTATGTTTGTAATATAAATAGGCACTATTTACACCATACGTAGCTAAAACAGTATCGATAAGAGAAGGATTTTTTTTTTTTAAGCACAAGTGTAAGAACCTGGTTATGCTATTATTACGTGCACTAGATTAAGTGTCATTTCCTCTTTAATCCTCATTGTAATCTAGTTTATATACTCGGGCACAAGGTCATTGGTATCTTGAGCTTATAGTGTGTATAATTTATAGCTCATAGTGTAAATATGACTAGTTTGGCGTTTTAAATGCACTCATTTTTAGTAAAAGCATTTTTTTTTTTTTTTTTTAAACCGAGTTTTAGATTTTATTTATATTTATTGGAATTGTTTGGTTTGTATTTTAACATTATACATTCATTAGTAAGACGAGGTTAAATAGTTCCTAAATTCAGACGATTGTTGCATTGTAAAAATATACAGTCACAATTCCATTGGTTGTTTAAAATTATGACGGTATAAGAAAAGACTACCAATATACTTGTTTTTCTCTTACTCTCTACCCAGTAAACATCTATAGTAAACAGATCAAAACAGATACATGTTCAAATGTATAAAACGAAAATTTGTGAATCTAAATAGTGTACATAGCGAGTTATCCGATCATAGTGAAAGAGTGAAACATACGGATCCATGTACAAACAATAATACTACTGCAGTTGTGGATAACAAATTTTGAATGGCCACACATAATTTATAACCATTAAAAAATAACGATTTGTATGGATTTAGAGCGTTCATTTATTTTTCAGTTAGTATCGTACTAACAGCTAGAATTGATTCTATTCTGAAAAAAAACACGAAGTGCTAAAGACTTTAAAGGATTGCAATCATTTACTTGCCATTTGTGTCATTTTTATGAATTTGTTCAACAAAATTACTCATCGCGCAAATAACATTGGGTAAAGATTATAGATTTCTTGGGTTTCTTTAAAAATTAATCATACATATTAGTATATTACACGCATCGTCGGCGAAGTTTTTAGCGTTATTGTTGACTAACGTAATAATGTATATGATAATATAATTTATACACGATACAATATAAAGAAAATAACAAAATGTATTAAGTTTGATATTATTATTGTTGGTTTCAATATGGTAATAAAATGCTGATAAATGAAGGCATTATATGAGCATTATAGGTGGAATTTTTGAGTCTAGTGTTAGAACTTATAAGTTCACATAGATTTCGAGAATCATTATTGAGCTCGTTTCTGATCATATTTATATTACTGCGATAGGAGAAGCAGGAGTACTACTATAGTAGGTAACTAGAACTGATAAAAATTATATTTTGGTAGAAACACAATTTAAATTGTAATCTTTTTATATTTACACTTTAGATTGAAAAACATAGGTAAATACATTGGAATAATAACTGTTACGTGTTCAAAAGGCTATTTATTTTGGTAATACCCAGTATTAAAAAATGTTTAAACTTGCATTAAATTCTATAAGCATTTTAAAATTGAATGGTACGATTTTGATTTTTCAATATTATGTTTATAACAAGAATACACTAAAACTTATTGAAACTCTAACATTTTTACCCTGAGCAAAGATAATAAAATTGGCCACAGTTTAAAAAATATTTTTTATTTTTACTAATAATTATCATAAGCTAATGTGTTCCAATTTTATATAGTTTATATAATTTCATATTTTTATAATAAAGCTAAATATTCTTTCATACAAGTTCAATGTGTTATATTTATTGCTTAATTAATTTGTATTTTAGCTCTATTGTGTTAAAGTGTATTGTTTGTTTACTCTCAGTGAAACCAACTATAAACTTTCAGTAAAACCATTTAAACCTTTTCATTTTTTTTTTTTGTGAATAAAATGTAATATTGAATGCCAACAAAATTGCATTTTGCATGTTTCAAAACGATATTCCCTCTTTAATAAATATTCAAAACAAAAATTTATCTATTCAGATTATTTATATTATATTATAGTATTATACTTAACCTAACCTAACTCCACCTGTATGTTATAAAAATACAACAATAAAATATAATATTCATAATAGAACTATTTGTTTTAACTTTTATTGTAGCTAACTAATAATAGGATTACCCTAATGGCCACTGCTGCCAATCGTAACTTTGAATAATAATAAAAATTAATAAAATAATATAGGCATAAATGTACCCATTAAACATTTTTACCAGAGGCTAACTCCTATCCATCTTATAACCATGCTTTTATCGTGATTAAAATGAAAATATGATAATAAATATATCATTGATAATTAGGCGGCCGAAAAAAATGTTGTCTATAGGGAAATATAAATACGATTTTGAAGAGCATAAATCACACGGCTCCCGTGACCTCATCTCCATTAATATGCATAAATACATATTACATTTTCACTGAAAATACTACTCGAAATTTGTCAAACTTTCATCAACAACCGATTAAGATTATTAGGTTTTACAAATGAAAAAATGTACTATAGTTTATGTTTTACTCATTCAATTCGTGCTTAAAACTTTCTATTATCTTTATTGTGTCCACCTTTTTGTTTTTAAGTAAATCGTTTTTATGAAGATGCTGTTCCTGAAAAAGTCCACAATAACAGTTTACCCTATTTCAGACCATTTCACTCTAGCCGAGATAACTTCGATACAAGGAAAACCTATTAGATTACTCGACTGAAGATTAATGATGTTTTTGTAAACTTTATGCACAGTATGCAACGTAAATATTTCATTCCTGCTAACGTTCACGATACTTAAATACATACCGATGCGGAGACGAAGTAAAATAAAACTTTTCTGTGGCATAAATTAATAATAAATGTTAAAGTTACAATATTTATGAAATCGTTTATAATATTTTCGATTTCAAAATAATAAAATATTTTTGTACGGCTTGTATAAACATTTTCATAAATTGAGATACATATTATATAGATTATAATTTCAAACGCATTCGGAGTCGATTCCAGCAGACGTTTATACACATCAGTATATGATATGGTAGGCGAACAACAATAGCTCCCATATACCTAAATATATTTTTTTATTACCCATGTCCGGATCTAGAGTACCATTATCTCGTGTAAACCTAATGCATCAAAATTATTCAATGCCTCGATAGCAATATAATATGCATCGGAGACACATTGTGTAGCAAGCAGAAAATAGATAAGTGATATGTATATTATATTATGCATACAATCATTTGCCGGTGAAATACTATCTGTGTCTGTGTCGCCAAATGCTAAGTGCCAAGAAACGATATTTATATTTATACGAATTGCATTTAATATTTAACATTTATATTTCATACGCATTTAGAAGTTGAACATTAGGCGAATATCAATAATCAATTTCACTGTCACTTGAGAAAAATTAAAATAATAATTTCAAAATTACACATGACATCAATACGATTTTCAAATAATATGAATTTTTTTTTTTAAGGTTTTTTGCATTAGGTATTTTGTCTGACGAAATAGTCATCAATAATCATAATTTACTACCATAATAAATTAATGTTATAATTAATAATGGTTATATTATAGGCTCAACTTTTTTTCCGCACAATTTGTCACCAAAAAGAGTTCATACCAAAATACGCGCTGCGTCTACTTTATTTTAAGAATCTCTGAATCCATTAAATTGCAATAAGGTTGAGTAAATATTTTAATTTGAATTAATGAAAATGATTAAGCAACTGTATTGTTAATTCTGAGTGGAGCGGCTATAAATGTATTGGTTTTAGAATGATATGTGTTTTCTTTGCCTGTCATTATTTTAGATTCTAAGCGAAGCGATCTTCTAGCCGATGATGTAGATGTTTTTTTTTTTTATTACTTCGGATAAAAAATTTTTTAGTTGGTCAAAAAACTTGAAAATTTAATACAAGGTTCCTCATAAGCTGTTGTGTAAGTGGTAGTTAAAAAAAAAGTGAAGCGTAAGTCCAATAGTTTTTTATAAGCATCTAAAGTTGAAATTTCGAATAAATACGTAAAAATCACGAAATTTTGCAGATTTTTTTTGATGCATTCGACGTACCCCAAAAATTCGGGACCCGTGGGCCAAAGGGTATAACTTTAATGTCGCGGGACAATTGCCAAATTGAAAATGCATAACTAAATCATCGAGAGACGTGCGTGGATGAATTTTAAAATTATTTTCGAATTAACCACAACATCCGCAGGTTTATTCATCACATTGCGCATAGAATTCAAATACGTTCTTGTGTACATAGTGCACACAAGTCAAGTGTGAACGAGTATTTTAAAAACAACTCAACTTTGATCTACAATAAGTCATCTGTATAACAATATCCATAAATATTTTATTTTGTTATTCGTCGAAGAGGCCAGGATTCAACTTATAAACAAAGATGAAATTAACATACACATATGTTAGAATCTCCACTTTCGAGCAATAAACTATTTATTAATAATAAAAATATTTATTAACTGAATGAGATAACGTAATATAGATTTGATTTTATATGTTCTAAAGCAGAACATTTTTACTAGTAAAAATGATATTTCAAAAGTGCAGTATGGTTTCTAGTGGCAAATTGAATACAGTTTAAGGGGTCAATGTAAAAAAATTCTAATTTTTTTTTTTATAACTGGGAAAAATGAAAATAAAATTAACGTAAACAGGCATTACAAAACTAGTATTCCCCAAAACCGATTTTTTGTTTTAATTTATGGTTAAATAACCAAACTGGATTAACATTTTCAACGAATATTTATATAAGTATTTTCTAAGCATGTTAAAAGTTAAAAAATATTTTGGCTTATTCAATGCTATCTAGAAACATTTTAGATTTTTGACTTTTTTTTTTTATTTATTACATTTTTTCGTTAAGCAAAAAAAGCTTGAAAATTTAATAATTTGTTACAATGTGGCTCGTTTTACTTACAGCGACCTAAAAGTCTCAAGAATACAAAAACGCAATTTTTTTTATAAATGTTCAATTTTAAAATTTTGACAAAATTGGATATTTTAATTTTCAACGTAAAATAACGAATATTTCTCTTAAAAGTTGTAGCTCAAAAGTTATTAATAGTTAGGACTTTTCACTATAACATATTATATTAATATATTATTATTTTCTATACACAATAAAATATTAAAAATATTTAGAATAATTTTAAGCTATTTATAATATAAACCTATTCACACCGTTCTATGGTAAATACAATATGGTATTGATGAAATATAAATAAATTACAATAATGTACGGTATGATAATTTATTACAATGATTAATATTATAATAAATGTAAAATGTTTGGAAAAATGACGTTTGACATTCAATATGCCTACTAAGTACTAGTATTATGTAGGTACCAGTATGTCCTTGATAAAAGTGATCACTATCGATAAAATAATATCTACTTTATACCATACCCTTTTGTGTTTCGAACAACTAATGTATGAACTTATTTCTCAATTATTAATATCAATATAAAATATTCTATGTGTATTTTATGATGCAAGAGAATATGATATTATGCTGTTGATGTGATTAAATTAAAGGGAAAAATGTATCGGCAATCGGCATCTCCATTTCAGCAGTTGTTTATTATCAAGTATCGCGTGGATATGCTTTGAATATTATAATAATGCAGTAGAACCTCGGTAACTCAAAATTCTAAAAGTCGAACTGTCGATAACTCAAAGAATGTCTCGCCTCATGCTAAGTACATACAATTTTTTCTAAAACTCGAATTTTTTTTTGTCTTCGACCGGTTTGAGCTATTAAAGTTTTACTGTATATATGATATCATTTAATTGAAGAGCTATATAAAGTACAATTTATGACAATATAATATACTTAGATAAATTTTGGCTGGGCCATTTGTGCAATGTTTGCTTTGTATACATCATTTGGTAATTTAATAATTTATACGGGTGGATACGCAAAGTTTTCAGTAAACTTTAGTCGCGTGCATGGTCCAGAGGTCATTTTGACCTTCTCCTATGACATTAAAGCACCCTGGGGGTTGTTCAACATATTATACTCCCCTAATGTAAGAATGACATGGCCGAAAATACCACCCATAATCATAATGGCCGTGTATAGATGAGGTGTGTTGTGCGTATATATTATTATTTCTACAATAATATATCATTCCCACGATAATTGTACACTGCAACGGTTGTGATGAAAATATAATAATATTACGCGCCGAGTTCTACACTCGTTCGTGTAAACATTTGTGCGGATATTATATAGGCTATACATACATAATACATATATTGCATGTGTGTGTGTGTGTGTGTGTGTGTGTATATATTAAATATATACTACTGTTGTGAATTCGAGTATTTCATTCGAAATAAATATAATATACGCGTTGTCAAAACGGCTTCCGGTTATCCAAATTCTTTGCCGAGCATCGCTCACAGAACCCAGTGTAGAAAAGTTTTCGCATCGTTCACATCGTGCATGCAAATCATTTTATAAGAACAATATTTTATAACAGTATTATAGTGATGTAGTTTGCAATTTATGTGCATTGTGCGTATATCACCGTCATTGTGAGCGCGCGAGAACGGCTTAGGAAAATGTCAATCGAACGAGAGGGGGGGAATAAATGTACTTATCTCGAATTCGGGATAGTAGTACAACACGCAATGATCATAAAATGAAACACCGTATATTATTATATTACGCATAAATACGTTTATGCCGTGCAGTGTATTTTACATTCTTAATACTATATATTGAAAATGCCATTTTTCGAAAAAAAATCGTATATTCTACGTGTAATACCTCGTTAGCCCATGGACTATATAACTGATATTGAAACATAAGAAATTGTTATCGCTTATCAGTAACGAGGTATTCGCGAGAGCAGTAAAAAAACTTAAATTATATAATATTATATACCTATATTATCTCCATAGCTGATCTTTCAATCGACGTATAATATAATATAATATTGTATATATATATGTCGTACTTGGTCCATAGACAAACACGTTGTATATTTGATTTTCGTTTATAGTAATTTTGCTAATTCATTTACATATTGTGTGTGTTCTGTGGTCATTGAACTTTTTCAAATGATTATGGTAAATATGAAAACTCTATTATCCCGTCGGAAAAAAACAAATCCAATTTTGGTGAAACGCGTTGTTGTACTATACATTTAAACCCTTCATTAAGTCAATAGTAACTGAATATTATGAACTATAATATAAAGGGTCGTATTGCAAAGTTACTGTAAACATGTGTATACATATTTAGTTCAACAATAAAAGTCTTATGATGCTGTTTTTTAATGCGCTGATTTAATTTACCGTAAATTATAAATAGCTACTATTTGCTTACTTGCGTATATTTTGAATTTGAAAGAAACATTTTTAACAATATAAAAATGCATCTGATATATATTCATAATTATCGTATAGTTACGATAAGTCACGCAAAGTTTAATACAACTACAATATAAATTAAAGTAATTTTTATGCAACCGATTGTTATAATTTTCAGTTTTGGAATACTGAATTTGTAGATATACCTATAAAGTTTAAAAAATACTGACCCTACAATGGTGTTAACTGATGGATTATAGTTGTTTTATAAACCTATCCCGTGTATAATACAACTATGAACATTTTTGAAAATTATGGATAAATATAAATACTTCTAATATTTTATGTAGCTATCTCTTAAAAGTTTTTAATATTCAATTAAAAATAAAACAATATATTATGTTAATGTTAAATAGAATAATTTTGTCACGTTTAAAAATGCCTTCACTAAAACCACATTATTTAATCGAAAAAAAACGTTCATGAATACCATTACAGAATTTTCAATTAAGGTCGAGTGTTTGAAAGTAAAATCTCGTATATAAATATTGTAAACGGTTTTGTAAGTTGCGATTTAATAATTCTAAATTATTATATTTTCTGCCAGAAACGTAGTTTACGTTCTTTTTTCCGATAAAGAATATTACATTTAATTACATTATAAATTATGAAAATTGAAAATAATTTTGATTTACCTACTATGTATGGAAATTGAAATACTATACGGTCCAAACTATAAATTAAAAAAAAAAAACACTTTTTTCGAACGATTTAGCAGGTGAACAAGTTAATTTGTTACGTATATATTATACAAATATTTCATCTTGCAAATGGGACAACCGCCTTTTTTAGTGTATTTTTTACTAACATAATATTTACAATTTTTGCTTCTATAGATATACAATACGCAATTATTATTATTAATATTATACAAAAAACGACAAAGATATTGTATGGGGAGGAATAGACCATCCAGTATTAGAACATGAAATGTTTTCTCTCTCTTTTTTATATTTGAATGTTTATATTATACATAATATAATATTTTAGTTGAGTAGGTGTGTACAATATTTTAGTTTTGTATACATAGATACATAGATGTTACCATAGATGGATTAGAATGCTTGAATTATATGAATTTGGGATGGCTCTGCACAATCCCAATTTTTCTTTTTATTCATGGCGAGTGTCAGCTCGAATTCTCTTTTATCTATTTCTAAAAATTTGAGAGATGGAGGTTATAACATATTTGAACGTAAATGGTATATTCTACAAATAGTTCTGGGTTTATTTTGATTCATCACTTGGAGGACCAGCTGTCAATTAAACTTAAATTAAAATATATACTTAATTTAGGGCAAAACTATAGTCAATATGAAATGCATACAAATTTAATATCAATTTGACTATTATTTTTACAAAATAAATCAAACTTTACTGCTTGTACACTTTAAAAAAATTATGTATCACAAAATATAAAGACCTTCATATTTCTTAGTATATCTTCAGAAATATATCATAAACATAATTAAACTAATCAATTTTTAGCTAATATTTTAAAAATAGTTGAACATACTATTTACATGAAACTTTTCATTTACCCATTTATAATAATTGAAAATATGTTTTTTGAAATATAACATACCTGCTTGGAATCTAAAGTAGTCTAAACTTTGTATTTTTTCTATAAAATATTTATGTAGATAAATATTTTTGAAACACTATTATACTTTGTAAAAAGTTAAAAGTTGAATGAGCATAAACAAAGAGTAATATTCTGTAAATTGGATTTTTTTTTTTTTGTTTTCTAATACAAAATGTATCAAATGTATAAAAAAAAATGTAATATGTGATTTGCGTTTGTCTGAAAAAAGTTTGAAGCCATAAAACGTTAAAAAGTTCTTATAGATAGTAAAATCTTCCAGGCACAATGTAGTATATAGGTATACCGCCTTTGTGGCGTGAATAGTTTTCGGAGTAATAAAAATGACCCTATGGTACGTTTGAAAAGGATGTTGTGTCGGCAGTGGGTAATGGATAGATAGGAGAGGGACGGTACGTTTATCGGAAACACATTTCGGACATATCGTGCGGTGTGGGAAATAGGCACAGCGAGAAAGGAGTTGTTGAAAGATTTGTGGGTCAAGTATGGCCGTTGGAGCACATCGATTCATCTCCGATGGGAACAAAAACCGCTCTTCCCCATACGGTTTCCTGGGGGAAGAGCGAAAAAAAAATTCCAGATATGTAGTGACGATGCAATTCTTTTATGAGGCGGATTTTACGGTTTGATAAAAGCAAAGTCCCTTTACGAGATATTTTCAACGATAAAATTATTCCTATTTGCAAAACCCTGCAGTGGTGATTAACATTTGAACGAATTTAAATAGTATTGTCTGTAAACTATTCTATATTATTTAACGTCAAGTTTTATTCAATGTTACTATTTTGTAAAAGTACTGTAAGTTATAGGCACGTATTTTGTTGCATTAACTCAAAACTATCATGCCGCATTAATTTTATTTCATTTATTTCGTACAACGTGTGTTCGATAGCAAACTGCAGTTTTATGAATTTAATATATTTATTATAATACAATATTATATAGTTTTACAAATAAGTTAATTATTTTATAAACAATTTATTTATTAATAATCTCAAACATATTTTAATGGAGATTTGACACTCGTTTTTATGCAATTTGTTTAAAATAAAAAGTAATTTTAAAATTAAAAAAAAAAAATATTAATCAAAATTAAAACTAAAGTTACAGCTTTATAGATTAGGTTATATACTATTAAAATCATTAGACATCATTTAGCAGATTGAAAAACTCACAAGACTGTGCAATAAGTAGTAATAAGAAATAATACGATGATTTTGTACTACCTACCTAGCTTTAATTGCACCTATTTATTTAATTATGGTATACTCATGAGTCATCACTTACCTCCAATATACTTATTAGTTATAAGATTTGAAATCAGTGTTATTAAGTGTATAATATATTACGTGTAATAAATAATATTTAGAATAAAGCTATAAGTAAATAGTGTATTGTTATAATAGTAAATTACGGATTTATTGATAAAAAAAAATCCGTTTCTAGGATTTAAGATTAGTGTTATATCAATACATATTTACCAATCATGTCACAATTAGTATATTATACATATTACATATATAATATTGTGCTGTCATATAAGATAATAGAATTACACACTTGAATGTAGCTATTGATCTCTTGTATAATATAATAGTATATTAATATTATATTAATTGGAACTGGTTATACTATGCAGTCCTAAATATCGAAAAAGAATCGATGGAAATCGCAGTACAAGACCATAAAACATAACTGAAAGCCCTTGGCATTTCTGTAACCTAACGTATTGCAAAGCACGTACATAAACTTTTGTAAACCAAATTATAGGTACCTACGTTTTCGACTTGCGTGCAACCGCATGCGAAAATATCGATTCAACGACTACCTCCATAGTATTCAACCCTTCTGGGACATTCCATGTTGATTTTTGTTGTTTTAAACAAACGTGATTTATTTAACCTGTAAAATTGATTTTCCGGCATATTTACCTCATTCGCATCCGCCTCTATCACCTTTGATTTATTTGAAACTATTTATGTATGTATAGGTACCAACCAGCTTTACCAAAACAGTTAAACTGCAATAATGTCCGAGTAAATTCTTTATGATCGTTTTATTTACTTATAGAAACCAATTGGAAAAGCGTTATTTTCTTCAATAAAGTTTTAATTAAAAATATTCTGACTCTATGGAAAATGAGTTAAATATAGTATCATCGTTTAATGGACGATTCGTTTTAATTAACGAACAAAATAAATTAATACATTGGGCATAATAATTCCTCGTTGCATACTCGCATATGGAGATCAATTTATATGTTCGTTGGTATATATTGCACGTTACATACACGCGTGTAGATATATTTATATATTCAATGGTAATACGGTCTACGCATTATTCTATAATAAAATATGCAGTTGGTCAATTTATTCGATAAATGTTTTTATTTGCTACAGAAATTGAGAAACGTAATGCTTCTTATTTAATGCCATTGCGTTATAGACCTTAGACATTTAGCCGGTATAATTTAAATTCTCAATAAGGTTTCCTCCGTCTATAATTCCTTTAGAATAATATATATAAGACTGCCGCAATGAAACACTTCAACACTGACCTACTTAATTCTAACGCGTATTTTCAATTAATAAAAAATGATAAAATATTTTCATTGCCTAGGTTTCTTTTTGAAAACAGGAAAAATAAATGTTTGACTTAAATCAATTGTTTACTGTAAGTCTGCAACGAGAAGACGCAGGTTATAGTTTTCTGATGTACGAAATGGATTGCCACAAACCTATTTATTTGTTTTATTTGATAGGTATTAGTTAATAATAAAATAAAATTGTATGAAGTATTTTATGAAACCATATGAATACAATTAATTAAGAATTTAATTAACCACATCAATCAATCATTTTAAAAGGCATCAGAAACAACATTACCAGAAACTACATTATGTAATTTTACAATATTGTAGTTTACAGTATTCAATTAATTAATTTTAAAGTACAAACATTTTGCTTGTAATTGAATTTCTCTATAGTTTAAATAAAAAAATAATAAACAAAATAATGCAGTGAGAGCTATACTTTTATTCGCTTATGTATTTATAGTGGTATTCCATAGATGTAAACGGCGAATTTGTTCTATTTCCATAATATATTACACTTCATGGACGATTTACTTATCAGGGAAAAAATAAACTATTTTTTTTTTTAATGATAAAAAATACATTTGTAGTATATTACATAAATGTATTTGTAGTTTCAGAGTACATACTGTATTCAAACTATTACTTACGTTAGTTCAAAGTTTCCTATAATAATATAATTTTAAATATCTTAATCTAGGTTAATAGTTTTTTTTAAAAGAATTTTAATGCTATAAAATTAATGTTACAACTTACAACGTATTGTAGTAAAATAAATTGTTTTTATTTAAATTTTAATAGAATTTAATAGCTAAGAATAATATAAAACATTCTTTATTTCTATAACTTTAACATAGAAAAATAATATTCCTATTTTAATTTCTTTACCATAATGTCGGTATTATAACTACATTTTATAATGTAATAAAAACAATTATTAGTATTACATTATGTCATACAACTCAAAATCGTGTATTGTAATACACAAATACAACAATTAACAAATACCTACTAACCAAAAAACATTATGCAAGAATATAATTAATAATATGGAGAAAAAAATTATTCATAATGTATAAAATATAATTTATAACTAATTAATAATATTCATGGTAAACACTAAACACTAACTATATTGAATAATGTTGTTGTATTATATTTTGTAAAAGATATTTAATTATTAAATAGCGCTCCTTTACCTACAACTAAATTAACAAAAATTAAATGGATACATTTGCTCTCGGTGATTGTGAAAATATAGTTGTTTCGATATTGTATTTATTATATATTATATAAATTGCCAATAAAATACATAAAAAGATAACCAAGACACACTTTACACAAAGGTTAAGTAACACGTTTTGTAAGCAGGCACATAATTTAAGTCAAAAGTATGACCTTCAAAATGTTACTGTAATAATTAATATAAATAAGTGAACAATTAAACACGACAGCCAGCTGAGTAAAGTTGGTAAAGAAATAACATGCCATGTAGTTTGTATACGATAATTCTCTCCGTATTATAAGATCTCAATATAGAGTTTCGCGAACAAATTCGTCGGGAACTATGCGAAACGCATATTAAAATAATCGTTTAAGTTTCCAACTGAACATAACATTAAACGTCAGCCGGAAAAACGCACAGTGTGATAATACACCGTATGGGGCGAAGGGTGAATAAATATTACGAAACGCTGTACATAATACATACAGTACAGGGTGACTATTTCGTTGAGTTATATAAATTTAGATTCTTCAGTTTTACGAGCACAGCAAATTATTTATACAATTTTTAAAATGAAATATGGAAAAGTTTTATGAAAGTTAAACGTTTATACTATACCTAGGTACATCAGTCAACTGTAAGACAAATAAAGAATTTTAAGTATACATATATTTGAATGTCACTTGTCGTAGATATAATATTATTAGATATATATTTCGTAACCTTACAAAAATATCCTCGCAGCCGATGTTCTTTACAAGAACAAACATTTTCTTCTTTTTTTTATCACTGTTTATAAAAACCCGCTTGACAACAATCCCTTATATTATCTATTAAATGTGTTTTCATAATAGTCATAATATAATAAAAACGCGTCAATTACGGATTTAAAATGGAAATGTAACTTTAAACACGATCAAAAGTAATTCATAACGCTATCGACCGTGATTATATTTAAGGATTTTTCTATCACGGTAACACGTGCGTATTTAATACATTTTTAAAATATACAATGACGTACAATACGTAAAGAAGTATTATATACCCTGTATCGTTATCATATATATATACATTATTTACGTGTACAGAAACGCAATTATGAACGGCTAGTTTTTTTCCCAGGGGTGCCAGATACTATATTTTAGGTCATCTAAATGGAAAAATAATGCTGAGGGGTTTCGAATTTCACGGCAACTCAAAAGATATGGCCGCCATCGGGCATTCCCCCGGAGAGCTTTAACGCGGTTAAGTACTTAATAAACGACTGTATATATGCTGTAGCTGCTCGGGTGGGCCGTGGACGAAACAATTTCTGCTGCCCCTCAAAGCAGGGGTCTTTGAAACACACGAGTTATTATTTACTTTAAATGATTCGAGATTCGACAACATTAGATATAACGGGAAAACTATAAAATTCGATCGGAATATACCGTGCAATCACTGTGTTGAAAATTGAGTTCAAACGATGTTTGTAGGCTTAACGAGAAATAACTCATACTTAACTAATGCGTTTTGTAAGTTACTTGCAATACATTTTAATCACTAACCAATATCAATTTGACTTATATAGTAAAATTAAAATTATATTATATTCCACTAAAAACAGTATACTTGTATTAAATAACAGTAACGACATTTTCACTTTCAATAAAATAGTTTCACTAGACGTCCTGAAATAATATATTTATTTACTAACACAAGTACTTATTATTTTTTAATAGTTTAGACTACAACATAATAATGAAATATATTAGTAAATGTTTTCAAAATAGTATGATGATATTTAACATAACGTTTTAACATAAGATTGTTTACAAATATGTAACTTATTACGTTCGTTTGAAATATATTATCACCTAAATATACATTGCATCTAAATATATCTGATTAATTGTTTATAATGAAAATATAAAACAAATATATTTAGCGCTTTACTATTGTTAAATATATAAATATTTTATTATTTTCACCAAACGAGAGCCTATCGAGTGGCGCATGCAATACAAACGCCAATAGACGTAGGTGCAATTTCAATTTTTCTTTTTTCGGAGGATGAGGAGGTTCAAGATTTGTATGCCGAACAGACCCGTGAAAAAGAAGTCTCTCACGCCCCCCATTTAGCTTATATTTTATGACTTCAACAAATTGTTTACAGCTTACAAGATTTTATTGATACATTACCATCATATAGGTAAGTAACAAATAAAAAACGATAAGGAAAAATAAGTAGTTAAAATCAAAAAGAATATTACCGCCTAATGGATGATACCAAGAATAGGGATAATATTATATTACGATCCACAACATAGCACATTTGAGTTTAGATGAACCAATTTACGCTTTGTTATAATATTGTAGTATTAAAGTTAATTGTTCGATTGATCAATTTAAATCTATGAACATTATTTGTCTTTAACGTTGGTTTTTCTACAAAATCTCAATTTTTCTAAGATATCTATTATAAGCATTTTTGAATTGTAATACTCATTACTTGCGTAAAAATGAAGATACTTCCAAAAAAACCTTATTTTCCATGACAAATATAAATAGTTAACAAATAACCATAGTAGTTTTTTCTAAAACAATTACAACTATAAGAATCTTTTGTGTGTTCAAACTACAGGAAATAGATTTGGTGTACCTACGGATGATATACGAGTATATAATATTATATTCTACAGCCAATAAATACTAACATATAACTTAAACTATAAATGACAGGTGACAGCTGTCATAAATAAAAAATAAATACTATATCACAGTAAAATTCGTCTGACAAACGGCCAGTTTTTATTTTCCAATCGTATTTATTATACAACGCATTCACTAAAATATATGACAATATTTCGAATTGCATAACACTAAACTGACCGTGCGTGCCAAGAATATTTTAAAGATGCGCGTTACAATGCGATAACCTACATAATAATATTAAATTGCATAAGTACTGCAATAATAAATGTAATTAATTTCTCGTGGTTTCCGGAGCAGTATCGTTTTTAGAAAATGCATCGAGCAAATCTGTCCACGTGACGCCACTGAAATGTTATGGTACGACAATAATTTACTAATCTACTCGTATATTGTAGTCTCAAAACTGGCATTTCACATTTTTATTCCAATATTTCGCCGAGGATTAAATATTTGGTATTATTATGCTTTGAACTTATAACATTTCAGAGTGCCTTTTTATGTAAATGAGCAATGACTGAGAAGCGTATATTCATTGAAAGAAAGGCAATATAATATATTATTATAAAAGCAGTTAGATACTGACAGAAATACAGATATTGTATAGGCAGCTGGGCCCCACTCGTTTTGGTTCACGCACCCCGGCGCAAGCCTGCAGTATTGTGTTATTATTTTAAATTTGAAAGCAATGATAAATCATCGCATTCGTAGAACAATTCCAAGTGAAGCGGTTGGTTCATCAAAAATTGTCAGGGTCTTGTGATAAAAACTGGTATAGTCGTAAATTCCATTGCGTTTTAGCAGTTTTTCGAATGCTGTTATTTTTTGTAGGTAATATCAGTTATTACTGCGCAGAGGTCAACCTTTCTAATCAAACACCGAAGAAGTAAACAATAACCTTTTTACCTTTTTCAGTGTTCTAATAACTTTTTACCTAGGTGTTTTTCCATGCAATATATCCATTATTATTGTTATACTAAAAATGTATTATTGGCTCATCTAACCTGATGAATGATGAATATGAAAACTTATTTGTTCAAAAGTACATGTTTATGATTATTGTTTAAATCTTGACAAATGTGTAATTTTATAATGGATTGCATTCAATGTGCATTAAAAGACGTTTTCATACTTTAAACAGGTTTTTCTGAAAAAGTGAAAATTATTCAAATTACCAAATAAAAACAAGTAGTATTTATAACGCCCTTGTATATCAGAATGGTGCATCAACAACACATGCTGCAATAATAATTATATGTTTTTTTAAATAATAAAATATGTGCAATATTCTACAAGACCACTGTTATTTAAAATAATAAAATACGTTATATTTTCTGATATTTATTAATCATCAATAACTATTATTATAATCATACAATATTAAGTATGGAAATGTATTGAATGACATTATAAACGTTGAACATATTTGCAAATTTAATAGTAGCTATAACTAAAACCTTTAATATTGACATTAGTCATAGGTACCTTGTATTTAAACCAAACTAATATTACGTCAATACTCTATTTGTATGTCTAATCAATTAAAAAACTGCTTTTCATTCCTGCTAGGTTACGACAGTAAATTGAAACAAATTTATATTCTGTGTGCATAAACACTTGTACATTTTAGTTGCAACTTCTATTTCTTCTCGTTTTATGGTTATTTTTGTTTACAGACTTATTATAATATGATGGAATTATGGCGAGATATACATATCAATGAACCAATTTATTCTTTGGTACCTATGATATCTAAGATTATATTAATATACACTAGCTATATCTTAAAAGTTCCTAAATTATGTTTTAAATATTAAATATATATACATATAATATACCTATACTTAATAATTAGATTATAGTATAAATTTCTTAAACAATATTTAAAATTTACTCCGAGTAAATACTTTGGTAAAAATAAATTACATAAATAAATAATTACTCCATTCAAGTAAAAATAATTTATGCTTAAAATATTATGAAAGCAATTTGTTTTACGACTTGGTGTCTGTCAAGCTGAAGGTAGATACAACAACGTATAAGGTACGTTTATTGTTTTACATATTTATTACATTATTTTTCCCGCATTTTTGACATTTTAATATTTTTGATATTTAAATGCCACGTAACATTTCGAAATCCTTTTTCCTACATGAAATTATCGCTGTTATGTTACAGTTTATAATATATTTAAATAAATACCATTAAATTTGACTCTCAATAGTCAGTAGATACATATATTATATAATATATATGTAAATATATTATTATCGTTGCTATTATTTATTCAAACGTAGAAGAGGCTATGGTTTCGAACAAAAATCATAATTGCGTTTCGATGAGTGGTTATATAATATCGGCGATTATTCATCGAGTATTATTTGTGTTCAAAATATAATATGTCGTTTTCGTAACGATTATTCTTTCATCTTTTAAATGTATTACGTCTTATTAAACAGCATACTACCTATATTGCATTATATTACTAATTAATGTAAGCTGCAGGCAATAAAACACGTCAAGTCGGTGTTTACCTGTATTGCTGCAATTTTCCGACCGGACTGCGAACAGCGCGTGTACGCAAAACGAACGAAATACTATTGAAAAAACAAACACGTTCGCTGCGATGACAATCGATCGTTTGGCTATTATTTTGTGCATACAAATCCGCGACCGACGCTTCACCAGTCGCTGCACATCTGCGTCGTGTCCGTAATATACTGAGACGACTAAGACGAAATTGGCGAAGCTTTCTACTAATAACAATAATAACGCAGACAATGATATAACGACGTCGACGTTAAGATATTGTACCATGAAATCACTGCATATTTTTTGGCGAAGAAATAAACCGTGTTAAAGTGTACAGACTACAGAATATTATATATATATAAATCGCGACAGATGTAATATAATAATATTATGTGTTATGCGGTATAATACAGTATACTACTGTTTAATATCGTTTTCTAAATTCTACGCTATTCTATCTGACCATAATATAATATAATATGCAGAACTTATCACTGAAAATTAAGTAGAAACCCGGAAACGAGCATTTTTATACATATATTTGGTGTCCCGAGCCTCAAAAATATCCTCAGTACTTCTAGTACTAGTAGTATCCTCTAGTACTTCCACCCGATAATGGTCACGAATTCGAAAACCAATTACTAACATGGTAATGGACGTCGTCGGTGCTTTGCTAAGGATGGTCTGAGAATTGTGCGCACGGTAAACAGTCAGACTCGCGCAACTAAGAAAGTGTACCAACGATGATGTTCTCGTCAGCTTAGAGTCGTAATGTAATATAATATATGAGCCTGACGATCGTCGTCTAGATCAGAAATTATATGGTCGAATGGCGTTTGGAAAACTAACCAATATATCAGACGACGTACCGTGACTTGAGACCGGCCGTTGGAATAATAGCGAAAACTGCGTCATTTTGTGTACTGCCTATATATTATATGAACAACATTAATATCGTTGACCGTTATTGTGATTAATAGAATACGAGGGGCGTGTGGTGGAACGCCTTATACTTCATTATTGCAATTTTCGTTGGGGGATTTGATACAATCGGAAACGCGTATAGTCAATATCGCAATTTATTGCAGAGCAGTGCATCGCGTATAGTATACATGTCACTTTGTTATTATATTATTGCTGTGTCGCGCGGCGGATGGTATGGCGAGCAACGAGTGATCAGAAGAGGCGTTATAACCGCTTCTCTCTGTATATAATATATATATATAAATTATAACGTATGTATATTATACAATGACTTTATATATATATTATACTGTCCTGTCCTGCCCTAGTCACTGACACGCATCGCCGCCGTCCATCGGCCGGTCCAAACATATAATGTGATTTACCGCGTGACCGCAACAGACACTGTGTTTTTCACTGTTTCATCTGTTAAAACAAAAAGCCCGTCGAATTGGACGACGACGTCGATGGCGCTATCATAATAATTACAATATACGCTTTGATTATTCAAAATATTGTACAATAACTCCCTCTCTTCATCACAAGCCTAGCTTAAAGTAGAGAGGTTAATTGAATCTGTAATATGTATTTGTCAAATTGTTGAATGATAATAAAAAAAAAAAAAATTGTTATATTTTATGTGGGGCATGTTTTTGCAAGAGATAAAGTTGCATAGGCGTATTACGGCGAGCGGGTGGTGCGGAAGAAAAACCAAGTTTGTTAAGATTTTGACTGGAACGATATTGGTTTTTCAATAGAACTTGATGGGGTTTTTTTCTGAAAACTTAAACGAGGTGATGGAGGAATAGACAGCTATGGTATTATGACCAAAAAATTTTGCTCTCTCTCTCCGGCATGTTGAAAAGCAGCGATGGTACTAAATTTTTGTAATTATGAACTTATGATGGCTCTTGATGATACACGCAACACGCTTGTGGCTTCTCCACTTCGAGGTGGCCAATGGATATTTCGTTATCACTTGTCAGTTTCAAATTTTAAAGTAGAACGACACCTGGTCCGAGTCCGATGACATAATAATATATAAATCTAATTTATTTTTTATTTTTATTTTTTTTTGATGTTTAAAATATTAGTTACTCTGCGTTACACGAAATCACTCGTAGAAATCTTGACACGCCTAATTTATATGTGTTTACAAATACCGGCTGTGTACGTCGTTTTCAGTACAATGTTCTGTATAAGAATATTATATAACACGTTATGTTTGTATAGCGGTAACATCCCCACGGGTCAACAAATGAATTAAAAATAATAATTATGTATAATTATTGCGCTAAAAAGTATTACGAACTAATATTATTTTGAACCGCGCAGTGCGTGAGGGTAGGCGTCCGCCCGGCCCACATCATGCGATTCTGTCCGCGCGTGTGTCGAATTGTCATTTTTTTGTCTTTCATATAATATTTTGTTCGTAATAACAGTATTGTGTTACATACATCACAAACCGTGTAGAACAGACGACACGACATGGAAAGACAAAGACAAAAATATGATCGAAATAATGCACATATGGTGCAATATAATTATACGTATCGAGTTTTGAACAAACACACTCGTACTCGCACGGCCACACTACCTGCGTGGAAAATGCAAAAATGGAAAGTCTAAAATCGTGTGCACATCACCTGCTCGTTGCGTTAATAATACCCATAATAATAATATCACATGACGTGCAATGGCGTACAATACAATAATATTATTACATATTAATGATGTGGCGTGGCCGTTTCCAGGCTATAACGTCGCACAACCGATGTCATCGCACCCACACGAGTGCGAAACGTCTGGTACCGATAATAATATATATATATATATATATATACACAACTGTTTAGTGACTTGTCACAATCATTATGAAGTGATGTGTGTGTTCTAGCTACTATATTATATAAGTTCGAACCACAAGTCCGTGCAGATTTTAGCTTTGAGTATAAGATCGATATTACCCGCCGAGTAAGACCGATCTTACCAAATTACAAAATATCTCTATGAAGTATACATTATACCATTCGATATGCGCATCGAGAAAACAAAATATGTCGAAATGGATAATACGTGCAAACACATTTGTCAACCATATCCTGTATAGTCCTTGGGTAGAGACGGTTATGAAAAACAATTTTATTTTTATAGTAACATCCTTCGTTTATAATTTATAAATTATGGTTATTAAAAATATTATATTTTTAAAAAATGTGTTGAAATCCAGTCTGTTCTGTATAATAATAGTTATAAAAACAAAATAAAATTGGAATATTTTCAATTTCCTTAAGATAATTTATTAAATATTTATTTATATATATTTTAATGGTAAAATTACGCCCAACAGTAGTTAATAAGGTACAATTTGGTCGACATCAAAGTCAATACCTATGTTAAAATACTTTACTGTACATTTCATATTTTATTTTATTTATTCGTGTATGATCACAAACCAATTTAAAATGTAAATATTACCCAACCAGCGGCGGGTGGTGTAGAGAAAAATAAACAAATCTTTTTGTCTCTGACGTTACTCCAGTTACTTTGATTAACATGATCTTACTCGTGTAATTTCGACATTACTAGCAAATCACATATGATCCATTTACCCGTAACATAATATATATTATTATTCGCAATAATAATGTATTACCTACGTAGGAAGGACTGGCAATCATTTTTTTGTTATTATTATTGTTGTTGTCGACTCATTGACGTCCATTACAACATATTATATTTTTTGTTATATATGTATTATGATACACTTGAATATTGACGATACATGATTTGATATAAAATATAATTATAACATGTATAGGTATTATATTGTATATTATAATAAATATGAAAAATATAAAAAATGCGAGAACGCCGAAATGTCATAATTCTGTACGTGTGCCACTGTGGCGTGAGTTTCAGCATCACTGTGGTAGTATAGATAGCAATAATTACAATGCTTAATGTAATAGTGAGTGGTGTCTACGATGTATAGTGGCGCCTTCGTACCAACTCCTACTTTCTTTTCTATGGAAGGGGTACTAAATTTAATACATATTAAATATAATATTGTATTATTAATATTGTGGGTAACATGGGTTATACCCTAACCACGAGTAAGATTAAAAAAAAAATACGGTGAGGCGATTCACCTTTCCCCTTAGGACGTTTCGCTGGAAGCTGTGCATACTATACATTTTGATTTGCAAACACAATTTAAACAACCACAGTAAGTTCATAAGTTAAACATCGGCGTTCGTTTGAAACTGATCGGATGGAGTTAGCGAATATGGCCACTTCCAAAAACGTAATAACATTTATTTATTTCGTGGAGTTATCGACCTGCAAATTTCAAAAACGGGTAAACAATTATTTGCGATCAATTCGCTGAATATTTACCCTGTATTAAACTACTTTATTTGAGTGGAGACCATGACTCCATTATCATTCGGTAATCGATGCCCGCTGCCAATATATAATACAAACATAAGTATGTACGTGCGCCCATGTATGTAAGTTTTTTATGTTTTAATTGCATTACCGATGAGTGCACCAGGCATAATGATTAGAAATGGACAATTACCGGGAACACGTGGGAACGAATTATAATGCATCATAATGCTATATAATATGGTTATTTAATTTGAATATTGAAGTTTTTTGCTAAATTTCCATCGAAAAAGCTATTATACTGCTTAAAAGATAAAAAAAAAATTATGTTTCAATAATTATTAGGATACCTATGTATTATCGTATACTATATGTATCTGTATAAGAATCGATGCTATATATTGGTGGAATCGACGGGACTCATTACAATTATCTGATTTATTTTACATTGGTAGAAAAAAAAAATAAACAAACAATTAAAATTATAGGTACTAAATAACAATTGAATTAAACAAATATTTTATAACTGTGGATATTCAATTTAATTTGAATACAATTCATGCAATAAATCAGCCTTTTTTATTTCTTTAATATTTTAAGCAACTTTAAACAATCAAAATCTAGGTAAGGTAATAGGTATAAATTATCAAATGATGCAATACGAATTTATAGTACTTACCTAACGAAATAAATATATTGGATATATCTTAAGCCTGTTAAAGATTTTCAGGACACATCCAGGTCTGGACTCTAGTCCACATAACAGCTTTTAACTAGCGATTAGAGAAAATAAATTAGGGGCTGGGTTATATACTTATATAAATATTTTATTCATATTTATGTTTTAATTTATTTTTAATATTTTCCTCATTCCTTTCAGAATCTAAAAACTACTTAAAATGGTTTAATCAGTGGTAGCAATGTACTTATTCTGAAAAAAATAACTATTTTTTCTGCTAAAAATATTAACTGTAGGTACTTAATAATGAATAACTTAATTGTACTATATTGTAATATTTAAGAATACATATTGAAATTATTAAAATATTTTAATTATACTTGTGCAAAAAATAAGTAAATAAAGAGACGATCTGAAACAACGAAAAATAATTAGTGTACAAATAGTCATTTTTGACGGTTTTTTGGTATTCTCGGGAATATTCCATTCCGATATCGCTACCGGGAATTTCCAGGAATGCCAACCTAGGTAATGATATAAAATATGGCATAATATTTTAATATGTCTAGGACTTGAACAATTTAGGTATTTTAGAGATTATAATATTTTTTATAAGTTTATTATAACTTATAAGTCTTTGATGAATTGGATGATTGTTGCAAATGTAGTAAGTCCCACCACATCATAGAGACTACCGTGCACATTATTAAATGTAGAAAATAATAAAATATCTGTACGACGATAAATATTATAAGCATGTGAAATCGTTAAGCGATTATATCTATTGGTTTTGATTTCTTATACAGACAATTTATAACTTACTAGTATAATATTATAATAATATTGTGAAACGTCGCGGGCTCTGACTCCGGACCCGGCCGCCAACAACACATCCGTACAATAAAATAAAATATCGATGGTAATAAAATAATAATAATAATATAGTCGTATACGTATTATGTATCCGTAAATATTATCATATGGCTGTATTCCAAAATATAATAATTCACATTTTACAGGGTGATATCTCTATCAAGCTAGATGGAAAATAACATATTATTGCATACACATAGTATATTATGTTTTGATCATATTTATTTAAAACTGTACAAAATTTAAAATAATATAAGACAGTATAATTTTTAAAACGATCAAATTTAACCCTTATTCGGACAAGATGAAGCGTAGAGTTCACGATAAAATTATCACTCGTAATATTATAATACCTGCGTCATTGCGTATTTATTGTATTATTATAGTGTTAGCGCTATAGAAAATAATATTATTTTAGCCGTGACGTGTTATAACCTCACCTAACAAAATACACATCCGACCAACGTAGGTATTATAATACTTACGACGATTGTACCTGTACACACGAGATATATGATATACGTATCGCAGTCGACTGCAGCGAACCGGGCACGGGCGTGCATATATTATCGTGTACGCACGTCATCATCGACGCGGGTCTTAACATAACAAACAATAAAAAAAAATACGAATCTGCTCGATTTGTTTTTCTGCTTCTTATCGATGATTGCGATATCATTCCGGCGGACGTCCCGCGAAAACTGCAACGACAACTTACTGTACGACCAATGTCGACGCCGCGGCGTTACCCGAGGTGCAGTCTAATAGCGAAAAGGGTTTGTCAGAGGTCTAAGAAAAATCAATAACGCGCGGTTAAACCGTATATAAAAAGCTTCCGGTGTCTAACCGTACAATAATAATATATAATACGATAATCCTGTTAAATTGCAAATTCCGTATATACCTAATGAGATACAACGTTCAGCTAATATAGTTATTTACCACTTTCGTTCGTCGGCTAAATATTTTATACGACCCTTAACATTCCGCGCCGCGCGGTACGGGTTCGAATAGACAAATATATTTATACTGTGTTAGGTACGTTCGCCGTTCGGCGTTTGGTTTATTATGATATAACCGCGGCTGTAAACCATCTATATTATTTATAATACGACGTAATCTATCCGACTGCCTATACACAACGATATCATTGTATTGACACGCATACTATATATTACGACTAATTGTCGGTGATTTTAACGGAATAATTTATCATTTGAATTCTACGAGACTATACACAAGTTCTAGCCAAATTCTGTTATAGACCCAACTGTACAACCTATATGGTACTCGAGTTATAATAATAATATTAATAAAATAGTTTATAATTTTACATATTTAATATATATAAAATGATAAGGGGTCGGCCTGATTGACTATTTATTTTAAAATGTTAATTTAACAAAAGTATACATTTTATAATAAAAAGGATTTTGCAATACATCATTGCAATAAATATAATCTGAGAAAAAGATGTCTTGGTAATAAAAAACTTTGTCAATTATGGTCAATGGACTTTTACGAGTCCATAGAAAAGTTTTATTTTTATTGCATTACTGCACAATTTCAAAAGTGTACATCTACATTACATATTGTAAATGAAAAATTGAATAATAAAAAAATACAAATGATTTTACGTGGAAATGTTTCTGTCAAAATGAACTATACTTAATGGAAAAAAAAAGGAAAGTCGTAATAAGGCATTATTATACATACAATATTCATATTGCATACTATTTATAATAATAATATTATTGTTATATTATACAGTAAAAAACAAGACGATGTATTGTAAAAAATAACATATTTAAACGCAAAAATCGATTTATAAAATAATTGATACAATATGTTGCTATACAAAATAATATGATGTATTTAAAAATAGCTAAAATACTTTAAATTCAAATTTCAAAACATTCCAATGGTTTATTATGCTATACACAATACTATTACGTATATTTTAAATTTTAATATACCAAGCATTTATCGGCACAGCCGTCCATTTTGTAATTTTGTGACCGATTTCAACAAACTGACGTAATGTATATTCGGCCAAAAATAATGGATTATCAAAGAGGAAAATATTTTACATATCATGCAAATATGCCCTGTTTCAATACCACGTTAGTGGGTATACCATTTTGACCCTTGCATTGCTAGCAAATTAATGTAGAATCGTACATGTAATTAATTTTTTATGCAATTAAAATGTATATTATGCATAACCATGGAAACCACCATTAAGTTGATATTACAAATAAAAAAAACCGTCAACATAATAGCTGCACAATATACTAATCAATTCAAAGTCCAGTTTTTTTTTATTTGATATTACATTTTTACGCGGGGTTAACATCTTTACTTTACATCTTTCTTTGATTTATTTTTCACTTTTAAAATCATCATATTTTGTATGTTCACGCTTTATTTATAATGGTTGCACCACTTTAATTCAACCTGAATATAACTTAGGTAAATTACCAGCTAACCATAATTAAAAAATAATCTAAATTAAAGACGGTAATAATTAAAAACTAATCATATTATATTATTAATAGTATTTTTTAATGGTAAAATGGTATCTGTTTCCTGAAGGGTTGTGTTCTGAAACGCCGTTTATTTTAACAAAAACGATATACTTGTTATCCCGTTTTGTTTTTTTTTTCAAAATATGTTCATTAGTTATTAACCCCGTTTTAACCGATACTGTTTCTGTCTTCTGATGTAATTACTTACTAAAGAATAATATGATGTTAATATTAAGTCGTTTGCATTTATAACCATATTTAACGCGTATGCATTATACGTTAATGATCCTACTTAAATAATGATTTCCGAGAAAAGAGATAATATGCTGATAAACATTATTAATTATTATGACTTTTTAGTAGTATTAAAAATTCACTTTTTGTTGTGATATCACTTTAATATCGTTAACGGTTTAATACTTTTAATACTCTACTAAGTAGGTAGTGTATGGATACTGTTATGTTGAGATAGTGTCGCTAAAATGATTTATTATAAAAATATAAGCTACAAATCACAATTAATTTTCAGAAATTTAAAAACAATTGTTAAAATTGAGAAAAAAAACAGATAATTATTTTATACCATGTAACTTTACACAATAAAATATGTTAAACCAGTACAATATCAACCAAATATGATTAAACGTCAAACATATTGTGTTTAATAAAACTATTATTTAATAATTTTAATAACTTGTTAATTACACTTTAAAATGTCAACTAAATTAAGTTTAGAAGTGAAAAAATGTTTAAACAAATATCGCCAATGTGATTAAAATAAATTGGAATTTTGTCTATACCTACAGTTATAACTTAAGTTAAGTAATTGATTTTATTTGTACACCCTTTCAAAATCGTGATTGGCACAATTTGGTAGATATTTCAGACTTAGTCCGATTATACTTTCATAATAATTATTGCGACAGGCAGTAACTCAACGTGAGATACTTATCATTTAATTGAACTGAAATTACTGATGCTTCAAGTGCAACTGCTTTTTAATGAAATACGAATGAATCTTCCTAAATAGCGTGTACGGCTTTTGGTTAAACCCAATTATTTTCAGGCACCGTACATGCATAATGAACCACGAGCAAACTTAGGATTTATATTGAAATTAATATGATTATAATATATTATGTTACCACGTTGTCCCAAGAGAAACAAGACTAAAGGATTTAAGATTTAAAGCACTTAATTTTTTTTTTTAATTTAATAGAAATTGATATATGCAGCTCCTGTTCCTTATAATTGTAATTGAATTCCCGTTATACTTAATAAAGTAGTATATATACTAGTAGTACTTAATGAAGTACTCCCATATTATTATAAGATATCACGAAACACTCACATTTATTTAACAGTCGTCAGTTTATGCGTCGTTTGTATTATTATATTAAATGTACAAACATTAAACGTATAAAAATAAGTGTAATACCTAATAAAGCATGTATATTTTTTTAATCTCTTTAGTTCACAATTTACGCTTTGAATGAATAACTAAACAAGTCTGCATACTTGATCGCCATTCAAGTTACAACAACTGCGCAACCATTCATATTTTTGCTATACTTCTTGCATTATAATCAAACAAATAACAATATAAATATTATAATAGTGATATATTTGGACCTTTTTAAAATCTTTAATTCCAACTCTTGAACAATATAATATAATAATATACATATTCCCGAACATGCGTCTAACACGAAATCGCTTCTAATACACATATACACGCTTCC
Source organism: Neotoxoptera formosana (assembly GCA_022818045.1). Lineage (NCBI taxonomy): Eukaryota > Metazoa > Arthropoda > Insecta > Hemiptera > Aphididae > Neotoxoptera > Neotoxoptera formosana. The sequence goes on from CM040633.1 coordinate 46,880,371, forward strand.
AAGTTCGTCTCGACCAATATCATATTCACTCTTGTCATTTTAGACATCCATCATGGCACGTGTATGATACTATACCTATATAAATATGATACCGGTCTTTTTATTTTATATTATATGCATCGTATTATTCGGCTGCACTCAACTCACTTGCACCTTATTTACGCCGTTATTGTCCTCCCCGTAGTATTCGTGTTCTGTATAAGTACATCAATGTCGTAGTATAATTGTAACGAACTAAATATACTTCAGCTGACCTTCAAGATGATATTGATGATAGTGTTGTGTTCATCTGAAGTCGATCGACGCACGCCATACGATTTCTCCAACGACACCATCACGCGTGCTAAGTAAAAGTGTTGTTTTGTTATCATATTTTATTCATCGTACAATTAAAAAAAAGAACTGGCGATGTGATCTTTCTCTGAGATCATCGTTATAAACTTTAGTCATTATCACGCAAAACCAGCAAAATATGCGTTGAACTTTTAAGTTGTGAAAAAGACATTTTAAAATCACCCTTTCTTGTTTATCAATAATTATGAGTTTAAAAAGATAGAAAAATTCGTATTTACAATATTAAAAGTTTAAATATTTAAAAGTTTATTATGAAACTTGTGAATGATTTCAAAAAGTAATTATAAAACATATTTCAAATGCACCAAAAACAAAATATAACGAAACTATAAAAAATTTAATAATTTTAATTTTAATTTTTATAGAATATTATCATTGATTATAAATATAGTAATTAGTACAAACTATAGATCGATTAATGATAAATGGCGTATAGCGTACCTAATGAAATAGTGTTTACTATTTAGTAATATTTAGTATTCATACACAAGTTATAATTAATGTGTATGGGTAAATAATTTCTTATTCGCAATACGCAATACAAAACTGGCTTTTTTCCAATATTCATAATGTTTAATATTATCCAATTTTCCCGGGATTTTATAATAAACCTGACTTATAGGTTCAAGTGTTCAAATAATATTGAAACTTTTGGTAGGTACTGTTTATTTACAACTCACTAAATACGCATTTAAAACTCGTCAACAGTTTAAATTACATTGATCATTTTAGATTGGTTCTAAACGATGCGAGCGAAAGAAAACAGAGGTATATTTTAAGGTTTTATAATGATGCATTTTTTCCATTTTTTGTAAAACACTTTCAAGATCTTTAAAGAATTTATAAATTAGACATTTAGCACGAATATACTTACACGTGTCGTCAATGTCATGTCAGGAGTTTCTCCTGCAAAGGTATTTGTTTTATACCTATTTAAAAATAAAAACGTATAATAATAGGTAATAGGTACTAATCAAAATATTAAGACGAATAATACGACGTATTATAACACTGCACATTTTCAGTTTTCACATAGTTATTTAGTCGTTGAAGTCAATACTTTTTAGTTGACAAACTTACAAATTGTACCGCTATACTACATTGCATTCGAATTTTCAACTTTTAGCCGGTGGTGGGGCTTGTGTACATAATATATGAACGGTTGTGCAATCACCTCACCCCTTATACTAAAAAAAGGAAAAAGGGTTTATTGATCACATTTTCTATATTTTTTAGTATGTACCTAAACTGAAATAGAACGAAAAAACGTAAAAAATGTGATTTTTTCGTACTACTGTAAATCGTGATCTATAAATAATTACGGATAATAATAACAGTCTCGATTCCATGCCGTTGACTTTATACATATATACATACGTGCATGCATTTATACATACATACATATATACATACATACATACATACATATAAACATACATAAATACATAATATACATACATGCATATATATTACATACATACATAGATTGATATGCATAATATACCACGATGCGACGAAGTTACGAATCTATACAATTCTGGGAGCAAATAAGTATTTTAATGGTTGAACAACCATATTCAAGTCTAAACTATGTACTGTTTGCGGTATCCATCCTACTATACATGACGTGTAGTAGGTATATTATATTAGCTGACCATAATTATATTAGAGTGGTCGCTATTATTACGATGTGTACAGAAGTGTGCACCAACCGCTTCCTACGAAGTGTAGGTATCTATAATAATATATTAATTTCGTTATAGACAAAATAAAACTAGTTAACCAGAACGATCCATTTGCTGTGCCTATTTAACTAAGTATCGATTATAGTTCCATTTCATGCCATCCCACGTCGTAGTCCTCATAAAAATATTTTTGCCTCCATTATATCGTGTTCGATCATAAAACTGTACGTGCTTATAATTAGACCGTAAATTCGTTAATTATAGATGGTATTATTTGAATAATGTAGATAAACGGATTGATAAGCGCAAAAGACGAACAAATAATGATTTAAGAGTGCGTAGGTATACATTATTTTAATGCCGTAGAAAATAAATAAAACGCCAACATAATTAATTATGGTTTTATGATATTTGATTATTGTAAAAAGAGGTAGTGAAATGGGAGGAATAGAGGGGATATATTATCCCCCATAACCTTATTTCCAATATTTATATATTATTGATATTTCTATAAAGAAATTTGAATGTGAATAATTATAATGTTTTTATAATCTGATGAAGTATGAATAAATATTTTTTTTTTTTTTAATATTATTATTGCATTCACAATATTCGTTGATAACAAAATTATTTTCTTTTGATTTTAAAAATAATAAACTCTGGTAGGACCGTAGAGGTAAACACTGAACTTATTAAATTTGCTTTAGGCTAAAAAGAAATATTTGTATGAATAATATAAGTATTAAATTACCAGTTCAAACACAAAACATTTTCATAAATTATAAATAATAGCTCTTAGGTATTTTTCTCATATTTTCTTTTATAAGTAGTTAAATTAAAAATTTTAATTTAAAACTTTAATATTTATAAATTGTGTAATTGTGATGTTACTCTAGAGTCGTATACTCGATCAACGGTTTGGCTTCTATGATATGCATCGTGATGATGTTGTAAATATAACCCCAGTCCCCAGATAAATTGTCAAAATTATTTACTAATTTAAGTATAATTATTACCTATCAAAATTAACTTTTTAGCTTATAAATTAATCTATTTAATCCTTAAACTATGTTTTAAAAAGCGATCATGTTAAAAATCAGCTTCATCAGCGCAACATCATTTGAGCACCACTGAATTTATTATACTTTTGTTGTTGTAGGTAGAAACGTCCGACGGAGCCCGGTCGATGGTTCAGTACGCACAACTGCAACAGCAACAACAACAACAACAACAACAACAACAAGAATAATTAAAGTGTCGTCGTATCGCCGCGGGACGGATGATGATCGACGGCGGAAGCGGAGAAGAACAGCCGGACGGCAGTGGCGGCGACGGAGGCAGCGGCGTCGGTGGACGGGACGCGGCCGTCAATTACAAGACGAGAAAGCGGCCGGCGGACGCGACGACCACGATGGTGTACACGATAACCGGCGGCGACGCGAACCAGCTCCAGGACATGCCGCCACCGTGGACGGCGCAGTGCGCGTGCTGCCCGCCGCCCGTCGGTTGCGCCGTCGTGCTACAAGGAAACGGGCCGCAGAGGCGCAGGCCGCGGACGTGGACGTGCGGCGGTGCGGCCGGCGGCGGCGGCGGCGGCGGCGTGTCGAGCCTGACCAGGAGCAGGACGTTCACGAGCAACTACGAGAGGGCCATATCGTCGCTGTTGTGGCAGCCATACGAGTGCCGGTCGTCCAGCAATTCGCTGAACGACGACGGCGACGTGGCCGTCTGGCTCAGCGCCACCGGCCGGTACGAGCCGCTGTCCAGCCGGTCGTCGCTCAGCCTGTCCACCATACCCAGGTGAGAATCTCGCATGCGACATCGTCGTTGCACTATAATAGTATTAATAGGTATCCGCGGTATCCGCGGTTTGCCACCGCTCGCTGATTACGTAACCAGCGGTTGATAACACTACATAATAGCAGCGGTATAATATACCGCGAATCGGCGGTCGGTCGGGCGAGGGAACCGCGATTCGCGATAAATAGCGAGAGCGGTCGACCAAGTAATAATACTATCGTTTACACCGTCCGCCAACGCGTGTCTCCGGCCGACGTGCTGTGCGATAAACATAAACCTGTGCGTAAATATTATAATACATAATATATAAGATATATATGGAGGTATACTCGCGCGGTGTGTAAACGTTACAAATCGCCCGCTCGAATTCCGCTGCAGAATCGACGATGATAGTTTCGGTTTCCCCTCGGAGATCGTCACTTATTAACGCCGCAAAATTATAATGTTATACAATCCATTAAACGCTTTCGCCGAACGATAATATTACTAATTATTATTATACTACCGTCGTACCCGTAAGCGAATAATTTGTCGTCAAGGCGTCGGATTTCTCGACTCGGGTCCCGCCCCAAAACGCGCCTTTGATCAATCCTTGGGCACGGCGGTCCAACGGGGTTCCTTCGTCGCAGTTCCCGAGGGTCCTGCATTACTTATATTATTATTGTTATTATAATATATTTTAAAATACCCAATACACGTATTTTTTGGACAATATTAAAATGGTCCCCTCGTCATAATTGTATACACTGACGATTTATTATTGGTGCAATTATTTTTTCCCGTGACATATTGATCATTTTTCTAAATTTTATGTCCCAATTTAATTTGTCATTATCAGCATATCTAAACAGTTTACAGTCGAAATAATTAACTATAACAGGTTGAATAATCGGCAACCAAAGACATAATATTTATCAAGGGAAATATTGATTGAGATGCCTTACAAGATAATATGAAGATTAGTCAGTGTCGAATCTACCACTTGATCGCGGTGCCCAATAATTGACGGTTAACCATGATACACTATCCTCGATGATTGTAAATCGATATTTTCAAATATCAAGAAGTATTGGCCACACATAAATAAATAAGTAAAAAACCGTAGCAATTTTCCTACAAAAATAATATACCGCGTATTGTCTACCAATGTCCATTTTACTCCATTATAAAAACAAGTATTTGTCACCCACTTATTGATTTGATTAAAAACTAAGAGTTACCTAGGTACTTATCATTTTCTGGTCAGGAATATTAGCTTTTATACATATTATATTTATATGTATAGGTATTAGGTAAACATAAAATATGAAATAAATAAAAATAAAAAATCATTGTAATAGAATACTGAATAATATTAATTTTTCGTATTTATTAAGAATTTTAATCACTTAAAATTAAAAAAATATAAAATACAAATTATCGTCAATTTTTTAATTACCTAAAATGTATTAATATTAGGAGTATTATAAATAAGAATAAAAATCAAATAATTTGTGTCATAATTTAAAGTTTGATTTTCATCTCATACAAATAAAATAAATAATTCAAATATTTAAAAAAAAATACATATATATAACATGATTTTAATACTTGAGAGAATATAATATAGGCATGGTTCTTGTCTAAAAGAATGTGTAAAGAAAAATGGAAAGTACCTTTCATTTTTTCGGGAGGAAAACATTTTCTTTGTTGGAGGATATTGGTCCCGCCCAAATAAATTGTCAACTTTAAATTTACAATGGTATGTATCGCTAAAACGGGTCAGTCTATTGCAATCCGTTCGTCGGAAGTCGGGTTGGAGGACTATTATACAGCGAATGGAAGTTTTTTAAATTAACACTACACGAACAGTACATGGTACTGTATTATTGTATTTATAATATGTACAATAATAATTTATATGTGTCATGATTCGCGATAACAGATGATCGTTGCCCGTATTACACGCCCGATAACACTAACACGCGATTATCACGGCCATTAGATGGGTAGGTACCTTAAATTATTTATAGGTAGGACTTTATGATTAAAACCATCGAGTATTATATACCAGTGTGCAACTGCACTGATATATATATATATATTATATTCTACAAAAAAAATAATGTATGATACAGGCGTTGGGCACTTGGGCGTGCCAGTTGGGCGGGTGTCTTTAAATTTAAAAGCAACGATAAATCGTTGAACTCGAAAAGCCAATTCTGTTCAAAACTACGGCCTGAGTGTTTGTTTGTTTTCATTTCTTCGCGATTTCCTCGAAAACTACTGGGCTTATATAATATAATGTGATCTGTCTGAAGTGTAATAGCAGTGCTGCGTACCACCGCGTCCCAGCGCACTGCATCAAATGTTATGAGATTTTTTACTACCAGAAAAAGTGTTTCCGGAATAAAGTTTCCCGCCTAATAAACGCCCCTGAACCCCCGCGATGCTGATGGTTTATTTATAAATAGGGACGAAAACGATATCTCTCGTAAGTCGTAGGTCACAACTACACCGAACACGCGTAATACACTGCTGCAGTGGAATTACGCCTACTGCTGCAACGGATAAGTCCTTGCAGCCCATTTTATTGCCACCTATAGGTACTTGAAAATATTGCTTTTACAGGACTTATATACCTACCTACTCAGGTTTATAACCACTTCAGAATGGTATTATGATATTGATGATTTGCATTCAAAAAAATGTCAGATTACCGAACCAGAAACAGATATTTGATAACAAACATTTTTCAACTACTCAATTTAAAGTCGACAATCATTTTACGGATATTTTACCGAGCGTTTTATTTGGAATTTACAAACCTATATTATAATATACACACACGTCGCCAGTGCTCGAGTTGTGGGAGGGAATGCGTAGTCTGACGGACCTGATCCACTATTTATTTATTTTTTATTTCGAGAGATCCCCACTAACTATTTTGATTAGGCGGGAGGGAGGGGAAGTTATTTTTAATAAAATACTTTTCCAATATAAATTAATTTTATTATTTTTTATGTCAGTAAGGTTTTATTGCATAATTATTGGACCGAGGGCTGCGTCGAATAATTTTACACTTGGAATGCAGTTTTACAATATTGACCTCCTCCACTTATTTTTTTCCAATTCGAGCACTGCACGTTGTAATATAAATACGTAAATACAAATAACGATTAATTCTAAATAACGGTCGTACAGAGGCACAATAAATTGGCTATCCCCGCAAGAAATCTATGAAAAATATAGATGACAATGTGCATCTTACCTCGACTGGGCGGCAAAAACGTAATCCTCGAGAAATGGGCTACGCAGTTGGTCGTACCGGTACAGTCGATAAGGCTTGAGTATACGTAAATACCAGGTTGTCAACATAGACTCGTTTTGCCGGAATTTCGCAGCACATGCACAAAACGCTATTATTACGCACGGTCTTGAAAGTGTTTTTCGGTACTATAGTTTAAGCGAATTTTTTGGTTTTTAAATATAAACGGAAAAAAAACTGTCTGGTTCTGGGTATAGTGAATAGTGTTTTTTTCAGTGTAAATTATAAGACAGTCAAAGATATATTTAAAAGAAGTGATACAATAATTAAATACATATAAAGTCATACTACTGCTTCAAAATGTACAACAGCAAAAAAACAATTTATATTGTGCTAATATCAATACCCACATAGTATGTTTTCAATATTTGAAGTACATTTTAAAAATTTAAAAAAAACCTAAAAAATCTATATCACCGGGGTGATACTATTTTCAACTCAAAAACGGTGTCTGCAGAACGAGAATTTGACGGCGCGACGGACGCAAGTTGACGCATTGACGACCATTTTCCAAAGACTTACCAACGGAAAATATCGTGGTTACCCGTTCACAACTTACTACCGTATACGGTAAACGGTTACAGACGCCGATCGCGTCGATCGAATATGCCGCATTCACATCGGGAGATCTATGTGGCGATCGTTTGTGGACCGCAGTTGTTTAGATTAACCCCTTCACTGGATTTCGTCGACGGACGTGTTTGCAGCGCACGCGTTCGGAAAGTTGCCGCCAAAACCGGTATCAGAATTAATCAGGATTCGGTGGTACGGTTTTTTCGTACACAATATTAATGAATAATGATGATATGATGTATTTGCATATTATAATTCATATTAAATTACAAATTACATTGAGTTCGTCCCAAGAAATCGGTGAAGGGACGCCAATGCAGTGTTTGTGCACACGATATCTTCAAAAATTTCATTAGGAACAAAGATAAATATTATACTATTATAGTATTACGATATATACCATTTTTAAGCATAACATAACATAACATAACATTTAACACTATAATGTTTTAAAATACGATGATAGCCTGTGGGTATAGATACCTATAATAGGTATATAACTTCAGTTATTATTCAATCGTTCACCGCCGTTTGAACTGTATTATAATAGAATAGGGTCATAGTTTATTAACAGATTTCTAATATCATATTATGACGTTTATGATTCACCGAGTTTAAAATCATTAATCTATGTACCAATATTATTCCAATATTTTTACCCATACTACCCATATACCGAATACCTAATATTCGTTCAATATGAAATTTATATATTCTATTTCTAATGGTTTTAATAAATTATTGTTAATCTTTTACTATTCGCTGATATCATAGGTATAGGTAAACAATCAGTTTAATTATTTATCATATAATTCAAGATAATAAAGTATATGATAATTATTTTTAAGGAATTATACTGAGTGATCGTTTTAAAAGTATAATTGTATACACACTAAAATAATTTAAATATATTGTACAATAATATATATATTGTATATCATAATTTACAATAAACATAATATTTTTGATATTATTATACATTTATATATTATATAATACAATATAATATACTTATAATATTGAATTGTATATGCAACTGTTTTATATTTACAAACTGCCAAAAGTATATTATGAGACTACATGATGCGACTTTATTAATAAGTTTAATACTTTTCCAGTCAACATTCTTCAAGTAGTCAATGTAATCTGAATGAAAATAGATCAATAATAAACCTAAGCACATTTTATAAATTGAACAATAACTTGAATGTTAATGAACATTTTTAGAAAATCAACTTAGAAACAAAATTATAATTTTACCAAATAGTGTTCCCTTCAGTAGCAACATAATATTTTAAATGGCTGTTGAAAGTTTCGATTTATTTTCTTGTTGTTGTCTTTTAAAATTAATATATTTAATCAAATGGGTATTTGACACTTGAGTAACTAAACACGAGATAAATGCACACTATACGTATTTTATAAAAAGATTGACAGAATTGTGAACAATTAATACAGAAAATGTACATTTCAGTGTAGTGTCATTATGTGTTAAGCTTAAGGGTGCTTAAATAATATTATAAAAAGTCAAGCTTCCACTACTCGAAGGGATTTTAAGTATACGTTTCTTCCATATATATTATATACTTTACTGTTGATGTGGTTTTGTATGAACAAAAAACACTACTGTAATTTTCACTTGAATTTAATCCATTTGTCTCGTGTTGGCAGTAGAAAAACTAAATAAATAACACTAATTTATTATATTATCACGTTACTCTTTTTATTCTTTTATAAACGCTTATACTATAATAACAAAGACTGTCTAACAAATGAAATGATAAATTCATTATTTAATACGTTGGTTTTATTGTCGTCCATGGAGCAGTGTTAATTTTTTTATATTTTTAGTTTCATATTTTTTTTTATCTGTTGGAATTTCATCGTTTATACGGATCCCATCAACCACCGACTAAGTCTAAGACCCTTGTGGCGATCACGGTTGTTAGGTACGGGCAAAAAACTTTTCGAGAAACGTCTTACATGGTAATCCTAATGACTAAACAAAATTAAAACTCGACAGCGATTTTAAGGTATGTATATATATTATAAAGTTATACTCTCTCGTTCTCATTGCAAGGACGAAATCCCTAAATAGGCTTGTTTATTCTCCAAATAGAATTTACCACTCACCTATCCACCCCTTCCTCATCTCCTTATCTTTTAACATATTTTTTGTGACCGTTAACGTCTTAATGTATAGACTAAACACAAATATTTGCTTGCGTTTTAATGGGCTTACTGTCAAATCAAATTTTAATGACTTATTTTTTAGGTGTCAAAATATTTACTCTCTTTTTTAACTTCTTAACATTTTACTCGTATTTTCGTAAAAATATTTGATTCCTTTAATTATAACAATATTTGTGTGAGTTTCAAAAAATGCTTAAATTGTTTTTGTTTTTCTTTAGTCTATATTTTTAACATCTCTGAAAACAAACAATAATATTACTGGTTTTTTTTTAATGAAAAATATTAAATTAAATACAGCATACATGTTTCGTTTATTCTTGTATCTATATCTACTAACTATACTTGAATACGTCTTGAAGAATCAAATAAGTACATTATTAAAAATGTGTAGGAGAAAACTTTAATTTACTGTAGGTACTCTCAATTATTCATCACTAAAATTTGGGCGGATAAATATATTTCAATCGTGTTCAACTCATTTAACTTTACGTCACGTGCTGGGATACTAAACATGACTACACGCAATGTTGCTAATCGAAAATCCTTAGTAAAACATGCGTGTATTGACACGAAATCTCAATAACCATTGATTAGAAAACTACCTAGTTAAGACGTTCTTATTTAGAAAATTATATTAAAAAATATAGTTACATCGAGAATTGAGGTACAAAAGTGCAATTACAATACAACTCTTACGACTTACTCTATTTGATTCATAGACTTATAGAAAAATATATTATATTATATTATAACAAATGATCAGTGACAATAAAGGTTTTGTTATTTAACAAACTATTCATTTATTTATATTTAAAAATATTTTAACAATAATGTTACTTTCTATTTAATGTAAGAAAAAATGCCAATCATTTTTGAAAATAATGTTAAAACATTTAAAAAATATAAAATAAAATATATTTTGTTTAAACGAGAGACAATGAGAAATTAAATCAAACTTAATTAGGGTTGTTTTTAATTACTGTCTGGTGTATAAATTATAAACATTAAATAAATTAGCCAAGTTAATAATTATATATTTAATAGTTTAATTTAAAATTTCTAAAAAAATCAAAACATAATATTTTCTATCTGTCATTTACTAATTATAAAATATATACTAAACAAATGTGTTTAATCGTACCTCAAAAATCTAATTCAAGTCGTAAGGTACCTACTGTAAACAACTAAATTATTTACAATTACATATTTACAATAATTTACCTCTTTTACCTATATACTCGTAACTGATAATCCCCCCAATTAAAGATTTTACTATTATTATGAAAAAAATATCATTACTGAATGATAAATTTTCTTACCATTAAACACTCCCAACCCCTGTTCATTGGAAATCAGAAATAATAAATTACCTAAACGAATTCTTTTTTCCAAACCTAGATTTATTTCCCAATCTGCCTGGGCCACGTTATATTTTAATAAAGGTAGATTCATAATACATTATGAATTATCCTTTTATTTTGGGGCCTTCTGATTTTTATTAGTTTATACTTTATAATATCTAGAAGATGTGATATTATTATGTATACAATATACATTGCCTAAATTCATTTTAAAATTGTATTCAATTCTTACCATATAGACACTTAACATTATAATAACGAACCATTCAAATTAATGTGTATAGCTTTTAAGTAAGTCGTATACGCATAATACGAATTGAAATTTAAAAACGTCATTAAATAATTTATAAATTATATTATTTATCTTGTTAAAAATTTCTATGAGTTCATAACTTTACTCCCCTGCCACCTATTTTATATTTTTAGTTGAGCAAAAAAAATAACAAATAAGTTATTTTAATTCAAACATTTTCAAGTATGAAATAGTTAAATTAAAGATGATATATAAAATTAATACAATTGAAGTAGTCTCAAAAGTTGTTCGTAGTTCACAGTAAACTTATATTTATAAAAAACGTATTTTATTTAATATATAAGTATACGCATATCAATTTGTTTGTTAATGTTTAATATTTGTATTCTTTGAGTACCTATGTATAAATGATTATGTATTGTATTGTATTGTAAAATATAAAAATATGTAATTTTATACATATAATATATAGAACATATCTAATATATTATATCAGAAATATTATGGCACCTATACAAAATCTAGTCAATCATTTAAAATGTATTTTTTAACAATCTTTAAATTAACGTTTTGCCAATTTAAACTTATATACATCTATTACTTATTATTATTATTTGGTGCGATATTTAGTACATTACATCTGTCTAAAATTCTAAGTTTGTATTGGCCAATAACCGTTGAATGAAAACATAATTATTTTGTGCACGATGATATTACACAATATTCACTACCATTTCAATAAAACCTAATCGACATGCTTCGATTGAAAATTAATGAAAAATATACAGAGCGTGCGTATGACGTATTTTTCGTTTTAACACAGTATTTAAAATTATTTCTATTACAATTTACAACTATCGAAACTAAACATATTTTATATAACCAACTCCTATAACATGACGTATACTTTTATTTGCCTTATTATTTCGGTTTACTTTAGTATTTACTTTTTATTTTTACAGATGAAAACATTTGTTTTAATTTCAAAAGAGTGTTTAATTTTAATAAGTAAACAATAACATATCATATTGTGTGATTATACATTTATTTGTGTGTGTGTGCGTGTCAAGTAGGTTGATCGCAATTTTGGAAAGAATTAAAAAACATGAATATAAATAAACCATCTACTCTACAAAAGTTTACATGATAAATCTTTCTTACTATTATGTTATTTAATTCGAAACCAAGTAAATTTGATGTTTCGGTAAATACCCTAGACGAACATTGTATGTAAATTAAATACTACATGTGTTTGAAATGTATGATCAAATTTATTTTCATTTATTAATTTATTAACTGAAACAATAAATCGTTTTATTAAACATTCATGTTGAATTTATAATTCACAGTCATTCACAGTAGGTAATTAAGTATAGAAAACGTTCATAATAATTATAGCAAATCGACAAAAAAAAATGGAGAAATCATAAAAAATTGATAGACAATTACAATTATCGAACCAGTGAAATTAACCTTCTTTTGCACTAGTTGTACCTAATGAAATACGTTTAAATGTCACCGACCACTGTTATTGGCTATATTGTTGATTAATAATAGTATTGTGGTTTAATTGTAATTCTCTACAGAATAAAAATTTTAAGTACCTACAGATATTAATTTTTGAGTTAAACCAAAAAACAAATTTGATTTAGTCAAAAAATGGTTTTAAGTAAAAATTCCTATTTTACCTTAATTTATTTTTGTTCCTCCCGATTCTTTTGAAAAGTACTGGGAAATTTTCACTTTTTATCCCCCCCCCCCCCCCACTTTAACTCACTAGAAAAAATGCTGAAATAGAAAATTGAAGCATATTTACTGACCCAAAATGTTGACAGACGGAAAAAAATCAATACTTTATAAAATCAATACATTCTTCACTAAAAACAATCTCTGAAATTTGTGTCCAAATTGGTCAAGTAGTTTTTGAGTCTATAGGTAACAAACATATAGATTATAGAAGAATCATTTTATAAACAAAAATTGAAAAATGACAGTTGTTTTAAAAACAATTGCAGTAGAGTCTCAATAACTGGAATCTCAAGGGGAAAAAATAAATTCGACTTATGTATTTTCCGAGTTACATATATACTTCAAACACAACTTAAAAACACTTCAAGGGGCAAGAAAAAAATTCAAGTTGTTGAGTTCTTCGGGGTATCGTGGTTTGACTGTAGATAACTAATCAGCATTACATTTGATGCCGATCGCCATCATAGATAATAAATAAAATGTCGATTAACTTTTAATGAAGACTAAAATTATGAAGTAATAATACAAATTGAGGACTTTTGTTATTCCTCTTATCGCTATTGGGTCACAGCCCCTCCTCCTCGAAATCACAGTCAATTTAAATTACATAACAACGTGGTAGTTTAGCATTCTAGGTACTAGATCACTGTTTTGGGCATAGGCGGAAATTTGGTGAAATTACTGGGGGGGGCTGAGCATTATATTTCTCATTGCACCCAAGGCCGTATCCAGAAAAAATTTTCGGGGGGGGGGGTCCAAAATCTGTAATATTTATGTTGGTATTAAAAATAAATATTTATTTAGTTAAAAATTTGTACACTATTTAGGAAATTTTGGGGGGTGTCCGAACCCCTTGGACCCCCTTCAGATACGGCCTTGGTTGCACCTATATAGGCACTAATGTCCTAGTCGCTCACAATTATTTATTTCAACAAGACAATTTACAAAGTTTGACATACTAAACAATTTAACCATAATTCAGTATAAAAACAATAATGTGCCTTACTTTGAACATTTATTTCTAAACAGAAAAAGAATTAAAAGTAGCATATTATTACGTAATTTCATCGAAACCGGGACGACGCGCGACGCAACGCGGACGACTGCTAATAAACAACCAATGCGGGTGTTATTACTTATTAGTTATTATTAATATTACATTAATAAAATTACGATCTTTCCAAGTTATGACAATTGACAATAAGTTTGTAAAATCTTACTAATTTAATTTAATTTTTATCATAGAATATTTATTTATAATTTATTTTGTAATCCAGATTTTAAAAATACATTTTTCAATTATACTAATTATTATATATTTAGTCACATTAAAATCGTGATGCCCAGGGGGGGGGCTAAGACCTGTACTTTAAACTTCTGGAGGGACTTAGTCCCCTCTAGCCCCCCCCCCCCGATTTCCGCCTATGGTTTTGGGCCTTAGCAATGATGTGCAAACAGTTAGGTCCTTATTTGGTGATGCCACATGAAAAAAAAATGTGGTAGATCACTTGCTAGTTTCTATCTATTAAAGCCCAGCCTAAAAATTATTTCATTATACACCACTGTTTACACTTTAAAACATTTGATCAAAGACTTTTATAATTTAGTCAAATATGGTCAATATGCTCATTCGTAGTTATCGTATAGATACGCTAATTTTAGGTACATAAATAACATAATCGATTTTAACTTATACATAAGTTTAAAGTTATAACAAACAATAATATTGACTACCACGCAAGAGTCCAATTCGACAGCGTATTACATGTTAGCTACCACCTATGTATATTGGTATTCTTTTTATAATATGCCTGAAATCTGATGCTAGTTATTATGCGGCATGGTATAGTATGGTAACATATTGGTAACCATAGTAAATTCCGTCTCGGTTGGCCGCCATGATTGGCTTGTCCTATCCACTCGATTATTATTTATGTGAAAAACTAAAAACCAATAAATATATAAGTTTACATTCAAAGTCATAGCCAAATTTGTATACATCAATAAACGATGGCAGCAGCGGAGTAGTATTTTTCACACAGAGCCTTCTCTGCTGCCGGTAAATCATTAAAAAAAAAGTTGACACGTAACATGATGAATTCAAATTGGATAAACATAAATATTTCAGGTATTTGTTATTTATGTTAATAATGCTTTTGCCGTTTTTCGTATTATTTTTTACCTTGTTTTGATCTACTGCATCATTCATGAATTAAATACAATAATATAATAAAATGTCTGTACTTAAACCGATCCTATGAAATAAAAACTATAAAATGCGCATAGAATTGCGTTGAAGAAAGGGTACATTTATATATGTATATTGTATATACATTATACATATTATACTATATAATATACAGACTGTACTATATAAAATATTTTGAATAGTTATTATATGTATCTATGTATGATAAAAATAAGTACCTATCATAAAAAGTATATACCAACAAAACTTAATAATAAATATATACATTTCTGAAAAATGTAGTTTTACATTTGAAATTAAAAAAATTATAAATAGAAGTCATAACTTATGAAAACATTTTAAAAATGAGCGGTTAAAATGTTCAGTGAATACAAAATAATATATTTTAATTATAACAAACTATTTTGGTTAAGCTTAAAATAAACAAAATTAAGAAAAATACTTACTTGTGCACAGGTAGGTATAACTCATGAGTTGTGACTTTAGAGTTTTAGACTATAAGACTGTAGACTATAATTTTGCTATGTACTTGTTTTATAATAACTAATTATAGGAAAAACAATTTTTTATTGATATTAAAATTGTAATTTATCATATTTTTAATCACTTAATAATAACATAAAGATATTATGGCAAATAATTTCTTAGAACCAATTTCATTCGTACACATATATAATTTTATTGAAATAGCTTACATCAAATAACAATAGCAATGCAACAAATGTTTCTTATTAAATAATATTTTATAACAAAATGTTGTCAGTGAATTTCACTCACGTCTAATTTAAGACATGTTTTGTCAAAGTATTTATTTTTTTTATGTATTTACAAATTTAACTAAGTGATATTTCTCTTGCTTTCTATGTTGTATTATTATTACATTTACGGAAAGTAACAAAATTGATTTATAATAAAATTAATCAAAATGCAACAGAATACACAAAGGAAATGAAAATACTGTTATTTGGGCTTAAATGAACAGTATAATTTATGGTGCCTAATTGATTTGTCGTCAGTTACTATATTAGTTAGAAGAGGGTAAAGCATAAGTGATAAATAGCTGGACGGCAGAATAATCATTTTAAAAGCTTTGAGTACAATACAATATTATAATGATCAGTAATTGGCTAAATGTAGTTTTAATGTTTTTTAAACTAAATTAGAAACGTTTGTTCAGTGAGATATAATGTTGCCAAATTCTAAACGTTTAATTATCCTCTAATTATTTTACAGCACAATAGTACATTAGTACTTATAACTTTATTGTATCGATATCGATGATAATTTCCTTAAAAATAATAGCTGTTGAAACTAAAATTTAAAAAGTGATTCGTGTATTATACAAATTATAAACCTTGACCTAATTAAAAATGTTTGATTCTATAGTTGATGAGTAACATATATAATACATACAACATTCAAATTAACATCTAGAGTAAATTATAACAATAATACAATGTTCCAATTTTTCGCCCATGTAATATTTATAACAGCAGTTACTAGGTATACTGACCTTGTGGAAATTTAAAATAAAACCAAAATAGACTTCTCCTTGTTATACTTTAATCAATGATTTATAACCTTTTAAGTACTAAACACATTCAATGATTAATGTTTCTACTTTTTAATAATGACAAGTATTATTTAATTTGATCTATTCCCAACTCTTGTTTCAAGTCATCCTTAATAAACCCTACTATAAGAATAAATCTATAAAATGCATATGGGGAATCTATTAAAATTTCAAGAGGGCCAACATTTTTACGTTAAATTGGAGGTTTGATCCAACACAATTAAATCTGTCTGTTTGGGGGAGAAAGGGTCTAATTAATTATTTGGGGAATAAGCCCCCAAGACCCCCACCACCAAACAGACAGATTTTAGTTGTGCGGGATCAAAGCCCCTCCCCCCCGACTTTCACCTATGATAAAATGTTTATATATGTATAAATGTATAATATGCATGCTTACCAGACATTTATATTATAATAAATATATTTTTATATTTTAATGTTTTAACAACACGATTCACATACGACCGCAACAGAATTCTATTATTGTTTTTAATATATTTGAATATATATATGTAACAAAAAATAATGAAAAAAATGGTTTAATTTTAATCAATTTATAAGACATGACACCGACGATTCAAATAATATATAAGAATGTATGGACTATAGGTACTTTCAAAACCAAACACAACATATTCATGAAAAAAATATTAGTTATTTGACTAATTTGATAGGTACAAAACGCGTATAAATTTGATAAAAATATATTTTAGTAAAATTAATAGTTATGTAGGTTCAATAATACATTATGAATTTAATAATTCAATATACTAGTTGCAGCATATAAGACATAGGTATTACAAGCATGAACTCTAAGTACTATTTTATACGTTCATAAAATAATAAACTATTAAAATATTATTTTTGTTTCTGTTAGTGTCGGTCAAATGACTCAATTTAAGACATACTACCTATCTTAATCATGATAAATTATGCAAAAAAAAAAAATAATAAAAATACAGTTTTTGTTTTAATTTATTTAATTTTAAGACACTGACTAGCGAAGTTAATATTTAAAATGTACTGAGCATCTATATAGGTAGTATAAATATACTAGTTTTTTAATTCAAACTTATATCAAAAGCTCTTGAAATCTTGGCGTCATTATTTCATATGTGAGTATAGGAATATAAAAATAACTCGTCAAATTTTATGCCATAATGAACCTATGTACATGTTACTTAAGTGTAAAAAATATTATATTAAATAAAATATTAAAGCAACAATTTAAAAAAAAAAGAATACCTATAGCTATTTTAGTTAGTATATACGCCTACCTCTTTTTTTTTATTAAATAAAACTTTATAGACAATATTTATACAAGAAACAAAAATCTGTAATTTTTCAGATAAAATATACAGATGGCTTGATGGACGTGTTATTATAACCTGATTTAAAAAATATGTATTTTGAGTTAAGTGTGATTCTGTGATTTGCGATATTAATTATTGGATTATAGTTCGTTTTTTGGTTAATCTATTTTAGTATGAATGAGGGATAGTTTGGGTTGATATAAGTTGACATTTTTATTACCTAGCATAATACTTATTTAATGTTATTTTTAAAAACTATTTATTATTACACATTTACACAATATATACTATACAATAATTATATACTTCAATATAGGTACATCGTACATAAAATATATATTTTTTATACTTAAAGGCCGGATCTAGGGATATGAGTCCAACATAAGTAAATTTCAACTTAAAATAATTGAAATGGTTAGATCTACCTACATGTATATTATGATAAATATTATATAATAACTATTATACAATTTTAATACATTAAATCTAGTATTAAATGTTCAGATCTTAATATTGACAATTGCAATTTTATTAACTAAGATCTCCAAAAAGTCAACAAATTTTCAAAATTGCATAACATTTTCTTACAATGTTTATGACTTATATTTAAACAAATACTTTTCGTACAAGAAATTGTTTAATTTATAAGATACTTTTTAGTATTAAATCAAGTGGTTTTTTTTTCTGTATTTTACTGTGTAAATACTAAATATTGTTTTCATCGTGCACTCAAATTATTCTAATATTTTTTAATAACCTATTTTAACGATTATCAGTAAATATATTATAAATCTAAATTAGTTAAATATTTATAAATGTTATCAGTGAACATTTTAAATATTATCACATGAATATTCTTGTGCATGTCAAGAATTTTTTGTTTAAGTACGAGTATCTACTATTTAACCGCAAGCAAAGTAATTTCCTTTTATTGAGGGTATCTATAGATTATAATATCTACTATTCTAATGAAATATTTAAGTTACATCTCAATTCGTTCAATGGAAATGTGTGTATTTTATTATTATTTGCAGGTGTTTAACATTTTCAGACCCATCCCTGAATACATTAGCAAAACATATAAGTACCTAGCAAATAAAATTTATTAATAATAATGAACTCAGTATACAATTTTATGTTGTACTTGCTTGATTCATATGTCAGTGTTTTACTACTTAGAATTTGTTTAATTCTAAAAATTAGCCTTAGGATTTTTAACAATTAAATAATAGGATGGCGCACGGTCGGCCCTTGCAACATATATAGATTTTTATTATACGCATGCAATAACATTTTTTTATAAGTTCAAATATTACATTTTATGTATACAATTTTAGGAATTTGTTCCACGTCATAAAGTTGAAGGACTATTGTATAATATAAATTCCCACATTTTTTTTCGTGCCATTACATCTAAATCATTTTTAGAAACATTTTATCAAAAGATTCTGAAAGACTGAAACTTCTTAGTAGAAGGAACTCTGTACTCAGCTCTGTGCTGTAGGTACTCTTTTGTCAAAAAAAATCTTTGTTTTTCGGTCACAGAACCTTTTAAGTAAAAAAAAAAAGATAGTCCCCCTTTTGGTCAGTAATTTGTTCATTTAAATGTAAGCAACTATTTGTGAGTCACTAACTATAAACTCCATTAAACATTCCCAACATATTTCATTTCTGTAAAAAAAAACCCATATAATATAATCATAAACATGAAAATTAAAATTAAAACCTTCTTATGAAGACGCATGAGTGTTTTTAATTTTAATACATTGCTGTTTACTTTTCAAATTGTATATAATAATTCTGTATGTACCAAAATACTTTGAATAATATTACTATTATATTACTACATACTTATACACATTAATAAAAAAAAACTTTACACTGCAATGGTAAAGTTTAAATAATTATTTTTTATGTTGAATTTGCAATCAAAAGTCTATAGATACCTAAATGTATATTTTACGAATAATTTTCTGGTCGATAAAGGACCATCTTTTTATATGTGGTCGAACAAAATTGTAAAATACTTAATCATTTTAACTCGGGTGCCATTGAGGGTGTAGGTACACTTAATTATTATAACATAATAGATTAACAAATAAAATTGGAAACATAGATTAATATTTTAATCCCATCTCTTGTTCAGAAACGTTTAACAATTGGTAGAATATGTCTTTCATTAAAGTAAAACTAAAACAATTCAAATAAATACGAGAGAGAAATTTAAAAAAAATTGGCAATTCTCTGTGAACAAATATTTGTTAAATTCACTGAGTTATTAAAAACAAGACGGTTCTTAATTGAATCAATAAATTATTGTGTGTATGTGACAATGGACATAATATGACATTTGTAAAATTGATATTTATATATATGAGCACGTCTCACGCTATACTTGTATTTAGTAATAGCTACACAAATATGGCAGATTCGTGGAAAACCTAAAACGGGGCAAATTTTTCCCCCCCTCCGACGGGAAATATTTCTATAGATTCTAGGACAATGGTTGGTATTATAGTGATTAAAAGCTAAATAGTACACTTGAGCCGTTGACACGACACTGCGTTCAAAGACGATTTCGCCGGAGAGTCGATCTGAAATGCGCGATGCCGCGATGAGATATAACATAATAATACGAGCCAAGACAAGTAGGGTAATGATTTTAATTATTATTATTGTGTCAATCGCATTGTGCCGTGTGTATAATTTTCCTGTTTTTTCCTTCTCATCATCCGGCTCGTTTTTTTTCTGTTATTTCCAGGTCGGCGGGCTCGTGTTCGTCGTCGGTGTGCCGTCTGCTGGACGACGGCGGAGACAAAACGCCTCCGCCGCCGTGCTGGTGTAGCGCGGAAACCGCGGCCGTCCTCGGTGACCCAAATAACGACGATATGGCCCGGACGACAACCGGTTACCGCTGTCCGCCGCGTGGATCGCTGCCTCAGCGTCGAGGCACCGCCGCCGCCGCCGCCGACGCCGTCGAAGGGGGACGACCGCTGTTGCGTACGCGTCTCGCCGCAGACGTTCAGTCAAACGTACAGCGTCCGACCTCGCGTATCGTGCCGTCTCGTTGTGTCAGTGCGGGTGATTGGTGTTGTGATAACGGAGACGTCGATGTCGACGACGACGACGAAGACGACGACGACGACGAGGATTACTATTGCGTTTACGAGGACGAAAACCTCCGCCGAGTGGATAACGACATCGACGTTCGCGATGATAACCGAGTGCGCGCCGTAGTGCTCATGGACAACGGGAGCGGTCTGATAACCGCTGGCGGGGGCGTCGGCGGGACGGCAGACGGCGGTAAGCCTCAGGCGGCTGCCGCCGAGAGGACTTACGCGTCCACGGAAGCGCAGACGGACGAGACGGCGTGCTCGTCCGCGTACAGGGAACAGCGGCGGCGGGAACGCCGGGAACGCCGAATGCAACAGCAACGACGCGTCCACCCGCCGCCGCCTCCTCCGCCCGCGCTTTCGTCGTCGTCGCTGCTGCCGCCGCCACCGCCGCCGCTTCTGTTGCAGCAACAGCAGCAGCAGCCCGCGATCGCCGTGCCTGTCGACCCGGACAGGCTGCCCGACCTGTTGCTCAACTCGCACCTTCCGCCGCCGCTGTACACCACCGTCGGCGGCGGCGTGTGCGACGTCGCCATGGCCACCCGGGCGGCCACCTTGCAGGCGTCCCTGTTGCCCAACCCGTTCCAGCACCCCCATCAGCCGCCCGGGGCGCCCGTCAACACGCCTGGTGGATTTCGCCTGCCGTTCGGCATCATACCGGCCAGGAGACGAAGGTCAGTGTTTATAATGCATTATACCGTGTTATGTACATAATATTATATTTTGTTATATATAGGCATATTGTATAATAGTAATCACCCGTTAGCCATCGTTTTGTAAATGTTTTGAAAACAAAAATACGGTAATGCCGTAGTAGGTATTACAATTTTTAAACGTACCGAAATCGCTAGATTTGATAGGTTGGGGGTACCTGTCCATAAAATTATTCGCACGTGCGTTTAGCATTAATAAATAAAAATAAATATGAATAAGTCCCTACTAAAAGAAATATGAATTAAAAAAAACGACTCTGGAGTGTTTACGTATTATTTCCTTCAGATAAATATAACGTTGACCCGGGGAATTTAAACGGTTCCTTCGGGTAATCATAGGTAGTGTTGCCCCTGTCGAGTTTACCATCGGGAGAGTTTAAAAAGTAGTCTTAAAAATCGGGATAGTTTACCACCGTCCGTTTAAGTATGGGTACAGTTTATAATAGATAGTTATTGTAAACGGTTATAGATAAATAGACACACGATCCGTAGTATACCGTACGGTAGTTATACTAGTTATATAGGTAGGTATAGTAAGTAAGTTACGCAAACGCGCGACCAATCGGAACGTTCGCGTATCACATAATATTAAATACCATCTCTCCTGGTTCGAGATTTTCATCAAACGGCATAACGCACGAGGTTTTTAAACGTTCGTTGTGCTTATAGGCTAGTAGAAGTACTCATACAGGAAACATATAATATTATAGGTACGTCGTCGTGGTCGTCTCTCATCAGTCATCGCTATACGTTATATTACAGGGTCGGGTAATGTAAACGTAAATTGTGTCATAGCGAGTACACAATAACATATACCTATACATAAAAGAATTTGAACAAAGACCGCACTGCAAAGATAGTACAAAAGTGTTGCAGCAGCGCACGCGCTGTATAATACCTGTCCTGTACGATAGCTGCACGCCGCACACACTCCTATAGGCGATTGGTATCTGCAGCGTATATAATATTACATAGGTACCACCAATATGTATACGGTCCGTTTGAAAACGTCCCATAAGGACAGGTTCTCGCGGTCGTTCGTTATTTATACAATAAAAAATTATAATAATCATGATAATGATGGTAATATACACTGTAGAGCGCAATCAGCTCAGAACAACGCGTCGTATATTCGGCGGTTTTACGACTCATTAAAATAAGAGGATATTATAGAAGTGAAATCCAGGATGTTTGTGTTGTGCATAGATGATGATACTCTGCATGTGTGTTTTTACGCGACACCCTATTGTTTGCGCGGCGTACAACAATATATATGACGTGTAATAATAATATATAATATATAGGTACCCATAGTGTCACGGTCATCACTACAACTACACGCGTACGAGAGTGTTTATTATAATAGTAATAATAATAATATTATGCGCGTGGTACACAGATTTTGAGAAACCTTTTGTTCATTAGCCACCGCATTGTACAGATCGCAGTGACGACCGATAAAATATTCACCAGAGACAACGGATATCGTATACTGTCCGGAGCCGAACGATTTCAAATCCTCCCCGTTTATACGTCATAAATGTATGCGTCTGCAGACTGCAATGCAAATATATATTATTATATATTTTAATATATTATGTTGCCCAATATTGTTGTGTCGTCGAAATGTATTGAATAACGCGCAATACGCACGACATAATATCATTATAGGTGCCCGTATAAAAACAAGTGTTTACTAAAAAGTGGAAAAACTAGTCATTTGCATTAAATCGCGCGCGCACTTTTCTTTATTCTTTTATTATTAATATGCGTACAATTTTTTTTTCAACTTCAACCAGACAATATCTTGAGCATATTACACAATATTACATTTTTTATTTTTTTAACTTTTGACGACATTATACTTTGATATTCAACATATTTTCATCCGATTCAAATAATTTAAAATGTACTTAAAAAATTGTATAATGTCTGTTGTCTGTATAAAAATGTAATAATATGTCTGCGGTTTATGATGGAAAAAAATCACTGTGTATCCTTATTGTGATTGAAACTAATAAGTACGTGCTACGATATTATCATATTAGTTTAATATATATTTTATTTATCAATATCGTAATATTTGTTCAATATTATTATGAGATGGCGGTTAGTCTAAGGTATGGTCCAAGGTACGGTACCAATTTTATTGTCCCGAGTCATTTCCAATATGTACTGTGTAGGTACAAGGTATCTAATATTTTCATATTTTCCTAATGATTTAATTTAATCGTTCACAAAATAGTGCACTTTGACGTTTAATATATGTATAATAATATGAAACTTTCAAAGTATTTAGGCAATAGTATAATGTCTTCAAAACTGACAAAATTACGTTTCAAATCAATGTCATACATTATGATTTTAACTAATCCATCAAATTCTAAATACTGATATTATTTACCTTATGACTAAATGTGTGTTTATTATAATTATCGCCTACAAACAATATTTTAATAATCGACTATCGTGAAGGTCCGATAAACGAACTATATAATCGTTTGGATAATATCACGTTTAGTCAAACATTAACGGCAGAAAAACAAGGCTAGCCCACTCAAAAGTTAAAATAATGTGAACCTAATAATGATATCGCGAGCCACCACCACACACATAATAATTATTCGTTATTTCTCGTTCAGTTATAAGACTCAACTATATAATATGATATATATAATATGCGTGTACTGTGTTGTGTGTGTAGACCGTTTGGATATAATATATGAGCTCGTGAAGTAATTGACGTAACGCGCATAACTGTATACATATTTATAAAACGTATGCGATGTGTAACGATATATTATATACATCATCATAATAATAGTATATAATACAAATGACGATCGTCATATCGGGCGGCGATGATTCCGTTTTCGAAATTTCACATCCGGTACCGAGTTCGCAAAATAAAATACCAACAAAAAACGATATCATAAACTAACGTATGAACGAAAAACACAAAAATAAGCAAATGGATAAGTTCAACCACACGTCCGTATTATAATAAGTAAGTACAGTAAGTACAATAGTTGTATTATAGGTACCTACCATGTTGCACGCGAAAACATTATTACACGTGCGGGAACCGATTAATAACAATTAACCGTACACTGTTTTCTTCTTTTCGCGTAGGAACGAAATAATTTTATCGTATTATTTTCGTCTCCGTTAGTTACTGTTTCTCTCCTCTTTTGAAGAAAGCGTGTAGTGCGCGTACCCGTACGCCCGCGATCCGCGCCCGATAAGACGAGATAATATGCAACCGCGGCATCATATAATAATCACGATGATGGTCTTCGACGGACAGTATAAAGGGTGCGGTGGAGAGGAAGACGTGTCATAATCATCTCGAGGAACGGTACCTATACCTATATGTGTACAGTATACGATATACATATAATATAATATATCATCATTATTATCATTATTATTATTGTTATTTTGAGCGGCGAGCCGGTCGGGACGGTCGTGCGTGAAGCCGAGATCCGTCGGCCATGTTTTCACTTGTAATCTCTGATTGAACTCTGTAAAACACTCGGCGGCGGACCCTATAGTAAATGGTTTCGACTATTCATCTCACGGGCCATACTTTACCTACCGTTTATTAGAAAAGTGTAAAAAAAAAATTGAAAAAATACAACTTTTTTACAGGCGACGCTGGCGATGGTGTAGTTGCGTACTGTTTTGATAAAATCGTAATAACGTCAAATAATAGTATAATACAGCATTACAGTACATTATAGCATTTCCATAAAATATTATAACAATGTCAATAATATAGATAAATTATTAAGCAGGAAAAAATGTTTTATACTTCGCAGTTAGTATAATTTTGCGCGTGTACATAATAATTAATAACCAATAGGTTATACGCAATAAAATAAATTATTTACGATCGATCGAAAATTCGTGTTGTAAAAACTGTGAAGTTTTTAAGCAATTCTGCAGTCTGTATAAACTGCAGACAAATAATCGTGAATGTTTAAAAAAAACATATGGCTGTAGTATAATATTTTCAGTGTTCAAGTATAATAATATTTTGTAAGTAAAATACATATATTTACCACTGTAATACAAACACATTAAATATATTAATATATATAGGAGTAAGAGGGTTAAAAAGGTGTCTCGTCGTTGTTCTTGTACCATCATGCCTGCCATATATCTGCTTCTACAGAATAATAATTATGCACACTAAAGTGTAAAACAAAAAAAAATTTGAATGACACTCAATGGATATTAATAATAAAGTTTTTATCATTTTCCCTATCACGGTAAATTAATTGCTTTCTCTGATTTTTTTCAAAACACAAATCTATTAGTTTTAAATAAATGTAAAAAATGCAGTATAAAGTTATTTTCAAAAATTATTTATTAAAAAATGTTATTGTCGATAAAAAAACATGGTTAAACACTTTTAATAATATAAGTACAATACACACGAGCACACTATATATTTAAGTACGTAGGTACGAAATGGTAATAGTAAGAACAGCTTGCACTGTACACCTGCACATAAAAAATTTAGCGGTTTGAAAAATAAACTCAGTTGTCGTCTAATTTGTGGTGCATGTTCAAAATCTGTTGGTTACAAAAAAAAAAATAAAAAATGTATATCCAAAAACCAGGAGATGAGTACACACGTGTTATCGATATACGTATGGAATAATATTCTCCTCTCTTTTCTCTCCCGTCAATGAATTTGCATTTTCTTCATCTTATGTGTGTAATAATTATGTATTTTGCCCTCAGCACTCACGTATATTGTGGGTGTCACGTTTGCACTGTATACTAAACTGTCTGGTGAAGTGTAAATGGATCAGATTAAGTCTTGGATGTATATTGTAATAATAGTAAAGCACTAAACGCTATGGGTTTATGGAATTAGGTTGGGCAATGACATAAATCTAGTATTCCGGATTGCGAAAATTAAAAGATTACAATATTATGTACGTCGTGGTGAACTCGTAAAAAAATTTTAGCCCTCATTCATTTCGTAAACGTAAATAGTTACTTTCGTAATAAAAAAAAAGGACTATTAAAACGGAAACAGTATACGAAGCACCGAGTAGGTTGCATTTAAAACAAATTTACTTCTAAAATCGTTTTATTGAAATGTGAAAAAAGCTGATGGCACAATTATTTATGAATAAACTGGTAAATAAAGCTGGTACTAACTAAACCATGCAGAATAAAAAAAAAACAATTAAATAATTATTAAACTATTGAAAAGTGATATTGTGCATAATAATTGTTATGTGATGGACGTAGAAGACAAAAAACAAAATAATTAAAATCAACAACTAACATAATTATATTTTTTCACTTAATTGGCAGTTTTACAAATGTATAATTTGTAAAAGTTTTATAAGTATATATTATCAGTTTTATAAAATGTTGTAGTAGTTTCAGTTTGTATTAAAAGCAAGTAATATATACAATTATACAATTAAACGTATAGGTATATAAATCATAAATTTCTTTGTTGCTTAACTTTTCGGAAGTATAAAAAAAAGTCATCAAGATTGTTGTTCTAAATAGTGGTTTTGAAAACGTATACATACTACTTTAAAAATAAATTTTGAGTATAATAAAATAGGTGATATATTATGTAATTTTGAGTCTATAAACATTAAAATATGTTCGTATAATAAATTAATTTAAACATCAACCGAAATTCGTGTTGAATTAAACTACGTGATTAGTGAAGAATATTTTGAAATTGCGTATTTATATACCTATATATATATATACCTATACCGTCTAGTCATCAATTTATCATCAAAATTACATCTACAGCAGTGTTTTATAAGCTCTTATGCCATGTATATGTTTCGGGAAGTTTATTTTTTGTCTTTGTTTAAAATCCGTCACGTGCATCATGTGTGTATACAATATATTATCATTGTGTTTACAGAGGCTTTTTTGTCCCGCGAGCGAGGCCGATTTATTGTTAATTAAAAAAAGAAACAAATTAAACGCGCGTTCGTCGCCCCTATTAAAAAATACAAAATAAAATTGAAAAAGTCAACACGAGGATCGATCCGGGTTAATGGGTAAAAGGTGAATTAAAAAAAAAAAAAAAACCCCCCATATAACAACAACGCACGAGTCGGCAGGTTAAAAGCGTCGTTATTTTCGGACCGCCGACCGCAGACCAATTATTATTACACGAGTTTACGGCAAAGTCGGACTTACCGTCACTATTATACACGTGGCCATATATATATACCTACCGTGGACGCGATCGTTATAATATTCTCGACCGGACGTACATATATATATATATAAAATAAACAATAATGTTATACTAATAATAATAGTATAGTGTGCGCCTATAATGGCCGTCGGATATATGTATAATGTTACACGTTAAGAGCGTCGCCGGCGTAAAATAAAATCCGCCAAGGCCGCCTCCACCGCCGCCACCCCGTCGAGCGGTCAGCGGCGTTTTATCGCGCCGGGCTTTATATCCCTCCGCCCAAAAATATACAAACGCCGCCGCCGCCGCCGCGTGCACTCACGTCATCGGATACGCCGCCTCCACCGTCACTAACGCCATTAAATTGCGGTGCAATATTATTATTATGTTTGCGCGCGAGTATTCGATTCGGTGAAATAAAATAATAACAACCGCCGTATAGCCGGTATCGTATTTTACGTACCTCCGTTTGTAACACAGGGTGTTGTTCCACAAAGAATACACGGGTTTCAAAAAATCAAAACTCCCCGGGTTTTGCAAGCCGTAGCCGCGATCCCCGTCAGTTTTCAAATGAACCAGGTGAGACTCTAGTTTTCCACCTCTGACAGCAATAACCGAGAGACTGATAATCGAAACTCGAAAGGGCTTGTCGGTCGAGTTACATACCCGACATCTTGTTAGCCAGGGTTTCGGACGAGTTCGGTCAAGTTGTGACCTCACAACCTTCAGTGGGGGGGGGGGATAATAAAAATTGAACATTTGTGGGACAACGATTTTGGTAACCGATTGTTTTGTTCGGTACCTGCTTCAATTGTATATGTGTAATATATTACTATATCAAGTTTCGTTTTGAAACCACGGCATTCTTTAGAGAACACCCTGTATTATCTAATACTCATAATATGGACAGCACACAGACAGCTGACGACATTGCAACGGCTTGGCTTACTGTACATAAGCTGTAGTTGCTTACCTATGTATACAATTTTTATTTTGTGACGCGTTTCGCCTCGGCCGATCCTTTTCGGTCGGCGCCGCGACCTTGGGGGTAAAACCGAAACCGTCGCGCGCGCGCTCGCGTTAAACAACATATTAACCTCAGCCGCGCAAATACGGCACAATGGCGCCTGGATAATGAAAAACAACAACGCGCCGCCGCCGCCGGTGCAGTGTTGCGACAACTAATACACCATACACGTAAAAAAATATTAAATAATATAACCTACGTACCTATATATTTTTATTATTATAATATTGTAAAGGAGGTTTTTTATTATTATTATTTTTCGTTAACCTATTGTAATAACTTCCACCTGTTTCCCCGCCCCTTATCCCACTAACCATCGCCACCGCCGTTTGTTCGTTCGGCGTGCTTACCCGTACAAGAAGCGGTTGGAATTTTTTCGATAAACCCGCTTATAGTTATACGATATAATAGTATTATAAACATTATTAGAAAATATATAAATACAATACCACAGACCATATTATTAAATCTATATTTTCATTTAGTCCGGTGACAATACCGTCGCCCGACGCCCAGTGTTTCTACAATATAATATAATATCATATAATATTGTCTATAGGTACATAATAATATGTCGTGAGTATTGTGTATATGTATATATAGATGTGCGTGTGAGTGTGAAAAATACGTTTATACAAGCAGACAGTGCCAGACACACGCGTAATACCATAATATATATAGGTAGGCAGGCATGCGTTATGTATACCTACTGTCGTGAAGTAATAATCGAAATGATATACCGAGGAAAAGCGTGAAAAACGAAAACGCATTCCGCAAACATTGTCTCCCGCGTACGCAGGAACAAACACGCGCATGTGTGTGTACGGACTTATCGGAAAGTAAAAACCTATACTCTGTCGCATTGTGTGCTCGTGTACACGATAGTGTGTTATTATATTCGTACGCGTAATAATAATAATAATATATTATCGTGCCCACTATACAGCATTACACGTTATAAATATATATATATGTGTGTGTGCGAGTGTGTGTGTTAAGTATAGTGATCTCCCCGCGTGAGGCGATCAAGGCCAATGTCCGAGTGAAAACTCGTATTAGGAGCACAGTAGTCGTATTGTACTGTATTATATACGTATATATCGCACCGGCGCCGCACGCAAACGCATGACACGATAGCGCGGAGGGGGAGGGGACTCCTTGTAGACTTTTGATTTCTTTTAAATTTTCCCAGCATTAAGACATAAATTATTTATTTGGATTGTACCAAACTTGAAAAAAACAACAACAAAATGTTCATAATAATAATAATAATATAATATGTGAATTGCCTAATAATAATTATTTAACATGCACTGCAGTAAATACAATAATAGTTTTATTGATATATCATTGATCATTAAAACATCGATTAAATGGAGCAAATCATAATTTATTTTTTGGCACAAACTACGCCAATATAAATTTTTATGCTTCCGGTCTAAACTTAGCGCAAATTAGTATTTGCGATCTATAGAAATATGACTGTGAAAATAATATAATATAATTTTTATATTTGGGCCGTCTTTTTTACAACGATTTAACCGAGATTTTACAAATCTATACAATATACACGCAGGTTTTATTATACGTAAATACCTACGATCAATTCTAAATATGCCTCGTAGAGCATATGACACTGTCTCTATTCCTACAAGGAATCCGTGAATTGTGATTAATATAGGTGATTGGTTGTGCATCTTAACTTAACGAGTCACTCGGCGTGAAATCTTCGGGAAACAAGATAAGAGACTTGCAAGACTTGGTTTCGTCGCATTCGCGTTTGATCGAAAATCTTTAATCAGACGGCGACAATATTGTTATATTGTTGTAAGACTTGACGAAAGAAAGAAAATATCGCGGTTTACCTGACCGTCCCCCTCGATAATCGCCTACACCGTATACCATGATACGGTTAGCGGTTGCCTAGACCGAACTTGATTACCGTTGCACGGAGAGGACCGGGGAGTTTACTGGACATGTTCCGGTATCGTTCTAAAGTTGCTTGTTCTACGTTCGCATACTTTGACGAGTATACCAGCTATCGGTGTGTGCGAGTTGTGCAGTGCGACGTAACTCCGGTCGCGGATCTCGATCCATGCACAACCGTTTTCGCGTGGCCGTTCGCGAGTGCTGTGCCGTGGCGAGACGAATAGACGATAGTCCGTCCCGACGACAAGCGCAGCCACCCGTTTCCCGAGGATTACGGCATTACGCGAGCTAAGCAGCTCGTCAAGGTAGGATGCACAGCGTCACCTATATTATTATTCACAGATTATACTTGTACGAATACACAGTCTCATAATATCCCTCTACGACCGTTATTTACAAATCATAATTTATTGTATTTTCATACCATATTTATAATATATTATGGGTGGATAGGTTTGTAAAGTCCGACTCCGAAACCTTGGTAAAATAATCGCGTAACGCTGCACGGAGATTTGTAATACGCATACAACACACAAAACATATCGACTATCGAGTATTATCGTGCATCGACATCGGTTCATCTATAGGCCGGCGACACACTAAATGTGCGTGCATTTTGGTGTGAGTTTGTGTGTAACTGTAGCACACTAATATATGTCTCATGTTACTTTGTAATATTTTGCTCCGCTGCGACGCGACCGATACGATCGTTGTCGGCGTTCTGGCGAACATCAAACGATGTTTGGGCATGATTATATTGCGCAATTCCGGTACCTATACCTATACAAACATGTAAAAATAATATTGAATTCTCTTTCTTTTTTATAATAAATTATGTTCGTTATGACTTATGAATAAAACAACGGTTTAAAGAAGTTTTATTTTTTTCAGTTATTATAATGTATTATACCTATAGCTGGTACCTATACAAAACAACGACGGGTTAATTTTTGACACACTTGTATACCTACACTATTATAAAATATATTGTGGTATCTTTCTACATTTTCATATAATATTATGAATATATCCTTGTATCTCATATAATATGTTATTATAATTTTCAGGAATTTCCTTTGTATGCAATGGTTTTAAAACCCGCATTTTCAGAACAGAGCAGTAATATTAAGCAACATAAGTAAATTGTAAACTGTTATATCATTCTTCAAAAACAATTTTTCTGATGTAAATATTAATTCATAAAAAAAAAGTAAAAAATATTTTTAAGACATTTGTGTTTAATCATTATTAACGTAAATATTCTTTAAATTATAATATTAAGTTTACTGCAAAGTAAACATTTATTTATTAAATTAAATATAATACGTATTTACGACATTATATGACATTCTACTCCACTAGAACGATGATTTTCTTTTGAGTCGGTCTTATGATGTTACATTATATTACATATTACATTATCACTTTTATCATTAATTATTTTTTATTAATACGCCAATTAGTAATATAATAAGTTTCTTTAAATTATAAAGTAACTAAAATCCATTACTTCAATTAATCATCAAATATTTATACTTTAAAATAAAATTATTTTTTTCAAAATAACTTGCTACTTCATTGAGTACTTACATTAATTTATTCGTGTATCTTACTTAGCTTTGCACACATATCAAACAAAAAAATGTAATCGTTTGAAATGATCAATATGTGAAATACTGTTTTCAATTTAAGACCAGTGATTTAGAAACTGTACGCACGTCTGTTAATTAATCAATCGTTCGTAGTTTTGTAATATTGTAGACCATATTTGTATATACTGTGTTGGACATAATTAAGAACAATAACGTTCAAGGTAAATTAACGTAACAAGTTGTATTCGGTTAATGGATCAATGAGAGACTACACATGTCGAACTATAACACTATTGAATTCAAGGATGAATTTAAGGTCAAGGATATCGATCAAAAATAAACGAAGAAACCTGAAAAAATGTGGAATTAAATATAGGCTCATAAGAATTTTACGTACATGAATTACAACGTGAATGAATAAAATAATCAAGAAGATTTGAGATCCACGCACTTTTATTATTTATATATACGATGAATTGTAAAAAACAAACAAGTCATTTTTTAATTACAACAAGTCAACTACCTACATTAAACCGTACCTATATTGATAACACTTAAAAAGTTTTTTTAGTAAGCAAATATTGGTTTATCTTTCTGCCCTACAACTATAACAGTTAAGATATTATAATTCAATTTTATTTGCAACGAGTTAATGACATAATATCAAACAACTTTACTATATTTACTTGTATAAAATATTATATGCGTATTATTTTTTTTTCAACATATTATTATACATAAGAGCGCATACTATTATAAGACAAACACGACTACTGTAGTCGCAATATAGTTGTTATATTGAACATAATCATAATAATAATTAAAACCGTCATTACGAAATGCGTTAAATCGACTGCGTCCAGTCAGAAACAGCTGCTCAGAGTTTGTATCGGCAATTGCGTTTTTTAAACAGTCGAAGACATAATATTGTTCATCGCGGGACAAAGAAAAAAAACATCGCGCAATCGTGCTCATATCGAATTGCCGCGCCTTGGGCCAAACGTCGTCATCGGCCGTTGACTTTACGGCAGTCGCGGCGCTACAGGCTAGTCGGTGACTGCTGCAGGCGCACACATCGATAATATTCAGCCTTTATAATCTATACCGTAAACGCCGCATGGCATCTCCGAGGAAGTATTTATTTTTACATAGGCACATATTAAAGAAATGCCATGTCGTGTCAGGTTCGACAAAGTGGAATTGATCGTGATTTTTTTTTACACGCAACGCGACATTCCGACATCTTGCGTGTATGTCAACGTCGTTTCCACCGACAAGCGCCGCAGCACCGATGTACATACTATGCACATATCGAACTGTGTTATCGCGTATATAATATTATGTGTGTATATATATATTATACGGAAAACGAAGAAAACTCCGGATATAGTCGCAGTCGTCGTAATTAATACGCGATATATTTACGGAAACTCAGGTTGATTGGAATCAAGGAAGAAAAACGTAGGTATACGAACTAATAAGCAGACGAGCAACGGTACCTATATACGTATAAAAAGTAAAAACCGTTATAATTAATAATAATGACGTGTAAACAAAAAATAAATATATGTGTGATAAGAAATGTACACTTGCCTCGTCTATTCTTATCTGCTGTTGGCCGAGTAATGTACGCAGGTATAATGCAACACACATCACATATTATGCTTATACTCGCTGGACTGTGGAAGTCTGCAGCAGTGCCTATACCTGTACGCACACAGATACACATATTACATATTATTTTACGTGCGTGTGTGTTTTTGCAAACATATATTATATATTACGTTCTAGTCGTCAGACACGGTGCTTACCTACCTGGAAATTAGTTTCATGCTTTGTGGCATTTGTTCGCAATTTTTTTCTCGTTTATTTTATGTTCATTTTTGTGAGTGTGTGTCCGCCATTTCGTTTTTAACACAGTATCATTATACACACAGCGTATAATAATAATAATAATAATAATAATAATAACGATACTGTATATTATTATTATTATATTTACGAAACTAAAACCTGAACTAATTTATGTATTTATTTATCAACGGATTATATTCTTATAAAAAATTATTTATTCATATATGCGCGAGCGTATACGTTTCTGCAGTATTGATATTCGATCCAATCATAATATGTCATGTGTACACTATATACTGCGTAAATGCGTACATAATACGCTCGAAATTAAATACACATTTATATAGGGCTTATTTATATATATATATTATATTTTTCTGCGGCATGTATACCTACGAAACAATTCGGGTGTGTTATGAATTACTTTTTGAATACGTTATTCGTATCGTAAAATATAAAGCAAAGGATAGTAGCTACTGAGGCGCAACGTGGCTTTTACCACACTAGCCTGCAAATTAAGGACCGTCAGCAATATCGTGGATGCGGAAAGTTGGTAGCTTTTTTCCTTTTGGGATCCGAACACCGTATACAGTAGGTATAACAACACGATACTAATATGTATATATAACATATTAGATTCATAAAAATAATGTTTTTTAATAAACTTTTTTGCGTGAGATTTTCATAAAAGATAATATCCTACCGCACATGTGAGTGTATAATGTATATAGATGAAATAATTTTTCCTGTATAATATTTATATACGTTGTACACGCTGCGTTAGCAGACGACGAAACATTTTATCTTCCGGTCAAAAGTATATCCAGAGAACTTTATCGTTATACACTTCATGTTAATATTAATGTGTTTATGTAACCTATAAACACTCTGCTCAAAGATAATATTGTCCAAAAAACCAAAAAATGAGTTCTCATAGATTTAAATAAGAATATTAATATAGAAATATATAATATAGTCATAATTGGTAAGTGAAAGTTATAACAAGCATTATCCATTAAAATAATACGGTCGGTATTACTGTAACACCGCCAAAGTTTCAGACGGTGTGTATCATAGATATGCCACTTATTATACATTATAAATATCATCGGTCACGTGTCTTGGAAAATAACGGTGAAGTAAAGTTGACTGCTGAGATATAAACAAGTATAACAAGTTATTACAATGTGATGTCCCTTTTGACACATCACATAGATGTCATTATCATCTTAATGCACGTAGGGATCACTACCAACTGAACTTTAAAGTTTAAATAATTATTCGTTTTAAAATGGCTATTATTTTTGTAGTCGATGTTGTTTAGATCTTTTATTTTGTTTGCCTAGGTATTCTACAAAATACATAAACTTTTAAATCTGTTCTTTTTTTTAACTAAATATACTCTTTTTAAGCTATACGAATAACTCAAAGAATATTAAATACACACACAACCATTTACTAGTTTATACAAAATTATTTGCAAAATATACGTATATGACGTATAGTGTATATATACTATTATTATTACTATTATATGTACCTATATAATAATATATAATAATACATATTTTATAACACAACAATGTCTTATTATATCGTGTAAGTTATATGCACCAATATATGCAGTAATATATACCAACTCTAGATGTCAGAATCGTTTATTTCTATCGTGTTGTTCCTTGCACGAGACCGCGGCGGCCGTATACGCCGTAGAACTACGTCACATTACATGTTTGAGTGCTCCTTTTTTTTTCTCGCAATATTCGCCACAATCCGGTAAAGTAACATGATGTGCGTGTAGAGCTCTCGCGTGATTTCTCATATTAACCGGATTTTACGAGACATCGCGCCGCCCCCGCCCCCGTCTTTGGGCGCGATAGCTGCCAGACTGGAAAACCGCATCACATACAATCGTCGTTTACATCATAAAAATGGAAATACTCGTAGTTCATGCTTATGTTACGTGGTTATTTCGTAATGACGACTTTGCAGGCGGCGGTGTCTGAGGGCTTGGTGGATTTCACGCTGTTTCGGTGGTTTGGTTTTTTCCAACAACGAGTGAATCCCTGAGACCCGAATGGGTATAGGTTAAAAATTACGTTGTATTTTTACTATTTTATGCAGCCCGAATTTTTCTTGACCTTTATCACGTAGCAAAAAATTATACTTCGACTTTTCTCGTAAAGGTACACAATTAAATCTCGAATTTACCCAAAAATATAATGTATTGTTTAATATATACATATTCAAACATATATAGTATTACATATATTATCTAAGATTTTCAATTTCAAGTTCATATCTTAATAAATACCGATACTATAACCGCATTGTAGCAATTCAAATCATTTCTGAATATCTCAAACACTGCAGCAATCTATACGGTTCTGAATCTGACGACGCTTTTTAGTAAAATCTATTATGACTGTACGATATTATTACATAATATTTAAATGAAAAATATTCTTTTTTTATCGTAATTTGTAATCGTCCGAGAGTGTGAAGTGCAGTACCAGTGCTTTGCATAGCCTATATGCGCTCATCTATGCGAGGGGTTATAAAATGATGGACAAAACACCGTGTCCAAAAACCGTATCGATCTTGTGCCTTTCCTCTCTCCGGGAAGGGCATCAGTGAATATAATGTACAGTGTACACTCATGTAAATCAACTCTAATATGAAAATTAACCGTAGAAAATAAAAGGGGACGATGTCGTTGGACGGCGAGCGCATTACAAATCTGTACAGCGCAGTTTAGAGTCCATTTCAATATCGATGTCCCACAATCGAATAATATTATTGGTCTTATCGCCCGGTCTTCGGGGCTATAAAACTATACCGGATACATGGTATAACGACGTTGAAAATCCAATGTATGCTATTTATTTAATATATTCCACCGGCTTATGGACTCGCGGACTTAAACTGTTATCGCGAGCAATAATAATTCGCTGAAACTTGTTTTTCTTTATTTCTATTTCTTTCCACCCCGTTCTCCCTTCTAGATCGTCTCCAAAGGCCAATTCGTAGATCCGGTCTCCATTTTGGTTTGCATTTGCTACACGACGTGTACGAAAATACTCTCTCGCTTCAAATTTAAACGGGATTTCGTAAAAAATACCTAGTCGTGTAGTCCAGAGATTTTTTTATGATTCCAGTATTTTGTTACCTGTATAGAGTATTATAGGTATCAAATGTTTCAATTAAACACGTTTTTATTTTTATTGATATTTTTACATATTTTAAAAACCGAATGAATAATATTGATCGAATTACACATAGGTATACTAGTATATTTTAACATGATACCACCTAAATGTTTATATACATATTTTCGGTTATTTTGCTTGTCGGTTATAGGAAAAAATATCGATTTTCTGTAAATAATAAATATGTGTATTGAGAATTCTGATATTATTTGACCGGCATATTTTGTGATTTGGAATGCATGTACAGTAAAATATTAAAATAACAGCAAATCATACATTATACATTTATAATTTACACACAACACTTCAGTGGCAAAATGCAATGAAGTAACTTTTCCGACGAGTGACTGCTTTCTACATATTATATTGTGTGCAGTACTAGCAAGCGGATAGAAGTGATAGTTTCCGTAGTTTATCAATCTGAGGAAAATTATCTCATCGTCACATGTCGTTTTCTCCGCATCGTCAAAGTCTCGATCAAACCAATTTTTGCTTAGCCACCCGTGCGTATTATTTTTATTTTTCTGGGTTAGTATGGACACTCGTTCATTGTATTTACATATATATAGGTTTTAAAATCCTAGTAAAACCGATTATTAAAATATTGTATTGAAACCGACAACGGTATTATTGGGTATTACAGAGGGCGAAATACAAAAGAGCCGCGTTACGGTCAATGCGAAAAACAAAGCTTCTTCGATGCTAAAATGTTTTCTATACAAAGAACCAAACGCAGCCTCTACGTAGAAGCTGCGTAAGACCATTACCATGGTATAAATGTATTATCTATGTACTTTGTGACTTGTGTATCTGTTTGTACCATGTAAACGAAGATTATACCTGTGTGTTCCTTATTGAAGTCGGCAGACGGTTACCTTTATTATTATTATCTCTTTGACCGCCGCCGGTCTATGCGGTTTAATTTTTTCTCTAAGTCTTTACATTAAACTTGTAGTAGGGTATTAATAATAAAAATGTTTGTCTTGCAATAAATTGTTTAATAAAGCAGTAAAAAGTTTACCTGGATGGCTGAATTTAATTTTTAATTTTTATATTAGATCAAAATGATCAAAAGTGATTGTGAAAGGCAATTTTTAGTACATTCAATAAAAATAATAATATATTTTATGAAGTTATTGGTTACCTAAATAATACGTACTTGAACAGTCGAATGTATACTTATCTTAAATAAGTGTTAGTTCAAGTGCAAGTGTTGGTTCATAGCTTATGAATCATATATATAATTTAAACATTTATCTAGTAGTCGGATAGACTACCCTTTGCCACCCCTCCCCACCTCATTTACACCCTAGCAATATGCGTGTGTAGTTATGATAATATACTACTACTACTAATAATAATAGTAATAATATATTGTGTTCGCAATGCTGACACCGCCGTATTGTTACAAGATAATGTAACTCACACAACACATCGGAACGCCCGACGCCTGCGCTTCTCGGCAGCACTTGTAAATAATTATTATTATAATAATATAATATCATATCGTTATATTATAATAACTCACGTACTGGAAAGATCCGTCGGCGATCATTAATTACGGGCGACGATGAAGGATTTTCGGGCGCCCAAATAATTAAAGTTAACGAACCCCTCTCCGCACTGTCGTTTCCCTCACCCGCCGGAGCTCCCATTCGGCCGGGCGTCGTTTTCGGCTTCCCCGCGTGCCGCTGCATCGTCATCGTTGCTGTTGTTGTTACCGTCCATTACCGTCGCCGTGGTCTTCACGGTCGTAAATCATCGCGTTCGCCAAACCGAATCGATTGATTCCCAGTTCATTAATCGTCGATCGGATGTATATATTATTATAAGCTACACGACGAGCTATGCACAAACGTCCCGGTCTCGGCGAACCATCGCCAGCGCGGTTTAACTGGCAACGATGTATACAATATACATAATATCGCATTATAAACAGCGATTGCGATATTATGATATACATCCACAGTGAAAAAAAAACCGATCGGAACAAATAATATATGTATATAGTTACCGCGGTATAGATGGATATCTGCGGTTAGTGGACTGACCCGAGTACCTGACCCACAGCTTTATTTTTTATTTAAAAATTTGAGAAAAAAGTGGTACCTGTACGGCTGTACAGCAGTTTGGCGGATAATATAATAGATACGATTCTAAACGTGTTTGAAAAGAGTGAGAAATTCGTCCCCTTCACTGCTGGAACCAAATACATACGCCTATGGCTTCTATATATAGCTAATTGGGTGCCTATATATGTATATCTAATCTAATGACTATAATAGGTATGAGTTTGCTATATACATATAGTCGCAACAAAAAAATAATGGAAGCTATATTTTTTAATTTGAAAATGCATTAAAAGTGCGTGGTTTTAATGAACAGGATTATTCATTAGTCAATTCAAACAACAATAATATCATTAAAATAAAATAATAATAAACTTAATTTTGAGGCTCACGAGTTACAGATAAAAATATGTATAAATTGATCAGCATTTTTCGTTATGACCCAGCCATGTAACTAATATTTTTGTTTAAAAAAAAAAAATCAAAAATCACTGACATTTTCATAGTATCGTCAGTCCTATATTCATAATAGACACAGAAACATCATTCCGAAACAAAAAAAAAAAATGGCTATGTATAATATATTATACTGCACACTGGAGCGATAGTTATTCTGCTGCAACATTTCAACAGTCGAACCAAGACCGCGGCGAGTATACCAGGCGGACGGAGTTACTACTACACCGAGAGATGAAAATTTGCTTTACGGACGCGGCTCCGAACGGCTCGGAGATGATAACAACAATATTATTGTAATGATGTGTTCATTCGATGAAAATGTAATATTATCACTGCACGTCGGCCGTTGTCCGTCCCGCAAAGAATACGTATTGCATTGTGATTTTTATCTACACGCCCGTCAAGGTGTATAAATAAAATATATAATATATATATGCTATATGACTATAGTAATAATAAAATATTATACGTAGGTAATTACGAACTTCAGACGATATACTAGGTAATGATTTTTTCTCCGCCGTACGGATCGTGACTGGCGCAAATGCGATACGATATATCATATTATACCTAATTTATTTATTATTTTTTATTCTCTGTATGCGTCTACGTATATAGGAAACAATATTCGTGTTTACCGTTTGCTGTAATTTTTCAGAGATCTATATAGGTATAGGTACCACATCGCGGAGAATAACGTGGTATAATACGCTCAGTTGTAGTTGTATAGTAGTTGGTAGTATAAACTATAAGTATGGGTATACCGCGGTAGTAGTAGACATACCTATATATAGTAGTAGTGGAAGCTCTACGAGATATTTATTACCGCGGTAGTGCGTGTGAGCTGTACAAGACTACAAGAGCAGTCGAATGCGTCGGACACAATTAATGCTGTGTTGGATTCCTGAAAATAATTTAAACGAGAGGGAGCCGATTGAGACGTATTATAAAATCGGTCGGTCTGTTGTTTATGGTAATTTTATTTTATCGACCGATAGAACGCGGTTTCGGTCGTTTGAACGAAGCGTAGAAGAACGACACCAACAAAAATACAAACAATTATACGAACTATCGCGAACCTCACCTATACTTCACGAGTCACATCGGCTATATTAGATTACAATTCAAACAGTCGGACGCCGATATTTAAAACGCGATCGGTATCATAAATTATAATAAATTAAATTTAGATATTAGGTAGGTACCTATATGCGTGAGTCCGAATTGTCCGAATACCTATATTATATTAGGTATATATTTTGGGGAACCTATGTCCACGTGCTTCGTTTTACCGTGGCCGGTTACGAGTCGTAACTTAAAAGTGCGGTACTCACATTATAATAATATTATTACGTGTGTACATACACATGGCAACAATAATAATATCATCGTCGTATTATATTATTATTATTATTATTATTATTATTATTATACGCGTACGACTGCCGCAGCACTAAACTACATAATATGTATAATACCAGTCAACGCGCCGGAGGCCATGATGTTTTTCGACGTGCCTGCCTGGACGGGTCCTAGAACGAATTTCAATGGAAAAAATATATATACGACACCACCACCGCTGCCGCTGCCGCGGTGTGACGGCAGCAGGTAGTCAACCGAGACAAACCACAGCGTTCGTCTTCTCAGCACGGCTTTATGATTTCATATATAATGTGTACGTTTTTGTTGTATAATAAGTATAATATTCACCGCGACGGTTTGGTGAAAATGAGAACCGAAAAAGAAATAAACGAAAAAAAAGAAACGACCGACGTCGACGTCGCGTCGCTTTATTTATATATATATTATATTTTGGGAGAGGAAAAGATACGTTCAAATCGAATTGATAAGTACTCACGAAAAACGTTTTGGGCCTTCCAACTCTTACATTAGATCAAGTGTACGGTTGTGACATTTTAATGACGCGGCCTTTGTCTACGGCAGACCTTTCTACCATCCCTCGCCGGCACTGCACTCGTGTTCAATCTATACATACATATACTCGATACTCGTATATATTATGACCTGATATAGAACGTTCCGCCAGGGGAACATAAAATAAATTCCCTTTAGTTGTTCAAAGACACGTCGTGTTTTCTAAAAACACACAAATCGATTGGTCGAAATCGATTTTTTCGAAGCGAATGAAACTATATAATATGTGCACGGGAACGAATGTATTTCGTACACCACATCGACCGGCTAAAAATGTATAGTATATTATGTATATATTTTTTACAAAATGTTCACTTTTCGCTGTGGCGAAAAAAAAAGTTGTTACGACTCTTATTTTATCGTTTTGGTATTCTTTTATTACTCGTAAAATGACAAAAAAACATGTAACCCTTTTTCGTCTGCGAGTAATGCTGCTTTATGAAGAAAAAATAACAGTTATTATAATAAAATATTTGAAAAACGAATACCTACATGTAAAATA
The DNA here is from genome assembly GCA_022818045.1 of Neotoxoptera formosana. Taxonomy (NCBI): domain Eukaryota; kingdom Metazoa; phylum Arthropoda; class Insecta; order Hemiptera; family Aphididae; genus Neotoxoptera; species Neotoxoptera formosana. The sequence continues at coordinate 46,923,345 of CM040633.1, forward strand.
TTTTTTTCGCTTTCCGGCGGACCGACTTAAAAACACGATAAATTAAGAGAAATCGTATAAACACGTCATACAATATTATTATTCTTAATATATCGTTGTTTGAATTCTCTGCGAGTTATGATTATTATTATTATAACGAGACGTATGTTATTATTGTCGACGTCGTTATATTTGTTCAGTTTCAGTACGGGATATAGTTCATCTGACAATTTTTTGCAAAAAAGTACGCAGGTCAGGTTACTGCACTTTTTTTTTATCCGCAACACAGGTATATAATAATAATAATAATATAATGTAGTGGCCGTCCCTGCGAATTTTCGTCAATTTCGAAAAGGTCGCTTGTCAAACCAGCCAACCGTAATATTGCTAGGCGACAAAATTTGTTCACTATATAGTTAACGAGTAGTCTTATCGACTCGGGCTTCTCTTTCCTCTCTTTCGTATAATAATTATTAAATAAATAAAATGTATACAAGAAAAAAATTCTCAACTCTTCCAATACGAAAATTCTTATAATATTATTTATGTTCACTTTGTGCATACATTTTAATTGTAATTATTTGCGTAACGGTCTTGATGATATCATATCATATTATGTTATATATTATATTGGTGTGTATTAGGTATTATATACAATATACACCGTTAGCAAGATTTTTTTCACTTTTCGTTCTACTCGCTAACTTTCACTAATATTGTGAACGTTTTTCTTCTTAGATTTTATTAGCGTTATAGTGTTTCGTTTAATGGATATTTTTACAGTTATTTTTATTAGGAAAAAAATACGAATAATAATGATACAAAATATTTATGTATATAGGTATTAGGTTTAGTTAAAAGAAAGAAAGTACATCACACTGTTTAAAAAAAAAAAAAAATACTTACTTCATTCATGCGAATTATGGGAAATTTAAATTTATTATTTTAACAGTTAAACCCAATTTCTTAAATTCCCATCTACAATACGCATTTTATACTGTGAAATACTTAAATAATATAATATACATTTATATTTTACCGTTTTATTAAAAATGGTTTATTTTTGTATTTAATTTTTTTTTTCGTACAAACTAATTCGACTGGAATAATCTTAAAGGTAAAAAAAATAATATGAATAAACGAAGAAAGAATTTCGTAAATGTTTATGAGTGTCTGTGATAATTGAGAAGGATCAAGGATGCGTATTGAATAATATATTTAAAACTTTTTACTTTTTAGATTTAAAATCGTCTATAGTACTATACTTACCATTTACCACTACTACCACTTACCACGGATATAAAAAAAAAAACCAATGTAACAAAAGGAAGGATTGATTTCAATTGAGATGACAAAATAAAATCACTAATAAAATTACAATTAACTAGGTAACCATCGTAACGCGTTCCGCGTCGAGCGTTGAAATATTAATGCAAATGTCTCTTTTTCATTAAAAACACATTAACGACCTAACAATATAACGACTTATTTCGATTTAATGTCACGGCACCCCCGGCAAGTAAAAAATAATATAATAATAAATAATAAAAAAAAAACCGGATAGATACTTCTTCTCACGCACTTATTTCGACCGAAAAACGCTATAATCACGCGCGACTCCATTTAGGTTATATATACGTTTACTTTTTCTTATTCGTAAAAATACCGTTTATTTCGAACCGTACCACCGATGCCATTTGGCTTTGTAAATTATTACTGTCGTGTGATGACTCGGGTGAACTGCAGCGGACGGAAGCCGACCTCTATCTACCCAGCCCCAGTACCTATATAGAAACTCTGACTACCTACTATACAGTGTACGTACATAAGGTACCCTACGATATATTATGCTCGATCACTGTATAATTATCAGATATTTAATTAAAAGCGTTTTGTTCACGTGCACGCATAACATATAGGATATAATATAGCGTCTATCACAATGGCTGACCGCCGTTTTTATATTTATTTTACCGCACCCGCCGGCAACAACCACTTATACGCGTGAATCGATTGTTGGATATCGAGCGATTTGGCAACTTTCGACTTTGCAGTGGTCGTGCGAATCATAATAATATAGAAGACCCGCTGATCGCTGCTGTATACGGACATCGGTTGCAAGCACGTGTCCGACTACGTGCTCGATCGCGATAAAATAATTATAAAACGCACTTGTGAGGTGCGTGTCGTCTCATATTATACTCGTAAATAGGTATAATTTATATACCCCAGCTGTACCCCGTGCCCTATACCGATCTGCTTTGCCTATTATGGAGTCGCGCTCGTCCGTCGTATCCCGAGCAGACAATAACGACTATGGGTCCGGTCAGTAACGAAATCATGATTAAACGATGGTAAAAAAAAAAAAAAAATATTAGGATATTGTGTTCAAAAAATAAACGGCCTGTTTCGTCGAACTCTAGGCCCCGGGGTTCGCCGCTCATTATCGTGTACCGCGTGCATGATCTCCCGCGAAACGACGCATTATATTATATTATATTATTATAATATGACGTGTACAATCGTACAAAAACGAGACGGTATACGAGTGCAGGTCTGTGCCTATGGGTTCGCGCATCCGTACGCGGCACATATATCCGCCGCCGGTCCGGTGCGAGTGGTATTGACGTCGTGGAATATAATAATGATAATACGCACATATAAATAATATATATTGCACGCGACGTGCATTGACTGCAACAGTACGCCATTATGATTATTATTATAAACATTCGATGTTGTCGAGACGGCCGACGACGACGACGACATCGACACGCACAATGTGTCGAAACGCAAAATCGCCTGAGAACTATTTCAAAAAAACAATATCGTGTACTCGTGCATTGCGCGTCGTCCGAGAAATGAATAATATTATAATAGCACTGTGGAATACAATATCGTTATGATATTTTGACCGCGTATCAGCGTGTGCACACGAGGCGTATATACCTAACCGTATACCATACGCTAACCTACCTGTAGCGTTCGCGTTACAATGATAATAATATTATGTCACATCGCGCGGAAACCACAATTTGTCGGAGTACGTTTGCGTCCGAACCATGCGTTATCATCCGCTCGTAACCTGCTTTGTGCTTGCAATAGGTACGTACGTCGTTCGTAATACCATTGATTATCAAGACAGTATCCGTAATCAATAATGGTAATACGTGTAATATACCACGTCATATATTATGTTACCGTCGAATTAAGAAATTACAATTAATGACTAGTCAATAACGATATTTCCGATCTAACTAAAAAATGCAGTACATATTATATGATATTGATCAGGAAATAACGTTAATTCGTTCATTACTTTCAAGCAACGGTGCATTAAGCAATATTTCCTGGGTTTAATGATGATATTTCCAGTCTTTTTTCAGCCATGATTGATCAAAATGTTTATCGAATTTTCGTGTTGAAATATAGAAACGGGTCTGCGTTGAAAAATTGATTTATCTAATCGACACTAACAATAACATACTTTTGGGCTCTGTAATGTGTCGTCTATAATACTACTGTAGGTATCAAGTAAAAGATAACCATCCATCTTATACATCTATACGTATATTATAGTACTATATAAGTAGGTGCCTACTAACTATTATAATATGGCCGATGAGCATTTCCACATTATTATGTTCCTGTATATAACGAAACAAAGAACGACGATTTATTAGAGACATGATGGGATATTGTTATTATACGCCACGCACATCATAATTCGCGTTTCGTATACTATTAAGAACAATATTATATATACCCGATAAACCGAGAATTGTTGTTAGCATAATAATTATTATGGCACTTGGAAATTCAAGACTGCGTATATATTGTTATTGCCCCGAAAACATAATATGTAATAAGGACGCGTCTCGGAGGTACCTATGACAACAACAGTCAGCCAGTCGAGAGGATGATCCCGAGCGGGTTAAACGTTGATCGACACTATACCTATATACGAGTATATATATATATATATTGAGAGAGAGAGAGAGAACCGGTAAATGAGCAGTGTTTATTTATTTAAAATTTGTTTATATCTTGTATACATATATATATAGATACCTATGTACAGGTTATAACCCGTTGTGCAGGGAAATGGCAAATTAAACGCAGGTGCACGCTTAAGTTAGCCGTAATTAAGTTTCTACTATAACGTTTAATCAAGCCGTTTGAAAATATATGTACAATTTCAGTATGTACCTACTATATGCATACAGCATACAAGTGTGTATATAGCTACCTTTGCAGTGTATATGTATGTATATAATCTGTATAAACAGCATTTCCAATATAAATGGTCGTAAAATTTGCCGGTGCGCAGAACACAGAAATTACCAATAATAATATGATTGAAGAAGCTCTGCGGCAGTCCGGTATACGTTTCAACACCGTCATATGTTATATAATAAAATAAAAATATATACAGTAGAACAGAGTCTGTTCGGTTAGACGAGTAATCCGTCCAGATAATAAACGGTATATTATATTATTATAATCAATTAAAGTTTTGCGAAAAACGTCGTGTCAACAGTTACGCGCGTGTTCCATTGTTCTACCTGATATCATATTATAATCGTCTGCTGCATAATATTATTATTAAACTAATCCGTTTCCCACGTAGCATCGAAATTTTTGGCCGCGGTAATATTTCGCAACTATAGGTAGGTAGGTAATTTATCGGTTCGATTCTGTTGTGTTTCGATCGGAGTGGAAAAAAAAAACGGTACGCAACACTATATTACTGTAACCCATGCGCGCCATCACGCACACGCACAGACGACTTCCCGCTGATCGTTTCGGCACAGACCACCGCCGCCGCCGCCGCCGCCGCCGCCGCCGCCCTACCCGTGCAGTTTCTCCGGAGCGAATATCATATTATTATTATTGTAATGACAATATTGAATTATTGCCAATCGGCCAAGGTCCTCGTCAGACTGCAGATAATGTCATGACGATAATAATAATATATTATATTGTTATGCAACTCGGCGTATACTCTAACCGAGGTGTTCGTTTCGTATTTTAAGAGCAAAGTGTGTATGTATACGCTTTGCAATTATTAATTAACAATAATAAAATAAAACACAATATTTAGGTACTTCAGACGACAGCGCACGTGGGAATCTGGTACAAGGTCGAAGATTTCCCAATACGCATGCACACACATCACAACAATATATTGTTATGTGTTATGTTGTTGTTGTTATTATTATGAGTACCTCTATTCGCATCTATTCGTATGTTTTGAGAGCGCAACATACGTTTTCGACATTTTATAAATATATCATGGTTTCTCGGCAGTCATTTCCTGACGAGTTTTCTCGCCCGGCGTGTCATAAATTATAATATTCGCCGTGCAGTTGCGCCGCCGCCGTGTCATTAAAAATTAAACTCGGTTTCCTCGCCGTGTCACCGCCGCCACTGTCGCCTCCACCTTTCTGCAACAGTATTATTACTGCCGCCGTCTGTATCATGAATAAATTACCATACGATTTCGGTCGCTGAATTATTGTTACTATATGTACGATTGTAACCACCATCGTAGGCCGCAGTGAAAGTATTTTTTTCAATGTGGAAAGAATATTATTTTCGCTTAATCGCCATATAATATCATTATTATTATTATAGTTTTCAGACGTCGATCTGTAATCCCGTATAACTCGTGAGAGTAAACAATAATAATATTGTCGTCGAGTATTCCCTACGACCGATGAATAATAGTTTTTTTTTTTTTTGTTTGTTTATCAGTTTCTGATATTTTTTCGTTCGCCGTTATATTTTATTATTATTATTAATGTTTCTGCACGTTAAGAAATAAACCTGAATGTATACACATAGTTGTTTTTTTGTTTTATAACTATCGACTTTTCGATTGTGAAACAGAAGTCTCACGAGTTCGTGATGGGCGGCAAAATATGATTTTAACCCTTAACGCCGGCGTAACCAATCGCTTCGGGCTTTGCTTATTACACGATTGCAAGACCTGACTAAAGTTCTGTTTTTCAAACTGAATTAGTTTATTTCCTTGTGATTTATGACGTTACGTGTTCTAATTGACCTAAAATAAAAACTGAAAATAGCTCTAAACACAAATGGTGTACAACTATTGATTTATTTTATCGGCAATATGATATAATTTAATTTTGATATCGTGCGCCGACTATCCGTTATTATATTTTTTATCCTCCGTCCACATTATTTATTTTACACAGTCCGTCCGAATGAGCTCTACATAATACGACAAACAATGTAACCACATCATAATATATCCACACAGGTAAGAATACAGATCGGTGGGAGGGGGGGGGGAAAGGTGCGTCTGAATTAAAGTGAAAATAAAACAACTCTAATTTTAGCGTAAAGCGGATACACGTTGTAATGGACAAAACGAACGCAAAAACGAAAGTTGTCAGATCAGTCTGACCCCTTCGCACATACACACGCACATGTGTGGGACCACGAGATATATAGCGTAGGAGAATGTTTATAATAGAATATTATATATGAATATAATAAATATGCGATGTATGATGTATCCAAAATCCACGGTACACTTTCTGATATAAAACCCGGATGTGTTCGCCGCTATCGTTTTACCTAAATCTACAGAATACCTGGTACTTTAAAACGAACGTGTACACGTATGACATTAAATTATAGTAGATTAACTTTTAGACGAACGCGAGTTTTTCTTTTGGCCGACGTACGGCGTATACGAGGTAGATACTATATACGGCCAATTATCCGGTAAGTCACAGACCACCAGCAAAGGTCTTGGCATAATCGACAATCTGCAGCGAGCTTTCGAATGTGACGGTATAGGAAAACTACGATTAACTATACTCGTATTTGTTTCACGTCCCGCTTTATCGCTGCAGTCCGACGTATATCTATACACACACGCATTAGCAGAGCCGTTTCACGTCTATCGTCTGATCCGATCAGCAGCGATGGAAACGGGCACCGTGCCCGAATACTGTGTTTTTATTCTCCAGTCTTCCAGCCATCTCTCCACCCCCACGCCGTCACGTCGGCGTCTTCGTCGTACGTGCATACACACACACAAACACATATATATGTTTTTTCCTATTGTTTCGCATCGATTTGTGTGATCACAGAACAACGCACAGCTACGCCGCATAACGAAACGGATATTTTCTTTTTCGACAAATGATTGGACGGCAACGATTCTTATTACACATAATAATATAACGGCTACGATTATCAACGGTTAGTTATCTGCAGTGAGTAAAAGTGAAAATCTTCGGCCGGTCGTCGACAACATCACAATTTTTTTTTTTTTTTTATCCTTATACACAAGACAATGGATGGACTCTCGATCGAGAAAGCTGGCTTTCGTTCGGTGACGACGACTGTCGAATCACACGTACTTAGAATAAAAAAAAATTAATCAAATAAATAACATCAAAACGCAAAATTCGATATTTTCCACTCCTATACAATATATATTATACCTATCGGCTATTATATACACACACAAACGACACATAATATAGCAGGTACACCGGCGCACGATTGCGCGCATATTAACACGGTTGCACAATATATATATATATATATACCTGGCACGTGATCGCCCGATCAACAGATTTCGATTAGCGGAATTGAGTATATTACTCTTGCTGCAGTGTGCAGTTTGTATCATTATCGTCCTACAGACAATAATAATATAAACTATATATATACACTGGCGCACGGGGCGGCCAGCAGTGACGGTATTTTGCAAATCGGATTTGCATATTTTCCGGTCATAAAACCCCCTCGTCGTCCCGTTTGCCGTCATTTGAATTCGCTTAAAAAAATTGGACATCTAGTTTTATCGCGCTTAATAAAATAAAATGACGCAAGGCCCGAGAAGAAAGGAGCTTTATTCTATACAAATTACAATCCCAGTATTTATATTTTATATTTTTTTTCGCTCGGAAGGACAGTTTATTATGTTCCAAGTGTGCACATCTATACACGGGATTAAATATATTTCATGGTTTGTATATGTGTATTTAGTATTATATACATTTTATATACGCTAGGCTTTCGCGTTTACGTCTGAAAAATGGTTTACTCGCAATGTCACGGCTATCACTATATATATATAAACTTTAAAATAACCATTATAGAGGGCAGCGAAATAGTTGACTAGCCAAATCCTCCTTATATATATATATGAGCTCTTAATGCTTTTTATATATTATGTGTTTATATATATATATATATGGCGTTGGAGTGTATTAACACGAAACGAATCAATATCAATTATTTCGAGGCTACAATAATATTACTATATATAATATACAGTGCCGCCGACAGTGTGTAGCTGTAAACTCGGCCGAAATAAAAACAACTCCACTGCAGTAGGTCTTTGCAGGCGTTTACGACCAAAGTTCTGTATCAAAATTCAAAGGTCACGTAATTCAGCTCGTACTGCCGATGGGGCATGCACCGAATTCATTAACCGGCTTGGTTTTTGCGCTCCGGCACTCGAAACTCTAATTCTGGTTATTCGTTTGAAATCTCGAAATGCCAAATGCGCGTATATAAACGAGTCGCATGCTAATATACATTATACCACGCTTATTATTCCGAATTTGGCCGGGGTCGTCGTCGTCGTCGTCTTCCCTTTTCACGCGAGAATCGTTAATGTGGCGGAAAGACGGAGGCGGAATTTTGTTCCTTTGAAACGACGGATTATTATTATTTATAATAATAATAATAATGTTTGAGCGTTCGAGTCGAAAAATCGGGTTAATCACAATCCCATTGTACTTGTATATATATATATATTATATACGCCGACGAAATCCCGTCGGTAATATTATAAAAAAAAAAAAACGACTGTTTATATAATATGTACGTATAATTCTACACCCATACGCTCAATCGAATGTATTGGACGTCGTTCGGACGTTAGCGATACAAAATTTCACCGGTGAAGCAACTCGTCTGTGAAAATCGACGTCGTTTCGGGGTTGCCCGCATAACAGACATTGCGAGCGAATGTCGGCGACGACAGTATAATATGTGCATTCCGCCGCCGCGCCGTCGAAGGGATGCAGCACTAAGTCCAAATGACCGAACACGCGGTATCATCAGGTATATAAATCGAATAACTGCATACACGTATGTATATATATATATACGTACACACACACAATATATATAATATATTATATAATATAGGTACCTACACGATATACGATGCGGGTTTCCTGCCGCAGTCGGTGCAACGCAAAGGGTTGATATCTATATAATATAATATATTATATTCGCTATAAGATTATTTTTTTATCCATCCTGAATACCTTAATAATATATTATAACAACCGCCTATGTGTCGGGCTTTCGTTATTTTTCATGCGCGCGTACTGCGTTTTGCTTATTAATTGCAGTTACAGTGCACCAAACGCGATAATATATTAATAAATTATGCGCTATAGTGTGTGGTATCGTGTACCCACTACTATAATATTATATACTTAGTTATATCTGCAGGTGGCGCATTTGAGGGGGTTATACGAACAAGTATAAATGTGTTATCACTGTTAAACGACAAAATCAAAAAATTATATTTGATAGTGTCGAGTGAATAAATTCATTTTTTTTTTTTTTGAGTTCATTACTAGCGGATTGATCGATAAACGTTTAATTTCATTTTTAAATACGGCCACCCCGAGAAAATAACCGGAAAACGGGTGGAACTGTGTCTAAAGAATAACTTTCGATATCATTGAGTAAAAACATGGTGAGAAAATGCCGATTGTTAAACTATATTTTCTAGTATTATATTTTATGATCGTTCACCGGATACCACGGATCGTCATAATATTGTTAAGTGTGCGTCTCTGTTTTCGTTTTGGAATTGCCGACAACATTAACGTTCCGTCTATTATGTGAAATAAACTGCGTTTTTCATTTTTCTTTTGTTTAAACATAGGTAGGTACTAGAAACTATTATTTAAATTGAACATAATCGGTAATTTTTGCTGTCGAAACAAGATTAAAATTTAAAATTTATCAAATCGATGTCGCGTTAATTTATAATAACCATATTTTTGCCGTCAACCTTTTTTCAAGATGTGTTCAGATTCGATAAGGATTTTGATCGCGTTTGTCCCTCTCACCGTCTCACTCTGAAAAATGTGAAAAAATGTAATAACGTTTTTATTCTTTGATCTAGGATCCTTTTCTTAACCCCCGGCGTTAGAACCGAATCACGTAGTAATACTCTGGGTGTTCTGTCTACCGGTATACATATGTATATATATATATACATAATATTATATGTATATGCTTGTAGGTATAACATACCAGATATCCGCCTTATACATACTCTACATAATATATTATATATATTTTTATAGTTTACAAAATAATACTTACAAAACTGACGGCGACGTGGTGGTGGCGTCAGTTGGGAGGCTGCGCAGGTTCATCGTGAAAGCGGTTCACTGTTGCTCGTGGCGGCGCGGCAACGTCGCGTCGTGACAAAGGGAACCTGCTTTACTTTCTGCCGCGTGCACACTCGCACACAGACGCGCGCGCGCACACACACACAGACACTCACCATAACGCGTACTCACTTAAGGCGGCGGCGGCGGTGGCGTGCGACAACGCGGAGGATCTCCCGCGCGGTTGTTGCGGCGCTGTCGCCCCAGGGCCCGCAGCAGCAGCAGCAATGTCTCCGCCGCAACACGTCGTTATAATAATATTATTGTTATTATCGTCATCGTCGTTATAATACTATCGTTATCACTGCGTTGCGTGGGCTTAATAATATAGTATTCACCGTACGTGCGTTATTGCCGCCGCCGCCGCCGACGATGGAGGTAATTCTATTTTAAAAGCGCGCGCTTTTTATCCCGTCCGACCGGCGTGTCCCGCGCCGCGTCGTTACGAGTTATGTATCATGTCCGAGAGTCCGTTTGGGGAGAACAGATTTAATTTAAACGTAAAATGTTTGTATCATACGCGCTATGCGTATGCATATGATATATGTACGATAACACTACTAATAATATGTAAATGTACTTAAATTCAAAACATATCATTATATATACCGCCGTACCCATCGGTATATTATATATACCTGCTGCACAACGTGGAGTCCTGCAGCGTGGTCGGCTTACCGAAATGAAAAGCGAAACCGGTATAAAATATATTATACACACGCGTAACATACATATACATGTATTATAATAGTAGAAGTAAATAAAATATATAATACCTACTGTACAATATTATATATGTGTATTGTGGACATATTATTATATACATGCATATTATAAATACCTATGTATTGTACACGCGTCGGTTGTAGTGTGATGAAAGGGTGGCGGTGAAGCGACGGGAGAGGAGAATCGGTGGCAGACTACAACACGAAACAGAAACTGGAATAAATTGGATAGCACACTACTACTGCGTCAAATGAAATCATATCTTATACTCACGCGGGGTCTCGAGCGGCCATGGTTGGATGCGAGAAGACCCGTCCGAAGAAACGATATACCGAAACGATAATAACGAAACATTATTGAAATACGCGACGCGTTTTTCGCGGTTTTTTTTTTGTCGGTCTTCCCGATCCCGTCTGCCGTTCTCCTCCGAACGCCTCGCTAATCTGTCGCTAATGAATTTTTCGGTCGAACATAGGTGGCCGGGTGCCGCCCAAGACGACTGCTGTATAACAGTGTAACGTCTGTAAATAATTATAATATGCATATCATAATGTGACGTGCGCGTGCAGTTTGTGCCGCACACGCCTAACAAATTCGTCCCGTCGAGAAATATAAAAAACTATTCGTTTGCAGACCGCGAAACCGACTTCGATTAATCATTGCTTATGCAGTTAATTCGTTAATAGGTACTACGTATTCTACATTAGATATTAAGTCTAGTCTCGTATTCACTCGAGGCTGAGACTGGGATCTGTCGGTCGTCACCAGACTCCATCTCAGTATTTCATTAAGGTGCGTTGTACCCGCACTTGGGCTATACGAGAATATTAAAAGTTATTGTAACATAAAAATCCTTAGGGTGTTCAAAATATTCTAAAGGTTTTTGATCATTACGTTTGTCAAATTCAATTGCAGAGTCCAACGTTTAGCTCGTAAAACGTATAAAATCCCTCGACGCGCCCTTTAACAAATTAAGTTGATGTTAATCGGATTAAATCTTGTCAATGTGAAAACCTTTTTTTTATTTTATTTTATTAAAATAAATTATACTCTTTGTGTTTTCAAAGGAAGTACATTTTACAAGTAAACGTCTTTGATTTATTGAAAGTTATTCTCTTAAAAATGAAAGGAACCATATTCTAATATAATCTGAGAGCACGCTCGTCTGCAGTGTATTATTGTACAGCGTGGAATAATCACTGGAGTAATCACGGGACGTCAGTCACCAGACGATAATCTAGTTGGGTGTTTAATGATTTTTTCACTTCTATATATACTTCAGTATAATATAATCACGACGTAAATGTAATGTGTATAATACTCCTTTTTAGTTTGTATAATGGAAATTTTGAGCGATTCACGTCGGTCCACAGGTAGGTCAAGCGTCGTTCGACATAAATTCGTGTATATCTGTGTAGTAATAATAAAATCAGTTTTCGCATATCAACTGTCCTTGTGACGCGAACTGACCGTGTAAAAAAAAGAACAAAATATTTAGGCTCTATACAATATATTATTATAATATGTGCCATCGTTATAATATACAATATTATTATCTTCCACTATAATATAACAGCGGGACCGCTCTGGAACCGGTTGGCTTCCTGCTATACGATATTATATACATACATACACGCACGCATCGTGATCCGTCGTCATTGTTTTCGTCGTCATCGCTGACGGATTTTACGCAGAATTACTGGATCTTGATAACTCCTCGGCGTATCTCTGCGGGGCCCCTGCAGGGCTAGGCCACTCCTACGTCGCGGCGTATATAATATTGTAATGCAGAGAGAAAAAAACCCATCGAAACGACCGACCGAACGGCTTCGTATAGCAATATAATAATAATAATATAATGTGTACGCGCGGTGGGGCGTGGTTTTTGAAGTTTTTGTTAACCGCCACGAGAACGGGAAAAAAAAATTCGTTAATGTCCGCTATGATTACAGCGTTGATGTTTTCGATTAAAAGCGAGCCCGGCCGTACGAAAGAAGTAAGAAACGAACTCGCACGTGTGTGTGTGTGTGTGTGTGTGTTCGAGTGTAGTCCGCTGCAGAACTGCGATCCGCGCGCGCATGTGTCGAGGAGGCGGAATAAAAACGCTGGTCAGCAAAATTAACAATCGAACATTCGAGTAGGTATCACGGAAATTATTAGTATAATTATTTATACGCGCAAGTCCGTCGGGGTTATTATTATTATTATTATAATTCATGTGTTTGACGAAATCGTTAAAAAAATAATAGTTTGTTCGTTAGAGACGTATTATAGAAATTATAACTTATATTAGTTAACCATATATATATTATAATATTAATTTGAACATAATTACTGAAGACAAGTGACTGTAATTACTTAATTGACTTTCTAAACCGTTTCTGTGCGTATTCCAATATTAAAAGAAACGCTTTTTAAGAATTTGAATAATAGTTTATAATAATAATTCTAGACTTTTGGCGCCCGATGCCTATAAATTTAATATCACACAATAGTCTGGAGCTAAAAACCCCAACTATAGTTTACACCTAAGCGTCGACCATAATATTCAATTCCACAGTGGAACAAAATATTTTTCCGTAATCCATATTCTCAGTGCGACACTATTGTTGCTAAACCACCGGTGGTCATTGTCGAAATCGTTTTATTTATGATTTCATAAAATTAACTGTAATTCTTCTCGTTGTTTGTACAGCTGAATAGCTATTTCGTTTAGACGGTGGGGGTCATTGCCAATGACATTTCACTTTGGTTCACCAGACACATAAAATCTAAAATACCAAAAAATCTTTACAATAAATCGTCTGGCAGATCCTGTATGTATTGATGTGTGTACACCGCCCCCGAACACGGTCTCAAAGACTTCGTCGAATACCCTCGTAAATGGCACCCAAACCGGTTCGTGTCTCGGGGGGTGGCTTAGGAATTCATCCTCGAGGGGTGTTGCGGCAGCTGCTACTCTGGCTATTATATATGTATACATAATATATATATAATACACACACGCACACACATGCATACACAATCCTGACCTTTTTCATCCTCTGTTGTATTCGGCTTCTTTTTATCCTATTCTCAATGACTAAAATGTGTTATTTTCGTGCACGCAGCTGCACCGTTCTGAAGATTTTTAGTCGTTTTTTTTTTTTCTGTTCGATTACAAAACACGAAACCCTCCCCCATACAAAACCGTCTGATTGTATCGAACAGCGGCGAATGGATCGGTGAGCAGATAATGTGTGCACACAATGTTAATGTAAAATATATCCATAAACCGTATACCTACTATTATTTAAATAATAGTTTTTGATCCTATTATTACGCTAATTTTATGAAAATCTTATTATATAACTTATGAGTTATGACCATTAATAACCTGCATATAAAAGCATAATAAGATCTTAGTAAGTGTAGAGAATTTATTTTTAAAAATCAACAAGACGCATAAATATTGCATCGACTCTATAAAAAAAAAATGTAGATTAAAAATAATATAGGTGTGTGGACCACCAATTTTGTAAAATAAAAAGTTGAGGCCCGCTTTGAAGAAACAGGTAAAAAACATAAACACACACTGCAAATAGACAGGTATTATCTATTATTGATTAAATATTACCTAATTCGACCAAACATACAGACTTTTATAAATAAAATATATAAAAACCTATTGATGCCAATCGGCATAAATTAAAATTTGCCGACCAATGGCTTAGACCCTCGAACAGCGTTCTCGGCCCATGGGTTGAGAATCGCTGACTTGGACTTAATAATATACAAACTTTTTTTAAACTTTCTTAATCATCAATATAATATCTAAAACTTTAGTAAACCGTTGTTCTTTACTTAATTGTTCATTAAATATGTTCGTTGACTTCACAAATAAGTAGAAACCAATACGTCAATAGTTAAATAGCTACATTTCCAACATAATATAATATGATAAGGGATGAGGATTATACAATTATTTTTGCATGCTTCATAAAAATAAAATGAAATTGAACCAAAAATAAATCACGTGAAAAATATTAAATAAAAATGGCTCACGAATAAATCCAAAGTGTTACAGGACTCATTAATTCTAAAACACAATCATAATATTGTGAGTACTTGTATGTACGTATATACTACACAACTATAATATAATATGTGAAAATATGTTTAAATTAAGGAACGACACGTATTCAACTTTACACAACGTGAATATTCTATTTTATATTTTTAAATCCAAATCTAATTTATCAAAGGAATAGAGGATATGACTTGGTGTTTATATTATTCTGTGTATAGACAGAATTGATTAGGTGACTTTTATTTTTGTATTAAAATATATATGACAAATAAAAGCTAATCAATTCGCATTGGGACGACACGATTTGATATGAATGATAATTGAAATCAACACAATATTATGTCGGTATAACGGTTTGTACTAATCCATTCTAGACTCAGGACTCTTATCGTGTTTAAGAGAAGTAGATGGTGAATAATGGCTGTTAAGTTTAATTAATACACGTTATAACAATGTTTGTCAATAGCAAATATAGATTAAATAAGTAAACGTTTGTACATACGAATATTTATTTCTCATGATAATTCATCACTACGTTATCTGTGTGTTAGACCAAAGTCCAAATGTGGTCGTTTTTTCGGTATTCGTAAATGTTACATCTTGAACCAATGTACAAGATACAATTTTTGGCCGGCGGGTCGCAGAAACAAATCATTGGAACCTTCTGCTAACCCCCCGTGGAGTTTGTTGGGGGAAAGAAATAAAGAAGGACATTTCTTGGAAATGGTCCTTTTATATTACCTACTGAGCCTGCCGATTGTGACGCCAAATAAAAGATAAAGAGATGTACACAAAGTACCTACACATAACACACATGTAATAACGTCATTTTGAATTTACAACTCATATGCACCTGACGTCCATTAATTGTGTATAGTAACCGGTACGTTTTGTCATTCTTACATAGATGAAAAAACAACAATAATTTGATTTATTTTTTTATTATTTTTATTTATTCAGTTCCACCTGTCTTATGTACACAACAGTTTAATAGTATTTCTATAAATATACTATGGCTATATACAATTTATTTTCATAAATTAAAAAAAAAAATGCTACTAAAGTTGTTGTAATGAAAGTATATTATTAATAAAGACGAATTGTAAATGAATTGTGTATCAGCTCGCTGAGGTAAAATAAAAGGAAATTATCAAGACTTAAGCATTTTACTGGAATAGTTGCTATAGGTAAACATAAATATTAACTGCGATCAGCTACAGTTTTTAATTTTAAGTAAATAATTAATTATTAATTTTTAAATAATTTGTTACTTGTTTATATACACTGCGTGGATACTGCTGCAGTAATACGCCTAAGTAACAAAAAATTAAATAGTTATTTTACTATAATGTAATAATAAATAAATAATTTGACAATAGCTTATTATTATATGTATCAACTAACAACTTAAACAAGAAATTAAACGTTGTAATAATTATGTAGTGCATTTTATCAGCGTAGTCGAATACGTTTTTACGATCATCCAATTCTGTCCTATAAATTATACGTTATCAAAACAAAATTAAACTCTAGATAAAGTTTGAAAAGGTATTGCATTTTATTTAGGAGTTTTAATGGTTTTTCAACGGTTAAACTAACATTTTGGCCCATAATATATGTCGTCAATAAACCTTACGCTATCTGAACATCCAACCATGTTTATCTGCTGGTTTTAGTCGTAAAATGTTCTAAAAGTCCCGAATTTCGACGTTTATAAGACTCACACAAGTAATTGCGTCGTATACGGAAAAAAAGAAAATAGCAACAATTAAAAATGTATATAAAAAAATACGAATAAATATTGCAGAGAATAGGTAAATAATAACGCGTAACCCCGTTTTGCGACTTATAATTTATAATTTGTATTGTGCTCACGGATACAATTTTCGTATTATTATTAGGTCAAAAACTGTTTACGGTATTGTAGAAAAAATATCATCCAACATTCTAACGCGATAATCGTGCCTTCATCAAACGTCCCGTAAATAAGTAGGTATAAATTAATATTTATTATTATTATTGCTGTTAAAAACGTTCGTCTCTTTAAAACATGATTTGTTTCGACGAACTCAAAAATATTATACAACAGCAAACAATAATAATTGTAATCTCGTGTATTCGAATCAGTCGCGCGCTCACTCGCGTGGTGCGCACAGTCGGACGACCTATTATAATATTATTATTATGTACTTCGGCTCGGTTTATTTTTTTTTTGTTTTTTTTTTATGGTTACTTGGCCATCAGTTCGGTTGCGGTCAGTGTTCGTGCTGCAGACACACACGCACGCGGTATTATATAGAACGACTCGACGACGACCGCAGAGCCATATAGTTTCGGTCGACATCATCGAACGACGGCTGGCAGAAAATCGGTCAATCGTAGATATTATATTATTATTATTATTATAGGTCGGCAAAGGTAGCCAATATACCGACAACTCGGCATCATCATGTCCGTCTGGCACCGATCGCCGCCGATGGCAGAGCTCGTGATTGTGGACGCTGCATCGTAATATAATATTATGTGCACGTCTTCTGCGTATTTCATGTATATATATATGTGTGTGTGTGTAGGTATATCTATAAGTCACGTTGTTATATATCATCATCATCATATTGTCGTGCCACGGAGAGGGTATCGCGGTTGCCGTCGCGATGGATAGAATACGATGATGACTTTCTCGAGAGACGTATATAATAATATACGATCCAAATATTAATTGAAAAAATTAACACGGCGCCCGCCGATCCCAAGTCCGAAACCCATCGCGAATAATATCGTACATTATAATATTATATAGTGTGCCGTTCTGCACGACCGTATTCATATGCACACCATTAATTGTATTTATAGAACTTAAAATGACCACCTGGTACTCTGCATTGCAGATGTCTCGCTCCCTCGCAATGAGCGAAACGAAAAAATAAAATAAAACGCAATTCGGGTCACGGTTTTCTCGAGCATTCGTTACACCACTATTATAATATAGGTATAATAATGCGCGTGTTATGTATGTGTTATTATACACACATTATATAATAATTACATTTTTGTTGTTGCTTTTTTTTTTTAATTGTTTCGCGCAAAATATAACATCTATTGTGTGTGTACAATTCGTTCGAGGCAAAGGGATTAATACTCGTTTTGAGGGTTTTTGAAAACACTGCGAATCTACGAGGCAAGACCCAAACTGTTGGGATTTAGAGTTTATATCATTTAATAACAAATTGAAAACGCGTCCACACGGCCGTACTCGTTGTAGTCACCGACTTTTAATCTAATATGTACTAATATCTAAGGTACCTATTGCAAATTTTGATTTTCCTTTATTTGTCGTATTTAATCGTTGCCTATGTATTCTAGTTAAACATTATTTGAAAATCCATTTCGTATATTATATTACTCTTGCCGTATTACCATTAACACAAAACCATATTTGGGAGATTTAAAGAACCATAATTATTATCGAAGAGGTGGATCTTATACCGAATAAACCAGTTAAAATATAAACACCCATTGAAACGAGCATTGCCTTCTCTGTAGTTAATGATGCACTGTCTATCATTATGTTTGTTGTCATTATTGTTATTATTTTTCGGCGTGTTACATACTTTTACTATATATACATCATACCGGTCATTACTATACGTGTAATGCTTCTCGTGGGCAAAAATACTGTTCTTAAACTCTCGTGGCTTGAAAAAATAAAAAACAAAACAATTTTATTATTATATAAAAATAAATTAAATGAAATGTACTTTTATGACCGATATTTCAAATGGTCGATGATTATAATATACTAATATTGGTAAATTGGTTTTCATTACAATTTTGTCAGTATATTATATGGTATTATCGGACTACATAATATAAATGTATTATATATTATAATATGTAAGATACAATATACATAATAATATATAACAATGGGGGGGAGGGCTCGCTCCTACGCATCCGTTGCAAGTTGTTAGTGAGCGGGCGCAATAAAATAAAAGAGATGCAAGATTATTTTTGGCGAACAAATCTCGTCGAGTTTTAATAGTTTTATAGATCTTATTTGAAACGCGGACCACTAAAACTAAACCATATAATTTAATATTACTAGGTATATTTTATACTATAAACCTATAGTAATGGAGTAAAATCATTTTCGCTGGTATGCGTAGGTTACGTCATAAGTCATAATATAGACGGTAATATGTTTTTGCTCGTGAATTGTTTTTTCGTCAAAAAGGTTAAAATGGTGTTAAACGAAAGGAAACATGGACATTTTTTAATTGAATGTGAACCGCTATCCTTTGAATATATTATTATTATTATCATTAGACACTATGTCTGTCGAGATTTGAAGTATATATACTACTCATTCGTAATATAATTAGTTACACAAACGCGTGTATATTATGCGTATATTATGTATTTTCAAACGTTAATAAATATCTGGATATCGAACGCGATAAAATATTATAATGAATAATGATGATGGTAGCAGATATTGTTTTATTTTTAACAACGGTGTTTGGTAGCGGAGGAGAGGAGGTGGACATATTTCAAAGTGGTTTTTTTTTCCCCTGGAGCATTTCTAGACGCGTTGTGAAAATTATTAGTATCCCATAGTTGCGCTCGCTTCTGGTCGCGTTCGTGTATGATAATGATAATTGTATACTGTTTACATTTCCTTGCAACTCTTTACGGACCGTTGGAGACGGTCCTTGATTTTCTTAATAAATAATATGCGCAGTGCGCACCTAGCCGCAGGGATTTTCCATATGGTCTCGTTCCCTACCGTTCGAAAATGCATCCGCAGTCATATTATACAAGACGTCTTATTTTGTTTTTTTCCGTCCGCATTTCCCACACGGCGACCTACCTTTAACGAGGGCGAGGAAGACCGCATTGTTCGTTAAGCGTCTGACCAAAACCGACACAATGACCAATTAGCCGGAATGATTTCTGGCCGCACATGCGTTTAGTGTGTGGTATTTTTATTTAACTGATTATGTATATAGATATACATCATACACGCGTATGGTATACCGAATAACGCCTCAAGGCCGTACCGCGAAAACAAAAATACTAGACCACCAAATTCTATATTATATTAATTTGACGGACACTCTGGTGTTGATTGATGCCAATAATGGTACAGTTCGTCAAACCCAAACACAAGGCTCCATAAAAATCGATTTCCCCAGCGATTGATTTATTATATTAAAACGAAAACCGCGTACGTGTGTCCCGAGCTAAATTTGTTCGGTTCAATTGAAGCTGTGAACCGCTGTGTTGAAATCCAGTAAAGTCACGTAACAAGTGAAAACGGTTTCTAGAGTATATACAGAGGATTACTCGGGATTGGTGGAAATTCTACGATAGTATATACGTTATACCTATATACATGTAAGTTGTAGTGCATAAGGTCGGTAAGCTTACACATCGTGAGGAATACAACAACAATTTTTTTTCTCGAAAAGTTAAATTTAGTAATAGGTAGGTACACATTTGTCCTCAATATTTTTACCTGCGTATAGGTATGTTTATCATGAAATGAAATTCGTTCAGGAGGTAATCTTAAAGAGTAAAAAACCTAAAATAAAATACGTCGAAACGATTTGTTTGTATAGTTGAAGCCCAAAGCCATAAGACTTAAAGTAAATCCACGTCTTACAATTGTTTTTGGCTTCTATTATAAAAACGAAACCAATCGTACTATTGTCAATATTTTGTTGTTATTGTTTTGTACACGTGTCAAGATTAAATAGAATAAAAGATTATTTTTGAAAATTTTCTAAGGCCAGCGTTGATGCTCTCCTGTATGCCACATACATTTCCGAATTTCCTACGTTTTTTCCCTTATATAGTACGCTCACCCACTGGCACACACACACACACACAATAATAATAATAATCTCGATATTATTATTATTATTGCAAGGAAACGTCTCTGGCAGCATAAATGTATACAACGATCCATTTTCGCTTTCAACGCTGTTATAGAGGCACAAACACGGTTCAGCCCCCGTTTCTACATGCGGATCAAATGAATTATTGACCGGATACTAAGCGTGTATTCATTCAAACAAACCCGGGGCCAAAATATCATGAATGGCGGCACAATTAAAGTCTATCACCTACACTGCCGCCTCTCTTTTGTCATCGTAATGCCAGGTGACTCGGGCGGGAACCTCGTAATAAAAGGAGCAGATATAAAGTAAAAAATCTAAATAACCTTCTTATATGGTTAAAGTGGTTACCCACTACCGGATGTGATTGTGGTCTAATGTTACAACCGTTGTTCCTCATTAAACACGTCTTTAATTCGACAACTAAAGACACTTTAGCCTATATAGTATATGTATATTGTATATTATATATACACATACAATATATTATATTATTATTCTAGTTTAATTCAAAAACTATTTCTCATGAACATCTGACGAAATGATGGGAACTGGGGATTATAAAGTATAAATACAATTAAAATAATAATACAACTTAAGTGTATGATTTTTGTTTTTATCCTCAACATGTAAAACACTTACACTAGCATTAACTATTTTATGTGTTTATATACTATAATCTAATCTGTTAAAAAAAAATTTCGATTATATTTCAAATAACTTTTTATAAAATATTCATACTTATTCATCATATATTTTAAATTAATTGAAAAATGTTAACTCATTATAGAGCTCCCACACGAACTTATTCAATGGGCTAATAACCACTTGAAGAATGAATCAATAAAAGTGTACATAATATACAAAATTAATGAAATGCACAATTTATGATTAAGTAGTAATTTTATTATCCTTAAAAATACATAATTTAAATTCTATTTCAGATACATAACTGTAAAATAAATCCATTCAAAAATTAAATATTTGTACACCAACAACTTTTATTATAAATTGCACGATAAATAATTTGATAATACATCGAGATAATAACCCCCGTATAAACAATTTCCTCACACAATAGGATTCACCCTCGATTTTCTGAAGAATAGGGTACACGGAGATAGAGAACTTCCAGAATCTTGGTGTAAGTATACACGAGTATATGAGTCATCCTTATAAATAATTACGTACACAACACAACTTAATCCGATTCTCATTCAAGTTTTAAACCAAAGCAACATTCATTTTCATCAATTTATTTCGATGTTTAAGCACATAAAACAGTTAGACAAATATATATTATATTATTTTGCTTTTCTGTTTGTGCGTTCGTTTTACATTTAGACACCTTTAGTTCTATTCCGTAATATCTGCAGTTACTAAGTAATTTATTTATTTTTTCGTCAATCCTCCAAGGGTAGTGAAAACTTTTCGCGCCTTAACGTCATCGGTTTTCCCATTTGATAAACCACGTGATTACAAAAAGTTACACGGTTTTCTACTCGGAGAGCATAAATTTCAACGCCATTATTATAATGTATACGTAAATATATCTACTCGGTGACTCCAACGACTCGATTCGTAAACTCCAGTGTTTGCCCCATTATTACTATATCACCCCGCGAGGTTACTGAACTCAACTTATATACCACCTGCCCGGCCGACCAATCAAAATTCTACAATCCCTCGGCACTCAGATTGTTAGTTGTTACGATCATATACATATATATTGTATAGGAAATCACACTCACGTGTTCTTGAATATTCCCATGGGAAAATGATGCAGTTCAAATGAGAACTTCCCAAGGTTATTATTAGCAATATTTAGAACACCGACTAATACAGTGCGACCACGCGTTATTACTGTCCAAAAAGCAACGAATGACATGAGACTATGGTCTGCAAACTGTCAGATTAAACTCACTAAACGATATTTTCATCTATGGAGGCTGATTTCCTCTTTGTTTCTGTTACCCATTCTAGTTGATATTTTAAGAGCAGAAATCATCTGAAATATTAATTAAAAACTGCCTGTTTGCGTATTCAGTGTTTTGTACGTTAAGTGAAATTTCAATACAAAAGGGTGCTGGCTGTACGATAGTTTATAAACTAATTTATTCGCCAACAATGAATTAATTACAACATTTAACCCTCATATGCATGACACTTGTGGGTAACATATAAAACCGCATTGTTAGCCGAAACCTGAGCTCAAAATTGTTGTGCTTATACAAAGAACATTTTCAACAACCTCGAGTTTCTAATCATGTTATATTAATGTTTGATATTACCATACACTGTATGTACAGTATAGGTACATACTACATACATAGCATTCAATATGATTTTCTTTTTCGTAAACAATCTTTAAAAAAAAATATGTTTTTATGTGTATATAATAATATTATGTAAATCATACCATTTTATAAATACCGCGAATAAAAGATTGTATATAATATTCACGTGACACGTTATAATTAATCATCCTCTTTTCAATAAGTACGTATAGGGAGTCCAAACTTCACCGGAACAATTTCAATAGAGTTCTATTTATTTCTCACTCGTAACGGAATCTGCAGGGACAGAACGTAATTTCGTCTTAATAGTATAGTATATATATATATTATATATCAAGCAAACAAACACAAAAAACCGTTCTTATATTATTGAAGAGTATTTTTTTTTCAATTTGTCAACGAATGAACAGAAAAAAAAGCAGAAAGAAAGAGACGAACCCTATTATATGGCGGTGGTGATGATGACGGAGGTGGTAGTGGTGGTAGTTGTTGTATAGGAAAGAGGGAAGGAACCGTCGCCTCTGGATTTGGTTATCGACCCATCGCGCGTAATGGAACGTGCGTTGCGGAAACCGAATGGCATTACTTTAAATTGGACCCTTTCGCTAAAACTCCGGCGAAAGTAGCATTATTCCTGATTGATCGATTCTTATATATGTTCTTATACACGTGTGTTTGTATACAGATATTAAATTATCATTGTTGTCGGAACCATGTACGGATTTTTTATGTTTCCAGTTTTCTTTTACTATACCTACTTAAAGCTTACGGACGCTAAAACGTTAGAAGACTTAGAATACAAACACGCATTATCATAACACGTTTTTAATTACTTCAAATGCTTCCCTACTAATAAATTATTTAAATATTATAGCTTCAACACAATGCATAGATAAAAAATCTTATACTCTTTAAATTGTATATCTAATCTTTATATTCTTAAGATATTTCTTACCAAATTATGAATTAATAGTTTTTGTTTTCGATTTGAATACGTGTTATATAAAAACAAATAAAATATGTACATTTTGTAAAAACGCTTTTGTTTGTATGTTTTAAAATATAAATTTACTTTGATACAATACGATTAAAGTCCAACGTCTAAAGTGATCTACTCGTTGGCCCGAAAAGTAAAAATAATACTTGTAAAAGTATGTGTGTATATGTAGTGGAAAAAAATTATTGTACCATCAAAAACATACTTGATCTTTATAATGATAACCTACTTGGAAAACGTTTAGATATTTTGAATAACTGAAACTCATGCGTAAAATTTGCCCATAATATACTCTTGCACCAAATCACTGTCAAGTCGTTGGTAAACGAAATATAAAAGAAAAATATTATTTTATTATTCATTAAATAAAAATATATTATAGTAAAATACGCCATACAAATTGTATCCCAAGTAGTTTACACTAAATGGTACTATGTGATTCGAAGCATGTAATTTGTTCCATCTGAAATGATAAGTTTGTTGACATTGCTCTTTCAATTAGTCAATTACAATACACAACACTGGAATACTGATCAACGATTTCGATGAATTGTATTTTATCATTTATAATAATATATGTACACATACCCGTTCTGTATTAATGAGAACCATGACATACTTAGCGTGCGCTTTTTCAATTCATCGGCCGTTGTAATAAAATCAATTTTTTTTTATCTCTTCTTCAAACGAGTATATCATATTATACTCGCTGCAAGATCCCTAAAAGCTCGTGGTTAGACTCAGACATATTATCAAAATACAATACAAAAGTCAGCGGCGACCCGATTTCAGAATAGGTATATATGCATAATATCGAAAAAGCAATTTCAATAGTAGTAGGTACGCGAGACGTCGAGACTGATCTATTCATCAGCCTTGTAATCCTTGACGTCGTATACCGGAACGCATATAATAATAGTGTACATAGGTTCCTATACTAATCCCGATATGTCGCCGCGTACAAAGTGCAGTAACTATATATTATTATATACATGTACACGTATATATATGTGTGTGTGTGTGTGTGTGTGTGTGTGTGTGCTGAAAACGCGTACCTGTCACCGCACGGCCGCGTGTGCACAGTATTCAATAATAATTGAATTCCATATCGGACATTGTTGTTACACCGCCGCCGAAGTCGAAAGTCATCGCCAGAGTTTACTATACATTGTACAACGTGTTGTCCCGGGTGTCTACGATTTCGTTGATATTCATATTTTTTTTCGTAATTTTTTCCCGACAGCGTATACGGTAATTTCCTCTCGCGGCGACCGTGATGCGTCTGAAAACTACCGATCCCGTTATCACAGCTGTAGTCTGCTGTATTATAATATTATTATGTATAGCAGCGCGTAGCGTGGGCAGTTGTACCATAACGCTTATTTTGGGCGCTGCTTTCAAATGGGTTTATTAACTATACCGGAACCGAGTATATTACGAAACGATATAATATAGACTTCAACGATGATGACGATAATAATAATAATGGTAATAATTAGGGCCACGGATTTACTGCTCTATAAAAACTAAGGAAATGCATTTAAAATCCGTAAAAATGCACTTTAAAGTGCAATAAGACGAAGGAAAAAATAAAACACAAATACGAAATGTCAAAAAATGGAAATAAAAATTTAAAAATTAAATTCGTTGTTCCATAAGTCAATCTGCCTGTAAAGAAAGCCACGTTTTACAACGAACTAAAAAAAATGCATTTTGCTAAAAAGTAGCATTCATTCGGACATTTCCGTTGATAATAATTATTTTTTTTGTCTTTATCTGCCGACAGTACGTTGTCACGGAGCCCCGCAAAGTTCTAACCAATATATTATACCATGTTGCGTATTATTTTAAACATCACGGAAATATTATAATACGTGCCGATGTCGACGTGTGTGGATGAAAAATAAAACGGCAAGGTCATTAATATCGACGAGCCGTTCGCCGAATCGAAACGAAAAAAAGAACGTCTCGTATCGTCGTCGTCAAGTCGCGGTGTCGTTCTGTTTGGAGGGTGGTGGAGTTTCCGTCATCGCGTGTGCGACAAAACATGTACGGAAAAAGCAAACATGCCGAGGTGATATTATAGGTTTATTTTTTTTTCGCCGTTCGGTCGTGTGCATTTTTTTTCGCATCCATCCCTTTCGATTGAAAAACGTGACTTGTTTTATCGCAGTGCGGCGTCACCGGTGTCACGGCCTTTTGCAAAATTGGATCTCTCTATATATACGGTGGGCGCGGGGTGGAGACG
Organism: Neotoxoptera formosana; assembly: GCA_022818045.1. Classification (NCBI taxonomy): domain Eukaryota; kingdom Metazoa; phylum Arthropoda; class Insecta; order Hemiptera; family Aphididae; genus Neotoxoptera; species Neotoxoptera formosana. The sequence goes on from CM040633.1 coordinate 46,950,036, forward strand.
GCGCGGCAGTGGGAGGATTATAAAAATATACCGGGGAGAAAAGCACATTATGTATTAGCGATAAATCGAAAATTCGCGGATGGATTTTATGGGCGCGAGAGTACCTATACCATCCGAGCTTTCGACGACCCGGAGGGGTCGAGAAAAAATTCAATAAAGCCGAATTTGTGCAACCGTCGTCGCAGTCGTCGCTGCGTTGTATAAAGAAGAATATTATTAAATTTAATAATGGATACATTTCTCTTATTCTCGTCGTCAAAGCACTTCGTTATATTTTACCCGTGCGAATCATAATAATTGTCAACTACGGTTATTTTGCTCAAGGCACCACGGCATACTATATTATTATTATTATTATTATTATTATACGATGACTTTTTTGTGGAAACTTTTTCGATCGATGTATTATAATTTATAATACTGTACAAGTTATGCTTACAAGTCATTTGAAACCCTTCAGCAATCGCGTGTCAAATTCACATCCTGACAATAATTATTTTTTAGTACGAATGGAGTTTGTGCATGATATAATATTATTAATGATAAATAAGATTAATATATTATTACGACAAAGTGGTTTTGACATAAAACATCGAGTATACAGCTGTGGAATTTGTGACAAATAAATACGCGTTTATTCGCTTTAATAAGACAAACAAAGACCACCATTTTCAGTATATGCATTGTATATAATGTTATAATATTAGTTGTTAATGTTCGCTGAAGACGTTCCTCGAAAATCACTAAACGAATTACACGTACAAAATACTGTTATGTTATCGGTTGGCTTTGTAACGCGCGTATGCGATTAAATCTTTTAAGAAAACCCTTGTCATCAGCCACGTCTGTGTACATTACTGGGCAGATGTTTGCATATCTTTATTATAGTGCTGCCCATTTTCGAGCACTCTCTAGGTTCGTCTGTACTCGTGTTTCATAAGAAGGGGACAATAGAAATGTAAAAGGGTCTAGAAATGTATACCGAGTACACTGGAATAAAAGAAACGGCCCTTTTGTAGTTTCGTAAAATGTAATTCTTCGGTATCGATTGACATAAATGACACAACCATACAATATGTAATCGTGTCTTACGCTAGCAAGGATTTTGAAGGGAATACACAAAATATAAAATCGGGAGGTACGCGCGTGTTGTAAAACTATCTTTTTTCCTGGTTTGCCTAATACACATATAGTTATAACAAAAGTCAAAACTTATTACATTAGTATATTAACTATTAAGTAAGTAACCATTACAAAATGTATACGAACAAAAATTAAATCAAAATATGTTTTAACCCAGTGGTCGGCAACCGGCGGCCCGCGGGCCGCATCCGGCCCTCGAGTCTATTGAATACGGCCCGCTTTAAATTCTACAACGAAATTTAATTGAATATCATATCAAAAAAAAAAAATTTTCTTATTTTTTTGTCCTATTAATCTATTATTTTAAAGTTGTAAACAGTTATTTTTTTTCTTAGTAAATAATTTGGAATATAAAATTTTTGTCTGGCCCGCGAACTTTTTTTAATTTATGAATGTGACCCGGGAGTCTAAAAATGTTGCCGACCACTGTTTTAACCTATAACGTTTGAATTGAAAAGTTCACATTTTAAATAAAATATTATATATGACAAATATTGACAACGTACGCTATATAGTATATGGATTCTGTTTTACAATATTAATAGCATATAGCATAAAAATCGAAATCCCACTATAGTAAAATGTTAGGCGTAATCGTTATTCCAAGACCTATACATTATAGGTATACGTGATTACATACCTATAATGCATAATGGTACATGGCCGACGGATCTCAATGTTTTATGAGTATTTATGTGCTTCGTGACTTCTACTCTACCCCAAGGATATTCATTATACGTACTCACTATAGTATTAATTAATGACCTTTTGCAGGTCTGAAAACAATTTTGTTTACGATGCACCAAAACATCACGTGTTATACGTCATCATATTATATTATGATAAGTCGATTTTTTAAGACGCATACATTTTATCCTCTGAAAATGTTGTAGCTAAATCTAGCGACTATATAATCAGTCGGATATCATATACAATTGCTATACCGCGAAAGTCGATGTTCGCGTGCCGATATAAATGTGCGACTCTGGCCCAATACGCACAAAAATGACTATGCGTTATAGAAACGTGTTATACATTGCAGTTTGGATAACGCTATAGAATGTGTCGGGAATTCGTAAATGAGTCTATATAGTGTATTTCATCTCGGAGTTCGTCATTACACCATCGTCGTCAGTGGCATAATCGAAATCTCCGTATAGGTTATTGGTATAGCTGTATACCAGTGGTGGATATAATATATCTACATTCGAAATGTACCGAGAGATAGGTACAATGTAAAACGTATAATAACAATAATAATAATGCTAATTTTCTCGTGTCAACGTACAACCTTCGCGAGCATATATTTTCAAGGTATCTGAGGACACGACCAAGCACAGGTACGCCATATTATACGATATAATATTATTATTGCCCATTGGGCTCAGTCGAAGCGCTTCCTGTTCGTAGGCGCGCAGACGTCGTAGCATAGTTTATAATGTCTTCAGCAGTAGCACGCCTAATGATATTTCTGTACTCTTATTGTATTATTATTATTATTATTATTATTATTGTTATTACTATTAAAATCGGTTGCTGAAACAACGCGACTACATCATATTATATAGTAATATAATATGTATCCGACGCCCTTGGGCCGTTTCACTTTTTATTTACACCGTCATTGGTTGAATTGTCTTACATTTTTACAACTCTGCAGTACAGTTCTTGACTATTTCGATTTGCGCATTATTCAGTAACAGCAGGTAAAGTGATTGTGTGCTTTGGCGGCTGCTGCTTACGAAACTACTTTTTTGTTTTTAGAGTTCGAGCTTTTAGTGTTCTTGGTTTTAGACGAAATGTTTTTTACTCTTTGCAGGGTGGACACAAAAAAAGCTCAAAACATTTCACTGGCGATGGCACTCCCATGCGTTATCATGTACGCTGCACAGTATACGCCACTTAATATTTACTGTGTTTGTATGTGTATAGTTATAGCGTTGTAGAGTAAAGATCCGTTTGAAATCCTTTTTGCGGGACACTATTTGCGCCAGACCGCCATTTCCGACAACGACTTTTGTCGTTTATCGCTTCAGAACGATCGCAATTCCCCGCGCAGCCATGTTCAATTTCAATACACACACATATATATATAATATACATATAAATGGACAGAGATCCCGCACTAGGAGGCTATGCGGTGATAATGTTTTTTCGGTCGTATTATTACTGTTTCCACGGTCGCACGTACCTATATATATGTGTACGTGTGCGGTGCGGTGCGGTCCCAAAGCCTTCGACCCTCGCTCATTCGCCCTGTTCGTCTTATAGCGCCCCCACATAGAGTACAGTGTATACACTATAATAATTTCGGGTTAAGCAATGGTGGTTTTTTCTTTTAGCCGTCGCAGTAGTTCTCACTCTCTCTCTCTCTCTCTCTCTCTCTCTCTCTCAATCCACGTCTCCCAGACAACTCGTACCTAACACAAGACGCTCTGCATAATGTATAACGGTGCGTACATTTCAATTGTGTAATGACAATGTCATTAATAACCATATATATACATAATATAAGTACCTATATAATGGTGAAAAGCAGCCACACGACACAATCGGTGCGGCGCGGTGTGCGAGATGGATTACTGCGCGGAGGTGTAACCCGTTACATATTATTTTTAAACAAAACCTAATCCGTTCCGAAGGCGGCACTGCTGCTGAACCATTATCAACGAATTTCCATACAAACCGCCTAGATCTAGATCAATGATTTGCCTCTATGGTTGGCTGAGGAAAGAAACGGTTGTACAAATTAAACCGTTTGTTGAGGATTTGACGTCGCGAATGTAGGCAATCGTCAGCGGTTTTAAAATAGTGCGTTCTTGATCAAATTAATTTCATTTCCACATTATAATATGCATTAAAGTTTCAACTGAAAAATACCAACGAGGATCGTTGGAAAGGCTTAAGAATAATCAACTCATGGTATTATAAGACTTCCAAAGCCATTGAAAAATTAAAAATAAGTAGATTACAATAATATAATATGCTGTGTAATATAGATAATAATCTCGGTAATGTAACATTTCGGTTTTTCTTACATTTATCTACGATTTCAAATTTAACAGCATGTATTTACTTTCCTTTTAGTTTCTTTTTTTTCATTTAATAAATTGTACGTATTCAAATTAACTTGAAACCATCATTATTAGTTTGTTATTCATAACAAAATGTTGTACGCAAATGTATGTAATATTCTCCAACTATAAGTTCTGAGTAAAATATATTTTGTATTTCATTTTTCATGAATAGTCAATGATTTAGATGTACAAATATAATAGTTTTTACAATCAACTTAGTATATGTATATTAAACTAAAAACAAATATTATTATTGTTAATAATAACTGTCAAACTTATATTTTATACAAAACTTCTGCTATGTAACAAAATCGGATTTAAGACACCTTTATAAAAGAAACCACATTAAAGTTTTTTAATTTGAAAACTGATTTAAATCGCACGAGAAAAAAATACATAGAAACGGCTAGAACTCTGAAAAATACTTGGGTATATATTGTATATCATTATATTATATTATTATCTCAGCAAGGAATAACTTCTGATAGAATTTTTTTTTTTCGAAGTTCTTATTCACTCGGCCAGGATATTAGAAAAATAACTGGAACACACCACCTACGTGTAGGATGTTCTACGGAGATATATAATAGAATACTATAATATGATCATGTGTTATTTTGTACATTTCGTTCTCGTACAGCAGAATACGCGAACTGCATTTCAAACCTCACTACGTCAGACTAAAAACAGAATTGTCGAATACGTCGCTACTTTGTCCGGCTGCAGCGATTATTTACAAAAGAATCGTTGTTATTGTAATTCACATAGCTGATGTGCGGTTCGCTGAACAAGTGTGATGTTTATGAGTTACGACGAAATAATCAAAGCTACAAAAAAAAAAAAAAATTATAGTTATAATAATAATAATAATAATAATGAAAAACGTAAGAATGCAAAAAGTCATGAAAAAAACACGTGGGAATAAATAATATATGTATTTTGTCTGTTGCCCGCCCATTCGTGTTGTGATTTTTTCATCCCAAAACTCATTGTCAAGTCAAATATAATACCGGGTAATACGGTATATACCTACACATAGTGCGAAAGTGATAGATATGAAGTTTTACTTTTTTTTTTATGGTTAACCTTTGACAATTTACGTAGCGTTGAACCTATATCGTTCGCATAGACTGTAAGAATCCACACGCCGCGCCGTAGACGTATTATTCAGTATTAACCCGACTGAAATGGGTACGGTATGAAAAAAAATTCAAAATAAAAAAAATAATAAACCAACAACGCGAACGTAATATTATTACGCATTGTACATAATAATATCCCATTGGGAAAACACAATTGATTGTTCGGGGATTGAAACATGATGCTTGACAAAAGAAATATTCTACTATATATTATACTTCTAGCTGAAAACTGTTGGCAATCAATTATTGTGTAAAATCATCTCCCCAATCGGAACTAATCAAAATGGACGAGACTAATTATTGTCTTGTTCGTTGAAAGACAAAACAAAATTTAACCAAAAGCACGCTGTAACATTGAAACGAGCTAGTAAATTAAATGCGACAATAACAACGAACGTTCTCTCGTATATCCTTCGATTTAGCACACTAATATCTATCGACCAATTCGAACACTTAAATAATTAAAAAAAATACAAACCTTGACATTAATTAACATACATTTCTTCTTCGAAAAAACTAATTAAAAATTACAAAATTCTTTTATTTTTATTTTTTACTTAGCACATAGTGTTTAAAATTAGTCTTTAGATATAGTTAAGTAATAATACATTGTTAATGAATAACGACGGGTACAAAATAATCTAAATCTGACGATGGTGTACATGGTTGTAAACAAAATAATTAAAAAAAGTTGCCGCTGTGCGGGATATTCGCAATAATTTAATTATCATATATTATATTCGGTTAAATTATCTATAAATATTTTACATATTATCATCTAATGCAGCGTAATGCGGTTCGTTCGGGCCATAACATTTTTGTTCAGTCTGCAGTTATTGCGCTATGAAAAGTTTAACCGAATTACAATGAGAAACGGAGGGAGCGACAACAAATTCGATGGTTTTTTTTTTCTACCGACAAAGGGTGTGTCGAACGAATGAGTTCCTCGTGAAACCCCCTAGGAATAAGACTCATCCGAACACCCTTTTCCAGTCTGAGCCTAGCCCATATACTCGTATATATATATATATATACCGCCGCACACCCCCGAAACCCATACGAAATGCATGACCGGCTTTTTAAGAGATGAGTTTATTTTACGACTTTATCAAACCGGAGGAGGGCCCGCACCTTCTCGTCCGAAACGCAAACACGAACTTATTTTTAATCCACCGCCGAACGCTACTGAGCGGTCTACGTGGTTTCAATATTATCACCCAGCGATTCGACGATAATAATTTTATTATTATAAATAACGAGCGCACCACCATGATCCGCGATGATCTCTCATCCGTTCATCTCGGTCGATGGCACTTTGTTTCCCGACGACTTCATTAGTCAGATCCTACATCAGTGCCGGTACCTACATGTTTATTATTATTATACTCAGAGGGTGGAGATTGTAAACACACGACATCATTATTAAAATGCGATTTCGTTTTTGAACGAAAGTATATTTCACTCGGCGTTTAGCTACACGTTGTAATGGAAATTAATTGTATAAAACACCTCCGGGTAAAAAATCATTAAGAGAAAGTGCTATCGATCTGTTCTGCTCCACAAGTTCAATCGGTTTGCACATATTATTATTATTATATATACATTATATTATTACTTATAGGTAGGTCGATTTTCTTCTTAATCAAACGATGATTTCTATAGTTTATAATATCATATTATCAGTTATCTGCACGGTGCATGATAATTTATGACGAAAAAAACGAGAGTATAATAATAATTATAGGAAAACAAAACCGCGCGATTCCTCCGCTCATTACCGGGCCGTGTCGCGTTATCGAACCCGTCATTGATACGTTACGGAACCACCGGAGGGCGATCTTAAAAAACCGGACGCCGCCGCCGCCGCTCGCCGGTGTTCGTGAATCTCGGGCTGGTCACCTTGAACGTAGGTCAGATACTCAACATCACTCGGCCATGTGCGTACGTGCCGGACCTCCACCTCACATAATAATAATAATATCTGATCATCTCTTATGTACGCTGCAGCATAATATTATGTATATGTAATATATGTGTGCGCATACGCGACTCCGCGAGATAGGCGTACTATACTGCGGAGTGCCTATATATACACATATAATAATATGCGAGGCGTAATATTATTTTCCAGGATGCAATCCGTGTCCTTTGAAGGAAATAATAATGGTAATAATAATAATAATAATAATATTATTATAATGGTCGGGTAGGTATGTACGTATAATATCTATATATTAATATGATTACCATCATACCTGTACACATCACGCGCTGCACTTGTACGAATTATAATATTCAAACGCAAAAACCGCGGTGTGTAGGTACATCTTATTTGCGACGGTTCGAAAACACAAAGCCGAGCCGTGTTTACCACGCCACTTTTGTGTTTAAAACCCAGACAAAACAAAAAAAAATTTAACCATTCGGTCGTGTATTTTAATTGCACCCTATATATAATAGTATACACTCGCCCTCCGCGCGACACTCGTGTGAGCAGTGTCGAAGGTATCCGCCATTCGGGTAATAATATTATGATAATGCGATCGGATGTAACATTTTATGCTAATGAACGTTCGTCGTGCGTTTGATACGGTTTCCATTCGTGAACTAAATGATCCCAATAACCATAACATATAATCGTACGGGGTAAAGAAAGAAAAAACTAATTTACATTTTGTTGTTGCCGTACGCACCTATTATATATATAATATACAATATAGTACGTGAATACTGAATACGGGTTTTCCGGTGTAAATACTTAAGTGTGTGCGGTATATATTATACATATAGGTGTACCTGTTGTTTTTTCAACAGCTACTATATAGGTGTACGTGGCGCGGCTCTCGGAGATATTGTTTTACAAATATTGTTTTCGGTTAATGTAGTTTGGGTTAATGCCTCAGACTACAATCGTTGAATATATGATGTATAAAAAAAATTATACTCACAAGCGCATTGAATAATTTATAAACGTATACTAATGTAGCTTTATATATAATATTATGGTACACGCCATACCGTACCGTCCGTTCTCCGTATATTAATGTATTGTATATATATAAATTATAAATACACACACACTTTAAAAATAATCATCATTATAACGATGTGATTATTCAATTAAACGGTAGGTTTCTGTATAATATAATAAACTGTACCCCGGCTGAATCGTCCGGTCATTAAATCCGACTTGTAAAAATGAAACGAGAACCGGCCGTTGATCGTGAATCTATAATGAACAAAAACATTAGCTAATCTCATAGTATCTTATAGTGTAATATTGTATTATTGTATAATTGCGAGTATTGTACCGACGATAAATAATATAGATAATCTATATTATAAAGTACATCTTGTGTTATCGTTTTTCTCACCGTTAAAAACGGACGATAAATAATTAATATTTATTGTTCGTACAAACTACAAATACCTTCTCGAGAGAGTCAAGTTGTAACGCATACAATTAAATATTGTTCAAGTGACGAATGTGAACTATTATATTATTTGTTAACCTCTTGACTTTATCTGTCATCGGGTAAAGACACTTCTTTGAACCGTATGTACGCTTGAAAATATCACGGTTCGTGACCATTGATCAGCCATTCAGCTGTCGATTTTCCTTATATCGCATCGACAAATTATTAACCTATTATTATTACACTATTACTATTATCATCACTGTTTGTCCGCACACTTTTATTGTTTACTAATAGTTTTATATTTTCCAACAGGTCGTTACACTATTGCAGCGAAGAAGACACACCCAAATCGTGCTGTGGTCTATTGACGTTACCAGACGCCACCAGTACGGTATCCATCAGGTGGTTCATTGGTATCGTGTTCATAGCTGGGATTTGTTCGGCACTTGTGGGCACTGTCTTGGGTGCTACTAGGGCTTCCGGCAGAGAACACCTCACTGTCGCCTTACTTATGATAGGTAAGTTTAATTTATCGTATCACTTAAAGGAATGGCACCCCTACGAAGTATAGACGTGTTATTGTTTTAAACACTCGTTTAAAAGGACGTCTTATATGTGTATCGCTTTGTAAAACGCGAGTTTATTTTTTATAAATACTGTGTCGAGTATTGCCAATACCTCGGTTTCAATAATGCATATTCATATTTTAATGACGAACATAGATATTTTCATTGCAAAATTTAAATATAGAAAAAACCACTGTTGATGTACTATAATAATCGTCTTTATGTTCAAACGTCAAACTTATCAATTTTGTCTTGTTGAGATTTTGTGACCCAATGAACAAAGTATAAGTTATAAGTATAAAACAACGTGACTAGGTGTTCATAAAATATGTATATGGCGTAATGTGCATTAAACTATTGTTTTATTTTTCGACAAATGTTGGGTGGGCAGATAACTTATTAAATATGTATTTTATGTAGATATAAATGTATTTTATCTTCCACATCTCGGATATAGTATGTTTCATTTAAGCGCATTTGTCTTTTCAGTTTTCATGACACGTCTAATGGTTTTAGATACATATCAGCACATTTACAATGGTATAATATTGTATAATGGTGTCTATATCTATGAGTCAATCACGCACGATATGACAAAACGTATACCCATATTTATTTTAAAAATGGGCTCAGACTATCATGTGTTCTCCAAGCCGGAAAAATATTTTCTACAATCTCACTGGTTTCAATATTAAATAATAAAAAAAAATAATACAATACCTACGTCAAAGGATATGATTTAAACTGAAACGCGATCGTGTATAATACTGTATTACCATTAATTGTATGTAATCGAATCATACAAATCTATTCATATTATTCGAAGTACGTTCATTTCCAACGAGTTTATTTCGTCCTTTCAATCGAATATGCTTTTTATTCGATTTTACAGTTCTCCAATGGTAGACGATGACATACAATTACCATCGTACACGGTGCTCCGTATTGTTAATTCTTTGTGCGACTTTTTGTCTTTTTGCAATTGGTTTTGGACAACCACTTGCACATCAAACACACAATAATTCTATTAGTTTTGCCGTCAATATGATTTCCATCAACCCGCCATTATGCGGCGGCCGCGAATGCAACACGAAATTTCCTCGGCGTATATATAGTATATACTCAATAGTTAATCAAGGCATGTTAATAACTTACTGTGTATAGGTAACCATATCGATTTCACTATGCAAACATATATTTGTGTTCTATACATTAATAACGTTGCTCGATTGCCACTGCGATTTTGTATACTTTAGGTAAATCTAATATACGTAGGAAACCACCCCTGCCGCGTCTCCTCGTCATAATATACATCACTGCTGCGTGTAACATATTAATATTATCATATATATTATAACCTACTCACTGTTCAAACAACATTACAGGCCTGCAGTGTATATACAGTGTGCTGAGGACATTTTGTGTTAATCAGTATACAATATGTTTCTCGTGACGATCTCCTTTTGGCCTGGTATACGGTTTAACGTCGGCCGTGCATTCGACTGTCCTATTAGCGCGGCCCGCGTACACACGTGGGATTGCCTGTATGAGCGAAATGCTTCCGCCATTAATCGGATTACTCACAATCGGCCAGGGGATTCGATAACCATTCGGCGGATCATATAATAAACCACGAATTTCCGATTTGCTTAGAGAGATCAAAAGGGTGAACGAACAGACGCATCGGCGAAGGTCGATTTTACAATAAAATTATATTATGCTAAATAATTCGTCGGTTAAAAACGCTTTACCTAGGATTTGTTTTTTTTTTAAATCTTTTTTTTAGAAATAAAAACAGCATATACCTAATTATAAAAGAAGATAGTAATTTTATTAGTTTTTTTAAATACGAATAAAATGAGGTTTAATAGCCAGTATAGCGAATCACTAGTTTTGTATAAGCACATCATTAAAAACCTATGCCCATTTTAATTTATTGACTATAATATAATATATATTATACATTTAACGGGTTATTTAAAGAAAAATGTTTGTTATTTTCGATGTTCGTACATTTTTACAAACAAACGCAGTATTATGATGAAAGATGACATTAGTGCTATACATTCCGTGGGTATTAAATTATTACATAAAAATACATTTTTACGTTTAGACTTTTCTGTTTTAATGGGTAATTTAACAAGTGTCATATCGGTAATTTTTCTTATTTAACTTGTTTTTATAAATATTAATATTTTATACTTACAAAATATATTGTCCCACTAACACAGTTGTTTTGAAGCTAATAATGCCACGATGTATTTATTATTTAAACTCATTCAGTTGTCCAATAGGTATCTACATTGTATACATAAATCAAATTTTAAAAGCACCTATCGTGATATTTCGTTATGGTTAGGTATAATAGTCATAATCATTGAAACGGTGAATAATAAACATTTTGTGTTATCTCTTTTTCTCTCAAAATATTGTGTTTCGTAACTTACGCGTACCTATTTCATAAAATCATAACAGATATTTGTTTTTCGTTTAAATTATTTATTTATACAAATTATCTTTACCTTCGATGCTTCAGGATCGATCAAAAGCATATCCAAAGTGAAATCTCTATGTTTTTCAACAACAGAAATCGCTTATTCATACATGGCAAATGGGTGGAATAAAATGCTCAAACATTTTTAGAATGCAAATTAGGACTTTGTTTCCGGCAATAGTGGCGTAACAATAATACGCAGAACGATATAATATTATGCTCGTTCGGCGGCCGTCGGGGTAGAATATTATTATAATAATATTTACTCGCGACTCGACCGAATGAAAACCTAAACACGATCGGCTAGCGTATCGCGGTCGACGGTGTCTGCTGTCCGACACCATAATAATAATAATAATATGCGTAGGTATATACCTCCTACATATTACATGTATTGGCGTATATATTATCATAGCGCAATATCTGCGCAACATATCGACTTGCCCGGGATCGGATTTTCGATGTATATAAATTATCCGCTGTACGATTTCTCGCGCGTATAGTGAAGATTGAAATAGGTATAAAAAAATCGTATGCTGGTCCCCTATACCTACGTGTATACGATATAAGAGTGAAAACATTAAATATCGAACACGGGGAGAGCGAATGAATTCGGTCGATCGTCACTGTTGCCTTGTGCCATATTTCGGACGTCCCACCGCCGCCGACGTCGGATTCGCGCGAGGTGCGAAAGCATAATAATATTATAATATTATATTATTATAATATCGCGAATCTTCGCTCGTCGGAAATCCAGTTCACGGCTATATTATTATTATTTATAATACCCATATGGAACGAATACACGTAAAGACGATCGTACTATTATTTTTATTCGTCGTTGCGTAATTCGCGCGTGTGCTCGCGCCCATTATGATGTATATTATAATATGCGTAAAATAATTTAATAATATACCGCGTATCATATATTGTATTGTAACCGTTTCTCTTGGACGGTGCTCGGCCGAAACAATTGCGTAAAAATTATATATGATATTAAATATACCACGCGCCGTGTTCAGAGGCATATCAATTATTATTAAAGGTACCGAAACTACAATTTCATCATAGCCGACGATAGTCGTCGTCGCTGTAATTTCTACACTCTCGGAGTGTCCACTCGGACATTGACTGCCGTGCCCGTATGCAGACCGTTTTTTACATTCGTGTCCCACACTTTTTTTATACACAACTTACGTTACCAATATTATCATTACCGTCATTGGGCTCGTCTTGTTTGTATATTATTATCATTATAACGCGTGATTGTGTGTCCCGTGCATATTATCAAGAGAATCGAGCGCACGTGACCGCGCCAGACAGGAATTACGGGAGATTTACTTTCTCGGGACACACATGGCTTGTTCCATCGCCGACACCTCCCCTCGCCCGAGTAAGTATTATGGTAGTCTTTCTACACGACAGCAGCTCCGCCGATGCTATATTACATATTATTAGGTATAATATGGTTCACACGTGGCGTCTTCTGCTGAGCTACTCGCGCCCTTTTCGTACACATTTTTCGGTCCTTCTCTCGCGGTGTCGTCTCGTCCTCCGCCGCCGCGGCCGCCGTATTCGACGCGCATTCGTCTGACGACGACGTCCGACATGACATCATATTATAATATAATATATTGTTATTTAGAAAAAACTGGGTTAAGGCGCACGTCTAGTTTTGACAGCGATAATGTTTATTGTTATTAAACATTAGATACTGCTTGTATCTGCCTATTCATCGCGCACAACACAATCGCGCGAATCGGACGGGGACGCGCGCATAATAATATACAAATTGCACTCGCGTGGTCTTATACATTTTATGGGTGTACCTATTATGTGTGCGGCGGCGAGAGCAACCGCGTTTTCCCGCGCGCATATATAGGTACGTCGGAAACGGGAAAACGCGATGGCGGAGACCCGTCTGCAAAATTATTATATACTCACCATGTACCTATATAATATATTATACACTGCGAACGTTTCGGTGACTTACGAATAACGATCGCGCCGGTGCGTGTGCCCGTCGTATACACTTATACACTTGTAATATATATATATATAATTTAGTATAGTCAACAGGACTTGCCGGTGGTCTTCTCGTGTATATTATATTCTCGATGTAGGCCTGCCGGCGGTGTTTATAATAATATATATATATAATATAATATCGGTACGTTTTGTTCGCCGTAAACGGTGGCGTAGAAGCCAATTTTCCGACATTTTAGACACCGTACCTAACTGTTTTACCTGTGAAATAAAACATTAAACACACGAGTTCCGATTTTATGAATCGCGTATTACAACGACCGTTTAGAAATCATTCTCCCGTTTATTATGATATCGTTGCGGTATTATTTACGAGTACCTACGTATTATTACGCCCATCGACGTCGATAAATTAGTTAGATATCCGTCTGCACAGAGCGTTTCGAATTTTATTTTTCGCGTTCGACTTTACATTATGACGTATAATAGTAATTGACAGCTTTGGCGAAAAATGCGCACGCCGAGATAATGTTCCCGCACTATGATCGTTAGTTTTATTTTCGCAATTTATTTTACCAAACATACCTATATATAACATACGCGTGTACTCGTTATATTGCGACGAACAGACGCGTGATAATATAGAAATGAGAAATCCATTGATTACCTTTTTGAACAGACTAATGAGAAATTAATTAAATATTAGAAAATTAGCGATATTTTCTATTTTATTTATAAATACTAAAAGTATATAGCTGGTACCTACTATAATATTATTATGCATTTAAAATAATACATAAAAAAGTATATAATAGTTTATAAATAATTCATTGCGAATAGTATACACAATACGAGTTTAATTTTGTTATTTCTTTAATAATAGAAAAAACAAACGTTATACAATAAATAAACATTACCGTTATATTTGATGCATTGTGTATAATATGCTGCTGTTGCTATCTTGGACTTCCAAATCTAAATTGAAGTAAAAACAGTTGAATTATTTATTTTATCGTGTTTATTGTTTGGGTGCTTCGACGAATTTGTAATCAGCTTGAGTAAAAGTATAACATTATTATTATTATATTCTTTGTATTTTAAAACCATACGCCTTACGCATGAACTGTCTTAAGTATTATGTTTTATTATTGTAAAAGTAATATGAACTTGTACAAAAAAAAAAAAACCACAACGTGTAGAAGTCATTTTTTTTTCGTCTAACTCAGTATTTTTTCCTTAAATTATTTCTTCATATTACGTCAAAGTCGTATAATAATTTAAGTACTACTCGATAATAATTAAAAGAAAAAAAAGTGTTGCGATTTTCTGTATTACTTGTCTATATTATATGCACCTATACACGATACACGATTAAATAACGTCCAATGATTAATAATTTATCGTTAGAAATAATAGAATATTGATATAAAAACCGGAAATCTTGTTTACCAATAAATGATTTAATAAAATAGTGTCCATAAAATTATACACATAGAGTGTAGGTTCCTCGAATTCAGATAATATGACGCATAATAATAATTACTAATTACTGATCGCTATTAATGCATATTATAATATGTAAATTATACCGAACAATTTGCAAATGAGCTAAACCTGAGGCATAAGAACCAAAATATAGTAAATATATACAATATAAATAAATGAAATTCAAATTGACGTAAATTGTAGCTGACCTTGTGTAATTTTATTCATTCGATAATTTTACACCATCGTTGTCCGTAACCCATCCACTAGGTATATAATATTATAATCACACGATTAAAATCGAATTTATTGATGCGTAGGTGTATCATGAAAGTATGTTGGTATGGTTATATTGTAGTCGCTATTAGTGAGTTGCATTCGTTCCTCATAACTCATTAGATATCAAACGCAATACAATTACCTATATACTTTGCAGTGTTTATTTTTTTTATTATTATTACATTTTTGAACCATATTTCATGTCCATGCAAGTTGGTACTTTTATATTAAATTTGACGGTGATGGTACCTATATATGGGAGGGAAGCTGAAAAAATATAACGGGTTGCGAAATTCGATAATGATCTCATTATTCTCGTTTATTATATTGTTTACATTTTGATGTGTTAACGAATAAGATAATTTGTCGGTAGTCTTAGCTCCAGCCTTCAGGTTATTTTTATTGCGATGTCTTTATAGAGTTTAGGACTGTTTTACGGTATATTATATAGACTGTGATTTCAAGCCATTACTTTCGCAGCGTTCAGATCTTCGTCATATAAACGCATTTTAAACTTGAAGAATTACAAAAAACTTATGGAATGTGTAGCAATCAAGTAACCATTTATTCTCGTAAATAGTAGGTTAGGATATATATGTGTATATATATAGGTAATTTATTTATTATAATAATTGTATCGTTTCGAAACGCTAAAGAAACCGTTTCACATTATCGAATAGGAAAATGAAAAATTACAACAAATTATGGTTTCTATTTCTTTGTAATATTACTATAAATATAATAAAGCGATGCTGTTACAGCAAGTCTTATTTTTGTCTTCAGATAAATGACTATATATTTTACGGTACCACTAAGGTTTTTTTGTGACGATTTTTTTTACTTAAAAAATACATACGGACGTTTAAATTTGTAAATGATATAATTTCAAAATGTTTAAAGTTAATTTAATTAAATATATAATATACCTGCTATCCACTGTTTTTATATTCTTCGTCACAATAGCGAAATAATATAAAGCCTATAAAATCAGTAGGTATTGAATCGATATTTTTATTCATTTCGGTGAAATAAACATCGTCATCTGTTCTGCTTTTCGTTAGTTCGAAAATTGTTCTCGTCTCCTTATTATTATGCATGGAACATTATTACCAGGAAGATAGACCAAAGGATTTTTCGACCCATTAACCGCATTCGAGCCAAAGCACGGGCCTCTAATAAATAACACAAATGCTGACACTGTTTCGAATATTTTAATGACTAAGAAGATTAACATAAAATGTTATACGCGTAACTGCTGTTGTTTAGACTGTGTAAAACAACGCACGCGTACAACCGGTAATAACAATAATAATAATAATTATTATTATTATTATCAAAGAGAATAACCTCAGAATTATTCGTAGCACGACCGATGTTCTATCAGTTCATAATACCTACCGTATTTGAACAGCTAATGAAATGACTAAACCATTGACTGAACCGGAAATATATAAACGATAAATCATTCACGACTTAATAAATATCATCGCATTATTATTGGAGATAAATATCCCAAACGGATTTGCGTTTTTTTCACTACAGAATATCTTTAATATAATATTTACGATATATACGTCGAAATGTTATAATAATCAATTAACCTATATTTACATTTTGTACATTTCTTTTTTCCGTTTTCTCGAACATTATTTATTCGTTTTATTATTCTGCACGTCGCGTTTATGAAAAAATGAGCATTTTTTTTTCGTGTTCGATCGGTATCTTTAATTTTTTTTATTAATTATTTTGTTAGCTTGTGAAACCATATTCTTATGCATTTTAACGTCAGTATAATATTCTTTAGCTTGCCACAAGCGCGACAATACACGTCTTGATTTATTAATAATAGTCGAGACCAGGATTAAAGTCCTTTCAATAATTCAACCCTTATACAAGCCCATGTTCAACATGTAAGCAGATACGCATGCCTTTGACACTCACATTAAAACGACAACGCGAGAAACTAATTAAAACCTTTACCGCGGGATATTACAATATATTAAATAAATTGAATGAACTCGTCGTATATAGATCGTTGACATAGGGGGAAAATATTAAACTTTTTTATATTACTTTTAAGTTTTCGGGATACAAAAAATTATTTTGAAATGTGCTTAAATCATTTATAGGGGGGTAAAATTCTTTATTACAGCAATTTAAATTCGGTCATTAAATTGTTACACCCTCAAACAATATAAAATATAAATTCCAATTCGTATTTTCTCTCTGGATTTCTGAAACAACTACAACTTAAATTTATACGCTCATTTCTCTTGGAAATCGTTAGTGTTGTATAATATCTGGTCCAATGTTTCACGTATACTGCAGTATAGTTTTAAAGCATTAGGTATTATTATCTTAATTTATTGTGGTAAATTATAATTTTGTAATTAATTCAATTTTTTGCACATCTTGGTGCAAATTATTTTAATAACGTATGTGCGATAGTTTGTATCATCTGCAGTTCCTCATATATCATATCAATTAAATATATGAACATCTAGTTTAGCTATTGCCTAAGGTTAAATAATTAAATGCTGGAATTTGGTATGGAACTTTGCGTTTCCTCTTTAATAATATTACATACTAATTTTAAATAAATTATTTGGGTTACGTGTGGTTTTTACCGAAGCAATAATCAATTTTTTCAATAGGCAACAACAATACATTTTAGAGAATTGTTTCATAAGACCAATTAAACATTTTCTCTCATTATTGTGTTGTACTTCACTATTTCCTAAAATTATTAATTTATATATTCCATTAACAATATCTATTACAGAGTGAATACAATTTTACCACATAAAACAATTAATTTTAGTTGGAAAAACATTATTATATTATATTATATTGAATGAAAAAAAATGATAACAAGAAAAATAAAATCAGTACTTTCATTTTTTCCAAATATTATAATATACAGATCGTTTTGAAAACTTTAATTGGTGATATAGGTACAGTAAACTACATAACCCTTAAAATTGTACAAATCGACTACATCAATAGTACATCCATATAGACATGAGAAAATATATGAATATATAATATTAATATATATTATCATACATATTATGTGCAATTTAATTTTAAATTAGAATTTAAACTGTACATAGAAACAGAAACCAGTCGATCGTGACCAATATAGTTAAAGACGTTGGCTCGACGACACAGATTTCGCCGACGATAGCGCAGTAAATTAATATTATTGTTTAACAATATCAACGTCATATTATTTATTATATGCTACGATCATAATGCATATATAGGAGTCAGATGTCAATTAGGTCAGAGGAGCTGCGTGCACCAGATTACAATCTGCAGAGAGGGTCGCGTGCGATGCTGAGTTTCAAAATATATTACTTTGCATCACGATTGGGATGGTTTCGTAAAGCCGCTAAATAAATGTCACCGTCGGGCGACAATCGGTTATGTACAGATATAATACAGCAAGACGGTCATCCATAATACGGTGTCGGCCGACTGCTGCGGCGCCGCACGTCCAACTCGCCCGGTCGTCCGCGCGTATGATATTATTAATTATTATATTATACGCGCGCGAGATTTCAAAACTACGACGCCGTTCAAAGCGATCTTCCAGATATGGCGTGGACATTGTCGTCGTCGACAAAACAAAACCGGGTCAGGTCGTAAAAATGCGCGGGGCTTCGGCGGTGTTGAGGTCGAGAGCGCGCGCACGTCATGACGTGTACGCTTTCCGAACTCGAATTCAAGCGCCTTTAATTATTATACTTACACTCGATGAAACGTCACACGACGACGACGACAATATTATTATTATACGTCTTAATGTCGTAATGTCGGCGATTGTCGTCGGTCTGCGGTAGCCGCCCCTCCCGTACCGCTTGTGGCTTTTTAAAAAATGTCTTTGGTTTTTTTTAGTTTATTTTTCTGTAACTGAACTGCTGTTTGGGATTAGATACAATATGTGCGTATATGCATATTATACAAAACACACATAGACACTCTTATGAGTTATGACTAACACTTAGTTCAATGGTTACATTTTAATATTTTCGTGTTTTAATAATTATAATATGTGATTAAAATTATCTATCCATAACCTCGTAAGAGGACGTGCGTCGTAGCCTAATTTTATAACGCACGGCATGGCAAATTTACGTTCAAAATAATCGATTTTACTCCGTCGTTTTTCATATTTTGACCTGTTATTCAAATTTAAAGGTTAAAATATTATTTAGTGCCCCGCGTACGCTTTTTTATACTGTAATTTTAGATCAAGTTATGAGCATTTTGAATTTATAAACAAGTTCTCATTACTTGCTACAAAATTAAAATATAAAATAATGTTTACAGGGGGACCCTAAATAGTATTTTAACCTTTAAGTTTTACAATAGGTACCTAAACGTTATTTCACTATAATATTGAAAACATAGTAAAATGGTTTATTCTCAACCTAAAACGTTCTATGATATGCGTTATTGCGTTATAGCAAGACAGAAATAACACAACATGCCGGTACGACGTACTCTTATAAATATATATTTTATAAAACGCAATTTAAAACTATATATTATGCAAAGATAGAGTTTATACGTTAAGTTTTATCTGAAGTATAGATCTAGAGCCGCCCCTGGCCTATGGGTAGGTTATATATTAATATAAATTTAATGTGTCTGTACAAACGAAATCGTTGTACGGGGCCAAGGCCTCGAGGGGGGTAGTTTCCTGGCATTGCGTGTCGAAAATCTGTACCTTCCAGAAATGTACCTTTTGGACGTAAAATATTTGATTTTCCGCGTAACAGCGCGTATTATGGGTACCTGCCATAATATTGTCTACACGCTACTACGTCTACGTGCTATCATGTAGGTGCCTGCAATCTCGTTTGCGACGTATTTCAGACGGTTTATCGCTTTTTAAACTATACGATAATTTCGTTATCATTAATTATTTATACGACGGTGCAGCGCGTCTCGTTATATTTTTGTTTCCACTCACCCCTCCGCGGCGTTCATTCCTCGATCCGTCTCCGAGCCGCGTACAGGTATGATATTATAACCACGAACCCCGTACCGTCGTCGAACGGGGCAGTGTACGGAGTCGATGGGTTTGGGCTGGGGTGTGGGGAGGGGGGACTCCTCGTCTTAACGAATGCGCGTCGGCTGCACGTTCTTGCGGTCGACCTTGCACGAACGCCGCGCCGCCAGGCAGCCACGGCGAAATGATATCATATCATTATTATTATTATTATCATTATTATTATTATTATTATTAATATTATGTGTGTGCCGACTCGCGCGTAAGTCCTATCATTACGGATCGTTTCAAAGACGAAAAACAACTTTTGAAAAATATAATAATATATACATGTATAAGACAACAAAGCGCGCGGGCTACACCGAAACGGCGAAACGTCATAATGACACAGCAGCGCATGACGTGTGTGTGTGTGGACGCGTATAAAAAAAAATAAATAATATCATACACGGAACAAGAAGTGAGAAACACAAAAAATCGTACACAGTCATTGAACGCGTGTCCGTGCGATATTCTTTGGGTTTTTTGTTCATCTGCGACCACCATAGATAGGTACCAACAATAATAATAATATAATACACGCGATATGTCATTATAATATTATATTAGGTTAGGTATAGGAGGTGCCCGGCATACTATACGCTCAGTGCGTGCGTGTGTGTCGAAAACGAAAACGTTTGTGACAGTGTACAATAATAGTATATAATGCGGCGGTTTCGTTACGCGGAGACGTTTTTCTTCCTTTTCGGCCTTAGGTTTTTGTTTTTCGGTCCTGGGTCTTTGTTTTTTATTTTTTTGTTCGTACGTTTTCTGCGAACGCGGTGTCGAAGGGGGAGGACAATCGTTCGTTATTTTCTGGGCCGAAAAAAAATCGTTTGAAAAAAAAAAGTAAGTATATATTATATTATTACAAGAGATTCTGCGGATAATATTTCCGCAATCGTTCAATTTCACACGCCTCGGAGTGTGCGTCAGCGCGTTTGGGCACCGCCTAATAATATACTTTACTATACGCTGCTCGTATGCGGCGTAAACCGTACGTACATTGAATTGCAGCGCACCGCGGGGAGAGCGAATCGCGAACACCGGAAAATCCACTACCCGCGGAGCTTTTAAAACGCGCACGGCTGTATAATAATATATCCGACGAGCACGCAGTATATATATACGTGTGTGTATACGACCGCCGTCGTCGTCTCGAGAAATAGATTTTTTTTTTCCCTCCGTAAACGAAGAGATACGCGCTTTTCCGCGATTCCCCACAAGAGACGCCTAATGAATACCAATGAAACATAATTGACTCGGTCGCGCGCGCGAGACATATAGAGAGAGAGCCGATATCGTATTTATATGTAAATGGTTTTCGTCGAGCGATAAGATTTAAGCTTTCAATTTTTTCCTTTTTTTTTTTTTCAAAGAGTACCTAAATCGAAACTGTATATGCAAATAAATACATAATACGATATTTATACCCTTTAACTAGTCCGCATTATTATGCGCTCTCTCCACGTGTGCGTCGTGATCGTATATCGCATTATCATATTATTATTTATTATTATTATTATTATTATTATTATTCGTTGGAAATGCAATATTAATATTCGCTGAAACATCATTCCCACGTGTAAATATTCGAGCCGCTATACGGGAAAAAGTTATATTGTTACAATCCAGCAGTCCCGCCATTTTCCTCGGTTATTTATTATTTTTACGCACACGTCAAACGGATAATAAACACACACCCTTAATTATAATATTTTATCATGACATTTTATTATATAAGTCAATATATTCTTTTACAGTATTCAAACATTTTTTTATGCGTGAACTAAATCTCTTTAAAGTAAATGAGATGATTTCAGCTATAAACTGAATTCATTCGTTTATATACGTCAAAATATTTTATTATAAACATTTTTACTTTTTCCCGATTTTTTTATTTATTTAAAAAGAAAAAATGTTCATAACGATTTTTAAGGTGTATATATTTATTTTATTGAACGAAATAATAATGCTTCTATAAATGTATTGATAATATTTTATACCAATAGCTAATTTTAAAATTGCTTTCAACGTTTCAATAATCAACTTTTAAATTTCTTCTCCTGAAAAAAACTAAACGCTTCTTTGAATAATTATTAAGAAGCTTTTACTTTTTCGGAAAATAATATTTGCTAAACAATTCCAGTGGGTATACATTCTACTAATTAAAATTTGTATAAAGGTACATTAAAGAACCTGTTTGTCTAAACATACTATTGACACAATGATTATCCATAGATTTAATAACTGAATATTTGAATAAATAAGGTAGGTAGGTTTTAAAAATGATTTATTATTTCTATCATACAGAAAATATTTTTAAATCATTTTCAAAAGTATGCTCTATAATATACTCTTATAGAATTATTTATAATTTAAATAAAAGGTTTTTTTAGGTATTTTATAATAATTAACATCAATATTTTTTCAAATACCTATTACATCATTATCAATACTAGTTTAATCTAAAATAACAAAGGTTCGTATTTCTTTTACAATTAAATAAATTTTATATAATATTATTTACATGTAAGTATACAATAACTTCAATTGCATAAATGGCTATATCACGAACAAAGTACTTGCTATTTAAAATACTTGTTGTGCACAATAACATTTGTTATTTTTATTAAAAATATCCATGTAAGTCATTAGTTAAGTACCTACATACAAATTAACAAAATATGTGTGTAATATCAGTTATTGCTAATAAAAAAGATTTATATATTTGGTACAATACAAATTATTTGAATGTACACATAAAATAAACGATATAGATTAGCGTTAGGGTATTTTATATTATGTTATTATACTGACTGACTATCAAAATAAAAAATATGCTCGCAATTTAGCACGTTAAAAATGTTTGCGTGAAGTACAAACCCAAATTTAATTATACAGTCTAAATTATTAGTATTTTTAATTCTAGTGGCTTTTGAAAATGGGTTATTATACATCCCTCCCACCGTGTGTCGGCATTACTCTGGACAAAGGACTCGTAATGAGTCCTCTAACTGCACTTCCCTTTTAAATGTTATACTTTAACATCCATCCTCCGTTGCGAGGGTTGTTTTTATATTATCGCTGCGACGTGCTGTACACACACACTCGAATCGAAAAAAATCACCAGTCTCTCTCTCTCAATTATGTTTTTTTTTTCGCGTCCCTCGAAAACCGTTTGGCGTTATATGTATATTGATGCTGCGTATATAAAAGAGGCGGAGAGTATTGTCAACAATCGATGGGGCGATAATTAATTTACACTTCCTTGAGTCGCCGCAGCATGTCAAGTAGAGTAAACGTGTTGTTTAATTTTCGAAAACCCAAAAGTTTTAATTAAACTTTCGCGAACAAGTGAAGCCAGTGGTTTGTCGGAGGTCTATTAACACGCGTTTCATTATAATATAAACGGTAAACACCAACGGTACCTACACTTCAATATAGGTAGTAATATAAATATATGATTTGCAATAAATAATTAAATACAATATTAACGAGAATGTACCTCGCCGACAAAACTTATATTTTTTCACAGTTTGGTTCAAAATTTTACATTATGGCCTCTGCCTACATTGAAAATTTATTTTAGCATGATTTGGTCGATACATACAGAGTTAGAAGTTCATTGCATATCGTTATATACATTAAGATGGTTTTTTATAATTATTTCTCTGTATTTTTTAGCGAACGTAACTATACAATATGAGTTTATCGAACACATCGCGTTCCTCGCAATATCTAAATAATCGCAGAAGTTTTATTTTTTTTTTAAACATGTACATATTATTTGCCATTTTGTACTACTAATGTCTATAATATACAAAGTTTAGAAGTATAATAAAGATAGTTTTGTATAGATAATAGTATTGTAAAAAACAATCATGTTGGTAATTTAAAAAAAATTTCAGTCTCTCCATCGTCACTGTGATACGAATAGATTTAATTTTTAAACACGCAATCTCCCACCCCCTCATCACACATGCACACACAAAGCACACATACGCTTGCTGTTCGTCAACAATATATTATATAAATTATACAATTCTAAGTTTCGACTACGTTACCAGAGCGTAGGTACATAGAGTTGGTATCCGGGTATATGTATATAGGTAGTAAAACAAGTATATAATATATAAAGGTCCCTTTTCGCATGTTCATAATCATGAATTTCGAACATGCCCTGTCGTCGTTAATAATGCACAACATAATAACGTCTAACCTCGTAATGAAATGGAAGCGCTTTATCAAAAAAAAAAAAAAAAATGTTTTGTTTATCGGGCGCATAAACGATAGATTAGAGTGATTAGACCTCACTGGAAATGTGCAGCGCATATCATTGAACAGGAAATCAAATGACGTCAATAAGCAATATCATAACGAAGATTTGCAGCCCTTTATCGATAGATACCATGAAATGTCAACCAGGGATTATGTAATCGTAATATTGTAAAGTACTAACGGCTAAAATAGTATTTGGCCCGTGACAAATGCCCCAAAAAATCGCTTATCGAAAATAATCATTTCTAATCGCATATACGCTATTTATACCGATAAAAAAAAAACATAAAATATTATTTCGTTTACTGCCGCTTGTTATTATACATAATATTCAACGCCGGATAGGCAAAGTATCGGCCCACTGAGTTTTTGGATACCCAACGTTTGATTACAGCTACAACTATGGTACAGCGATTTAATAATTCAATTCGATTATATTTTATACTAATATTAGTTTGTTAATTTCTAAAAAAAATAAAATTACTACCATATTAATTACCACTGATAACCGGCTCATATTTCAAATGGCCCACCGGGATTTTCTCTGTAGCTCGCCGGCCCAATCCGGGCCTGTACATATTATATAGGTACATTATACACGTAGGCTTGTACAATACGACGATATAAAACTTTTGAATTCATAAGTCATTGCAAGTGTAATTTTAAATTTTGTTCTTCGTATCTGCGATAAAGGCTCCACCACAGTTGTATGTAGTACGCGTCGCACAGCCTCTTTTAAACGTCTGACTTAATAATAGTAAATAGTTATTATCATGCATACCCCGTGTATTGGTCGGGGGGGGGGGGAGTCTATTTTTGAAATGCCCATAATTCGATTAATCGGAACGACAAATTGCAAATGATTATTTTCTTTTTGTTTCGCAGGTGTCGGTGTCATTTTAGTGGCCATCAGTGGTATAGCGTGGCGCTTGACGGCCGGCCAAGAGGCGTCGTCGTGCGGAGCGGTGTTCGGGCTGGGCCGATCGTTGGACGACGCGGCCGAAGCCAACCGGCGGTTCGTACCTAGACTACCGCCGTCCTACGGCCGTCCGCATCATCCCTACGCAGGTAAGAGAGTCTCGAAACACCCCCGCGGAGACACATTATATTATGTTATTTTATATCAATAACGCCTGCTGTGTACAGCGACCGTCACAAAACGAGCTGGCTTCGTGTTCTCGAATTGTATTTTTAATTATTTCTTCGTCCCACAGCCATGATGTATCCCGAGTTCGAGTACAGAGCTCCGCCGCCGTCCTACCAGGCGTCCATGCAAGAGTACCGACTGAGGCTGTTGCTGTTGGACAGACAGACGAACATGCCGCCCGTCACGGCATCGCCGCCGCCGACGTACAGGTCGCAACCCGGCACGCTGATTAGGTGAGTAGTCTCGATCGGCTCATACATTTAAAAAAAAAACGACGTACCGTCAAAACATTACTGTCGCATTGCATATCATAGTGCTGTTCCGACGATATATATGATAAGATTAACTATAAACGCGACGGACAATAAATTAATAACACGGACGTTCCGGCTATCGATTATTCCATGATTGTGGTTCGTGTAAAAAGAAAAACCGTTGCATATAATATTATTTATTTTTGTCGAAGGACGAAACCGCCGCTGTTCGTATAGAGATTTACTCGTCCGATATATTATTACAACCGCCATAATATTATTGTCGAGTGGATTTTCTCAAACGTTTTACACATTACGCATACCACACATATATTGGTACACGATTATAAATTACAATTATGATCTGTACAGTAAACTCGCAGCGTCCTTGTGAAATATCGTTCTAAACTTTTATCAATCGTGCGTGATCCTTGCTATGATCTACGACTTCACCCCAACACATGGTCGTTTTTTCTACATACGTATTATACCATCATATGTTATTAATTTATTCTACTCGTTCAATATCTATGACTCGAGTGATAAATTTCTACGATTTCAAAAATAATATTTTTATTTTCAAATAGAATTTAATACACCTGACATATTATATTGGTATCTCGTATTTTGGATCTTACCGCAACTAAATCGAGTGAAATTCCTTGCAACAGAATTCAATACACTATATTCTGCAAGAGGGAATAGTCCGCTTTTCCGATATCCTACTATCAAGGTTTATTTCCCTCGTCCTTTTTAGGTGCTTACCAACCATATACGAGCATAACTGTGGATCGTGCACGCTTAGTATGTATAGTGTATACTTACCTGCAGAATTTAGATATTCTACGGTCTTTGGGTACCGCCAGTGATGATATCGTACTCGGGTGCACAATAATACGCATAATGCCAAAATATCTCAACTGAAAAAAAAACGTCTATTTTACTTACTCAATAATAAAGTATTATTTCAAAATCAAATTGTCCCAATATCTTCTAAAGAAAAGCTATCCGCTAAATGGTAACACAAAATTTGTTTCGGCATTGGTGTTTAACTGAACCCCTCCAATACCAGCATAATAAATTTCCTGAAATAATAGGTTCTGGCGCGCAATGCACCTCAATCATTATACTTACACGATACCTATTATATGAACCTGACGATGACGATAACTTTACAACTATACGGTTGATAGTAATAATAATAATAATAATAATGTCATAATATCGTATTAATCGAAACGTATTTCCGCAGAGGGCAAAACGTCTGTTGTCGCGGCGACCCCGGCGAACTGTACCTGTACCAACCGTCGACGCTGCAGATCAACCACCACCAGGCCGCCGACTACAGCGGCCCGCCCAGTTACCGGTCGCGGTCCGGCACGCTGCGGCCGGGCTGCCACCTGATGATGGACCCGGCGGCCGGGGCGGTGGTCATCGGATCGACGGCGGTCGGCGGCCAACACAGCCGCAACTCGTCGCAACTGAGCGCGGCCATGTCCGAGGCCGTGGGCGGCGGCGTGTTGGCGGCCACCGCGGTGGACAACAAGGTGCCGCCGCCGCCGAACGCCGACGACGACGACGACGGGGGCGACCACGTCGGCATCGTCGTCGGCGGCGCGGTGGACGACAACGTGCGCAACATCGCGGTCGTGGTGGACGAGAAGACCGCCGACCGCCATCACATCGGTTGCGGGCCGGTCACCATCGTGCAGACCACGCCGGCCGTCAACCCTCCGGGCACGGTCATCGTGACCGTTTCCAGCGCCAACAACGACACCACCAACGTCCGGTGCCGGGAAACCGAAATGGAAATCCTGGCGCATCTGTGAAACGGACGTCCGGACGACGGCGACCGGACGGAAGCGGAGTGACATTCGCGGTTTTTCTTCTCAACGCTGCTCGCTGCGCTATTAGTGCAACACTATAATAGAATATGATAATATTATTATCGTTCATATAATATATTGTTATCACTATTAATTGGAACCGTTTGCGCGTGTTTTATCCGTTATTTTAACAACCTACGTATTATTTTGTTTTTATTATTATTATTGTATTATCGAATTATTATATATATTCGAACCATATGTATATGTACATTTTAACGTGACGATGTTCTCGTGGCTTTTTTTTGCCGCTGTCCTCGCAAAGTTATATTATTGGGGGGAAAAAACGATTCGCGATGACCACGAAACTTGGCCCAAACGGTTCTATTGATAATAATTTATTATGCTTTCGGGTGCGCGAACCCGTCTAGTTTTGCACACTAGCGTTTTCGCAACTATGATATTATCACCGCCGTAGGACTCGGTGTTTAAACATATAATATAAACTTATATACATATATATATATATATACCTATATTTTTTTTTTTTGACTGCTTTAAAGTAATAAAAAAACACAAATCGGTGTAGAAAAATTGTACAAAGAATTCACTATTCCTAACCGTTTGCCGTCGTCTCGTGACATAACGATAATGAAAACACATCCAAACCCTTTCAAACAATCCACGACCACTGTTTTTTTGTTGATTTTCAACAGATATCATCGCTTTTTGAACGATAATAACGACCTATTTATCGTTGTGCATTTCATCAATAATTAATCTGATAAGTCATCGGACGTCCGTCGTCGTGTAGGTACAGGTATATATTTTATACCTAACTATAAAATATATTGTCTCATCTCGTGAGTGTGTTCCGTAATATTATTATCATTCGTTTTAAGTGTTTTATCAATTATCGATACCGTAATGATAGTGGCCCTTAATAAGGGTATTATGTATTTACGACCGTGTATAATACCACGGTTATGTTTGGTTGTAATCGTTTGTACTGAGTAGTGTTTCATTTTCGGTCCCCAAAAACTCATAACGTTATAAAATGTGATGTTATCAAGATTCCCCGGCATCGTCCGCGTTAATGACTCTTTTCAACGATATAGTCGAACAGACCAACCAATAATATATAATTTTTTTTTTTATCATTTACCTAAAAACATGATTTCAATCGGTTCGATCCGTTTTTAATCTAATAGTTAATAGGAATTTTTATTGTAACCTACATGATGTTTATACATTTTTGTTTTTTTTTCGAGTCATTACTCAACAACGAGTGTGACTAAATTATTTACAAAACCACATTATTGTCAAAAAATATTGTGTTATATTACAATAATTATTATATTTTTTTTTTTGTATACAGTTACCTCATAAATAATTAAAACTTTATTTTATAAACACGATTATTGTTTTTAGTTATAGTTTTGTACATAGTTATTATTTATTGGTGTTCATATATCAAAAAACAAATCAGCTATGCTCCAAAGTATAATAATATGCGAACCGTACAAGTGGAGTTAAGTTAATATAATAATAAAAATAAATAAATAAAAAGAGCTCAGAAATAACTGATTAATGTGTATTTTGCTGCAACCTTAGATACTTGAATAGACTTTTATGAATTGTTGTTAAATTATTGCATTATAAATATTGTTAAGTAATATGTCATGTTTTTGTTAACCATATTCATAGTGTTAAGGACTTGTGAAGATATTGGATGTGATGTAGGAACTATAAGTTATTGTAAAATGAATATACATAATAATATGTAATAAATTATGTGTATTTGGTATGAAATTGTACAAAATTATTGTGATTATAGTGTATGTATAAAAAGTTTAATAAAACGACAATATACAATCATTACCGATTGTTCACATTTATTTCGGACAATAATAATATTATGTTACAAGTGCATTTCAATTTGCGCACAAGCAAGTTTGAAATAAACGAATTACCTACCGGCTACCACATACGAGACGCCGAGGATTTGTGCTCAAAATTGTTTCAAACTTATTATTGTTATTCCGTTCTATAATAAATATTACAATTTTATTATGCACCGTAAACAATGGGAAACATACACGATCAGTATTCAATTAAACACCTGTGAAATACAAATATTATACAAATAATTAGCAACTATACTGTGTATTAAAATATAAAAAAAAAAAAAAGTGTAAGAAAAATCTCGAACACGGTAAACCGTGGACGCCCTGTTGAAGCAACCTAATTAGCCTGTTCAGTGTTCCTAACATTATAATGATTGGTCTACAAATTGTGCAACACCAGTTATTATAATTATTGTTTCCTGTACATATTGCTATATCAAACTAATTGATATATTATATAAACATTAATTCGATGTTGAAAATATTTTAAATCGTTCAGATCAAAACAACACGCGTTGGACATCTATTGGTCAATGTATATAATAAAATATAATAAGATAGAAGCTAAACATATTATTTAAAAAGTAAAAATTATAATTAAATACTAAGACGTCAATTTATACTACAATAAGATCGTTTTAACGATTCATCGACATTTTTTTTATATAAGTTTCAAAAAAACGACTGTAAAAATGTAAAATGTGTCTCTATTCGGTATTAACTCGAAAAAACATAAAATATATAGCAAGTAAATTACGATAAAAAGAAATTAAAAATGTACATTTTTACAGTTATCTTTCTCCTATAAATTTTTATATTTTAACTATTATATTATGTTTACTAGACAGAAACTACTAAAACGAACTCTGTAAATGTATTTCGGTTTTAAGTACAGACACGAAACGAAAGAATTAAAAAAATATACATAACTCATAATATTATATTATAGTGTGCACGGCACACGGTGAAAGGCAATTATTATTAACATAAAAATGGAATCGATTATTATAATATTAATTGTTCGGACTTTTTCTGAGAATTTATGAAAACAAAAACCGTCTTTATTGAACGCATACATTACCGGCCGAGTGCTAATATCGTTTGTAGGTAATCGATAGATGCTGAATACTCGACCCCGGCATCCTCCACCTGTCGAAAAAAATAATAATAAAAAAACTATTTGGTACCAACAATAATTATATGACAAACTGTTATAAGAAGACTATCGCTGTTGTTCTTAAAAAACGTAAGTAACGGACATTCGTGTGGTCGTCCATATTGTTAAAAGTCTGACAGTAAAATACGTCTAAAACGTATGATAATAGTATATTGAACTGTTTGAAACGAAAATATTACTATTGTCGATTTTGTCGGGTATTTATTATTAATAGGGTAAATTATCCATCCATGGCCAGATGGAGGGACGTGATCAAATATAAGAACTCCAAGGAAATAAACCAAAACAATAATTTAATAGAAAGCAATCCGAATTGGACTATCGCAGCTTAATACCTATATTAAATCGTTATTTATTTTTTCTACTCGATTTACACAATTTAAGTAGATTTACTTATAATAATACATTGTCTCATGCTGGGCGAATCTTCTAACAGTGAACACATTTCATTATCTAGAAAAATATTAATGTTTTTGAAAATTGAATTTTTTTTACCATTAATGTTGTTTAAGTTTTCACTTTTTTTGAATGAAAATATAATGTGTAAAAATCAAATTTCGAACTAGAAGATGGTCAGTTACTTTAACTTTAAAATAATTTAAATTTTAGTTGAGCGGAATAGTAGACAACATGTTTGCTGGTTTGCACCCATTTATGAAAAGATTTTTTTGCATTCAAAAGAGTGATACCTAAGTTAAAAAAATAAAAACGACAAAAAGTATTGAAAATATAATTTATTTCAGAAATGTTTTGTGATGAATTCAGTTCATGCGGCAAAAATATTTTTTATAAAACTTTAATGAATTTTGATTGTTAACTGTTACCACAATGCAATCTATTTATTTCCGCGAATATTGTAATATACAGTCAAATCAGTTATGTTCGACAACAAACAACGTTTGTTAAATAATTTGACAAATTGACGAATTTCCGTGCAGCTTTCTATTTCCGTGCACAATATCCAATTACGGTGAAATGCGATTACGTTCGGTGGCATTATTTTGATGTCAAACGTCTGCTTAATATGCACACATCAATCTCGACTCAAAATCTGATCTCCGACACGGTTTTTTTCCAGGCGAGTCTGTACAAATATTAAAAACCAAATCCAAAAGTTCAATACCGTCGTTTCCTCATAAGTCGACAACTTGTTTTTCTCGTCAAATGCCGTAATATCTTAGCTTTTCCCACTGTTTGAATTTGTATTAAGTTAAACGCTAAATGCTTGTTATCGCATACCTACTAAAAACGTTTGTTCCATTAAATAGAAGAATAACATCTCAACGATTGGCTAAAAATGCATACACATCGTATTAGATATAAACGTGTAAAAATTGTATTTTAAAAATGTCTTCTGTTATCAATATACCTGTTTACCCTGTATTTATTATAACATGCCTTATTTAACCCGAATTAAAATGATGTTTCTTCTTAACATCGACCACCGAAATTTTATTAAATTGAAAATATGTACTGCAGTTACTGTAATTATACGTTTTTTGTTCACACGATCAAATACAAATTGATTTGTTTATTCGTCAGAAGTAAGCCGATATACTTATATCACCCAGCCACCGCACTATTTGATAGAGGTTTTTAAAAATGCAAGTACTTATTATTTTAATGATATGTATTCATATGACTATTACAGTATTAGAAAATGTGAAAAATTATCCCTTAAAACTAAGGGTATTGGTTATCTAGACTAGTAGGACAAACATTCTCTAGCATCACTTTATACATAGTATTAACCATTTAACAATTATTACATCTTACAGCACATCCGCATTTATATACGCGATCGTGTAAATTCGTTAAATTACAGTACATACCACTTATTATTGCGATTATAAAATCGTTCGTTTATTGGAATCAACAAATAAAAACCTATAAACGTAGTTTAACGATATGTTTGTAATGTCAAGTTGACAATAAGAATCCGGATAATTGAATCGTTTGTTCACATTATAATATTATGGCTTTAAATTGACAAAATTCTAGCTGAATACCTCACACGACATAATTTAGTAATTTTAATCAAACCAGTTTTACCCCAAATGCAATCAAATATTGATAGTCACTTTTGTTTAGTGCACATTTTTATGTTCAATAATATATTATATGTGTTTTACTGTTTTATTTCTATTAAAATTGTAAGTAGGCATGACGATAATAATTGTGACAATTAATTTTAAAATAATAGGTCTTATGGAATTGGCCGATTAACATATAATCCATATGACCAGCACCAAATGTCATCAGATTAAGCCGAACTCACTGTACACACTAAACAATAAGATTACATAGGTACGCATATGTATGCACGCTATAATAATTCTTAACGGACATTACGAAAATATCATGTTGTTTGTGTCGTTCGGTAAACAGTAGTGAATTTCTGTAGAATTTGATAGGTTATGAGAGCAAAGAAAGTGTTAAAAATCGTTTGTGCTCTTTTCTAAAATAGTGAACGATGAGGTTAACGGTGTGACTCATGATCATCACTATATGGATAGTAATACGCCCGAGTACAACAAAAACTCAATAGGTGTCTATGGTAACAAACAATAATGCAGCTACCGAATTCACTCGGTGTACAGCCAACTATGGTAAAATATTAGACTGTTGTGCTTGCCAGTGCAGCAGCAGTTGTCTATTCTTCCATTTTTTGTATTCGATCATCATTGTGTCAATTGCACCAATATGACTGAACAGGAGGACAAAATGGATCCGTCTACGGTCAAAAAACTCGTAATTATGGATTTATTTATTATTACACGGATGTTATGAGCCACGTTCAATTTATTGGTAACGTTCAAAACACAAAACTCGATTTTGAGAACTGAAATTCGAGCTGAGATTTGTTTTTGTTGGAATTGAGGACTTTGCATATTATACATGTTTTTGTAGAAAATCCTAGATAAGACATAAATTATTTGGTTTGGAGAAATCAAATATGCAAAGTTTGATTTTGCATATTTTTACCTTTTTCATTAAATATCATAAGAATGGCATATTATTCCACACATTTTAGAAATTTTAACTATTATTGATATCATATAAGATTTAGAACATATTTTCATATTTATAATGTATTTTCCTAATGATTTTATAGTTGCATATTTAAGAGCATTAATTAGGAGTTTTAACTGCGATTATTTTTTATGCAATAAGGCTCGTACGACTATGTGTAATTTAAATGTTTTACTGCAACATTTAATAATAATGTCATTATTGACCATTGAATATTTTTTCGTTATTATTACTATTTGCATTCACAATTTATTTGGTGTTTTAAATAATTTACCAATATCTTTATTTGTTTCATTAAAATAATATTAATTTTTAATATAAAATAGATGTTTATTTAAAAAAATTATTGATTATCTAATACCTATAGATAGGTACTATAAGAATATACATTTATAGTTTTTTTTCAGTATAGTTAAAAGAAAACAGACGCCACAATAATGTATTTTATGAAATTATTTCCAGATAAATCGTATCAAGGCTTGTACATTTCTGCCGTACCTAAATAAATGTGATTGGTCCACTGATGTAATATCCAGTATAGAGGAGTTCGTTAGCACGGATCGGCAAATGATTTGTTTGTTTTATGAAAACAATATACTTAAAGCCACTTTTTGCATACCCAATGCTCGTACGGATTCTATTATGTGGTTTCTAAAGACGACCGACAGCGAACACACGCATCTCAACAACTCAAATTTCTTAAAATTGATTTCATTCGGGAAAATGGACACACAAGTGGAGAAAACAATGTTCTTATTGTTGGATTCTTTGTATTCTCCCTTTATATTTTCTTGGTCAGCCAGTATCCTTTGTTTTTTTAACAAAAAAAATATATCAAACAACGTGTTTTGTTTTCATACATTTTTTTTTATAAACTCTTTTGCTGTCCACCCATTATTGGTTACTGAAAATTAATAGTGATAAAAATGTAGCATTTTTCTTAAACTCACATTTAACAGGTGAAAAAGATCAATTTTTCGAACAATACAGGGCTGTTATCCAGGAATTATGTTCATTAAGATACAAGTTTTTAGGAATGCCTAGTATTTACATTCCAACAATTGTTGGAAAATTTGATGAAACTTCAAAAAGTGTTAGCGAAGAAACCCTCAAAGTACTAGAAAGTTAGTTTCTATACATGACAAAAATACAAAAATTAACAAAATATAAAGTTGATAATAAGTATTAATATATAGGTAGCTCTACAATAGTTTAAAAATAAATAAATAAACAGTTTTATAATTGTTTTTAAATCAACTATTAATATGCACAATTGCACAACTTTCATAATTGTATAGTTTTATCACAAATTCAACGCATACCTAGTGTTATTAATTTATTAATGAAACGGTACCTACATTGCACCTACTGAGGTAATAATATGAGTATTATGCTAAAGTAATTTATTATTAAAGTTCGTCAAAATATAGTAACACAATTTCCCAAAGTGTTAAAATATATTCTAAATTAATTAATTAATAACTTTTGAATAATACTTTTTCTCTATTCGTACAATAAAATATGAAAGGTAGGTATATCAAAAATAAAAATAAATCAATTATTTTTAGTAGGTAATGTAAAACAACAAAAAATAATATAAATATTATTTTACACAATTTAATGTTTATTCATATTTATTGTTGTATTAATATTTGAACTATAACTTTGCTATTTCATCACTTATAACTAAGGCCCAGAACTTGATGACCTAAAAATCTTTAAAAAATGCACACAAAAAAAGTGTTAAAATGACTTATAAATATCAAAAAATGACTTAAAAAAATGACTCAAAAAATAACAAAAATAACTAATAAGACAGTGAAAAAATGTTAATTTTTAAAAATTTCTAAATATAGTCTATAAATCTGTTCTGGGTAAACCAATCAAATCAAAATTACAATAACACAGGGGTTTCTCACGCACGTCTGCACTGGGCCTAACAAAAATTGAAACAAAGACCCAAAATAATATCAATACGTAAATAATTTAAAGATTCAGCTATACGATATAATATGTTAGTTTTTTTAAATATTTAATTTTATCAAAATGATATGGAATAAAACATGTTTTTTCGGGAAGAAAAATGCAAAAATACCTACAAAAGTAGAAAAATGCACTAAAATTGTTATAATATATATGACTACTGAAGTAAGAAACCACTTCAAATCAAAATTTACATTTTTTTTAAAAAATTGCATTTATCGTCAATTTATAATCGAGTTGAAGTATTTACATTACTTATGTACTATTACTTGTGTTTTAGATATTTTAAACGTATATACTTTAGAAATACAAAAATGCTTAATGGACACTGAAAGAGTACCAACTAGATGTGAATATATGATGGAACATATTATTGATGAGATAGGTTATTGGAAAACTAGACGTGAGTAAAATCGATTTTCTATCACACTATCATAGTATATATATATATATATCATACAAACTTTTTATACAACAATTTAATAATGTAAGTAAATAGTTAACATTCGTCAATGATTGTCATGATAATAGATAATATTATTACCTTATCCAAATGATTTTTTAGTTATCTAAAATTAACTCTAAATACTATAATTATTCAAAGCAGATTGAAATTTCGTCATATTATACATCATTTTTGTATAGTTTTACTCAAACATAAATACGCATATCATAGCATAACATTTTTTAAGCACTTATGTGAATATGTCTTAATTTTAGTTTCAAATTTGCGATTTATAACTACTTTATTGAGTTATAAAAGTGTTGAAGAAATTCTTACAATATTGAAACAACATCAATCAATTCTTGTCCATTCTTTCAACAATGCTATGGATGAAATTAAGGTAGGTAGTATTTATATTGATTAAATTGAGGTTTTAAAAACCATTAATACGACGAAAATTTTAAGGTTTATCTAATGCCTAATGTATTAATAATAAAGTAAAATATTTGGATAGTAAATCAATTAGGATTAAGTAGCAACGATGGTCAATGAGCTAGAGTAATGATATAACCTAACCTGTATATCTTAAATCATGGCTAGAGTAAAACATACTTTTGCAATTATTGATGTTTTCAGAAAACATTAGTGTGATTTCTACAGTTCTTATCATTTGATAAAAATAGTGAAAAAAATAAAAGCTCCAGTTTATTCCTAAAACTTCTTTATAAAAACTAAAATAATGTATTTATAACTTAACTTTCATTAATTGTTATATGGAAGTTCTAGAATTTTATAAACTTTAAATACTTTTATTTTACACAAATGAGTACATAGGTAATTGGTATGTAGTATATGATTATTTATTACCGATCGTATAAACTATCAACAGTCAGTTCAATTGATTCCCTCTTATAAATTCACTTATATAATATAATTGTTATAACATATAGGCAGCCAAAGTAGAATCCATATCCAATTTGAATTACTTACAAATTTTATGGGATCCAGTTATGAGCTTGTACGATGTAAAATCACCGAATGACGTATTAACAAGATTGCCAGATATATTTGTTAAGTTCATTTTTATTTTTGAAGAATCAGACTATTACAATAAATGGTAAAGTATCATAAAGTTTTTACGATGTATAGTTAAACATAACAGTCTAATTTTCAACGAACGCCAGGTCCGACATAAGTCGTTTGTACGAATATCTCGGAAATCAAATTGTGTTCATTTGCCGAAAAACAATAAAAATGTCGGAACTGTTTTCTGGCAACACAGAAAGTGTTTTGAATAAACTCCTGGTTTCGATGAATTGTTGTGAAAATTATATTTCAATATATACTAAAGTAAAAACAACGATTGATTTTCTATATGTTTACCATTGTTTGATTATGCAACAAAATATTTGATAGGTTATTGAAATTTATAATTCTAAAAATGACGGACACTGGTCGGTGGAAACTAAAGACGTGCATATGTTTTTGGATCGCTGCAGAGATGTTAATTATATATGCAAATCAATTGTCTTATTCAAAAGGTACCTACTGTTTATAATTATAAATTTATAACGTATGTGAATATACGATACGATACGACCTATTTATTTATATATTTTTTCATACTTATTTAATTTTACTTTTGAATATATGTTTTAACGATGAACTCTATCTTCAATATCATCGCCCAACATTTAACTTACTCATTGTTATAAATTTTCAATCTTTTACAACGAAACGCTCTCCATCCCTAAATTACTCTACTTGTAGGATAAACAAAAATCACCCGATACCGA
This sequence comes from Neotoxoptera formosana, assembly GCA_022818045.1. Lineage (NCBI taxonomy): Eukaryota > Metazoa > Arthropoda > Insecta > Hemiptera > Aphididae > Neotoxoptera > Neotoxoptera formosana. Next base: position 46,988,535 of record CM040633.1, read on the forward strand.
AACCGAAATTTTCATTTACCAAAGGATTGGAGTTCGAAAAAGTTATGGAATCCATAGAGTTAAAATTCAACAAATTGATAAACAATCTGGAGAATGTTCAAAACTTAATATTCAACGTCAATACCACTGATTGGTATCAACACGAACTCGAGTAAGATTTCAGATAGCATACCAATTTATATCACATCGACTCTTTCGACGCACCGGTCTAATCCATGGCAAAACTTTTATTGGATTTTGTTAGATTCAAAAACGAAGTGAAAGAATTATGCAATATAGTCGAACAGCTGTTGAATGACGCTTTGAGTATTACGTGTAACATCGAGGATGCTCTGAATGTTTTACAGAGCTTGCATTATTTTTCTAACTGGCCACAGTTGAATTCCCATTTTCAGAAGAAAACCAACGACGTCTACGCCATGTTGATCGACGATATATCGTTAGCCATGCAATTTTACACGGACACCAGTTATCAAATACCATCCTTTATGATTCAATATTCAGGTGTCTGTATAACCGCCATGACCGAATACAAAAGAATTGAGACGCTAAAAAATGTGAGTATCTGTGTCTGTTGTACAGCCATTCAAATTATTACAGTGAAAAATCGTGTACCTATATAATTAATAACAGTGCGTTTCGTTTATACGAACAAAATATTTTTAATATGTTTCTCGTAATTTAATAATGAATGTCTTTAAATTAATATTTTAACAGTTTTAATCAATTTTTATCATACCTATCTGATAAGATCGTCTCGAGGTTTGTGTTCAGTTATTAACCCCTAGAAGTCCAGGTGGATGGAATGACATTTTAAAAATGTTATCTATTATAATTATTATTCCTTTCAATGTTTAAATTAGATTTTAAGTTTTAAAAATTGTAATCGATTTTGTACATTTCAGATGATATCTGAACGTCCTTGGTTATTACCGTGCTCAAATATTAAAAAACTTAATGAGTTATACAAAAACTATACAATTGCATATCAAGAACTAATAAATAATACGATTGAAACATGGAATAATCAATCAAATTTGAACTATGAGAAAAAACTTGACAAATATATTTTAGTCGGAAATCAAAATGATCAGTTCTGGCATTTAACGATTAACTTGGACTGGTATTTTTACAATTATTATGAAAAAATTCAAACCATGTAAGCACATATTTATTTGTTATTAGTGATGTATTTGAACTGTTAACTGAACTCGAGTATTGGACGTTAATTGGCTTCAAAAATATATTGACGAAAAATAACATTGTCACAAATGCAACAAAAATAATGCGACTACACCGAAATACATCAAGAATCGTTAACGACTACAATACTCTAATAGCTGGTATTTTTGTTTTAGATTAATTTTATACTTATGTGTTAAACATAATATTTTATGAAAAAATGGATTAATGAGATGAACTAATTTTCCGTAAAAATGATTTATCATACGTAATGCAATCATATTATTTGGAAACTCAAATATGAGTTTTTTTCTTATTTTTTCACATGAGTTCGCACAATATATTGCGTTTAATTTGAACTGAAAAAATTCTGTTTTACGAGCATTCAAATTGTACACATCAATTATTGCACCACAAAACAAAAACTAATGTGTTGTGGGTGTTTTAATGCTAATATTGCTGAAAAGTACTTTTTGCAGCTATTCAAAAACCCGGCTAATAGTTAACGATGTCAAAAACACTCAAAACTATATGCATTTATTAAACAAATTGAAAATAATTAATTTAGTTTCGATTAATCAGCTAAACTTAGATTATATGTATTCTACGCAGTAATGTACCTATATTGCCTATACAATACGCCGTGCAGTATAATTCATTTGAAGACAGTCTTTACGAACACTGACACACTATTGCATATACAATTGAGGAAATACAGTGTTTTAGTGTCTACAATATCGAGTTTAAGTGAATTAGATATAGAAGTGTAAATAATAGAAATAAATAATACGTCAACTCTAAACTTTATCACAAAAAAGCTCTTAAAAATGTCCAAAAATACCCTTACAAAAATTCTTTCTGACCACCAATAATGCTCTTAACAAATCAACCGAACAGTTTTTTTTACATGTTTATTTTATTATGCATATCAATCTATTTTGATATTTTAGAAAGTTGTAAATAAGAAATCAAAATAAACGAAATAAACGCGATCGCAATGTTATACCATTAGTCAATAACTGATTAATCACCCATTAATTATTATTTGTTTGTGTCCCAATGTCGCATTACACCCGTTAATCGCACGGTAAATACCTAATTAAATAGTAAGCCGTTACTAAAATTGAAAAAAATACAATTGACAATATTGGTTTATTTGAAGAATACCTACAAGGCTACAAAATACCTAGGCAAAAGTTATGAAAATATATTCTTGAAATAATATTTCGAATTACCCATCTAATTTTACATTAAAAACTCGTATCAAGTATAAGGGTATGTCTGCTATTTTGGTTGATGATTTTTTCAGTTGACCTCTCAATTTTATTATATTGTAAACAAGTTTGAAGACAGTGCTCTAGTCGAAAAGTTTAAAATACGTTTTGAATTTATTATTAAATATAAGTGCATGCACATATAGGTTTATCCGAGCAAGAAATGCTATTATTCAGTGAATCAATAGAGATTTGTAATAAAATTACAACACCAATGATTCAATGTTATACATGGAAACGATTAGACATTGACAACTATTTACTTGATTGTTTTGATCAATTAGAATCGGTAAAGTACATTTTCAGAAATAAATGAACAAATTAAACAAACTTATAAGTATTTCAGGTTCAAAATTGTGTAGATAAATATAAATATTGTAACATAGAAATTGTAAACGTTACTGAAGAAATAGCAAATTTGACCCTTTTTAAAATAAATCAAGTGCAAATCTTGGAATTAAGAGAACTCAAAAAAAAAATTGAAATAATTAAGTATGCATTAATTATTTTTATATCTAATTTTTGAATTAATATATTAATTTAAAAATATATATATACTAGCTGATCAAGTGCACTTCGTTGCCCATTAAAAAAATTATAATAATGGTGTTACGTTGAGGGCAAACTACATACCAATCCCTATTTCAACCCCTTACAGCCTTTTTTAGTATTAAAAAGTAGCCTATATCCTTCCCAGTGTCTAAACTATCTATGTACCAAATTTCATTTAAATCGGTTCAGTAGTTTCGGAGCCTATTCAATACAAACAAACAATCAAATCTTTCCTCTTTATAATTTTAAGTATAGTATAGTATTTTAAGTATTTTATAGCTCAAGATCCACCGAACCGATTTCGATAAAAATTTTAGGGCATATTAAAATTGATGTATAGATGGTTTCTGTGAAGTTTGTACGCTGTGCGATATGTGGTTCCGGAGTTATGGCCTCTTAGGTTAGTTATTCGAAATCAATCGAAAGTATGGAAATATTTGTTTATAAATGGTTGCTATTGGTAACCGTGGTTTATATGTACTATTTATTTATAGAGTTGTCCCTGGTTACAAATAAACAAATACATAGCAACCATGGTTACCAATAGCAACCATTTATAAACAAATATTTCCATCGTAAATCTCGAAGTCCCTGTGAGAGCACCTCCCCTCACCACATCATTTCACCCCATAGTCAATATAAACCATCCAGGGCGTCATCCAAAGGCATACAAAAAATTTCATTCAAATCGGTCCAGCCGTTTAGGAGGAATTCGGTGATATACACACGTACATTAGAATTATATATATAAGATAAACTGATTGGATCATTTAACAATAAACATTCACTATCATAAAATATATTAACGTTTTTAGAAACATTTTTTTTAACACATTTTAAGCCATTAGAAGAAAAAAATTAAAAAGATGACATTTTCAACCATTTTTGTATTCTTTTTATTTATGAAGCTTAAACTTTTTTCGAATGAAAACATTTATTTTAAATTCTATATTTTGAAGCAGAATATTTTTAACCTTTATTTTTTATTTTAATGCAAGTAGTTAATATTAGTAAGAAGTAAAAACTTATAAGTATTTTACGTTTAGAAGGTCGGTATGAAGTAGAACACATGTACCAATAAAATGTTGGTCTACTACTTCACTTATCTAAACTTAAAGTACTTATATAACTAATTAACTACTCATTCGAAATTTGAAATTTCAATATGAAAATGCCCAGCAAAATATTTCGCATCAGAAAATGAAATTAAAAATGTATGTTGCCATAAAAAAAATTGAAACACGATAACGATAAAATATAGTTGATAGTCGTTACTTTTTTAAACAATGAGTGTTTGCTGTTACAGAATTACACTGTTTAATAGTATATTTTATAAAAAAAAATACATCATATATTTATACATGATATAAAAAAAATGATTGTGTTTTAAAATGTTTCAGAAGTAAAACGATAGCAAAAATATCTGATAATTACAATCTGATTTTAAAATACATAATGGTCATCTATGAAGGGTTTAAAGAACATATCAATAAAGTATATGATAATTTACATAATATACACAACCGTTTATTACATTTTTATTTTAAGTATAATTAATTCTCATTATTTTTAGCTTATGGTTTATTGGACACATTATGTAGAGAAAATAGATAGCCTTATATGCAAAGCATTGATTCTTAACTGCCAATGTTCGTTGGAAAATATTTTAGAACTAAGTGTCGGTGATGGTTCAGGTCCAACGCCAGTTATACTTATTCACGTGAGCTTAAACGACAATAAGGTAACCTTAATTAAATATAAATAACTATAAAAACGACAAATAAATAAATAAAAATGTATAATTACCCCGATCAATTGCTATCAATAGATTAAATATTTAGCAAGTCTATTAGAGATTCTATCGTTCTCGGCAAACTTTTTAACAGATTTATTAATGGCTATTAAACTATTGCCAAGATTAAATCATATATTCCAACTATCGAGAAATAATTGGATTCCGTATGAAGATGAAATTTCCAAAGATTGGCTTTGTATCAAACTGCAGGAAAAATACAATATAGGTAAATAAAACAAAATTTTAATGTAATTATTGTTATGAAAATGGTTTTAACCTATTTTATATATTAACAGCTACTATAAATGCTTTAAGACGATTAAGGCGTTATATGCACGAGTTTTTAGTATTTAAAAGCATATGGTCAATGGATAAGAAATTGTTTTTTGAAAAATATAGAACCTTCAATCCCCCAGCGACACATTTTAATCAGGATATGACTCAGTAAATCATATTTTTAATTTTTTAAGATTTTTTTGAATTATTATGACACTAAATTTATTTAAATTTACAGATATTCGATTTATAAACTTAAAATATCTAGCATTAAGCCAGTTGCCCAAGTCTCTCATTTTCTAGTACAAACAAACATATTAAAAGATGACATTGTTAGACATTGTGACGAGTGGAGGGACAATTTTTCGAATCTTCTTCTTGAAATGACGATAAATCTCATAGAAGGATTTTATCAATATACAAAAATTAACAGTCTTCAGTATATTCAAATTAATTAATAATCCGGTAATAATAAAATTTGATCATTTTTGTAAATTTTTTTTAGAGTGATGACACCACCTACAAATTTAACTGAAATGATTTCATTTGTTGAAGTACGAAATAGAATAGTTTTAGAGTACGATAATAAAGCTAAGGAATTTACACTTATTTCTGATAACGTTAAAGTATTAGGTACGTATACGAATAATAATCTAAACGTGATTTTAGTAATAAACAATAAATAATACATTTAAATAATCACATTTTAAAAATCTATTTAAATTGTATTTTAGAAATGAATAATATACAAATGGCAGAAGTTATACAAATTAAATATGAAAAATTGTTTCAAGTTTGGAGTGTATACAAGAATACTCTTGAAGATGCCGAAATAATGTTACAAATAAAACAAAATGAATTTATGAAACTGCTTAAGGAAACACAATCTAATTTAAAATTAAAAGCTAAAGATCTACTACAAACATTTTTAGAAACCGCACCAATTTCTACAGAATGGAAATCAAATGGTAAATAGAAAAAAATACTGTCAATTCTATCTAATTTTAAGCATTCATATAGATTTATTTTAATTTTAAGCTATTCAGAACAACGTTAAATTTAATGTGTATGTTAATAAACCAATTATTACTTTCTTTCTTTATGTATCGTTTAAAATGGCCAAACATTTGCGTTACCAAATGATTTAAAAAAAAAAAATTAAATACGGTTTATTTGCTGAGTATTAATTTTGTTTATTATGTACATTAATAATTCTATATTCAATTATTTTTAAGATGCTTTAATATATACTGAACAAATGCAAAATAAATTGGAAATATTAAAAACCGAAGAAAAACAATTAAAGGATGATCTGGCTGTATTTGAAATAAAATATATCCATTCAGTTGAAATTGGCAAACTTCAAGAAGTAAGAAATAATATTTACAAATCAATATATATTTTAATTAGTCACTCATCAACCTTGAAACTTTCATTATACTAATTTGTAATGTTTCACTTTTATTTTAATTATTTATAAGCACTTAATTCCTTACTTCTTTACTAATAACTTTAGTAATTTTCAATACTGTTTAAAGGAAATATTAGTTTTACACTCAGTTTGGAAACTAGTTAATACGTGGGATGATATTTGGAAAGACTATAAACAGAAACAATTTTGGCATATAAAAGTGTCCGATTTAAAAGTAACTGTGGACGAATATTTCGATAAATTAAATTTTTTGGTTAATGGATTAAAACATAAAAAATGGGAAATAATAGAAACAACTCGAAATAATATTGACGAAGTTCGTAATTTATTACCGGTGGTCGATGATTTAAAAAATCCAGCAATGAAAGACAGACATTGGGATGAAGTTCGAAACGTCATAAATAAGTGAGTGATCAATTCTCAACAATATAAAATCATATTATACAAAAAAATTTTATTTTAAATTATGTATTTTAATAGAAAATTAATCGAAAAAAGTTCTGATTTTACGTTAGAAAAATTAGTGGAAGTTAAAATTCAGAATCACCGTGAAAAAATTAGTGACGTATCTAGAAAATCAACAATAGAACTAGGTTTAGACAATGTACTACATTTTCATAAAATAATAATAATAAAAGCAAGTTCTAAATTATATTTTATGTTTTCTAAGGCTATACGAAATATAAAAGAAATATGGTCCAGTAAAAGTCTACACTTGGAACCCTACAAAGATAAAGGTATTTATTATGTGAAAGTGAATGATGACATTTTTCAATCATTAGAAGATCATCTTGTGCAGCTATCTGCAATCAAGGCATCAAAGTATAATATAATAAAAAAATACACACATACGTGTTTCTAAAAATATTTTATGATTAATTATGCTTGTAGATATATTTCCGTTTTTCTAAACGAGGCAGATTTTTTAGAAAAATCTATAGGTCTCATCATGGAAGTTTTGGAAATTATTATTTCAGTTCAACGACAGCATATTTATTTAGAAGTAAATGTTTATTTTTTACAATAATTGTATTATTACATATTTTATAGATTTTTGTCTTTAATGATTTAGAATATATTTATGGGAGATGATATACGACAAAAAATGCCGATTGAAAGCATCGACTATGATATTTTAACAGAAGAATGGAAAGAAATAACCATACAAATGTATAAGGAAAATAATTTATTCAGAGCATGTTATTCGAAATGTAAGTTGTTGTTTTTATGTTTTTATATTTATGATGATGAATTCAAAACTTTAAAATTAATACAAATAAGGCTACAATGGTTATATATTTTTTAAGCTTTGTTCAAACATTTAAATACGATGAATTACCGCTTAGAAGTCATACAGAGAGCTTTAGAAGTGTATATGGAATCAAAACGTCACGTATTCCCGAGATTTTATTTTATATCAAATTGCGAATTATTAGAGATACTAGGAAACTCTAAAAATCCTGAATCTATACAACCTCATTTAAAAAAACTTTTTACCAATGTCCATACCATAAAATTCCTCGTAAGTTATCACTGCACTTTTATTTTAATATTATAAATCATACATTTAACACCAAGTACTTATGTTTAGACAAATAACAACCAGAAAAAAGAGGCACAAGGTATGTTTTCTAAAGATCAAGAATATATAGACTGGAACCTACCGGTTATATGTGATGGACCAGCAGAAATTTGGCTAAATTCTATAGGTAAATAATATTGATATAATCGAAAAATAATCTATGACATATTATATAGGTACATAAACTTGATATGTCATACAAAATTACAGAAGATGCGATGCGTGATTGCCTAAAACAAACATTAAAGCAAGTAAAATTATCATTAACGAAAAATCTAAAAACTCGTGACAAGTGGATATTAGAATGGCCAGGTCAATTATGCATTGCTGCATCTCAAGTAAATCAAAATGAATAAAAAAAACCCAAAACAAAAAAATTGTACCTAATATAAATAATAATTTAGATTCAGTGGACCGCAGATTGTACCCGAGCATTAGTACAGTCCAGACATTTAAAACACAAGTATCCTTTAAAAAAAATGTATAAAAAACAAAAAAATATTTTGACAAAACTCTCAAAAGTGATCCGAAGCGATTTACTGAGTACTGAAAGATTAAAAGTCGTGGCTTTGATCGTAATAGAGATACACGGTAGAGATGTAGTTGAATATATGTACAAATCAAGTATGCCATATTGAAATATTATTTTAATTTTAAATGTATATAATAACCATCATTCGATATTAAAATATACAATTGTCTAGACTGCATGGATGTGTCTGCATTTGAATGGATGTCTCAATTACGGTTTTACTGTGATAAAAAATCAAACGATATTGTTATAAGACAGACTAACACCAAACAACTGTATGGATACGAATACTTGGGCAACTCTGGAAGATTAGTTATTACTCCTTTAACTGATAGATGTTACATTACGTTGACCACAGCTGTGCATAAGCATCTTGGCGGAAACCTTAACGGTTCAACGTATACGGGTAAAACCGAAACGATAAAAGATTTGGGGAAACATTTGGCCCAATTCGTTATAGTCGTAAATTGTTCCAAAAGTCTAGACTACAAGAGTATGTGTCGCATTTTCTCAGGTGAATTTCAATTTTATTAACAAAATATATTCTGTTTACTTAAAACGACTCTCAACATAATTTATATTATATTTTTCTCCCGTATAAGGACTCGTGCAACAAGGTGCTTGGGGTTGTTTTGATGAAATTCAACGTATAAAAATCGAAGTTTTATCTTCTATAACACAACAAATATCGTCTATATTTTCGGCTTTGGCGGCTGATCTAAAAACGTTGGTTATTGAGAACAGGAATGTTACATTAGTACCGACTTGCGGTATCTTTATCACGACGTGTCCAGCTTATGAATATGATTCGTACCTGCCAGACAACTTTAAATCAATGTTTCGAACGGTGTCTATGATAGTCCCGGACAGTAAGCTAATCGCCGAAACAATCCTTTTTAGCGAAGGGTTTAAAGACGCCAAGACATTAGGTAACAAGATATTTGTTCTATATTCACTTTGCAAACAGATACTAAACAAACAAAACTATTGTGAATACGGACTCCGGAGTTTAATTGGATTAATAAAGTATGCAGGAAATTATAAACGGACAAACACGGAAGTACCGGATAATGAGGTTTATTCTATTTTACGCGGAGCTATACTGTACAATAATAATATTAATAACATATTATTTTTAGATTATTTTACTAGCAGCCCATAAAACGGCTTTAGCAAATATAAATAAAGAAGATTTACCAATGTTTACGGACATGATAAATAATTTATTTCCTGATACAACTCCACCTGAAACAAAACACGAAGTTTTAATAGATGCAATAAAACGTAGCATGTTGAAAAACAATCTCCAACCAACCGATTCTGCTGTGTTGAAAATCATTCAATTATACGAAATCAAAACTTATAGATCTTCTGTTATAATAATAGGAAATTCTGGAGCCGCTAAAAGTATTACTTGGAAAACACTAAGAGATACACTGATCTTATTGAAAAATGAACAAATCAATTCGTTCGAAGCAGTTATTGTAAGTTGTATTATAATAATTTATAAGTATCAATTAATATGCATTTTCATTTAAAACCATTAAATATATAATAGACTATCATAAAATCAATAATTAAAACTAATACTTAGCAATGGTCAATCTAGTTTATTGTTTGAAGTTTTGAATTAAATTTATTTTACATTAGGTACCAGAAATACAATTATTTAAGTCGGAAGATGGTAAACTGCGGCAAAATTAACCTTTTTCTAAAAGTCGATATGTAAACTGAGGCAAAAAAAAAATTAAGATTATACAATCTGCGACAAAACCGATAAGATATATTATACAAACTGCGGCAATTTATTTTATATACCTTCTATATATACTATATTATACACGTTTATCGTTTAATTAGGTATAATACGTGTTATGACAGCTATTGGTCTAGAGCCGCGGTTCTCAAACTTTTTCAGCCTCGGAGCCTTTTTTTAAGAAGTTTCTCGTGGAGTCCCAAGAAATATTTAACGTCCATTCGCATTTGCTGTATGCATTTGTGTAATAATGAACGGAGCCCTTGGGAAACCATTGCGGAGCCCCAAGGGCTCCGCGGAGCACAGTTTGGGAACCGCTGGTCTAGAGACTCTTAGAGTATTAGGCGTAAAAATAAAGAAAAATCAATTTTTAAAACTGAAAAATATTATTATTATTATTAAAAATTATTTTAAAAGATCGTAGTGATCGTTTAATCAAAAAAAATTTTAATTTAAAAATTAACCCAATTTTGTCTTCTTTGTCATTTATGTTTTGTTCAAACTTAAATATACATTTGGATTTACCTTACCAATTTGTACGCAAGACAAATTAAACGATATTCATACATGATTTGGGTACTATAATATATAGAAGGTATATAAAATAAATTTCCGCAGTTTGTATAATGTATCTTATCGGTTTTATCGCAGATTGTAAAATCTTAAATTTTTTTTTGCCGCAGCTTACATACAGCCTTTAAGTCACTAATACAATATTTAGTGCTATCAAGTATTCGGATACAAGTATTTTAAATTTTTAAAACATTTTTAATTCTTGAATACAGTATTGAATATATTTAAAATAAATTATTCAAATACACATTTTTAATACCCACCTATGTATTTTATATGTTTTTAGATCCATTATAAATAAACAAATAAATAAATATCTAATTATCGAATATTGTTTCTCGAATCGTTTTTTAAAGAGTGTCAGAACAGCATACTTATGAGTTATTTTCGAATCAATTAAAAGTATTTGTTATTTTAATATTCAAAGTATTATGATTATAAAATATTTGAATATGTATTATGAGTACTCTATTTTGTGCTGCTTGTTCGAACAAACATTTTGATTACAAAAAAAAAAAAAAAAATTCTATATAAGACTGATAATATCTTGATTTTATTTAGTCTTAAATTTTAATAATAACACCATCTATCAATCATTTAGGAATATGTTTTAAATCCAATAACATTAACTATAGAAGAACTATATGGTAATTATAATCATGCTACACATGAATGGGTGGATGGAATTTTTTCGTCAATTATACGCAAAATTTGTTCGGGTAAATATTATAAACTACTTATATAAATTAATTTTATACAACTAAAAACTTCTTTGATAGTGAATGCTATGAATACGATTTTTACATTTTGTCTTTATCATAATCATATAATACATTAATATAATTAACATGTATACAAACAAATATTGGTAAGATATTAAATTATAGTTATAAATATTTCAAATAGATAATGGATTAGAACAAAAATGGGTAATACTAGATGGACCAATCGATAACCATTGGGTTGAAAATATGAGTTCTGCAATAGACGATACCAACATTTTAATTTTAGAAAACGGGGAACGCATTTTAATACCAAAACAGGTAATATTGTATAACAATGTTATAATTATAGCACTCAGAACTATATGTAAATAGTAATACTTAATTAATGGAAATTTACTAAATTCAACTAAATTTAAACATTAAATATGATTCAAAAAATTCTTAATAAAATAATCTAAGTTGTAAATTACTATTCTTAAACAGCTACCATATAAAACAATAATACTACTATCGTATATATTTAACTCTATACTACACCTTCCCTACATTCCATCTGTCTGGAAACATGCTCAAATAATACTAATCCACAAACCAAGTAAACCTCCTGAAATCCCTTCGTCTTACCGACCTACATATATACCTGTATAGGCTATATAAGCCTCTTCCCAGTAGTAGGCAAATTATTAGAAAAATTACTCCTGAAAAGAATTTCAAAAATTTGCCACAGAAAACCAAATTATCCCTGACTTCCAATTTGGATTTAAATATAGACACTCCATAATCCACCAGCGTCACAGAGTTGTTGATCATATATCGCTAGCTTTTGAGAGCAAAAATGTCTGTATTGGTATATTTTCCTCGATATCACACAGGCTTTCGACAGAGTTTGGCACCCAACTCTACTCTTGAAACTTAAATCCTTCTGACCCACTCCGTATTATCTACTAATAAAATTATATCTAAACCAAAGATCATTTGTCACAAAAATAAACGGCACCATTTCAAACTCTCAAATAGCAACTGCGGGTGTTCCTCGGGGCAGCGATATATACCCTTTCCTATTTAATATCTTTTCACCGGCGACTTACTTCTAAATGAAAACACCCTACTAGGTACATTTGATGACACTGCTATTCTTGCTATCAATAAAGATGCTACCCAAGCAGCCCAAATAATTCTAAATCACCTATTTTTTTGTTGATATTTTGGTTACACAATAACCAAACTACACTATAAAATACTTACAAAAAACCTTGTTTTAAATTTTCAATTCTTAGGTATAAAAACTGATTGTATTCTATTGTCTTTTATCAATTTTATTCAAGCTAACAATATTTTTAATATAGTTAAACAATCCAATTTCAATTTATTAAAACATTTTAAGTTCTACCTTGATTATAAATTAGTAGTTTACGGCCCAGCCCCTCCTTTCCATACACTTCACGTAGATCGTAATATTAGATACATATATTTAACATACATTATACTAACTTTCATTGTATATGAAATGCGTTTACATTATCCTAGGTGTCTTTTCTTTTCGAAGTAGAAGATTTAAAAATTGCATCCCCTGCAATCATTTCGAAATGTGGTATAGTTCATAACAATCATGACGATTATGGATGGCGGCTATATGTCAACTCGTGGTTAAATAGTTGCAAATTTAAACTATTCAAAGATGAGGTATTTAATTGGTTAAAATATTAATGGTAATTTAAAGTATTTTTTTTTATTTTTAGTTGAAACTTAATTTTGAACATTACATCGATGATTTACTAGTATTCAAAAGGTTAAATTGTACTGAAATAGTATCATTAACAGACCAAAATTGTATAATATCTTTGTGTAAACTATTAGAAGGATGCACCTTTCACGATTTGGCTGATAAAGTTCCTAATGAGTTAAATGATGGCCAGTATAAATTTTTAATTAAGATTTGGTTTATATTTTGGTACGTATTATTTATTAAATACTTTAGTAATTTACTGTCAAAAAAAAACAATTATTTAATCACTTTATCATAAGTTAAAAATAATTTATGCAATTTTATAAATTATGAATTATGAATAAAAGGTATTGTTTTTTAAACAGTATGATTTGGTCAATATGTGGTTGTTTGAGTGAGGATGGTAAAAAGAAAATTGATGTTTATATTAGAAAACGTGAAGGCGTTTTTCCTATAAAAGATACAGTTTATCATTATTACGTCGATACAAATTACTGCAAATATCAACATTGGGAACAAAAACTCTCAACTAATACATGGAAATATGATAGAGAGTATAACTAAATTTTGAACATGCGAAACTAATTAAAAATATTCTATTGGTATACATTTTAATTTCAGAGAACAATTTTCCAAAATAATTATTCCTACGATAGATACCATTTGCCACAGTTATTTAATACAATCATATTTAAGTAAGAAACAACCAGTTTTGTTAGTTGGACCAAGAGGATGTGGCAAAACATTGAACGTAAAAAATTCATTTGAAACTATGAATAAAACTAAATATTCTCTTTTGAACATTAATATGACAGCTTCGACTTCATCTAATGACGTTAAAGAAACGATCGAAGATAAGTTAGAAAAACGTACTAAGGAACTTTATATTCCACTATCTGGTATTTATTTTTTATACATATATATATATTATACTAGGTAGTTATGTATTTTAGTTTTATAAATTCTAAAGATGTAATGCTATGTTAGGAAAAACAATGGTTACGTTTTTGGATGATGTGCATATGCCTATAAAAGAAGCTTGTGGAGTTCAGCCTTCCTTGGAATTAATTAGACATTGGGTGGACTATGGGTTCTGGTATGACACAAAAAAACAATGTCCAAAATATGTCAAAAATATGCTACTCGTATGTGCTATGACTCAGTTTGATAAAGTGAAGCACTTTATTAGCAACCGAATGTTGAGTCGTTTTAGTGTGGTCAATATACCATCTCTCGAAGAAAACGATATCTATAAAATATACAACACCATACTAAGTCAACATTTAAAAAAATTCGATGAAACTGTGTCAGAAATAGGTACGAACATTATAGTATTTGATAGAATATTTCAAGTGTAGAACGTTCAAAATAAAGTGTCTTATAATTAATTTAATTATGGCAGGTAATAGATTGACTTCGATGACGATAAGCCTCTATAAACATTTGATGATTAACATGACTCCTACTCCGTCAAAAATGCATTATTTATTTAATTTGAAAGACATTTCGAAAGTAACAATAACCCAAAATTATTTCCATGATTGCGTAATACTAAAAATATTTTTCACTTTTAAGGTATTTCAAGGTTTACTACTTAGTAATGTCAAGTATCAAAATTTTAAAGTGCCTATGTTACGACTTTGGTGTCATGAAGTATTTCGTGTTTTCTATGACCGTTTGGTTGATACAAGGTAAAAATCTGTATTTTATAGCTTTATATTATAATTTATAACAAATAACTGTTTTACATACATTTCATTATAGCGATCAAAAATGGTTCTTAAATCAAATAAATCACCAACTTGAAAATAATTACCATTTATCGTATCACGATTTGTGTGCATCAAAAAAAAATCCAATATTTTTTAGTTTTCTAAACGAAGAAATGTTGTACGAAGAAATTGTAGATG
This sequence comes from Neotoxoptera formosana, assembly GCA_022818045.1. NCBI lineage: Eukaryota > Metazoa > Arthropoda > Insecta > Hemiptera > Aphididae > Neotoxoptera > Neotoxoptera formosana. Next base: position 47,003,850 of record CM040633.1, read on the forward strand.
AAGAGTATTTGAAAGAATTCATCAAATGTAGCATTAAAGAATACAATTCTAACTCAGAGTTTGTGCCAGTAGACATTTTGTTGTTCAGGGATTATATAGAACATATTTGTCGTATCGTTAGAGTCATATCACAACCAATGGGTCACATACTTCTCATAGGCATTGGTATATTTAAACATTTTTTTTTTAATGTGTCACATAGGAATAATTAGAATATTATTCTTAGGTGGATCTGGTAGATCATCGCTAGCAAAAATAGCCTCGTGGTTGTGCAAGTACAGTATTTTTACGATTGAGTTGTCCAAATCGTACGGAACATCAGAATTCAAAGAAGACTTAAAGTTAATTTATTCCGAAACGGGAATAAAAAATCAACCAACATCGTTTGTGTTTAATGATACACAAATAGTTGACGATTCTTTTTTGAAAATCATTAACAGTATTTTAAGTACCGGAGAAGTAACACGATTATTCGAGGAAAACGAATTCAAAAAAGTAAAATAGTTATTTAACAGGATATTAAAATAAAGTACATTATTATGAATTTAAATTATGTACCTATTTTAGATCAAAAGCGCATTATCAGATAACATTAAAAATACAGACGAAATAGAATCACCCGAAGCTATTAATTCAATTTTTATAGACCAAGTTAAAAACAACCTGCACTTTATTCTATCTTTCAGTCCAATAGAAAAATCATTTAGGTAAGTAAAAGCACTAGATTTAATTGGTGAAATACAACGTATAAACAGTGTTTTAATTAATATTATAAAATACGTATTAGTAGCTACTATATATTATAGTCTATTCAATATAGTGTAAGTATGCTATAATATACAGTATTAAATTTAATATTTTATAAATTGGAGTTTACTTCTTGTAACATAAAATAAATAAATAGTATTAAATATCAGGTAAACAAAATATTACAGAGTACGATTGAGGCAATATCCTGCATTATTAAATTGCACTACAGTTGACTGGTTTTTGGATTGGCCAAAAGAGGCTTTGTTTGAGGTGGCATCAACTTCTCTCGATGATCTTGATATTTTAGCAACAATTACTGGAGAACAAAGAGTAAGTTTTTAATTACCTGCTATGTGTTTAAATTGGCAATTTTATTTAATCATATTACAATATTTATATTAATAATGATACTAATTTACTATACTGTAAAAATATTTTTTATTTATCTCTAAATAATTTTGTTTGATCTAATTTATGTCACATTTGTTTATTTTAGATTTACACAACAAAGAAATATTCTATTTTAACCAATTATAATTTCTTATCAAATAATCAGAACAAAATACTTTTTAGATTTATAAAACCGTGTAAGGAGTCCGTACTTAGTGATTACTGTCTATCTGTCAGCTAATTAACTGATTACTATACATTTACGTTTTAAATAATTTTAAAAAAAAACATTTTTGTGAACAAAGGTACTTATTTTAATTATAAAACATTAACAATCAACTTCAAGTCAAATTAAGCAATGAAATGCATTCAATTCTACTAATTCACTTAATTCAACTAATTTCCAATATTAATGCGCTGTATCATATATTTTAATAAATGTATACATATTTATTAATTTAAATATAAATATAATATTAATATGGATAACTACTTATAAGTATTTTTAGACGATAAATTATATATTTAATATATAATTATTTTATAGTAATAGCACAATTATAATTATTTTTATACATTATTTTTAAAAAATGTTTGCAGGCATATGAAGAAAAAAGCGAGGGATTAACTCAGGTAAGTTGACTATTAATAATTAAAAAATGTACAATTATTAATTAATATTGACGAGTTTAATACAATTTTAATTTTAAAGGATAAGTTAAAAAGTTCTTTAGCTTCTATTTTTTCTTCTATTCATAATTCTGTAATAGAATATTCCAACCTTAATAAAATTGAATTGAATCATACAAATAATGTAACACCGGCTGTTTATTTAGAAATGATATCTAGATACAAAAGGCAAGTCTTAGATTGAATGAAACTATTTTCAAATTAAATTGTATCGAAATTTAACTTTACAGAATATTACACGAAAAGCGTATTGAAAAACAAAATATGTCAATTAAATTGAGAAATGGTTTACAAACAATTAATGGCACTAATCATAAAATAAATAATATGACAACAGAATTAGAAAAAGTTACAGATCTCATAACGAAGCACACTAAATTTTGCGAAGAAATGTTAACTATTATTTCTAAATATATTAAAGAAATTGATAATGAAAAAAAAGAAATTTACATTATTTCTAAAAATATAAAAGAAGATGAGTTAAAATGTCAAGAAATGTACAATATAGCTTTAGCGGAATTAAAACTTATTATTCCTGAGCTAGAAGAAGCAACAAATGTATGAAATAAATAAAGATAAACTTTTATAAAAAATTGGAATTTATAAATATGCCTGTTATTTAATTCACAGAAAGTATGTGCTCTTAATAAAAAAGATCTCTCGGAAATTAAATGCTTCTCCGTACCTCCAGAAGGTGTGAAATTAGTTTTAGGAGCTGTTTTGACATTAAAACTAGCTGATCCAAGTTGGGCAGAAGCTAAAAGACAATTAGATGACCCTAATTTTCTTCATCAGGTAATAATCACATTATGACTAATTCTAATAATGGTAATTATTAATTAATTAAACTAAATGAATGAATATAATTAATATTAATGTTATAGTTAAAAGATTTTGACAAAAACCACGTAACCGATAATGTTCTTAAACAAATCGATGTATTTATAAAAAATCCAGAATTTGAATTAGAAAAAATTGGTCTTCAGTCACCAGCTGCTAAATCTTTAGGCATGTGGGTTGTCGCTATTGAAAAATATGCTAAAATGTACAGGTAAGGATATAAATTACAAACAATAAATTATACTACGAATTCTTTTGTCAACGTGAATATTTTTAAATAGAACTATAACATCTAAAAGAGTGACTGCAGATTTAGCAATGGCAAAAGTTAAAGAAGAACAAATTTCCCTCGTAAAACTAGAAGAAAATCTGACAAAAAAACAAATTCTACTTGAAAAACAAAAACTGGATTACGATGAAAATATTATTAAAAAGGAACAACTTATTACTAAGGTATGTTATATAATTATATTATTATTACGTATAAGTGTATAACTCTTACGTATCATTATTACTATCAATATTTGTTATAAGTGTTGTATTACTACTTATACTACTTTACTATTTTAAACTTAGTTGACTTTACTAGATTGTTTTTAATTGCAAAGAAAGTCAATTTTCCAAATCCGTTTGAAAATCAAGGATTTTTCAAATAAATCCCTGCTAACTTTATTTATCTCAATTTTCATGGCAATTATAAAATATATTATAACACAATATTGAAAATTATATGCATACAATAGCTGTTATTCAGTTTTACATTTATATAGAATAGCTATATTGGCTTCAACGACAAATTATAATACAATACAGAAAACTATATACAATCATAGTAAATTAGTAACTATTTTATTTTCTGTAACCAATGGTAACCATATATGAATACAAAAAATATTAGATTTCTGTTAGCCATTACAAAATTCCTATGTAAGCACATTAGAGATCTATAGCACCAAAATTTCAAGTCTCTAAGTTTGATCTGGGCATTGATGGGTATATCAGACATTTTCGTTTATACATATAGATATAACTATACGTCTTTACAATATTATACAATATAATACTATCATATTCATATTCATTATTTGCCTTATATTATATAATAATGTATAGCATGTTAAAAAAATGTGTCATCTAGATACGTAGGTACCTATAAAATGTAGATACAGAAAGCTTATAAGCTATGAACATCTAGTTTTATAAAAACAAATTAAGAAAAACGTAAATGAGTTCACAGGAATTAAATTTATTTAAATAAATACCTGCATAATTAATTTTGGTTACATTAAATTAAAATAGGCCGAAGAATTAAAAAGCAATTTGGAAAAAGCGACAAAACTAATCGATGGATTGTCGAAAGAAAGAATGAAGTGGAATAACACATTAAATCAAATCGACAAGGAATTTGATTATTTACCAGGAGATTGTGTTCTAAGTACTGCGTTTGTGTCATACATGGGACCGTTTAGATTTAAGTCTCGAGAGATTATAATGAATTTATGGTTACAACTTATAAGAGAAAATGGAGCTCTTTACAACCCCAACTTTGAAGTTACTTTATTTCTAACAAACCCAACTACAATCAGAAACTGGAACAACCACGGGTTATCCAATGACAGATTTAACTTAGAAAATGGTATTATCATCAGCCAGAGTTATCGATATCCGTTCATAATAGATCCACAAAGTCAAGCATGGAGATGGATTAAAAATATTGAATTGGATAATGGATTAAAAATTATTGATTATAGATCAAAAAATAATATGCAGAATTTAGAAATTGCCTTACAAAATGGGTATTCGACTTTGATACAAGTTGACTTTGAAAATGTAGATCCACTTATAATTTCAATATTAACTAGATCTATTTTGAAACAAAGTAAGTAAATAATAAAAAATAAAAAACATTTTTATTTAAATCAAATCATTTATAATATATATATATATATTTTAGGAAACAAACTTTTTATACGGATAGGTAATAAACTATTACCCTACAATGAACGTTTTAGACTTTTCATTACAACAAAAATAAAATATTGTTATTATTTATCTGAAATAATATCACGGACTACAGTAGTCAATTTCGCTATTACAGAAGAAGGTCTCGAAGAAAAATTATTAAAAATTTTAGTCAATGTAGAAAACCCTGGTTTAGAAGATCTTAGAGATAACACGATCATAAATATTGAAAAAGACAAAAAATCTCTAGTTGACATCCAAGATGAGTTGCTAAAGTTATTGGATGACAGCGAATGCTCGTTATTGGAAAACGAACAACTTCTCCTAACGTTAAGATCTTCGAAAGCGACATTTAGTATAGTTAAAGAACGTCTTCAAAGCTCTTTAACTAGTCAAGCGGAAATTTACATTGCTCGAGAGGTAAAATGCTATTAATTATTGTATTTATTTGAACGCATCTATATTCTTAAATGTTTCAAAAATACAAATTTAATTTTAAAAAAAACAATATTGTCTTTACTCCTGTGGCCGGGGCCATAGTGTATTCATTTATATTCTACTGCAAGTTATCGTGAATATACAGAAATTTAAACCCATACAATTAATTAATTTCTATTTTTATTAGTAAATAATATATATAATCGTTAATCATTATCCGTAATATATATATTTGTTTAGGGCTATAGACCGTGTGCCAAACGTGCTGCCATACTGTATTTTATCATAAATGACCTGGATAAAGTGAATCCGATGTATCAGTTCTCATTGGATTTTTATACCGAATTGTTTAAAAATTCAATTAAAAAAAGCAACGCAGCAGAACAGCTCAGTGAAAGGATTGACAATTTAAATGAACATCACACATATGCAGTTTACGAAAGCGTCTGTCGAGGATTGTTTGAATGCCATAAGTTACTTTTTTCGTTCCAAATATGTACTAAAATATTGATCACAGAAAATAAAATAAATGATGATGAGTTTAAATTCTTATTAAATGGTCCACCAATTAAACCAAATGAAAGACAAGTAAAACAACTTATTACGACAAAACGTCCGGGTACAGATACTTTTTTATAATATGAATTACCACTGTGCAGAAATAATATAAATTTTTTTAGACTGGTTACCTGCAACATGTTGGGATAATATTTTGGCGTTAAGTAACTTTCCTGCTTTTTCTGATGTAGAAAAATCATTTGAAAAATGTTCAACTGAGTGGTCTACGTGGTATTTATCCCCGGATCCAGAAAATCTAGAACTCGTTGGTAAGATTTAATACAATTTGACATTCATAAACGTCCGTCATATTTGCTCATTATAACTTTGTGTCATTAGGTCCATGGGAAAATACATGTAATTTATTTCAGCGCATGTTGTTTATAAGAAGCTTGCGATTAGATAGATTGTCATTTTCCATCAAACATTTTATAACAAGAAATCTTGGACGTCAATTTTCTGAGATTCCGGTCCTGGATTTCAGACCTACCTTAAATGATCTAAATAATACAAATTGTTTGATTTTTATTTTGTCCTCTGGTTTTGATCCGACAAATATGTTAACACACATTACTAAAAATTACAATAAGAAAGGACAATTTCGATCTCTATCTTTAGGCAATGGTCAAGAATCAACCGCCGCAGAGTAATTCATATTATTTTTAATTGATAATTATTATCATGTTTAATTATGTATTTTAAATATTTTATAGCTTAATTAAAAACGGACAAAAAGAAGGTCAATGGATATTTCTCGCAAATTGCCACCTCCTATTATCATGGATGCCACAGTTAGAAAAAATAATTGAAAATATGCAAGATGGTAAATCCCATCCGGACTTTAAATTATGGCTAAGTTCTAAGCCACATCCAAAATTTCCGATAACATTATTACAAACTGCTATAAAAGTATCGACTGAACAACCCAAGGTCAATCAATTTTTAATTTATTATTAAAGCGTAGTAAAATTTAAATTATTTTACATATATGTACCTATACAAGTAACATTTAAGACTACATAACAACACTAAACCTATAAACCTATTATCAATCTATTAATATTTGTTTATTATTTTGTAGAACATAAAAGCAAATTTGTTGCTTTTATATCAAAATATTAACGAAGAGCAATATTCTCAAAACCAAGCATCGAGCAAATACAAAAAAATACTATTCAACTTGTGTTTTTTTCATTCTATACTAACCGTAAGAAAAAAATTTCTAAACCTGGGATGGAATAAAATATATAATTTTAGTGATTTCGATTTCGAGGTAAAATATTTAATAATAATTCATCACAAAACATATAAATATAATATATTATGATTAAATTAAAATATATATGATTTGTATTTTGTACACAATTTATTCATACGTTTCTCTAGATAATATACAAAGTAAATTTACAACATTATTGTATTTCACTAAAATAAAAATCAATAAGTCATTGTGATTTATAATTGCAGGTATCAGAAAACATTTTATCCAATTATCTCAACGAGTATGAAGAAACGCCCTGGACTGCATTAAAATATTTAATAGGAAATATTTTTTATGGTGGAAACATAACTGATATTTGGGATAAAAGACTTTTAGATACATATATAAACCAATTTTTCAATGAAAATTCTATTACAACTAATTTTTACAAGTATAATATTATATCAATAAATAATTACGTGCAAATCACATTTATTTTAGTATAATTCACACCGATTAATAACCGATTCTGTTGTATTTTACTTTTTAAAGGTCGTCGTCACTGATCAATTGTCTTATCCCAGAAAATGGTACTTTACAATCTTACAAAGACTTCATAAAAACATTGCCACAAGAAGATGTAGCTCAAACGTTAGGCCAGCATTCGAACGCCAACGTGATTTATTTAACAAGGGAAAACTATTTATTATGTGAAACATTATCATTTTTACAAGAACAGTTTAATGGCTCACCAGACGATAATGATAAAGAAAAAAAAGTGCTTTATCAAATATCTCAAATCCTTCAAAATATTCCTACATTAATTAATCACAAAATGATTGTTGAAAACTTCGATATAAAAAGAAGTTTATTGAATAATGTAATTCTGAAAGAGGTAATTTTTTACTTGATTTTAATTTTAACCTAATTAAATATATAGCACTTAAGTAAAACTATAAGAAATATGTAGAAACATTAGTGATATACTGATATTACTGTTAATTCTTAAACTATTAAATAAGACTATTTTTGATAAAGTAATAATTTTGATATTTGTTGACATAAATTACAGTAAAAAAAAATATTATGATATTTTAAAGAATACATACAATTTGGAAAATTTGTTATGATTAATTTAGAAACAGGTATTTAAACATAATTTTTTGATACCATATGTTAAATTGTTGTGACAGATTATATTAAATTTAAACTGCATAAACATTTTTTTGTAAATCGCTGATCATATTTATTTATTTATTTAAATTATTACCATTTATTACTTATTCATAATTTCATATAGTTATTCTCAACAACATATATTATCGCTGCAGGTCGTTCCGCCCTTCTTTTAATACTAACGCATGGTATGTTTATTGTAGATGATAATAAAAACAATTTTTTTTTCAAGTACCTACCTAGCATACAATAGCTGTTAAATTACTGGATGAAATATTTAAATACCAAAAAAGTTTAAAATCTAATGGTAATGATTGATATTTTAAAATATTATATTACTTGAATTTTAGGCAATGTGTTATAATACTTTACTTAAGAAAATAAAAATGACATTGATAACATTAGAAAAGGGAATCACAAGCCTAATGATTATACCACCTGATATTGAAAACATGTTTGAAAAAATATACGAAGGCAAAGTACCAGATCAATGGCTAAAAGGTAATATTAAAACTATTATAAATATTTTATTACATATTATATTGATGTATACATAGTACATACATACCTATACAATAAAAAAAATATTAAATATATACATTTATTTGTAGTTGCGGCCAAAAATTATTACAAATTCATTATTTTTAACATTTAAACTCAAATATTTTTAAAAAATGTATAAGTATCAAATTATTGAAATAATAATGTTCTCTAATTAATGTCCTTACATTTTTTTTTATAGAATACTTCTTTCTAGAGTTATGATTGATCATATAAAAAAAAATCAATGATTTCGAATATTTTTCTATTATAATACTTTAGAGGTTTGTGGCACGAGTTTAAGTTGATGAATTTGTCTGAAATTTTTTTTGGTATGCTTTTTTAGCAATGGAACCAAATTGAGAGGGTAAATTGAACATTTTACAATTTTTTTTCCATCATCTATATTCTATACCATATAGGACCACTCTACTATACATGTTTCAATCTTAAATATTAGTACAGATTAAATATGTCATTTAAGTTATTAAATTATACTATAGTTGTATTTAATCCATCGTATTAGCAGGTACACAAAATGGTCTTGCTGTAGATTAGATATATATTTTAAAGTTGCCATTTTTATCTTTTAGGTTTAGTATCAGTAATTAAGGTGGTCCAATGTGTGATCTACCGACGAATCTGTAGTCTAATGTGTGATCTATCAACCACATTTGTATGTACTTATACTAATTAAAATAGTAATACACTTACCAGGGTAGTGTTAAAATATTGCTTGTTATATTCACACTGCAAAAGTGTTTTTTTTAATCTGATTAAAAATCATCAAATATTATTTGGTAAAAATCGCGTTTGTTACGGGTGGCATGACGTGTTGTTTTAAATATTCAATACATACTTAAATTCATCCGTAATTATGTTTCTATATAAATAGACCATAGTCGTAGTTGAATTCATTTTTTTAAATCAAAAGCTTAACTTAGCTAACTCACTTACTTGTGAAAAAACTGAAAAAATACGCAAACAAACGAAATGACACTAGCAAACGCTAAATGGTAACTGAATGCCTGAATGATATTTTTAAAAAATACAATACAGTTGAAAAATCGATTTCATATCTACATTACATTATTAAAGTATCATCATATTTGTATGGCGACATTTCTTAAAATATAGTTATCGGTAGATCACACAACACTTTATCATAGCCGTTTGTCGGTCACGCGTCATTAGACCGATCCCGTAATTAGTAATAATTAATATATTATTTTCAGCATATCCATCTTTAATGAATTTGGGTGCGTGGATGCAAAATTTAATTGAACGTGTAAAATATTTTACGACTTTAGTAAATACAAGTCAACAACCTGTATCAATTTGGTTGGGAGCTTTCACTTCTCCTACTGGTTTCTTAACTTGTATACTCCTGGTACAACAATGTCATTGCATTTATTATTATAATATTATCTCGAGTAATTTATTTTACTTAATTTAACCTTACAGAGTGAATCAAAACAGTCTTCAGTGCAAATAGATTTACTGAGCTGGGAATTCATACCTATTCCAACGTCAGTGAATGACTTAATAAAACCACCAGACGTACATTTATCATCTATTTTGGATTTTGATTGCAATTTACAATTTATGTGTATTAATATTTTGTCATTTTTATTTAGCAAGGAGTATACATACATAATCTATATTTGGAAGGCGCTGGTTGGGATGACGAACATTTATGCTTATGTGAACCATTACCATTAGAATTGATAACTAAATTACCCATCATACATTTTTTACCTGTAGAAAGCAAAAGGAGTCTCCTAGGTTTTAAATACATTTTTAAAACTAATATTAAGAGTTGGATTTTGTATGGTACCTATATATCTTTTCATTTTTAGATTTTTACCAAAGTCCAGTATACTATTGTCCAAAACGAAAAGGAATTCACAAAACCTATACATGTGCGGTCGTATTAAACTTAAAAAGTGGAGCACAACATCCAGATCACTGGATTAAACGATCTACAGCGGTATTATTAAATTTATGAAATTAAATTACAAAATAATATTAAAACTTTAACTGTATTTTATAGTTTATAGTATTTTTACACATCCATTAAAACTATGTAACTATGTGTGTTATGTTTAGGTTTAAGTGGGTATGTGCCTACCTAATTTATTTATTTTCATTTTAAATTAAAATACCTATGTACAAGTAAACATTATAATTAATGTTTAAATCATATCTAAACTAATTTGTCTCAAACACTAAAAGGTCCAAATTTACTTCAATGTGTGATACACGGGTTGAAAACCATGATGGAAATTTAAAAGATTATTATTTTTTATTTCAAATTATTTATGTAGTTACTTATTAATGCACAAACATGAATCACACATTTAACATTGTAAGCGGAACGATAAATGTATTAATATTTCAAATAAAGATGTGTTTTTTGTTTTTTACTACCTTTTGGAACAGTAAAAAATAAAAATGCTTCAGTTTTCAATTTTGAGTGTTGTTACTTGTTACTGGTATCAAATAAGATTCTAGTTGGTGCAATTCCCAATAGTTTTCAAAAGCGTCGGGAAAAACCAAAAAAAAATTAAGGAAAAACAAACAATTTTACTCAAAACCAGTTTTTGACAAAATTGATTTTGTTTTTGATGTCGCACAAAAAGTTATAACCGTAAATACATTAACGTTTTACCGAGTGTTTTTTTTTTTACATGAAATTATATTATTATATCAATATAGGTACAAGATACATATACAAAGAGTACCTGTATAGGTTTAAACTTTCAAAATTAAATATTTTGTAGTAAATATGTAAATTATTTTTCAGTGCCGTATAATGATAAAATAATGTGGGAAATAACAATTATAAATTATAATAATATGTGTACCTAATACATAATATATAGGCTATAGAGTATAAGTAATAGGTATACAGTATACATATTACATACGTTACATAAACTATATGTACGATTATGATTTTAAAAGTTGTAAAATGTCGTGGAAAAGTGAACTGTATAATAATATGGTTTTGTCAGAAATGTTTTCCGACAGTATTTATTTTCGACATGCAGCTAATATCTAAAACACGATTTTGAATTTTTTTTTAAATATTATTTTGTACAAACTTTTTGACCATATTGACGTTTGCACATTTTACACAATACATATTTACAATCCTTATACAGTTTATGTACATATCCTTGCCGTATCTGTCGGAGTTATGTTGTGCGTTATTTCATGATTTATTTCGCAGTTTTTGTAGCGAATAGTGTTTGATGGTTTAAAATTTTTAAATATTTCTTTAAACATAATATAACACGAGTGTAGCCTTTATACCGCAGGTTGAAAATCAATAACTACACTAACTTATATTAACTAGTCTTCTTTTGAAAATATATATTTTAAAGAGGTTATAAGTCGTTGAATCTGTAAAAATTAATTTTTACACTCGACAATACGAAAAAAAAAACAATACATTTTTGTTGAATCTGTTTATTATCTCTACCAGTGGTATCACCACAGCTTGATTCTATCCTTCGGCCATATATAAAAATAACAAACTAAATTTATATAAAAGTTTATAGTTAACTTAGTTTATATGGCCGAAGGTTCTATCGGCGGACCAAGTATCTATAACGGGTATATACGTGATATATATATATGTATATCAATAAAATATTTTGTTCTGTGGTTCTATCTACAACCGTGGTTGTAACTATCCACGATATGTCTTATCAGCATAAGTCGTTACCACCACATCGAGATAAAGAATACACGGTATATTCACTTATATGAATATGCTTATTCACTCTTATGTTGTATCAAAATAATATAATGATCCTAAATATTTTTCAATTAATAATTTAATATTTACTATTTTAGTGAATTATAGTGAATAGTGATTCACTGTCACATTTATTTGTGCTTAGATGCTAAAGTTAAACGATAACGGATCAAACGAAGACTCAAAAAATCAACAGTATTGAATATTTTGATTTCAATGGTTTTTGTTTTTTAAGAACTTTTACTATTTCTTGTCTTTGTTGTTCTTGAAATGGCTACGGAAGATGCATTTGATCAGGTAATAGTCAACATTATCCATAATAAGTATATAAACAATGGAAAATAACATATCTTCGAAAATTTAAATTACATGAATAGATCTTTTTAAGTTATAATTTCAACAATAACCTCTTATGTCTTGTGAAAATATATGTATCAAATAAGTGTTGCAAATATAGAAAAGTAATTATTGAAATGCTCTAGAGCAGGGGTCAATAGGCAATAGGCGGGCCGCGGAGAGAAAATAACTGGACCGTCAAAAATATTTTTATTATGTATATGGAGAAAACGATAGCATTTATTGTTTATCGCTGTTTATAGAAATAGTCACGATAATAACAGAATATACAATGTACCTACTGCTTGTAACACTTCAGTTCGTATTAAATCATCATCGCATTGTGTTTGTCGTGTTTAAACGATAAATTAAATTTTTAAATATTATTCGTGTGCAATTGATATTTTTAACCCTCTAACATTTTTTTTCAAATTATCTGGACCACCGTAGAAATTAATTGCCGATCCCTGCTTTAGAGTATGCATTTACTATTTAAATTTTGAATAAATTATTTTTAATTTTTATTTCATTTATGAAAATAAGATTGTTGGTTGTTATTATTTTCCTATCCTTTTATTATAGCTGGCTTTTAAATGTTGATAGTTATTTTTTTTTCATATCTATAGTTAATGTTAAACTTGTTAAATTAAACTCTAGTTTTAGTTCAATTGACAATTAGTGTTTTAACCAAACATTGGTGTATACACTTAGCCCATTATGATTGTCATATGGGACGAGCGTGACCACTCTCTCTTATATTAACTAATGTAATTTAAAATATTTATTCATTTAAAACTTGTTCAACCCATAGCCTTTGTACTACTTTTAAGTGACACATGATCAACCTTTAACTAACTTTAAAATTAGTAGATCATATAATAATTTATAAACTGTAATTTTATATTTGATACACATCTTTATTTTAAAATGTACAAAACTTAGGTATGTAAGATAAAATGTGGCACTCTGCCATAGAAGATTAAAAACCATAATTGAGAAATTTTAAATAATTTCAACAGGGGTTTCAACATAATCTCACTTCTTTGCACAAAAAGTTATAAAAACTACACATATTTAAACTAAGTAGCTATAATTGGCTCATTTTCTTAAACTTATTTCTTTGGAGCTATAATTCCTTCAAGCTGAGCTTTTAACTGTTGGTTAGATCTTTTCAGAAAATTGATCTCTTCATTGTGTCTTTGTTGTTCAGCAATACGTTGTTCAGTTCCTTGTCTTTGAGCCATTTCATACTTTGCAATTGCTGTTGCTAAGTCATCCTTAATTTTCTGTTTTTCAACTTCCAATTCAGTTAATCGGTCTTGCATGTCTAGCTTATTATGTTCTGCAGATAATGATTTCCGTATACCAAAAGCAATACTACTCTCATATAAGGACCGGTAAGCATCCATTGTCATTTTAAGTTCATCGCGGACTTTCAGTAACAAAAGTCCTCGTTCTGCACAGTTAATAGTGACCTGAAAATTAATAAAAACATGGAGGTTAAAGTAAGGTTTGTTTCGTATTAAATATTAATCAATATAATTTCAACCTGGCGGATTATTTCATCAAAACACTGAGAATAGAGAGCTCGTCTAATTGGACAAATACCCGTTTCTCGTGCCTGTAAATGTTGCAAACTCATATCTAACATTTCTGTCAACTTGATTACATCCATTCTGGTAGCTGGTTGATTTGAAACTTTTTGTCTCCACTGTTTTCCATTTTCCTCCCATTCTCTTGGTGGCAAAATACAATTTAGAATTTCATCACATTCTTTAATTTTTTCATTTGATATTAGACCATCTTTTCCATCAAGTTTCTGTTAATTATAAAATACTTTATTTTAATTACGATCCTATAAATTTAGACAATAACAAACCTTATTTGTCAATTTTTCTTCACGTTCTGTGACTGCTACTGGATTACTGTAGCGCACTAAATTCATTTCTAGTGGTACTATTTTTTCTCCCATTATTGTAGATTAAGTTACAAAAAACAGTTTAAAATTATTTAAATTTTAAAAAGATTAAATTAAAGGAAAACTTCAATAAAAAAAAATAAAAAAAAGGAAACCTATAAACATGTTAGACAGTTGCCATGGTAAAGTTATTGATTAACATTATATAAGTATTAAGCATCAATAATTATCTTAATAAAAGTTTAAATATTTATTTGTGAGTTATTAAAACTGATACCTAAGGATTAAAATATTTCTAAACAAAATATATAGATTTGTATACCATTTAATAGTGTCCTATGACAATACAACAGTTTTTTTTTCAAAGGAAAACCATTCTTTTTTACTGTAAATTAAGCAAATTATGTGTTTGAAAATGTTGATGTATCTAAATTGAAATTAGATAAATAGTTAAACATTTTTAAAAAAAAAGTGTGAATAGTTTCCTGCTTATTTAAATGTGTGTTCTAAATAAAGTTCTTAATAATCGTTATGAACACTATAATATGTAATGTTTAGTATATTATTACTTATTATACTCAGATAATGTTTAAAAATTATTAAATCTTAGTAGATTATTACTAATACAATTTTAAAATCATTATAGCCCCCTTATTTTTTAAACCTATTATCATGAACTATTATCCTTAGTAAAAAAAGTATAAGAACCTAAATATTTTGACTTCAAATTTAAATACATACAATTTAAAAAAAAAATCACCCGCAGTAATTATTTAATTTAATTTGATAAAAAGAAGTTACAGGACACTCCTTACTTGACATAACAAATCTAAGTAATTAAAAATATAGTCTTTATTTATAAATTTAAAAATTCAAAAAATTTAATTTTAATAAATGCTTAGTATAAGGAAATTTGAGGTCAGTCCTCTTTGTGAATCATCCTATTTATCATGTATCAAAAATAGCAATTTCATTAATTAACAAATACTTTATGACTATTTGAATACGTTTTATTTATAATTTTATATTCATGTAGAATGTAGACCTATTATTTATTCTTAGCTAAGATACATTTTTTACCTTCTAAGTAAACATAAATCAATCAATTGCATTTGTGTATGAATGTATGATCCACTATTTTATTAATAAGTTACTATGATTTTTTAGTTTGACGAAGAAGAACAACAAGTAGAAAGTCAGTCATTTACAAAAGCTGGTCGAAAGCGACTTTTCTCAAAAGAATTGCGTTGTATGATGTATGGCTTTGGTGATGATGAAAATCCATACACTGAAAGTGTTGACATACTTGAGGATCTTGTAATTGAGTTTATCACAGAAATGGTATTATAAGCTATTATTAATAACTAAATATTTTACTATCAAAAATAACATTTTTATCTTATTCAATATCAATTTTAGACTCATAATGCTATGGAAATTGGGCGGTCTGGGCGAGTTCAAGTAGAAGATATTGTATTTTTAGTACGAAAAGATGCAAAAAAGTATGCTAGGGTCAAAGAATTATTAATGATGAATGAAGAATTGAAAAAAGCACGGAAAGCATTCGATGAAGGAAAATTTGCTGGTAAAAATGCAATTATTTCAATCAAAAATATTAGATTTTGTTATATTTATTATAAACTTCAAAAATATTTTTATTTATATTTTGTTTATTCATATAAAATTTTTAAGCAGAATAACTTTTATATTTACCTACCAAAATAGAAAATTATTTAATTTTACATTTTTATAATTGGATATTTTTAATAACTCAATCCAGTAGTCAAAAAATGTATGATGTATAATAATTATGAAAAATAATAACTATTTTATTGTTACAGGTAATGAAGTACCGAACAATGGTAATACTAGTATCACTAAATAATGAACAGCACTTCTTTTGTTCAATTTATATTTATTTGTATTATTTAATATGTACTTATACATTAATTAACATTGAACGCTTTACTTTTATAAATAACTTTTAAGCAATATACCATAATATTATTTTTTTTTTTGTATTAAAATTTTTTTTTTTTTTGGTAAAAAAAATGTATTCTAAATGATTTACTTAAATATTACAAAATAATGAGTTTTATGTAAAATGTAAACAACACTGTTTTAATAATATAACATGTTAAATTTACAACTTATTGTTTACTTGTTAAAATTTACCAATTTAAGTAATAACTTGTATAAAAATAAATTAGCTCAACACTAAGTACATCAGAAATTAAATGGTTTAAATTGTTGCACAATAATATAATGTAATGGGTTACATGGTACAAAACTAGAAATTATTGTAAATAATTTAATGTTATTAACTCTTTGGCAACAATAGGCACATCCTTATAACACATGTGTTATTAAAATTATTAATTTTTCTTTTGAGATATTAGTTGAAATAGTTCAAGCCTTCAAGGGTCTCTTTGTGTTAATTGGTTAATAAAATAACTATGAACCAAATGCATATTGTTTATTATTACCCAATGGTTAAATATGAAGGCCTTTTGTATTAAAAATTATTATCAGAATATTAAAATAATTCTATAAATATAGTAACAATACTACAATAACTTACAATATAATATAAAAAGTATTCCTTTTGGTTTCAGTCTACTATTGTTATCACTTCACTCTACTTAGAACAGGATTATCTTTAAAATAATTGGAAAGGTACATACTTAGGTAGGTATTTATGATTAACTGTATTATAATATATTTTATGTAATACAAATATTAAGATTAATATTATTAGGTTTTGGAAAAATATGGATTATTTTACTTTATTTGTGTACAATACATGTATTATAATATTGTCTGAAATCATATTAGCTTTATTTCTTTGTATATCGCATGTCTGATTTCTTTTGGGTTTTTTAAGAGGACGCCACACCCACTTGTGTTGTCCCTGTCTTACAAACGTGTAACATAGCAAATTGTAAGTTAACATTTTCAAAATAATCCATTTTACTCTATTATTTTTTAAATTTAGAGTGAACTGATCTCTTATAAAATGTAAAGGTAATATAATCTACAAACCTATGGTTTACACGATGATTTTATTGTTATTTTAATTTTAAAGCAAGTTATGATTATTTTAAAATGTACAAACTAAAGTGAATTTTTTTCAAAATCAAGAGTAAAAATTTTACTGTAATGTAATATTGTTATATCCTGAGAAAGTAAGTAAAACAAGGTTTTTGGTTTCCGTTATGTCCATAGGCGGAATTCCATTAAAATTTCAGGAAAAAGGCTAACATTTTTAACATCAATGTTAATACCAGTATACCACATAACTAAAAAGATTTCTGTTTTTAAGGGGGCTAAGACCCTCAAGTTCCAATTCCCCGATTTTCACCAATAGTTAAGTCTTAAGTGAATAAAAGTATCTAGTAGCTTAGTGCATTTTAAGTTTTAATGGCCATGATATTAATATTGTTAATTATGTACAGTAAATTTAAATAGTAAACTAAAAACAGTTTTCTATAATATTTTAAATTTACCTATACAATAGTTATTGTATACCTCTGTAAAATTTACTCACTTGTCGGCGGCACTGGCACTATCTACATTCTACATTTCTACGACTAATCAGCAAGCAAGCAGGCTGTATTCATAGATAATATAAGATATTATCTATATCTGTGAACCGTATACGTGTCTGTTATCAAAATTTAAAAAATTTGATTTTCGATTATTATTTAAAGTTTAACTTTAACTTCTAATTTCTATTCTACACTTCAGTCACAGATGGAATGAAATATTTTATCTATCTGTGGATTAACCAGTGACAGACGCCAGTCAGCAGCCAGTTCCCTGTAGTCCAGCTGGAATTCGGAAAGCGAATAATGCTACAATACCATATGGAGATATTCTAAATTTAATAATTGTTTTTCTTAGTAGTTAAATAATCGACCACAGTTTATAGTACGTATACGTGATACATAATGGAAAATTTATACCACCAGACGAATAGGTTGATATTAGAAACGCAAGAATTATTCCACAGATTGGAGAGTTCGAAATCCGAACTGGTCGAAGCAGATGTACAATCCAGAATATTAACCATTTCACAGTAATGAATCTAATATAATTGTTTTTGTTGTACGAAAACCGTTTACTAAACTGTACATTTTGTTTAGAAATTGTGAACACCTAGATATTCTCGTACACAAAGAACCCGTTTCTAGACGCAACAATGCCAAGCTACGTGTGGATCAACTCAAATACGACTACCAGCACTTGCAGGTTACTGCATTTTTTTACTAAACAATTTTTAATTTCTATCAGACTTAAAATGTATAAATATATATTAGTCAGCGCTAAGAACACATCAACAAAATCAGATGAGGAGATTGAGAGCTGAGCAGGAACGTGAAGAACTGCTAAATCGTCGGTTTACTAGAAATTCAGAGATGAATGATACAACAATATTAATCGATAGTTCCATACAACATCAAAATTCACTACAGGTACTTTTTATATTATAATTAAACATTAAGTTAAAATAAAGCATTTATTATTTACTTATTTATTTCAGGGAGCAAATCGTGGAGTTGATGATTTATTGGGATCTGGTATCAGTATACTACAAAGTTTGCGTGAACAACGTGATCGACTAACTAGCACACGTAATCGTTTGACTGGAATTTTTGGTTCGCTTAGGCTTTCTAATACAACAATGAAATACATTGAAAAGAGATTGAAAGAAGATAGGTATATACTATATGGAGGAATGGCCATCACAATTCTCATTATAATTATAGTAATGATATATTTCAGTTAATGATCATTGATCAAGTAAAATTAATACTTTGGTGAGTTATACCATAGACTATAATACTGTAATCTACCTAAAAATGTTATTTATATATATATTATAATATGTATCTAACCATACAGTTTAGTGTTACTATTGACTAAATTATTTTTGTACATAACTAAAATATTTTTTAACTTTTTTTTATTGGTAAGAAAAATGTGATGTTTATGAACTGTTATCATTGACATATTAACTAAATAATTACTTGAATTGTCAAACAAATTATTTTCTGAGGGTACTTATGTCAGGAATAAACTTTATATTTTTTTTATAAGATTTTGAGCGGAACAATGAATGTATTGATTTAACAATGATGTCTATTTTTTTGTGTTTTAATGCGTTTCATAGTAAAAAAGAATGCTTCAATCTTCAACATTGAGAGTGGTTTCTGATAGCAAATTGTATCTAGTTGGTACTTTTGGGAGGTGGAAAATTCTTTAGTACTTTTCAAAATAATCAAAAAGAAACTTAGCAAAAAAATTAGTTAAAATAGAAATTTAAACACAAAACCAGTTTTTGACAAAATTAATTTTTTTTTTTTTTTTTTGTAATTAAATAGTAAACAACTGTAGAGACTTGACATGTTTACCAATATTCATAAATCTATTTATGAAACATGATATAATTTTCAAAATATTTGAACTCAGACTTCAGGACATTTGAAATTGTCAATTTTTTTCTAAAATGTTGATTGAAAATTGTTCACTTTGCTAAAAAATGTAAAACAGAGTTCCTCATAAGCTGTAAATACTTCAATAGAAAAAAAATTCCAGAGTAAATCCACACATATGGACTGACTGTCGGACTGTTAGTAGTAACAGTATTTACGACTGTTTTGTGTTTTGTGTTTGGTCAGACTAACAACTGATTATTAAATAATTATTTGTTTTGATTTAAAAATCTATTTTATTATACTTCAGTTAGTTTTTATATCAAAGTTATTGGTTTTATTTTTAAAAAAATTTAAATTAAATTACTTAAATACATGCGTATAACACATAACAAGATGGGCAACTGACAGGCCGCATCCAGCCTGCATACCTTTTTTATCTGGCCCGTGCTACATTTTCTAATATGAAATCAAATAAATCATCTTACAGATGAAACAATATGTCATCTACTTCATGTTACCACTTCTGAAATATAAGTTTATTTTTCTGCAGTCACACATCCTCAAAACTTAAATTAAACAAAATAAATGCTAATTATAAATAGTTATTTTTAAAGACCTTTTTTTGCTTTCTATGGTCTGGCTCGATAGATTTTATATTCATTTCAAAAATTGTCCCTCTAATTACTTTTAGTTTCCATCCCTGATATATAATACACTAAAATGTCATTGTCCAGAGGTAACCACGATAAAAAAAAGTCCGAGAAAATGTTTCTTAGCAGTATCTATATGTGCATACTGCCATACTAGCAGCATTGAGTTACATTATTTTTATTATAAGTCAATATATTATTACAAATGAAATAATAAATAAATAACGCGTAGTAATATTTTTTGTCACATAAGTGAAATTATTCAAAATTTCAAACATTCAAAACAATATTAATCCAACGGTCCGACAACAAACAAATGCGGCGTTTGCGACAAATCACAATAGATTATTAATATATTACTGAATGATTGAGAATTCAGATATACAGTTAATGTACTCAAGTTTTTGGATGCTTCATATTTCAATAGATAACACTCGTAAATGTTGCTGTATTGCTGTGTAGATTTCAGTAAAAATATAAAATTAACAATAGTGAAAGACGAGAGTGATTAGTTAATTGTTTCCATCGGCCATCCTAACCTAAATGGCTAAATATATCTTAGTTCACGCCGTTCAATGTTCATGGTTAAATGGTCCCCATTATAGTTTATAGTAGACCGTGATAAAAATAACACTATAATTATTATTTAACCATTACAAGTAATGACGTAAATAAGTAATCATGTAATATGAAAAATTATTTTAAATTGTATTAATAATATGAACACATGCTAACGTGGCGTCATTTGGAATAAAATCATGGGGTAGCACATTGGCGCAACTAACCAAAAATAATTCTGCAACATGTGAACTTAGTTTTTCAAGTACCTATGCAACAAATTCAAAATTGGTTGAGTGTATGAATGTTAGAGCTACAGTTTACTGACTTGTTTATTTCAAATATTGAGAGGCATGTTGCAAATAACATAAAAACAAAATGAGTGTGGGTTATTGAAATGTAGGTATACATTATTTAAGCACCCCCTAAAATGTAGGTCGAGTTGCGCCTTTGTGGTAGCAACAGTGGTAATCCAGATGGGAGGGGGAGGGCTCATGAGCTTTAGGCTAATGAAACCCTATCCCGTCTGCTCTCGTAATAGACTCTGTTTTTGTTGTACCACTATCTTTCCGCTTCGCTTAAAACTTAATAAGAGTGGTAAACAGCTGTCTGCAGATATTTTTTTTACTGAAACGCGTCAAAAGCAAAATCGGATTTTTACCGGAGTTGACAATATCAGAGGACTTGCGAATGGCTAGATATAGCGGATATACAATATACTCACTAGTTTCATTTAAATATATCAATTTTTTTTAAATCAAAATAAACATTTTTATACTTTAATGAACTGAAAACAATCGTTTAATGTTTGTATTATTATAATTTATTGCTAAGGACAAAGGTTACAAAAAATATATACACTTGTTATTTATTTATTTATTGTTACGAGAAATTCGCAATGATAATACTTACTATGGTGCACTTATTAATAAATAACGGGAAAGGAAAAATAAATGATGTAAAATCGTCACCTACGGCTGATTATTAGATATATTTATAGATCGTTATGAAATGTTTAGTTAGTTTAGTTAGTACCTAGTACATATAAACATTATAAATAAAATCTTCCAAACGCATCGCAATCATCATCAAATTATTGCTCGAACGGCATACCTTGATAGACCTTTCAGGCAGTCTCGGCTTTCGAAATAATAAATACTGGTCCACCAAGCAAGCTCATCCCCATTTTTTCATTTAATAATCAATATTTTCGAATTTTGATTTTTTGAAGTTTAAAATATACTTGAAGACTATATTTTCAAATTCATGAGATTGTTTGAAATACCTACTTAAGGAGTGCTCTGTAGAGACACAAGATTCTATTTTTCAATTAATGAGAACCCCCTTTTCAACTCTAAATGACTAAATTAATTAGCGGATGATTTTTCTGAAAACTTTGACGTACCTATTAAAATCAAAATTTGAACGAATAGTTTTTGAATATTTAACTTTGTGTAACCTAACCTAACACGTTTTTAATATTACCGAATAATTTTGATGGGTGAGGCGCCT
This sequence comes from Neotoxoptera formosana, assembly GCA_022818045.1. Lineage (NCBI taxonomy): Eukaryota > Metazoa > Arthropoda > Insecta > Hemiptera > Aphididae > Neotoxoptera > Neotoxoptera formosana. Next base: position 47,026,573 of record CM040633.1, read on the forward strand.
GAAACTCGACAAAAACGCAACACAACTCGCGTGATAGAAACCGGTGGTGGCCCCGCGGGGCCCGAATTTCACGTTTCCCGAATTGCCCGCCAGGGCGAACCGCTTCGCAGTCATCGCCGCCGCCACCGAGTACCAACGCGCTGCGTCAAGCCGTCACTCGTCCACCGTCGTTCGACCGTTCACCACGTCCGTTTCTCGTTCATTGTGGTTATTCGTTTGCGCGCGCTGTCGTCGTTACCACCTCCACTACCACGGCTCTGTTGTCGAGAAACACAACGATGATCTTCCCCCACCACAGCCCGTCGCACGAAATCGGTACCCGGCGGAGAAAACGTCAACCTTTTATTTTTTAATTCTCGCTCACGAAAAATTACTGCGGACCCCGAACGCGCGCGCGTTCTTTGCGTTTTTATCGTTTTTGTTATTATTATTTTTTTTTTCTGCCAAGTACGGTTGTCGACATTTTATTTTGTTAATTATTAAATGGTTGCTCTCACTCCGACGACGACTGTTTGCGGCACCGCACGTGACCATCTCATCTCTACGACGGCGGTGGTTGGTATGTATTTTATCGTCGTATAAATGATATATTATTATTATTATTATTATTATTATTCGTCTGCTGTCTCCCGCTCGACCGTTCAGAGGTCACGCTTGTGCTGGGACGGTGATTTCACGACGACGACGACGACGCCACCTCTCCGTCACGGACGGGATTGTTGATGGGTGTGTGTCTAGTGACATGCGTTTTATATTTGACAGACATGACTAGATCCACACTCATCCATGTTCCCGGGCCTGTTCGACGGTTGTGTTTAAAGACTTAGAGGTGAACATGGCGGAAGAGCCGCGCCAGCCAAGTCGGACCTTTTTGGCGCGCAACAAGTGTGCATCGTGCCAGCGTGACAAAGGGACGTGCGCGCGCACTCTCGGACTTGCGGTGGTACATTCTCGCACTGACACCGACCGCTGTAGTCGCCTCGATTGTTCGATGGGGTAAGACAAGACTAGTGGGACAACCCTTAACTCGTCACCAGTCTGTTTTCATCGTCTTTTAACCATTTATCTTGAAAATATTGTTACCCCCCGCTATTAACTGATATTTTTCTAACCTGTCATAACTCTTTTTATCCATTTATAAATGATCAATTAGAGACATTTTTTTAACATTTTACTTTATTTATTACCCAACTATGTATGTTCATGATTGTTTTTATACGATACCGCCCCAAATCATTATTCATTATTGGGAATTTCCAAAATAATTTATCAATGGTTGAAGTCAGTTTATAATAGATGATTGTGGATGTTATCATAACTTTAACAGCACAGAGTAATAATATTCATATAAGCTGACCATTATTCAACAAACAGTATCTGTAATAGTACCTAATGGTTTTTCGATTTTATTAAGAATTGTTTTTTTTGTTTTCATATACCCGCAATTGAATGTTGAAAATAGATTTATTATAAGCCTTCAGTGTAAGTTTCAATATCAAAAAATATTGATGTATAAAAAGTTTAATTTTGTTTAAAATGAGATTTTGTAGCTATAAAATGCCTAAAATCTAATTGGCTCATCTATAATACCTATTATCTAATAAAAATATAATTTTTTTTATAAGTCTGTTAAGGTATGCTTTAAAAAAACTTAATACAGCAATTTCTACTTATGATATCGTCCCGTGATATGTGAATTGTTGACAGCTCTAGTATACATTTAATGTATGTTTTTTTCTATTAATGGCAATTTATGAAAATTGTATTCACACTATTCACTAATATTAACTGAAAAATTATTTGTATGATTTTAATTTAATTAGTATTAAAATAATATAAATAAGAGTTTATTGATATTGTATACTTTTTTAATATTATATACACGTTTAAAATAAATGTTTATATTGTACAAATAACCATTGTAACTAAAAATATTGTTGCTGTTTAAATTATAAAAAGAAATTAGGTCTTGGAATTCAAATCAATAGTTCAGTGATCATAATTTATTAAGAGTTAAGATTTGTTTAAATGTGTAATGTTCTGTATATAATTAATCAAATCTAAAGTATGAAATTCAGTAATAAAACTACATTGCCATTAGTTTAGAATTGGAATCCTAAAAATGGGCCTCTAACCTATCCATATATTTATATATTTGATTACCAGATTTTAAATATTAAGCTTAGTGTTTATAACAAATGAAATGTTTTCCGATACATTTATATTTCTTATGGTACCTCTTATGTTTTTACCTTTTATTAATAGTTGATTTTTTCAACACGTTTTTGAAGTAGATCAACAACATGTCAATCTAACATAAATAATTATTGTAATTACTTATAAATTATAATGCATAGGTCCATAAATAGATGTTAAAGAATAAAGCCATCATTTAACCTAAAATGTACCATACTTGAGTACCTAGAGTCTACAGAGATATTTACTATATAGTTAAAATGAATTAAAATATAATTGATCAAATTCAAACACCACCATATTGAAGTAAACATAACTTATTAAACAAAAATTAATTTAGATACTTGATGTAAGTTGGTTGTTTAATAGTTTAAAAGCTTCAACAAAGATAATATCTGATAAATCTTTATTTTTTAAATGTATACAAAACAATATTTATAATCCCTAAGTACCTACTAGTGGTATTATGTTGTTATTTCAGAGTTTAATTGGAATTTGTTAATAGAAACTGTTATTTTATTGTTAGTGAAGAATATGAATATCATTAACTATACTCTTAAATCTCGAGTACCAGCCTAGTTTATAGTTAATTTTTCAAGGTTACCTATTATTGGGTCAGTCTGTCTGGTGAACCTTAAATTAATTTATTTCTTATCCTTATGTATTTTTTTTATCAAACCATTATCAATAGGTTTTTTTAACCCAATAATAAATTTCTTATCATGAATGCATGTTTCAAATATTTCGAAAACAAAAATTACTATTCTTATTTCAGATGATTTATTTTTATCAAAGGTATAAGTGGATCTAGGGGAGGGGGGGCTCAGCCTCCCAAATTTATTCCGAAACTACATAGGTAGTTATCAGAAAATAATCTGGGGCCCATCCAACTAAATTTATCAAGCTCCGCCTATGATCAAAGTGTAAATCATAATAATGCTACATAGAAATAAGTCATTATGGTTTTCATTTTTAGTAAGTGCTAAAATTATTTTTTATTCCCATGAAGCTCATAATATGTTATTGTCTGAACGACTACGTCCAATTTTTACGTCTGAAAAAACTTTGGTCGTGTGTAGGGTCAATTGGGGTTAATGTGTGTCTCGTAATGGGGAGGGTTGATTATTTTTTAACCGATAACATTATGCGGGCGGCACACGGCAACCGTACCGATGTTGATGCAATGGTGGTAAGGGAGGTGTTTATACGCTGGCTTGACTGGTACTCGATTCACGTAATCTGGTGTACACCCGCATCGGAAAAACGCTACTCGCACAGCCACGTTTTCCCCTTTACTTCCTAAACAATAAATAATTATCGCCACCCGCATGAGAATAAAAATCCCCTAAAAAAATTTTAAAAATTAGGACTTGTCACACATTCGATTTGCTTTTATATACCATTACGTCGTCATTACCCACTTTGGTCGAGGAATTGATTACAATTCGGATAATGTTGAATAGTATTATGTAGGTATGTTATTCTACATATGGGTTAAAAAAATATATAGTAGATATTCCAAGTACTATTAATATTCATAGGAGATACTGAGTACCGACAGTTTTTTTTTACACGTACGTCAAGGATATTTTTTTAACATTAATGTGATCTTTCTATTAAGAAATTGTTTGAAGTTTAAGTTGACGTTTATAAAGTAATTAGTGACATCTGTTCTTTTGTTTTCAGTGTAATCTATTTTACTATTTATTTGTCCACTTCTTTCAAAGGTGTTTCTCGTTTATTTTGTCTATGCACAGCCATTATTAATGAGATATTAGTTGTAGACTGCTTCGGTGTCTTTCGAGTGCTACCAAATAATATTAATATCAAATTTTCAAAAATTTCAATATTTTAATTTCTTGATACCTATAAAATTGTATTAGTACCGATTTCTGAACAGGTCAATAAATGTGCATGTAATTTATAATTTGCGTGTTTTCCTTTTGGTGCCGTTCTCGCAGTCACCTTTCATAGTAACTATATTATTGATTGTTAGTAATTAATGTTAGGCTTCTAAAACAAACAAATTTTGACAAGTAATGAGATATGTTTCTCGTAAAAGTAACGATTTAAAAAAATATATATTATTCTGTTCTAAATTAAATATAATTCGTGTTTTGAGTGTGTGTGTGTGTGTGTGTGTGTGTGTGTGCGTTTGATATAATTCTCGCGTTCGTCCCGTGCAGATGGAAGGAAAAAAACACAGGTATGATGGTGTTTCGTGTACCTACGATAAAATATTAATCGTCGACGCGGGGGAGCCATTTTGAATCGTTCCGTACACTACATAGGAAATACTCCAAGCGAGATGAGAAATTTTTCGTCAACCGTTGGCTTGGTTAGGTATAAAACCACCTATGGCGTCGGCGGAGCGGTGGTAGTCGTGGTACATGTGTGTAATCATTAGTGGCGACGGTTACAAAGGGCGTTTTTGTTTTCTTACTCTCTCGCTCTCTCTATACTCGGCATGTGTTTGTTTTCGGTTGTGCCGAGAAGAGACCATCGGCCGCGTAGAAAAGACGCACACGGACACGGCAAACACGGGCGAAAGAGAAAAGAGGCGGTAGACTCGGGCATGGCGGAGACGACCCGCGCGCCGCAGCGATGTCGAAAGGGGGGAAAAAGACGGCGGCGGCGGCAATTTTAGACAACCGAAATCGGTGGCGTTCGGGCCGAAGAGAGCGGTAGGGCGAAAACCGGTTTCCTCGTACGTACGTACGCGCGCGCGCGCACACACATTTTTTTACTCGGCCGCCACCTGGACGTGTGTGTGTGTGTGTGTGTGTGTGTGTGTGTGCGCGTCTTTCTCGTTTTCCGGTCGGCGGAGAAGGGGAGAGCTGACCCAGACAACTTATTCGCCTCCGTTGGCCCGGCGAGCGTCGCATCGGAATATATGAAAAAAAAAAAAAAAAGAGATATGTAATAATATAATAGGTATATATATATATAAAACGGTACACATTGTCCGAGACCGAAGAGAGAATATTACGTCGGCGGTATAACGTATATTATATATAGGTAACGATAATAATAATAATTATTACGGGCGGCGCGCGCCCCTTCTTTCTCCGCTCGACACCATATCGTCTGTTAAAATATTATGTGCTCGATAATAGTGTAAATAATGATATGTAGGTAATAATGTTTTCTCGTACGATCCAGCCGAACCGGGCAGGTTCCATTATTATTACACGGGCCCGGTAAAAATCGTAATAATATTATCACAATATCTCTGGTGAAACGATGAGACGGCGGACGAAACGCGACGACACTATAGGAATACTTTGCGTATAATTATTTATTTAAGTCGAGTACCTATGTATACATTTTAATATTGTTTACTTTCGCTCGCGTGTACGAGAAAATATGGGTTTTACGTGTTTTTGGTGGGGTTTTTTTTCTTATTCCCGGTCGTTATTCCCCCCACGATCATTATTATACTGCATTATTATTATTATTATTATTATTATTATTATTATTATTATTACCTACTGCGTGCGTATACGTTGGAAACAATATTTTAAACGCGGCGGCGGGTGAATTTGACGCTCGTGCCGCGCCGTATATCCATCTTCGACGAATTTATATCGGTTGCCGTTCAAAATATGCTTCTGCCACGTCAGACGACGACCAGTCTTTATTTCCTATTATATTTTATTATAATTCATAACTTATAACTACGGCGCAGGAGTTGTGGCGTTTGCAATTTTACGTGTGTTTTTTTTGTGGGATATTGTTACGTATTGCTAAGTAGGCTAGAAAGTAGTTTCAAGACACTGCAAATGATTTTTAAAATTTATAGTTTTGCATGATTTGTTATTTTTTAGTTTTAGGGGCATAATGTTCTGAATTACAACTTTTAGAGCATATTTGATAATATAATTGAAAAATGTGTAAATTAAAATATGGTTCACATATTAATTGAGATTAATCTAAATACTCGTATACTAATGTATGTGTATCTGGCATTCTAGTTTAATTTAGACCAAATGGTCTTTTTGAAGTTAACTTACGTCTTCTTCCATCAACTACAAACAATCTTCGAAAACACGGTCTGCAACGAAACGATAAAAGATATTTACCTACTGACTACTGGTACATACTATAATCACAAGAATAAATACAATAATATATTATTATCATTGATTACTGATTTTAGGTATAAGGTTGCCAAAAAGCAAATTTGTAAATCTGACTATATGAAAAATGTTAATGGTAAAAAGTATTTTCTAAGTTAAGTGGTTTATTTTATACAATTTTTTTAAATACCAATATTCTTAGTACCTAGTAAATTATTTTGAACCTAATAACTTTTTTCAAAATATTATTATTGGGAATTTTCAGACATGATTTTGACTACATGAGTGAATTTTAAATTATTTACTATCCATATAATTTTCATAATTTTTTTCATACTTTCAACTTTTATCAATTTTCTATTTCTAGATGTCAGTTCTCTATGTTACCTCTGATTATATAATCAATAATATCTTATTTATTTTTTCTTTAGTTAATCTTGTAATATTGTTTACTATCTTATATATAAAATTCTCTTGTCACAATGTTAGTTACCATACTCCTCCGAAACGGTTTGACCGATTTTTATGAAATTTTATATGCATATTGAGTAGGTCTGAGAATCGGCTACTATCTAAATTTGTATGCTGTGCGATAAGTGATTCAGGAGTTATGGCGAGTTTAAGTTATTTTGAGATTTACGATGGAAATATTTGTTTATAAATGGTTGCTATTGGTAACCATGGTTGCTATGTATTTGTTTATTTGTAACCAGGGACAACCCTATAAATAAATAGTACATAGAAACCATGGTTACCAATAGCAACCATTTATAAACAAATATTTCCATACTTTCGATTGATTTCGACTAACTAACCTAAGAGGCCATAATTCCGGAACCACATATCGCACAGTGTACAAACTTCACAGAAATCATCTACATATTAATCTTAATATGCCCTAAAATTTTTATCGAAATCAGTTCGGTGGATCTTGAGCTATAAAAAACTTAAAATTATAAAGAGGAAAGATTTGATTGTTTGTTTGTATTGAATAGGCTCCGAAACTACTGAACCGATTTAAATGAAATTTGGTACATAGATAGTTTATACACTGGGAAGGATATAGGCTACTTTTTAATACTAAAAAAGGCTGTAAGGGGTTGAAATAGAGATTGGTATGTATTTTGCCCTCAACGTAACACCATTATTAATTTTTTTTAATGGGCAACGAAGTGCACTTGATCAGCTAAATCGACCGCAGGTGGATTGCCTACCTGATAATTTACTACTGCTCGCATATATTATCCACGTTTCGATGCAGTGGATTGCCTACCTAGGTGGCTTAGATGTATGTAAATCACTTGAGGTTAATCTTAACATAATATATGGGCATATGATTCAGGCAACGCTGGAAGGGACAGCTAGGATAGGACAGCTATTATAGCTGACACTTCGTGTCACGAAGTGCACGGGATCGGCTAGTAATTTATATAAATTACCATTTAATAAAAAATGTTAAGTTGACTACACTTTAAGCTCATTATACATACGTGCCCCCCCTCCGCGCCACACTAAAAACCCCTAATCCGGGGTTGAACAGAGTGTATTATGTATTTAATTTTTTCGCTTCCTATGATTGATAATTGATACTACCAATTTATGGCAATAAACTAGATTCTGATTATTAACGCCTTCTCCAAAACTACAAAACTTAATAATATACATTTTGTCTTTAAATTATAAAATCCTTACTTCATATTCAAAATTCTGATGAGTTAAATTTTTCAAACAATTTGAGGAATACTGAATAAGGAAGTATTTAATTTCCATACTATAAATAGCCACATCTAATCAATTTTTAAAATAACTGAATAAAATGTAAAATCATTTCACTAGAATAAAATGACCGAATAAATATATTTGACCCGTTGATTATTATTCAACACATTAAATTTCATTAGTTATTTCAATCATAATTTATGTGTATTTATAAACATTTGCTTTGCTCATAGATAAAAACTGTTATGTAAATGTTTTATGTTTGTACAATCTTGTAGATATGTTTATAGTAGATTTAATTTTGGCAATCGCATAAAATACAAGGGCAGAAACGCTATTAATATAGACAGCTCATATTGCTGTTATTTGCTTTTCTAGTATTTATTCTAAATTCTAATGAACTATTTGTATTCAAAATATGTAGCATGGCGTACTATATAAATTACAATATCTTTTTAATTACTACATGATATCAATAATTAGTTTTTGAAAATTGGCGTATGTAAATTATATTTAATTATTTTGATGGTTTCACAAAGGCAATACTTTAAATGTATTAAATGTATAACAATGAAAATAAACGATTGTTTATTATTATTATTATTAAATAGTTATCAGTAAATAAAAACAAAAAAACTATAAGTCATTCCATATCTCCTTAGTAATGTTAGTATAGCCCCCCCACGAGTGATTCATATTTGTCGTCTAAATTTTGCTGTCGTTATTATATGTAATTAACTATTTATTGAAAGATTAAAATGTAAGAGCCATCTCTACAACTTCAACCTTACGACTGATCCTTCCATCGTAAATCTTTGGATTAAAACTTTATTCTTAGCTTTAATTTTATAAATCAAAAGTTATTAACTATAAACTATAATTATACAATAGAATTACATTTTACATTGAAAATATGTTATATACGAGTAGTGTTGGGTTAATTCCTTTTGAAAAGTAATAAAATTACGTTATAGGTACTACGTTACATTAAAATTTTTTATTTAAATTAATTACATTCGCGTTCCCATAACATTATTTTTATCACGTTACATTACTTTTTCATTTAAAAAATAGGGCGTTACAAATAATATTTCTATTTTTAAAAAGTTAATTACAAAATCAGTCTATAACAAGTATAATGGTATATTGTTTTATGTTGTACTTACATAATTTATTGTATAATAGGTTATAGGACGTATAACATTGATGTTGTTCATTGTTTGTGATATACACTTACAAAATGTTTAAGTAAGTATTATATGCCGTATTTAGATTAAAGACATAAGTGTATAATCGTATAACATTGAGGCAGGACAGGTATATCAGTTATATATGTCAAATAATACTAAATAGGTAGTAATATTTATTGTTATTTTAGAGTATAGACCAGTGGTGGGCAAACTTTTTTAATGGGGGGTCACATTGTTTAAGAAATTCTAGAGGAGGGCCAGAATTATAGAAAAAATACATTATGTGTTAAAGCATTGAATCATATAATATTATAAAAACATTACATCATTACACACAAATGTTACAAATTACCTTTTACCTTAAAATTTAAATAATAATTAATTTAACTTTTATTTGAAGGCCCCACCATGGTAGGTTTGTGAGACATATGGAATTGTTTTTGATCTTCCATAATATTTTCGAAAGCAGGTTCCATCTGTGACGAAGCAACTTTCAACAGTGCGAAAAGGTGTTCATCGCTATGAGGGTACGACCGCGCACAGTCCACGCCAATCCATTTATATATTTAAAACTATTTTCTTCGATCATTTTCAGAATATTTCGGGAATTTTTTTTATACTATACGGGCCATATACTATCCGTGTCGATGGACCCTCGGCGGGCCGGATTAAATTCTTTCGCGGGCCGGAGTTGGCCCGCGGGCCGTACTTTGCCCACCACTGGTATAGACTATAATATGTATATATTATATATAGTTTATTCATAAGTTAAAATTAATTTAAATTTAAATTAGAATTTTATTTTTAAATCTGAACTCTTTCATTTTCCTCTAATAACATTCATTTCTGGGATCTTTAACAATATTGTTAATTATTATCTAAAACTTTCGGAATCGTAAATGCATTTAATTGATTTTTATTTTTTCTCGAATATTCTAGCCATTAGGTTTTATCATAAATTCTACATTCATAACGACACAACTTGTTTTATAACGTGGAAATTAACGCGTTACAATTGCTTTAATTTAAATAAAATTACTACAGCGTTACTGAAAAAATAATTTCGTTACAGTAATTTTTAATTTGCATTGCGTTACTACCCAACACCGTGTCACCGTATACGAGTTACCTATAGTTACTTATATTACTTAAATTGGTCGTCTGTCAAGTATCTGTACGGACGCTAGTGCCGCGTATGTAAATGTATTGAGCCGCATTAGCTTCATAACTTTATAAAAAATAACATATCTATAAATAATAATTATTTTTATTAATAAACTTATGTTGTAATGTATAATATAAGACTACCATGAATATATATTTATTTCACAATATGACGTACATTGTATCAATTGTTATAAAAATATTCAACTTAAAATGCGCAGCATAGCAATTGGTATTTTTAAATAAATAATTAACATTTTTTAATTTACACATATTCTATGAAATATGAAGAAAATATAAAATTTATCACTTAAATAAATTATGAAAAGTGCACAACAACGATTCTAGGTATACGGCAAAACAATTTAGGCATATTTTAACTGTAGTGTATATTTATTGTAATATTACTCCATTTTATTTTTACCATAACTGTATCAGCAATTTATACAAAATAAAACTTGCTTATTAATTAGTATTAACCAGTTATTACTATGGTATATGCCTTATGGTAATCCAACTATAGTAAATTAACGATTTGCACAAATATTCAATTATTTGTTTATAACTCAGCACTGAGCGACTATTATATTATAATATATTACAATTATTGTTATAGTATCTGTTAAGTTAACAGTTTATTTGTTATAGACTATAGCCTATAGGTCCTATTAACTATGATATTGTCTATTAATTGATATTTGATGGCAATTTAAAACGGTAACCAACAAAATTAAAAGTCTTAAAATGTCTAGATCTAAACACTAGAAACCTATTAAAACATTACCGCAACAATACACAAACATAATACAAAATAATTGACTTTGCAGATTATAAAAAATAAATTGAATGCCGATTAATTTAGCTCTCATATATTACATAATAAAGTGACTTTTTCGTGTATAAACGTGATTTACAGTGATTTTTTTACACTTAACGTCTTAACGCACAATAACAATTAACTATCACAAAACATTTTTTTTTTTTATGTCTTGATAGTAAAACATTTTAAATACAATATTTTTATATGAGCGTGCTTTTGATTAGCAACTATTAAAAAACTTACGATTAGTAAATTGGGTTATAATACTTTCTTAGCGGGGCACAAGTATTTATTTCATAATCATAATGAAGGTGTATGTATTATTTTTCTATAAACCGTATAAGTTATTAACTATTAAGGATAGTAAAAAATATATTTATATTTGCTTGGATTGAAAATTTAACACTGCAACTAGCAACTATTAGTGCTTACTGCTTAATAATGGTAATTGTTTTGTTTTTTTTGGAAATAATTTTGCATCTCTAAAATCATATATATAAATTCGTATATTTCTCCAAAATAACCACAACACTTCACGTCATCACCTACCGCAGTTGGCCATATAGGTAGTTACTACTTGTCTGCAATCCAACTTATAACTATGTTATAAGTCTTATAAAGTTAGAAGTTATGTTAAAGTTTTACATAACTGTTATCAATTATCATTATATCATTGTGTGGTCGACTTTCAAACAGATATCATTTCTTTGAGATTTTAAGATCTTATGATTTCATAAATTTCGTAAATTATGTATAGGTTATTATTTGTTTACAAAATACAAAGTATATTTATTTTAAATTAATTGTATGTTCTATTTTGGTGCATAAAACGTTGTTATAATTTTCGTGGCATGAATAATGATAAAATTATAAAAAATTGATAGGTACGGACGTGAATATTACTTAGGTACATACGGCGGTTGATAAAATAATTAGTCATACACTCGCATATTACCATTACGCATTAGTATTCAGTCCAATCATCAAAAGATTGGTTCGCAGACTACATTATTATTAGTTATTACATATTACCTTTTGATCAATAGTGACGTGTAAATAAAGGGAGGTTAAGCCCCTTCAAATGAACATTCAACCATTTAATAATTTATATTTCAATGTAGGTACCAACATGTTAAAAGCCTATATTATTTTCCATCAAATTCGCATAATCTGTATAAAACTGTGTATAGTAAGTATGCACAGACATTAACGTACAGTTATACAAATATACCAAAAATAACTTTCATATTTTTTTACCAAAAAGATTAATATTTGTCAAAAAAAAATTTTTTTCTACTTATTTACACAATTCTTAATATTAAATATTGTATGTACCTGTATAATATTTAGTGTTGGTAATGAATTTTTGAAAAAATTTTAATTACTTTCACAAATCACAATGCAGCAATGCAACTGAAAGTCAAAACACAAAAGTATGTAGTGTTTATTCTTTTACACATATATTAGATTATATTATTAAGTACAAATTAATTACAAAATTCTAAATCTAATAAAAGATAAACATTATAGGATGGGAATATAGAATTAAAGTGTGTAGGTAGAGTAGTATATTATACTACCTACTAAAAAAAGTTGAACTTAGAAAAAATTCAAATTAATATTATTTCTGTTATGGGGTTTTTCCTGTGGCTTATTTTTCCAATACCGTCATTTATATTTATATATATTATAATACTTATTAATTTCATGTCTGTGTCTATTGTCGTATCTGAGTAACTGTGTAATGTGTATGTACTACCTATGTATACATCTGTCATTTGTTATTTAACTATTACTACCAAAAATAGTGGTTACATGATAAAAACATTTTTTATTTTGCATTAAACATAGATAGTTGAAATTGTATATTATTAGTGTGTATGTACTATGTGTCTATGTACTAATATTAAGTTGAATGGTTGTCAATTAAGGCAAACCGAATAATACGCTTTGCACAAATTGTATCCTTTCAAATAATTTCTTCGGCCCGTATGTAAGTTGTCCGTATTAATAATAATGTCGTCGCGTATAGATCGTTAAATAATTAAAAAAAAAAAACCAATTAAATCATAAAGGTTTCCGTGTCTAAAATAACATAACATTAATATCGTTCATCATCCATCAATATCGGTTCGAGAATGTTTTTGGCTCGTCTCTTGTAATATTTTTATTGTCTTCGATTTTGATTGCTCCATGATAATAATAATAATAATATATTATGTGGTAAAATAATATGTACCTACACATATCTTACTATATATACTGGCACGGAGACGGAGCACATATTATGTATATATATATATATGTGTGTGTGTGGCCCCGGAGGTGTGCATTTGTATGTGTGTCTGTGCGTGAAGTATATTTATATATAATATTATTATATCGTATACCATTTATATGGCAACGGTCTTGGCTGTAGGACGAAAGAATGTTATTTGCAGCTGTCCTTTATTCGACGGAGGGTTGTCGAGTTTCCCTTTTGGTGGTCATATAATAATAATAATAATAAAGAAACTATTTTTTTTCCTCTTCATTTCTTTCTTCTCGAGCCCGCGGTTCGCAGTGGGGGAGGGGTTGTAACCCAGAACCGGCCGTTTTGACGAGGGTTCTAATATATCGGTTTCCTTTTACTATATTACTATATTACTATATATACGTACGAGCACATTATTGTCTACCTGGACCTAAGAAACCTACTGAAAAATACCTACAATTCTGCCAACCTAATAAATATATTACGTTTGTGTTAACGTCAAAATACTCGGTCCGTCGAAAATCAAAGAAATATATACTACTGTAGAATATCTACTGTTTGGTGTTTCCATGTGCAAACGTATTATCTCCCATTTTTAATTGAATACAATTTCCCTATACCTGCATTTCCCTAATACGTTTTTATTTCTTTCATTTCACAATAATATATAATATAAATATTTATATAACAATAAGAATATAAATATAAATATAACAATAAGAGATGTTGAAATGTCTCCAAAAAGCAAAGCTTGTTAAGGACTGAGGAGACAGAGTTCTATATATTATACTAAAATCTATATTAAGTGGAATAAAATTATTCAATATTATAAAAATACAATGTATGAAATAAAAATGTCTATATATAAATTATTATTAATACAACAAATCTGAAATAAACTTATACATAAATAAACAATTTACTAAACATATATTATATACTTGGTATCGTGTAGAAACATTAATATACAAATTACAAAATAAATTTGACTGTAGTGTTAATATTTTTTTTTGTCACTGTTAAAATTATAAAAACTGAAAATGTTGATACTAAAACTATTATACATTCCAATACTAATATTTAAAGGATCTCTTTTTCCAAATTCTATAATACACTTCTTTAATCTAAAAACATTATTTTTAATTTGTCGGGTATGATATTTATGTGCAAAAAAAACTTCATTACACCACATAATGATATAAATTTATCAGAATTTCTTTTGCATAAAGTTGTTTTAGTGTTTTTAAATCATAATTCCTATATAGTATGTCGGTATCTGTTCTATATGGTTTATTAAATGCAATTTTTAACAAGGAATTAGAAATAGTTGTTTCTAACATTTTTAGATGTATTTCATAGGCACCACCCCGTGCAGATATTCCATAAGAGTAAACCGATTGTGCTAGGGCACAATATATATTTATATTTTATACTATCTATCTTTCGATTTTCGAATGTACAGATAACTATTTAATCTAAAAACAATTAATGTTTTTTGTACAAATGGCATATTAACTCAAATGGTTCATAGTTTTCTGTACACACAATTTCATAAAATTTTAATCCGACAGAATTCATACCTACTCTAGTAGTCCATTGGATATTTACATTGTTATAGTGTTAAGATAAACTATAAATTTAATTAACATATATTTTTATGATATTATATGCTATAAATATATTTACGATACTATTACTAAATAATACTTACGGTACTATGTATACTTATTACTTACATAATATAATAATTAATAATCATAGAATATAATATATAAAATCAATTGATATACTATTGTATATTATGTACAATTAAATAGAACAAAAAGAAAACTAAATTAATTCAAAGCGTGGACATATTTTTGGTTTCATACTTTCAATCAATCGTTAAAATCGAATTTTGTACCAGTAGTTAACTATAGTTATAATTTATAAGTATTTAAAGTTTTGATAAGCGGTGTTGAGTAGCAAATTATATTTTAAATAAATTGTAGTCCAAATAATTCATGAAAATATAAAAATGAAAATATACTGTGTATTGTCGTAATCTTAGCAGAATATTTTAAGGGTTTTGACATTGATAATAAATAATTTATAGAGCAATTGAAACTAATATAAACTAATAATTATAATAATTCCACTAAACACAAAATAATATTAATTCGAAGTATAAATGTCATACTACCTTTGGGAAAATTAATCCATTGGTGGTGGGAATTGATATTTGTATTTAGCTGAGTATTAATATTTTAAGTTTTAATAATTTTACATTCATCAAAAATATGTCAATACTCAATACTATTTCATTCTAATTTCAATATAATAACTTTCCTTAAACTTATATGAATGTAATATAATGCATTTTTACTTTTTAAGTATTAAATCTACATTTAGTGTAAAAAAAATTATTCTGTTAATCTGCATCTTGTTTTAATTCTTTTCTTTGTTTAAGTATATATCCTATTTATATCCTATTTATATTATGTAATATATTATATATTTTAACATTATACAAATGCTGAACTCAAACATTCCCAGTACAATTTAATGCTTATAAGTTATAAGTTATAAAGATGTGTAACCTATCATTATTATTATTAACACTGTCTAGTTGAAGTCTTAGTTATATCAATAAACGTGATTAGATTTCCGATTTGTATGGCTTTAAAATATTGTGGGTATCTATAAATATTGAATCTATTTTTGCGTTCTTTATATTTAGTTATTAGTTACATCCTAAAATAGTAAAATATATTAAATTACATCCACATTCCACGCCCTTAGGTATATATTATTTTTGTAAACATGCAATAAATTAAAAATAAATTGTATTTTACATTTAATTTATGCATATTATTAAACGATGTTGAGGGCTGTATCGTTGCGTTTGATATGTTTTATGTCAAGTCGTTAAGGGGTTTTTTTATAATTGTAGCAATGCATAAGTAAAAATTGTTTTACATGTAATTTTTATATTATATAAATAAATACCTACAGTGATAAATATGACTGACACTAGTGTAAATATAAAAAAAAATTGTTATTATAACATATAAGATGACATAAGCAGTTTCAACATTCTTTACAAATAATGGAATAAATGCCATAATCTATAAACTGATATTGTACCTGTGTAGGTAGGTACCTACTATAATAAATTTCTTAATGATAAAAAAAACAAAATTCGTTTTACTGGAATATTGAAACTTTATACAAAATTGCATAACAAGTCCTGGCGATTTAATGGCAATTGTATAAATAATTTGTCAACTCACTCATACCTACACAGTTGGTTTTTATCTAATTAATATTGCCCGTCTGTATCCGAATAATCGTCTAAACGAAAAATCACTTTCCATTTATTGTTTGTGCAGTAAAGCGGTGTACAATAATATGTGTAAGTAGGTAAAAACAACAAAGTAATATTTTTCCATTAATTCGTATTAAAAAATATAAGTATGTAATGATATTAAATATTGTTGATGTAGGTGCGATTATGTTCCATATATAGGTAATGAGCTACTGTAAGTCGTATACGTTATATATTGTTGTCAATATAAATGTACCTACTGGGGTTTTAAATGACAATATCATATTTCATAATTTGACCACAGCATAAAATATATTCGTAACTCAGGATTTCATCCATTGTTTTCTAACGATGCATTTTAAATCTTGACATTTAAAGCTGCTATTTTGTTTACTATGTATTCAAATTCTTATGTGACGTATACTTACCGACTGCCGATTAAAATATTAAATGTGACTAGAGATCGATTACACTGTTGAAAAACACAAACAACAAATCACCAAATTACCAAAGATTCTCCAGTGGCTAGCACGACGTACGGATTTATGGTTAAAACGAATATTTTTCTTACATCATTGATATATTATCTTGATCTTGAATTGTATTAAGTAAATTACATAAAAATGTCACACATTTTGAAAAACCGATGAGGTCTTGTCTACATTAACAATGTGTTGTGTAACGTGAGTATGGCTACTTGCAAGCTACAATGATACATAATATCATATTTTATACCATTTAACAATGTTATTATACATGGAAAACTTTATATATATATACCGCTATACCGCATAAATAATATGTAAAGTTAATGTATAATACAATAGTATATGATGTAGGTACCGCCTATAATGTATGTTATTATATTAATATGTAGAAATGACCTCATATTATTCATTAGTCAGTACTAGTGCATCAATTATAGTGTAAAAATGCGATTTTGTTGAAAATCGTTGTTGTGAATAGTTAACAAAGAATAATTTATTATAATTAGTGGAAAAAACCAAAATGTATTGTGTAACTTAACAATTTTGAGCCATTTCAGACATTTTAATAAGCGTGTTAATGCTGCAGCAACAATTACCATTACTGCAGGTACCTATATTAATTTAAAATGTAAATCATATAAATATAATTCTTACCTGTATGGCTGTATGGCTATATCGATTATCGGCCATTTAGTATTGTAAATATTGACAATTGACATATTATACAGAAATAATATAGTACATTGTACATTTCTATTTACTATTAATATTTATATACATACTACTATACAAGTATTCGACAAATAAGTAGCTAATACATTATTATTTTGGAATTTAGTTGTTAAAAACTGTGTGTGGTCCATATAGTTAACTTTAAGGATTTGTTGAATTTTTCGTTAAATAGTTGATGAAAAATAATAGTAAATCGTAAATATTTAACTGTATTCTGTACTTTTACAGATCATTTCTAAGCTAATTGTTGGAACATTTTATATATTATAAATTGTAATGTAAGATAATAATATATATTGTTAAAATGTTAAATTTTGTAATTTATAATTAATAAACAAAATTATAACAGAGGTAGTTTACTTGGAATTTTACGAACTATTCATTATTACTAATAATTTATTAGGAATATGAACATCACACGTTGTCAGCCCTGGATAGGCCAGTCGAGCATTCGAGATAATCTCGAATGGCCTCTAAAATGTTTAGCTGATAGGACTCGGAATACTCTTTGTTAATATAACATTAAAAAAGGTAATGCCTTAGTTCGTATTTCACCAACAAATGTGATAAGGTCATTATTATTTATTAATATTAAAATTTGGCCAATATGGGCCACTATAACAAATCACGGGCCGGTAGAAAAATATTTCACGAAGAGCCGAGACTATACCCAATCCGGCCCTGAGGCCTGAACGTTGTTTATATTATATAATATAATATTGTTCACGAACTTAATAAAAACAGTATTTATATTCATTTCTTTGAAACATTTAATGTAAACAAATCTATTGAGCAAGAGGCTTAACATTCATAGTCTATCTCGTTTTGTACATAATATTTTTTTATTTTACTTCAAAATGTTATTACGCTGATCTTTTGATGACACATCTTTATACGATGACGTTATAACATATAAGTTATAAATAATGGAAAATTATTGAGTTGTTTGTAAAAACGAATTTCCTGTGTAAGGTTCATCATAATGTAAATGTTTCCATTAACACTTTAATAAATACAAAATTATAATACTATATCTATATGCTTTTGGCGTTTGTGGTGTTACCAAGCAATTCGAATTGCACAGTGTACTATATAGATTGTACCTATATACGAATAATATTATATCAAAATACGATTATACAATTCACTAATTAAATATTAAACACATTTTGGTTTTTTCCACTAATTATAATAAAGCGAGTCGTAACTCGTGAGATTTATACCTACTCAACATTCGATTGTTGAAGTTTCGATTCTAATAGTAGTTAAAAGTAACACAATTCTTTATATGAAAATATACCTACTTATATGTATTTTAAAAGAAATCGGATGTCTTTATCTTAAATCTGTGTATTCTGTGTATATTGTAAATCATTGATTGTTTACGATTATACAGTGAACTCCAAACTGTTGTTTTGAATTTTGACTCGATCAATTAATTTCACTGTGAGGTCAAAATTTGAGATACATTTAATTTATTTAACAAATAAATAGCACTCATGGACGAAGTATGAAAACAAATTTAAATTATTGTCCCTTTGGTAAACTAACATATTATATATTATATTGTGACTGTGGTCTGTGACTCGTGTCGTTGTTAACATAATATAATATAATAATATATATATAATAACGTACCATGTATAAAATATATACGAGTATAAATTATATTATATTTTTATAAATTGTATGTGTTGTGTGTGTAAAAAAAAAAAAAAACAATTAACAGTCCAGACACTCGGAAATAAACGAACGCCATTGTACGCATTGTATTATGATTATTTATTATTATTTGAATTTTTATTATTATTATTATCTCTATGACATTATTATATACACTACAATACTACATATATTGTATTATATTATGTATACACAAGCAACTAGCTCGAGCATACAGCACAACGCCTACGGCACGGTTTCTCGTTGCGGCATTGATTCACAGCAAAAATCAGCAGAAAAAATTCAAAACGGATCTTCAAATCACGCTAGAAATGTGTCGTGCACATTTACACTGCAATGTAAAATTTGACTTATAAGCGAAAAAAAATTGTGACCAGACTTTAACACACGCGAATACGCGATAATATCTGTAGTTAAATCACGACGACGACGACGACGCATACCTACGTATAAATGTATAATATAATACGAGACAACGTATTATAACAACATAATAATATAATGTAATACAACGATATAATTTCGTAAGGCAAACGGCGTTATTATCCAACACAATATGAGAAGAAAAAATGTTTAACCGTTCGCCGGTTGAAAATGTTGCAGTTTGGACTTTATTATAATAATAATTTGTAGTTGTATTAGAACTATATAGACTTTAGAGTGTCATAAACAAATAATTTTAATAATAATTTAACTACCTACGCGAACGATCCCATGTCCGATGTCCATCACACCGAATATACAAAATAGTGACACAAGGCCGTCGCGTCGTACTCCAAAAAAAATGTTCTTTTTATCGAAGTCGTTCAATGCACGCGACAAAATATTTTTATTAAAACACGGGAACAGTAATAGTCGTAGTACCTACTATGAATGGCGATAGGTGGGAAAGTGCGACGCGACTCGAGCCGGATGAATAAATAGCCAGTCTATATACAAATAATGTAGATTTAATGACGTTTCGACTGCAGAGCCGAGACACATACTGCTAATACGAAAATAATACTGCATTACTCTACCTATATATCGATATAAATATATTATATATATATATATTGATATTATAATATGTCTTATGTACATGTCGCCACGTCGGCATAATATTATTATTTACGAGCATTATAGTTATAAGTTAGCCGCAAATAACGATACAGGAGACATCGTGATACACTGATACGTGAATGCAGCTAATATAATAATACTAAATATAAAATAATATACTTACGTTGTGTATAGGTTTTATCGGTGCCGATACATGACAATATGTGTCAGTGTCATCGTTATGACATTATTAAATCGTATGAAATATGTAGGTATGGTAAATACTAAATACTAAATAGTATTATTATACGACCACAGAATAGATGAAATTTCATCTATTCTGTGAGCCGTACATGTTTTCGCCCAAAATCGACTTTTTGGTTTTCACCAAAATGACCTTTTTTACCCAAATAAAGAAAAAACTGATTTGGTTTTCGTCCAAAGAAATATTATTTATAGTAAACGAAAAAACATTTTGGCTACCACTATATTTATTTTTATTGAATATGTGTTTATAGTCTATAGGTATCTACATAATATTTAAAAAACATAAGTTAAAAAAAAATAGTATAATATTAAAAACCAAACTATTTGTCAAAGTCATGTCGTAATGCAATGGTGTAAAACATATAAGTCAATGTAAATAATATATTATATAAAAACATAGAAAAGCGAATTTTAATTAAGCCACTTTTAGCTGGAATGTATTATGTTATTATTATTATTTTTTTGTTATTAGTGGACAGTGGTGACCAAAATGTTTTTTCGTTTATTATGAATAATATTTCTTTGAGCGACTGCACACTTTTGACTATTCATGCTGCAAGTATCGACACACCGCAGCTGGCGTTTGACCGAAACAAGTGGTCGTTTTGCTCGATCGGTGATAACTGATAAGTATAATATCTTCTAATCATTCCTTCTGTTATAATATTGTTTCACCTACATGTCAACCGTGCTGAACTACACTATGTTTATGATTTGTCAACTTAAAATTAACTGCCAAAATCGAAACAAATTAAAAACTAAAACAAATTATTAACTGCCATTGTGCATGCGTGGTGCGTAAAGGTATATACAATATACTCTATAGTTTATATATTATAATAATATGCTCGGTTAACGCCTACTCGGTAACATGGAAGAGTGTGGTACTGCAATCGACCATCGTATTGTACTATTTGTACATCCAAGTACATATTTAGTTGATTAGGTATCAAGTAACTAATAAATATATATATATTAGGTGGATCAGTGGGTGTATAAGTTACTTGAAGTTGCTTTTTTTTCTAATTTAAACCTAGGGTCAATTTGTCTGATATAGAAATTGGATTGAAGTGGTATCTGGGAAGAATAAGTGGTTTCCAGTTGTCTTTTGCCTTATATTATTACTTCTAATTTCTATATACATTTAACTATTTTAAAACCATGCTTGCTGTTTTGTTATTTTAGGTTCATTCTAAAATAATCTTGTACATTTTCCAGCAATTATATTTTTTCAAGGATTTATAGTAGTTTTTGTTTTTTGTGGTTTTGCATATAAATATAATTGTATAAGCCCTATGACTGATTAGTATAATAGTATAATTAGCACATAACGTAATGTAGGTAGGTACAACACTATATCTTGGTATTTTTTTAAGACTAATTTTATTATAACGACACCTGGCAGGACTAACGCATTCCAAAAATGTTTGGAAAACTTAATAGGTACCTACCACCTACGTATTTGGCATATTTTGTTAAACTAATAGGTAAACTAAAATATGTAGGCACTAGGCAAGGCACTACTGCAGTAAATATTGAAAATAATGGTTTATTTAGTTTATGCCTTTACAGGGTTAACAATTTAAGTCTTCCAAAATGTTCTCTTATAGATATAGACAATTTATATTAGTTTTTTTAATTTGAGTTAACTAACATTAATTATTTCAATTATGTTTCTGAAGAACATCATATTGTTTAACGGGACGCATGGAATATATAATTGCTCCAATGCTCCATAATTTTTTAATTTTCATAACGGTGGTAGCAATATTATTTGTCAATAAGATAGCTGATATGTAAATGATTTGTGCAATTATACATTTTTTTAGCAGCCAGCTCGAAATGACGAATCGGCGTCAATAATAGTTTGCTCTCAATATAATTTACATATTATTATATACACAAAACACAAGTACACAACATTCCGTTTTCTGAATATAATAGATTTTAAATTTTTATTTCGTATTGGTACCTAGACCATATTATATCTGTATAATATAATTTACAGCCGTACAAACAAAATCAAAAATTAAAGAATTCCAAACATTGCTCCTTTGATACCTTTTGGCTATTACCGTTTTGTGAAATGTATCACAGTTCAAAGTGGTCTACAAATTATAATATAATCGCGCATAAGCCTTATAAATGGCTATAATAAAAGTTTTAACGAAAAATCGGGAATACGAGTTATAGGTATTTCCAAGAAAAAACTGGAACAAATAAAATCAGTAAACATAATTTAAATTAACGGCAGATTATTACCTACCAAGCAAGTTTCATTTTAAACGACAATTATATTTTATTATTGACAAAAATAAGGAAATTTAGGTACATATTAATATATTATTATATTCAAATGCAAATGTAAATATTTAACTCAATCAACGTAAAATTCTCAAAATTATATACATTTTTACTAAAACGATTACAAAGAAAAAATGTAGGTATTGAATATTGATAATAGATAACACCATATTTAACCATAATATTATATTTGGCATATTACCTACCTACTCTGATATTTTTTATTTATAATTTGTCTTTAATTGTTTTTTTCAGAAAATAATAATAATGCTGTAGACGCTTGAAAGTATGGCTAAATATTTTGAATACCGTGGTATTATTTAAGTATCTACTTATAGCCAATTGACAGTTTCACATTTCCACATATAATTTCCACTCGATTATACATTCTTAGTAAGAAACTAAGAACTAAGAATGTATAACATGTATAAAAAAATAATACACGGTTAAATTAAATGTAAATTCTTAAAATTAAAAGTGTTTTAAAAACACATTATCAGAATATTAATTTTCCGTTTGATTTGTTCAAATTTTCAGAACTCAAAAAAACAATTACAAAACATATTTCAAAACATTTATTAAAATCATTAAACCATTTAATGATTTTAAGGTTTAATTTATACCTACAATTTTACCAATTTAAGTTAGAAAAAAGTATAAAATGTTAAGAATATTTACAAACTATTACAATAATTATTATTACTGTATTTTAATGTTTAAATTTATATTTAACTGTTTTTATGAACACACAAAGCTATCAATATTTTTGACTGCAGATTTATTTTATGTACTTAAATTGTTTATAGAATATAATATAAAGGAGAACTAAAAAATCACAAAAGTTTCATTTCCCTATAAACCTAATTAAATTAAATCCTTTAGCGTTAAAACATATATATATATATATGAATATAATAATATAAATACCCCGACACTTAAAACAATTCATTATTTTGTTTTGATAAAATAGTCATAGGTATTAACCATATTATTATATTATCCGTAGGGAATTGGGATTCTTAATTTTTATCTGAAGTAGTTTATGAATAATATAGCATGTAACTTGAGTGCAAATTTAGTAATTCTTCTTAAGTTCTAAAATGGTATAAACTCAAAGGTATATCAACAAATTAAATTTAACACCTTAGCTATTAAATTACCTACAGCGTATATTAACCACTTATATGAGTAGTATAATATTTATATTTTATAGTACCTACTTACTTATAGGCGCGCGTACACTAACTAAACATCTATATTGGCATATTGCTATTAAATCGATACCGTTAGAAGTATTGTTGGTAATTATTTAAAAATCATACATTCCTCTAGTGATTAAACTCGTAAATTATTATTAAAAAAAAGGTGATAATGCATATAGTTACATAATGAATTTAACAAAAAACACTACAGTAGTACAGTCTATATAAGATATTATATTCGCATTCGCGCGTGTATGTACCTATTTATCTGTCGAACGGAAACTTTTAAACATTTACCTACTCCAAAGTGGCAAAGTCTAACCCTACATCATCGAACATTTTCCCAAAGGGACGCTCCGCTGGGCGTGTGAATCAACGGTCCCTCCGACAAAAGTCGTATCGCACTCAATCGCACGCGTGTACATACTATATACTTGGGTGTTTTAAATGTTTAATACATAATTAATAATATTATTATACGACAACGATGTGGGACCCTCATTGCCAGGGTGTGTGTCCATCATCATACTATTCATATAGTAAAACTGCGCCCGCTTGTAGGGATCGTGCCAAAATCGATTATGCCTTAACCTCCGCGTGGATTAAAATGTGTTGTTCTATAAATAACAATCCTAATAACAATTTGTTCGGGGATGGCAATCGCAGGGCTTGTACTTACTACCTAGTAGCCCAATTCGATGGGCACACCGACTACCGAGACACTGAGTGTGTGGGTTGTATAGTTTGACATGTCTTACTATAACGTATACATGAAACGTTTCCACAAAATGCTGGTTTTACGACTTGAACTCGTTTTGAAACATCGTCTGTCCGCCAAACGATTCCTTGTGGCTTAGGAGTTGCAACGTATCAAAAATAATAAAATAATCTTCTTTTGTCACTCATTCACACTTCACGGTGATGTGAAGTAATAATAACTGTAAAGTTCGCGCGTTATTCTGCAACAGTTTGTTTCTCCTCGCGCAAATGTGTGTTGACACACAAAAATGGGCAGTGGGGTGCTCAACCGCCCTTGCACCATACGACACCGTCAAACCAACCATAGGTACTTACTTAATAATAATATGTTATGAGCAAAATTATAAAAATATATTATATTTATATTGTGCTTATGATGCAAGTTATTCGTATTATTACGGTTTTTCTTTTGTCCGCGGTGGTTGTTTCCCCCCCCCCCCCCTTCCAAGGTGCTTATAATAATATATAAAACTAAATATTATATTTATTATTATCCAACCCTCGACTCGTGTTTCCCGGTCATGCGGGGTTCTCAGCCCACAACGCGGTAACCAATAACCATCATAATATATTATACCCTTTGCGCATTTCTATATATATATACGCTGCACGACTGTCTGTATTGTTGTTGGTATAAATTTATTATTATAATGCGTTATATAAGCTCTCACGATGAGCTCGAGGAATCGCATCTTGAACAGTAACCACTGACCTGGTTTGCGGAATTCCATATAGCCGCGCAGGTATATAGGTAATATAATAAATAAACACGACACACGCAGAGAGAGAGAGAGAGAGAGAGAGAGAGAGAATGAGTGAGTGAGTGAGTGAGAGGTGAATAGAGAATTTTATTTTATTTTCGCATTCCCACCCGTGGAGAAAATTATAATCGCACGGTCAGAGCGCGTTTTGTGTACATCTATGTATTATACCAACCTACGGGTATATCCGGTATAGGTTCGGTATAATTACATTATGTACATTTATACATATTTACATTGTGCTTCTGCGCGGCAGAGTGGCACTGCGTGCAGACTATGAGAAACGACGTTCTTCCTCTGGCGATTTTCAAGTTAAAATGTAATATGTATAACAAGGTCCAAGAATAATCGGTCGCTTATTATAGTATGTATTATCATTGGCAGAATTCCGGGAATGGTTTTTGTTATAGGGCTTCTTGTGGCCCGAATATTCGAATGTAGACTAAAGAATAAGGTTCCCTAACTGGCATCGTCAATGCGTCGTGTAGTGTCTTTTGGTGTATAATGTAGGTACCTAAACACAATGCGTCGGTAAAAAAATGTTAGTAACACGTTACATTCAAGTTACATTATACATCTCATCTCGTCATCTCGAACTGCTACACAATGAATAGTGTGAAGGCACCTTAAATCTCCATACTTAGGTAGGTACAATAATTAATAACTGATAATAGTAATAATTATAACGTCGTGTATATACAATTTTTTGTAAATTTGAAAATGCTCATAACTTTATACTTAAAAATTAAAACATTAAAAAAATCCTACAAATCCTACATAATATTTTTACTTTTTAAAGTTATAATAGTTTATTTCACTCTAATATTCAAAATAACATAGTAAAATGGATCATTCTGAACATGCAATTTGCTATGTGTTGCATTATAGTAAAGCGGAGACAGCGCATGCAGATATGACGGACTCTTATAAATTATAATAACGATTAACAACTATAGCCCTTGCGATAACCAAAACAATATTTGAACACTAAATAATTATCAGTCTGTGTGTATATTATATTGTGTAGGTATATAATATTGTAATATTAATGTAAGTACCTATTTCAAAAAGCGCGGGACCCGGAGCAAAGGCCCACTTCGTCGTGCCCGAGGGACGACCCTGTACTGACTTCACATGGCCAATATGAACAGCTTCGGTAACTTTTAACTAAGTTTATTATGTAACGTCATGAATTCATGAGTGATGCGACTTTGGTGCACGACACGAATACGCGAACCTCGAACACGACTCGTGAGTTCCGTTTGGATTTCTGCAAATATGTAGTATTAAACTGACGTCAAGTCGGCATTTTGTCGGCACAGGTACATATTATTATTATTATTACTGTCCCCGTGGCCTATGGGCGTCGGGCGATGGGTCGGTGGATCGTGTTGTTATTCTTTTTTCGATTTTCGGGCAACGATCGAAACACAATGTTTACGTGTTGCAATAATCGTTGACTGTTGATATATAATTATTATATATATATATATATATCATAAATTGTTATTATTTTAATATGTTTTGTTAGTACGACGCAGCGCTGGTCGGCGTGCCACAAAAATATAATTTCCGTTTTAATGTCTTCGTGGGGTCACACGATCGAATGAACTTCTAAACGTTGTAGACCAAATATCGCAACGTTGCATAAAATTCACATTTTTATCAATCGTTATTGTTTACGTATACGCATGCAAAAGCAATCGAATGACACGTTTTTAAGACAACAAAAAAAAATATTTTAGCTGATGGTCCGTTTAGTTATTATAAAAATTGTCTCTTTGTGTAATCTGTTCCCGAATCGTTACGGTGTAGACTACACAACCTGCGTGCACGTTGAATTGCGTCGTCGACGGCGTAATTATTCGTTTCAATACATTTTTTAGTATTTTACAGTCATTATTCCGGATAATAATTGTGGACCAATAATATTTTAAAGATTATTTGATAATAATATTACATTGACTATTATTATTGTACGACGGTTATGTTTTAAAATTGAAAATTAGTTTTGTTCTATCCAAACGGCTAACAATAGGTGGAAAAGGTTAACATTTACCAAATGCGATTGATCTATACTTAAATTGTAAATTAAGAAACATAACTGTCTTAAAATCAGTAAAGTTTACGTTTCAAGCACCTCCAAAAAATATTTTTTAATTATAACGAATTAACTAACATCGGTATTCTTTATTTAAATATCTATTTTTGTCCAAATTGAACTTAAAAAGTCTATAAAAACAACTGTGTAAATATTCTTTTATTTTTTTTTACACTACCAACTACTTAGGCGAAACCTTGTTTTAAATTTTTAAGATTTCTAACTCAACAATAAACAATTTTTATTAATCGATTTTTTAAGAAAACTGAAAGTTTCTTGTGCTTACAATTAACTAAAAAAGTGTCAAAATAGTTTAATTGTAAATTTTTCTTGATTTTATCGTATTTTTTTGAAATTCTAACTTTAGTTGCCTGTTAAAAACTATTGTAGAATTACGTTCAACTTTTTTTTATAAGCGGGCACATTAGTTAAGTACAATGTCAAAAAATTAAAGAAAATAATAAGATGAGCCTAAATACTTAGATATCTGTGATATGACGGAAGAATGTCAATATTGATATTCTTTGTCTTTTAAAAATTAAAAGGGGATCTGCAAATGTTTGTTGTTGCCACAGAAAATATGAATGCCCTGGACATGATGCGTATCTAAAAGAATTAAAAGATAATTGTACGGTTATGGTGAAATTAATAAATATTTCCACAAAATATCAAAGTTTAAAATAGTTTATTTGCACTCCCTTCTTTAACGCTCAGAATGCTGTTATAAACTCAGGTGACGGCATTTAATCCAATCATCTATGAGAATTGTTAGTCAAGTATAAGTCAAGAGTAAAAAAAAATATTGAAGGGGGTTGGCGAGCGAAACGAGCAGGGTGCAGAATCCCCTAGTTCTAATCATAATGTTAAAATTAATAAAATGCAATAGAATAATTATGAAACAATATTTTTACTATATAATTTTTATTTAGCAAATACAACAAATATTTGGTTTATGAAAAATAGATACTTTGTTGTTCTTGTTTCCACTTAGTATACATGTTTTTGGGAATTTTATTCATACTATTTAATTTTTCAATAAAACTGTTTCTTAACTGATCGTCTACCAATTGGGTATTCATTAAAGTCTTAAGAAATGTACCAATAAAATATTTGTTTCTGAAAACACATGCTTCTAAGACAACCCGCATTACTTGACCGGTTGATTTGAATGATTCAAGAACTTTGACAACGTCTGCTTCATGACGGTTCTGAAATATAGTATAAAAAGATTCAATATTATTATTTACTTCATTAGCATGATGAACAAATCATTTCTATGCTCTATATATAATACACATCGATTATCTACCATAATATAAGATAACGAACATTGAAACATTCAATCAACAAATGGGTGATTGATATTATAGATTAGCAATTGATTTTAAATTATTTTAATTGATATTTAGTCATGGACTGTGGTATACACACATTTTTCTTTTAAGTCAAAACTTTACAGAAACATTTTATTTTATTATTATTGCTTAACCTAACCTTAACAATTAGATTACTTATTTCAATAAGTTATTGATACAGAATATTTGGGTAGTAAAATACATATTTCTTCAAAATTATATTCATACTTTGGTATTGGATTAACATTAACATAATTTATTGTTCATGACATAGTATTAAATAAATAATTAGCTATGATTTTGTTTACCTGACAATCATCATAATTCTTAAACAGACCCATGTAATCTTCTCCATGATTTATTTTGATTAGTTGGGCCTGAGCCTTTTTGACATAATCAAACTGTACATATCCACAAGATTCTGTTAGTTTAGGTTGCTGGAAAATTATAACATATTAATATAAACACACTAGATATAATCGAACTTACTTATTATTTATGTAATAATTACAGTATTAATATGGGCTGCTAAAGCGGCAGGTAAGTCGATGGGTAATAGTTCGGTGAGCAAAGAGTAAAATACTTTAGCAGTATCTACATTTGGTTTATATGAACTGTACCATCTGCTGTATTCTGACCAAAGACCAATTTCCAAACAACATTGACGAAAAATTAATAAAGCAGCCTTTTGCATAAAGAAACTTTTGTCTGTAGTCGATTTGGACAATGTCTGGTTGAAAAATTCTTCTAATTTTACTGCAATTAAGTAAAATATTTATAAATAATTTTTGCAATATAAATATGTAAAAAGAAAACAAATACATTTTAACATATGACATAGATGAGATTTTGTTTTAACATAAGTAGAAATTAAAGACAGTATCAATTTCCAATTGGCTTTTTCTGCATGGTGTGTTAGGACATTTTGAATCAATGCATATATAACATCTTCATCAATTTCGTCCAAAAACTGAAATAATATGAATCATAAAAATTGATTAATAAATGAAATTACTAATTTTTATGGCAGATTAAAAGTAATAAAAAGTACCATTTTAAGCAAATTGTACATAGAATCTGGAGTTTTATACAATCTATATTGTTCATATGCAATATTCAAATGAAAATCAACATCAGCTATAAGCATGTTTTTTAACATTATTTTGAATATTTTTTGAATTGTTGATTTTGTTACAAATGGTGAACATTTAAGGTTTTTCAAATAGACCCATCCATCATAATTTTTTATGATTATTAGGCTTGACTGTTAAATATGTAGAAATAAATCTATAAATATAAATTAATATTATTAAACATTGATGCAAAGCTGTATCTAGATCCTCCCCTCAATATTTTATGGATATAAAATCTTTTTTGTTCATTATAAGAACAATTTTAAAACATTTATACTTTTTTTACCACCCTCGCCCACCAAAAAAAATTGTCTAGATACGGCCTTGTATTGATGTATAATGTATATTGTACACTAAATCAGTACTTTAACTAAAAACAGTTGAATAATTTGTATGTGTTGATGAAATTTATGATTAGGTTCTCCAGACAATAAAATTAAAAGACTTCCCAATAAGTCTGTCAAAATGTCTTGACATAACTTTTCCTCAGATTCAGACATGCGCAGCAGAGTTTTCACAATATGATCAGGATCCCACTTATAACTGAAACAAATTAATATAGCACTAGTAAAGTAAAAATATCTTGTAAATATTTAAATATTCTACTGACCGTGTGATAAATACTGTAAAGTCAATAATTTGTTTTGTATGTAGTTGCCAAATTATTTCAATGGAATATTTATTCTCCTGAAATAATAGTATTAAAGATATTGTAATAGTTCAAAAACAGAAAAATATATTGTTGATAAATCTAAAATGTACCTGTAGCTCCAAAATAGTCTTTAGTAAATTTGAATTAATATCTTCAGATAATACATTGATTAAATAGTCTAAAGTACTTCTATCTTTTTCATTTAACACCATACTCATGTCTTTATTTCTTATAAATAGTGCATTTAATTCTTCTGCCTTCTTAAACAAAAACATTTTGGAACCTAAAATAAGTACCTATTATTTAATAATAAAATACAAATTTATCCATTGAAATATTGATCAGTATTTAAGTATAAAAAATATTTTAATTTAATTTGTTAAAATGAATCATTAGGAAGTGTTTTTTTTCTTCATAAATGTATAATTAGTTCAAATTATTAGCTAATGCCTATAGTTTTAAATGTTTTAATGGTTACATATTTGTATGAATCTATAAAGATAAGCTCTCTAGATTAATACAAAAAAATAAATCAATGATTAAATGGTTAAATTAAATAAAATTTTCTTTAATTTTTTGATAGCATTTAATTGAGCAAAATGTATTGACTATTATTAATAAAATAGAATTGTTTGATAATACAAATGATAAATTCACAATGAATAACAGTCAAGAGTAATTTCTGCACCTGTTTCTAACTTTCCAAGTTATAATGTTTAACACTGAAAACCCTAAAAACAAAATATGTTGATAGCTGATTAAAAAATAAATAGTTATGAGATTTTTAATCAAGTTTACTATACTCGTTACTTGTATGTTAGCAAAGTAATAAAAAATATGATACCCATATTTTCATTTAGTTATCAATACATTTACGAGTCTATATGCTTATAACATCAATGAATATGACGACATCATAAGTAAATTAAGACACATTTAGACAATTAAGGAACATTTATTTCTTCTAAGAAAATTTTTAATAATGATTGATGAAATAATAATAAGAAGCATGTTGAACTATAAACTCCATATGCCATATCAACAAATATGATGAATTGAAGTTAAATATATATGAATGTTCTATGTTCATTAGAAGTATATAAAACTTAATATTAAAACATAAGTATTGTGCGTATAAAACTATTTTTAATTATTTAGTAGTATTCAATATTTCAATACTTATGATGAAATAACATGTGTATTATATAATATTAGTAATGCTTAGAGAAATAATGTACTATAATGTTTGAATTATGTATATAGGGTGATTCACTAAGCATGCTCACCCTTTTTTTCTTCAATAATGCATATAGTCTCAAATTTGGATTGACGTTCAGTTAATTTCAAAACTTGTTTTTTTACTACGAGCATTGAAGAGAAACCAATTTTACAAAGATATGAGATGAGTTGTAAAAGTTAATAAAAATAACAATGCTTTTGGATATTTATTTTTAATTTTTATCCAAAACACATCCAATTTTAATTTAGTGAATTCCATTTTCAATATTTCATTGCACAATAATTTTATCAAAGGATCTTTTTCGTTGTTACTTAAGGTTATATTATAGGCATTGTACATTAGTACTTGAGCGTCGTACATTGTAAAGATTAATATTATTATAAGTAATATTATTTTCAATTTCTTTATATTTATCTATTAACTGTTTCAAACACAATACAAATATTTATTTATTTACTCTCCGTAGAATTAGCTGGACAGAGTATAGTTCTATTTTTATTTAAATTTTACTTTATATATTAGCTTTTTTTGTAATCTTTTTCTGGTCCTATTTCCTCTTATGATTGTATTTACTGGAGGTGTTTGCATTCACTAAAATTATTGTTTAAATTAATTATTCGATTTAAGTGTAATTTGTTTTTTATAAATGTTTAATTGTTAACTAAATTAAATGTTAATACATATTAATAATTACTAGTGCAATCATAATATTTCTAGTTTCAGATAAACAGCCATTTAGTTATCTTATTTTGTAGGTAAATTGTGGTTAGTTGTGTGATTGAGTTATTATTATGTAAACATGAGGTAATTGATATTGTCATATTAGGTATTATAAGTAGGTAATACTCCTTATATCTACTAGCTATTCACTAAATATTTGTTTTTATAAAAATTGCAAAGAGGAGCAGCAAAATTAAAAACTTATTAGTATTTAAAATTAACAGCAGTGAAAAATATATTATTTATTTATAACTCATTAATTTATTACTTATGTTAATTTTTTACTCAGTGTATGAATAGCATATAATCTAAAACAATTTTGTCAAATTTGTGTTTGTCAACTGAAATTACTGGTCTTATTGAATGCAAATCATTTTTGTTTTTCTATATGATATACCTACATTGGAGTATTGAGACACTCAATGAAATTATTTTATCTGTACATTATAGTTATTAAAATATTACTAATATTATATACATATAGACATATAATATGTTTAGCAATGTTATGTTATTTTCTATGCACTACACAGATGACAACATAAAACAATAAATATCACTAATAATTTACAGTAGGTAAAAAGGATAGTAAAGTTACCTACTATTGAGTAAATTACTTTAAAAAAACTAAGTTGCATTACAAAAACTATTTGGCTAAAAACAGTTTTTGTTAACAGAATTGGTATGAATATTACTAGCTATTATACAAAGTTACTTTTTAAATAATTAACGTAGTTACTAATTACTCTTGGTTACTTAAATAAATAAATAATAAAATTACCTTAATGTTACTCAAAAAAGTAACAAGGTAGGTATGTTACAAACTAATACTGGTATGTGTTTGACTGTTACATTTCCACGGATCTTCTCCAAAGATATAAATGTGTAATAATATACTATACCTATACTGTTAACTAATATATACTATCGTAATATTAGGTTAAGTTATCCTTAATAGATATTACCTTTAATATTGGTTATCAAAGTTAAAGGTAAAAACCATATATTTTGTATTTAATTCTTGGTTCCATAAAATTATTGAACGAGTATTTGACAGTTAAAAGTGTTAAAAGTTAAAAGTTAAAAATAATTATGTTTTCTTTTTTACAATTATTTACAAACAAGAATTACAAAAAAGTCGACTTTTCGTATGTTTATATTGGTGTTAAATAAATCGTTAATAAAAACAAACATAATCAACATTTAAAAAGTTATAAAGGAAGAAAATGATAACAAGCACGCCGGAAATGATAACACATATCTTATCTTTTTGAAACCTAACTGCCGACTTTATACTTCATACTTCATAGTATAGTATAGTAAGTACTAACTACGAAGTAGTAACCTTCATAATACTTTAAGAAATCGTTGAACTGCCCAACTCAGACAAGTCGAGCATCGACCACCGAAAACCGGAGTATAACTTTGAAACATAATATCTTTTTTTTGTTTTTACCTGGTGTAAAGGTAGATACAAATGTACAATTCATAATGTTTAGATATAACCATAGGCGCGATTTGGACAATTGTACTGGGAGGGCTAAAATTATATAAGTTGCACAGACTCACAAGTGCACTGTCCCGCACCCCCTATAGGTTTTTTTTAACATATGTTTGTAATTTTGTATAATTACTGATTTTTAATTTGGCTACAAAATTCCATAATTCAATTTTTTTTAATTCGACCATTTTTTAGGTACTGATTATACATTTATGTGTTTATATAATAATTCGATTTTTTGGTTACAGTATGAAATACATATGAGAAACATTCAAACACCGTTTTAAATATTCAATCCTAAGCTATACAAATTGAACATTTTTGTATAATTTTTTAACTACAAAAAATTATTTACGTGATTTTGATAAATTTTGTCAAAATTTGAACTTTAATTTATGTTTTAAAAAAAAACTATCCCTAACATGTATCTTAAATATTTTTTAACTGCTATTATAACAACTTATATAAA
This sequence comes from Neotoxoptera formosana, assembly GCA_022818045.1. Lineage (NCBI taxonomy): Eukaryota > Metazoa > Arthropoda > Insecta > Hemiptera > Aphididae > Neotoxoptera > Neotoxoptera formosana. The sequence continues at coordinate 47,061,710 of CM040633.1, forward strand.
AAACCTTATATTCAATTTTCAACTTTTTTGACTCAACAAAATATTTTTTATTGATATTTACAGAAAAAAAAGATTGTTAATTTCATAGGCCTATAAATAACTCAAAAAGAGTCAACATATTTTGAAAATGTTATGATGTATAGAAAATGCTAAAATAAACATTCGGTTTTTGTAACGCATTTGAAAACTAGTTAGAATTTTTTTTTTCCATTAGTACAAGTTTGTTTATTTCCCTTCTAGAAAAGATGCTAATTTAAAAATCAAAGAATTTTTACTGCATCAAAAGGCGTTAACACACTAAAAAAAAAAAATCTATAAAACTGAGGGACTAAGTTAGTAAGCCCTCCCTATTCTCACCAAATTGCATCTAAACAGTTATAATTTAAAACTTTTAAAGCTCTAATGAAATAAGGATGTTGGCTTTTGCATTTTTTTTTCTCTCAATCACATACAATGCTAAAACATTTGTTTCAAACTGCATTGATTGAGAATTTATACATTTTATTTTGTATTTTCTGATATTTTTAGGTTTAAGAAAATGTATTTTTTTTTAAATTTTCAATATTTTTGTAAATTTTATAAATTGTTGTTCTTATTTTTAATGCTTCAAATTTTTTTTTTACATTTAAAAATATTTGGTTTATTAATAATATTATTGAAGATTTTTGTTGTCATTAGATGTACCGCGTACGGGTATACTTTACACATTACACATGCTATTACAGACATACGCTTATCGAATATTATATTTATATTATATTGTATCATACTATCCCAATAAGTTATTTTTTATAATATTATATCTTGTAACCAGAGCCGTCTCAAAATTGTCGATACCAGGGGCAAATTAATTGTGGGCCTCTAAATCATCACGATATAATAAAATAAAATAGTTACAGCCTTACAGGGATTTGCAAAATATTAGCAAAATTGGCCAACCAGTCATTATCAGAGTCAACTCAGGGTGTCGGTCATCGATATTTTAATGTAATTTATAGTTTTCGCCGTTTTCAGCATTAAAATAATAACTGCACTAGTGCACTCTGGCAACTATATTAGCCGTACGACACTAAACAATTTTTAAAGGAATTTAAATGAATAAGTAATAATGGAAATATTTAAAATGCAATAATTGTCCATGAGTAACAAATAAGTAATAATTATAACCACCCAACTCTGCTATGCCACGTCGGTACTTGGAATAACGAATTTCTACGAATAAATGTGGATATTATTTCCATTAATCTCTGCACTCCGAAACCTCAAAAATAATAAATGTAAATTGTTATCAATTAAGATAGGTAACTTAAAACGAAGTCTGTTTATTGTAGTATAATTAATAATTAATTAATATAAACAGAAACGAAATACAAACATACATACATGATACATACATACGTATATTGTCTTATTGAAATTTCATAAAGAAAATGATTTCAGCAATGATAGGTTCTATTATGACGGATTGTAACACGATTGCGCCCGGCTTACCTTTTTCTATTCAAAAAAGGCAACACGATTGCGCTCCAATATATTATAATTATTATATATATATATTTGTCCCGTATATGTATATGTTATATATATATATATATACTCTAACAATTTTCTAGTACACTATTTAAAAATAATTTTCCTTCCCAATTTTACAGGGTTAGGACTGACAACAAAATTAAATTTTTTGCTTGGTTAAAAATTTCAAATTACATTTTTTTTTTAATAATAATAATTAGAAATAATTTCTAATTGTAGGCTTGGTTAAAAATGTAATTCGAAATTTTTAACTAAGCCAAAAATTTAATTTTGTTGTCAGTTCTAACCCTGTAAAATTGGGAAGGAAAATTAGTTTTAAATAGTGTACTAGAAAATTGTTAGAGTATATAATATAATTAATATTATATATATAACATAAACGGGACAAATATATATAATTATACATATATATAATATATTGGAGCGCAATCGTGTTGCATTTTATGCAGGTAAAAAAGGTAAGACGCACGATAGTGCTAATTGGTCGAGCGCAATCATGTTGTCTTTTTTGAATGGAAAAAGGTAAGCCGGCGCAATCGTGTTGCACTGATTATGACGGGTAACGCCGAGTTATATAAATCATAACAATTATTTTTCGACCAACACACAAGTACGGGTATTTATTGATTCCGCCGAAACTACCTGCTTAGGAAAAAGGTTTATATCGACTCCGCCGGCTACTGTTTATAATATCTACATATTGATTCCGTCGGCTACTGTTTGTAATATCTACATATTGATTCCGCTGGATCTTGTATGTAATTTTAAAATGTATAGTCTATTTAGTATAATTTAGACAATTGTATAGTTATAAATTATAATATTATAGTATTTAATTAATATTATGTATACGTGAATATATTGTAAAATGTACAGGTAGTCAAAATTGTATAAAATGATAATAATTATTGTATAATTCAAAATTAAAATGCATTAAAAACATTTATTTGACAAAATATCAAAAATAGTGCTTTTAACGAAAAAAAAAACAATGCACTTATTGAAAATGTCTAAGTTCACTTATTGACTGGGTCCAAATATTACTAAAAGTAGTTATAAACTTTAATTTTGAATTATATAATTATAATCATTTCATACAATATACACTATACATTTAACAATATATTGATATATTATACATATTAATTAAATACAAATATTATAATTTATAATTATATATATATATATTCTCCAAATTATATTAAATAGACTATACATTTAAAAATGCATATACCAGGGGTGGCCATACATATTAATTAAATACAAATATTATAATTTATAATTATATATATATATTCTCCGAATTATATTAAATAGACTATACATTTTAAAATGCATATACCAGGGGTGGCCAAACTGCGGCTCGCGTCATAGACTTACGTGGCTCCCATCTTATCGTAAACATAGGCGTGAGCAGACTTTTTTCGCAGGGGATGCCAATATTTTTAAAAATACCTAACCCAATACAAAAAAAATCACTCTCCAATAACTCTGTATATTATAAATAAAAAGGTGATGATCAAAATACATGATTTATAATGTATCGAATCCGGAATCATCACAAATATATATATATTATATATATATATAATACATAAAGCTTTTAATTATTACTGTACATAACTGTACTAACATTACTGTATTATATTCGCAATCTATTGGTATTAGATATCATCTCAATTCTAAACATTTTTGTAAGTAAAAATAAAAATATTTTTATCAAAAACCAAAATGTTAAATTTTAATCAAAATATTTACAACCATAAACTATGATAAAGATGTGACTCCACGGGGGATGCCATGGCATACCCGGCATCCCCCGTGCGCACGCCTATATTATGATCGTTAAGATACAAAACATTTTTACGAATACATTTGATTTTTTCACTTTTTTCTTCATTTTGGCTCTTCCATATATATATTAATATATTCGGCGGCTCGAGAGTCTCTTCTCGCTGGCCACCCTTTACATATACAATGGGGGTGGGGATAAACAGTGTCCGGCGGAATTGATATGTAGATATTATAAACAGTAGCCGGCGGAATCGATACGAAATCGGCGGAATCGATATACGCCCCACAAGTACATCTGGAATTATTTAGGAAGCCCCTAGACAATGTTCTATAAAAATGGGTTCGGGGCAAAACATTATAATTAAAAACTTTTATATAGGTTTGATGAAATGGTATTGGTTAAATTTACTTGGGCACATTATAGTAAATCACCATAATTTTATAAGCATTTTTTAAATTAAAAAAAAAAAATCTACAAACGTTGGCCATCGCCCATTTAAAAAGTGAAAAATGAAAATAAATAAAAAATGTTCTTCGCACAAGTATCAAGTCGTAGTAAGTACCGAGTATTCGACGGAGATGAAGCAGACCTATAGTACCTACTGAATAATAACCAGAAAAATATACGGCCGAGAACTATATTACAAAACAGTGGCTATTTGCTAAGAATATGAGAGTAAAAATAGAAGTGTTTCAAAATAAAAATGCAATATGTATCCAACAAACGAGTATCGGAGTACTAGATATACTATTAAATATGTTCATGCTTGATGATAAATATTAAATACCTACCATAATCGGGATTTACCATTACCGAATACTGTAACGTAATCGCCGCATTTTTGATCGAATATTAAAATTAAATTTAAATATTTCAGCATAATCTAAGCGATAGTAGTAATAATAGTTATTAATTATTATAAAACTATTAAAACTATCCGAAAAATTTGAGCGCGCTCACACACGCGCACAGTGTTGTATTGTACAACGTAAATTGACATATTTTGTATCGTCGCGTCACGGAAAGCGTACGTGCGCCAGTAGCCGGCGGCAACACGCGTGTCGTTGACCGTCGCGGAAAAAAACCCGCGAACGGGTTGACCGTTCCGCGGAAAGGGGTCCGTGGAGGGGCGGTAACCAGTGGTAGTTATCTCGAAACGAGCGCGGCACGCGGGGTAGTAGTCGTCGTCGCCGTCGAATTTTTGAAAAAGCGCTGGCTCGGCGAGCGGCGGGTGGCCGGCAAAGTCGTGATGACTGATGACGGTTTCGTACGGCCGCGACGTGGCGGACAGACAAAAAAGTGCGAACACCTTATTTTTACGATATAAATTAATAATAATACCTAATTATTATTCGAAAAACAATCGGCGGCGGGCGGTTGATAAGCAACTCGTCGGCGCGCGCACGTTAAGTCGCGCCGCCGTACGCCGGACCGAAGTCGCGCCGCGCGGCCGGTTGGCGGTCACTCGGCACCGTCTAACCGTCTCGCCCGGTCGCACACAACACACGCTCAGAACAGCCGCCTACTCGCTACTCTGTACAGTGTACACGCGCGCGCGCGCAGACGCAACGCACCGCTCGTTCGCACACGCACGCCGACAGAGAGTCGAAAATATTAATAACTCGGCGCGACCGACCGCCGCCGATCAGACTGAGCTCAGTCGACTCAGTATACCGCCGCCGCCGTCCGCCGCATCCCGGAGGAGCGCGTGTCGACCGCACGCGGCAATTTCAAATGTTCCGTAATTTTTTTCACGCTCTCCCCCGTCTCATTTAACGCAACACCGCGCCCTCAACGGTTATTTATAGTCCATATTTTTGTATTTCGGACGTACTAATTACTATTATTGTTAATAATACTATTGTATTTGTAATAATTACCATTTTACCGTCGAGACTAATATATAACTTATTATTTTTATAACGCCACTCCGAAAGCACTGCCGATAATACATTATTATATAACACGATATTGTATAATCTATTATACATACCTACTTACGCGCACACGCGATGAGCTTCCTAAAGTATACATTCGCATTGGTTTCGGTCGTTTTGGCCACTGGCACGGTTCGAGCATGGGGTAAGTCGAATATTTGTCATTACAATAATATTACTATATTTGAACAACGACATATTATTATTATTATTATTATTATTATCATTATCATCATCATGTATATCACTAATATCATTGATTTTGAATACTACCACTACCAATGTAGTATTTATGCATTTATAATCAATGATGATAATTTGATGTAGGTAGGTAGGTTTCTTCTTCCTCTCTCGCGAGTCGCAATATTGCATATATTATTATCGTTATTAGGTATAGTATCGCGGATACGTAATTGTTGCACGGTGTATCTATGATCATTAAGTCATTAACATGCATAACGATTATAATAAACATGTGCGTACAGTCGTAGCAACGCGCACGCACACGCGTGTCTAGGCCGTAAGCGCGCGTATATAATGTATGCGTAAATTATTTTTGCCTACAGGATATTTTTTTCGCACGTGATCGGCCATAGACCGAACACCGGTCGTCACGTACGCCACACGGCCGGCGCACATGACCTTTCCCTATTTCCCGACCGCGGCGGCCGCCGGATTCTTTTTCACTTCGCTTCTTCTTCTTCTTTTTCTTCTTCTTCTTCTTCGGTTAGTTCTTCTGCTTCCTCGCCATACTCCCTCCACGCCCCGCGCGCACGTGTACCGTGGCACCGAGTGGCGTACGTGACGAACTGCACGTACACCACACGGGTTTTTCATTCACCCCGCACCCTCTCACCCAAACGGCTGCGTACGCCACCGCCGCTCCCACCCTCTATGTAGAACAATAAACGTCGCGTAAAATATTAAGCGCCGCCGACGACCCCACGTTCCTCGGATTAGGATTTATCGACAAACTACGTAATACGTACCACTGATAATGACGCATATTAATCAATTTTTTTTAAATTTTTTATTATTTAACATTGGAACAATAAGCTAGACAATGATATTATAATATCTGAATCATTAAAAGTTTTTTTATAATATTTTAATGATAATCCAGTAATCTATGATAAATTCTTGTATAATTATCAGTTTTTCCCGTCGTCGTTGTTTTTTGTGTTTTTTAATTCCCTTAAATAATGTTGAACTCGATTGTCGTATATTATATGTATTTGTTTATCTTTTGCGCGACTATTTTTTTTCATTTCGATAAGGACGGACCAAAAGTTCGATGAATAATGTTTTTCCCCTCCTCCTGTTTAAGAGTGATGATCTGTAGAAACTCGTTTATTTATTTATCATACCGATACCTGATGTCCTGATTAGCTACTGATAGATACTGATCGGTGGTCCAATAGATCGGACGATCACGTCATATTCTTGGCGCTCGTTGTCGGCTCGATTTTAGCGTTCGGAATACTCGCTATACGTCTATACCGTCCAAGTGGAAATCGTCACATTTGGCACGTGCTTTTACGATGTCTTTGAAAAGTGATTCGGTCCAATCTACTTGCTTTGAGGTATTCGCTGGACAAGCAGTTATACAAATTACGAGTATAGGACTTAAGGCTGTTATGGGAAGGTGTTTGTACAGCGATGTCAGTATTGGTCACTTAACAATAACAATGTTTTAGTATATCAGGCAATTTTACACCTATTAGACGGCAAAAATAATCGATGGCGGTCGAGAAATATTATGATTTTCCGATTGAATTAGGTATAAAACTACTGAAGGAAAATGAGAGCTTGGTGTGAGCTTATTGACTGTTATAAGAGAAACATTTCTTGTCATACTATAATATACTTATTGACATTCCTTAAAATTGTTCATTGACGTGCAGTAAGTTAATTATTACTAGTTATTGCATTATTAATTTAATGCTTAATTACTAGGATATTTCGAAGGTCGTCGAGTAGAACGAATTCGTTGAACCAAACCTTTGTATAGGTATTATCATACTGATGACTGATACAAAAACTAATTGTTGTCAAAAAATAAAAAGGAAGACGAGTCAGTACTCAGAACATAATTGATTTTAATATTAAAACAATTTAATCAATTCTTCTATTCAAGTAATTTAATTACAGTTTATGTTAAATTGTATATACAACCTAACTATACTATAATATAGTTATTTATAGGTAGTTTTATACAATATTATTTATCTATGCTCACATAGTAAGTAAGTATGGGTTTTTAAATATTTAAAATAAAAACGTTAACTACGCAGTACGTCAACTTTCTATAAATTGTCAATACGTGAAACCTACTTAAGTTATCACAGACTACAGTAATTATATCTAATATCAGTATCGTTAAAACGTTAATTTAAATATCATTGTGTAAATACGTTGTAGTGCAATAAACAGTTCGATTATATTTTAACTCTTCTTACTGCTGACAAATTAATTTCTATTATTGTTTTTACTTCCCTCGTGGAAACGAAATGTTCCATAATTCACAAGTACGCATATACCTATAATATACATTTATAAAATATTTCAGTATTTATCTTGTTAAATATGGAGGTAAAAATAATATCCCTAACAAAAAAATGGTAGTTAGTTTTGATTGTGCTTTTTTCTAACTTAAGTATTTATTTACCTCTGTCAAATAATAGTACCTACTTGAAATATTTATTTAATATATTATCCATGTTGTGTAGAACTGTAGAACTGTAGAAGTTTCAACTTATTATTGCGGGCGAAAATCTAACGAATTTGGAAGTAGTTTAAGTAAAACACGTGGAAACATTGTAGATAATATTATTCAGTTTAAAATGTCCTATAGAACCGGGTTGGAAATGTGAGCGAAATCTCGGCGACTCAGTAACGCGTGTGCGTAGTCAAGCCAAAAATTGAGAAATACCGTTGTGTAACTTTGAGTATACAAAGAAAATATTCACCGCCGTATAAGCAATTGAGCCGTTTGACTTTTTTCTTATTCAGCTTGGACCTATGTAAAATTAGTCGTTGAAATTCGGATCATAAATAACATTTAAGGAAGATGACCTGCTCTGCCGAAAAACTGGTATACTTTCTGTACTGTAACTATTATATTATATATTTATATGTATGACTAGCGTCGTCGGTGACTTTTCTACTTAACGGACGGAACCAATTTTTGGTGTACGGAGTCGATGGGTTCTGATCTGGATCCCGAGTGGCGAGTACGCTATTTTTTCTTGTACAAAGTCAAAACACTGAATATTAAAAGTACGCGTATATATTATGTAATTATGTAGTGGACTGTGGACGTATTTTATACCACTGTGGCGCGGACACATTCGCTTTTCAATTATTATAGTAGATGCAATTACGATGTTATAGTTTTATAAACAGTGTAATATTCTATCTATGATTCCGTCTATTTCTTTAACATAATTTATGATTATGGTCCTTCGTGATTTATATCATAGTATCGTTACACGTATACGCAATAACGGAAAGCGGAATCACGCCTTGTGGACAAGAGCGTAGTACTCCTTCGCGTAATTTTTGTGGTTGGGACGGGGAAGGAGATCAGTATTTCAAAATTCCTGTTACTTTTTTTTAATGTTTTAAAACAAACTATTCACGAGTTGTATTTTGTTACTGATAATATAATTAGTTTTCAGCACACTAATTATTACTTAGGCCTAGTTAATTACCTATACTTTTTACGAGAACGATATCCATCTTTTCACTCCACGATGTGCGCTTATTGGCGAGGAATTCGTTATTTCAATAATATATATAGCTAATTGCCATTTCACTGGAATGATATACATTTTAATAACAGTTTAAACATTTATAATTATTATATATGAAACTGGCGTACTGTACTTTTTAGTACAAAGCTAGTTTATAGAATATCCTGTTATATAATTGAATTGCGATTCTACAAATACTAGTTCTTTGAGTATTGATAAAAGTATTAATTGTGTGCAGCTGTGAAAAACTACCTTGTTTTTATTGAATCGAAATAAAACGGTGCCCTACTTTGGGTGGGTCGGAATAAAATATTTTTAATTACCTACCCTTTAATGGTTTTAATATTGCTTTATTGCTTTATTACATTTTTAATTTTGTGTCTTGATGCAACAGTTAAGATAAGATAAAATTTGCCAAGGTAATACAATATTGCATAATGTACCTAGTATAATGGCTAACCTAATACCTACATAATTTTATGAAATATTTTGAAAAAATCTTAGATATCTACCTGAATGTAGAAGTATTCAGAGGTACTAGTAAAAAGATCAATGAACTTTTAAAAGCTACCGTCGTATAATTTATTTATAGAAATGTAAAATGTAAATTTAATTGTTTAGTATTGTATCAAATAATTAAAAGCATTTTGTTTTAATGATAACGTATTACATTCATTATAGTTTATAAAAAAATGTTATTATTGTTCTGCTTTTTAATATTATCAAATTATTGAATTTATATATCTTTAATTTGGCCCAAATATTCTTAATGGTTGACCTAGGGTTTAATGACTTTTTTAATCTATTAATAACATTAAATACTAATAATTATAGGTAGTAAATATTTTTTTTCCAAAACTAAATAAATAATAATAAATCAATAATCGAATTTTGTCTGTAGTGGTATTATATTATTATTGATAAGCCGAATGCTCGCTTATCATGTTTACCTACTAGACAATTGTACTATAAACAAAACACTTCATGAATGGTTTTAAGACGAGTTAATAATAATAATATAATATGTATTATTATAATTCTTTATCATATCAAATAGTTTTTTAATATTTCAAAAAACTATTTTATGTACCTATATTATTCTAACCTCTTATAATATTAAAAGTAATTTTCGTGATTTAAGAAAATCGTATTTATATATAACAATACGATATTTATTGGCAATTCATCGAGAAATCAAAAAAGGGATGACATTTATTCAACCGAAACCCAATATGCAAATGTAACCATAAGATACACAGTTTTTATTCAAATTCAGGATTTAAATAATGTAACTAGCTTATGCCACTAATACCTAAGTAATGGATATTTATTAGAATCAAGGCCAACAATGTTTTTTATTTATTTTTTTAAATTAAATAATATTTAAAAGATTTAAGTAGGTATAGTAAACTGCTAATTATTTTAATTTCTTCTACATCATTCATTCGCAGTGTATAATGATTTTGTTTTCAAACAAACTACCTACGAAATATTCTAAAAAGATATCATTACTTTAATAATTTGAATGCCAAGATTATAATTGATTTAATTAGTTTTTATTAACAATATTCTAACAAGCATTTAATTTTGTCCGCTGTACGATCTTTAAAATACCGTTGAATGTATATTAGTTTATGTAGTTAGATAAGGTTACGTTAAATAAAATTAAAAAATCAAAACTAATGCCTCGACTAATTCCATTATGCCAAAACAGCGTAATTTCCTTATATTATTGTATAGTATTAGAATGTTATTTCAAGATTAAACAAGATTTTTCCAATTTACATTTTTACGGTCTTCTAATGTTTTTGTTTAGTAGAACTTGTTAAATAACAATATATCATATAAAGCAATTCGCCATGAATAATAATTAATACCGGTTTTATACGTACACATTTTTTGTATCTCAAAATATTTTTCAATCAATAATTTATTTTCAAGGTACCTACCTAAATTATATGGGTTTTCGTTTATTTATCATTCTTACTACTGTTGATTATTTTATAGTTTCAGTAGTATTGTATCCAGGAAAATTGTTCATAATATATTATCTGTAATACTTTACAGTTACCTAACATTGGTCATTGACAGTCGGATATTGAACTGGAACAAGGTAAAATTACAAATCACCGAACGGAATGTCTATGATATTCCAGTATTTGATGAAATATACAATAAATAATAATGCAATAATTCAAAGTTAGCATAATATTGAAAAATCAGTTGGTGTTTTATGCAATGGCAATTATTGTATTTAAAATGGTTCTCATACTTATTTTTATCCCAGACATTTTTTTTTCTGGGTACTGTATTATCAATCTATATATTATTCTTTGAAATAATGTGAATTGTAAAGAATATCGTAAATGAGCTTTATATTAATACTTGTCAAAAAATTAATTATTTCAATTTAACTGACTGACTCGTTTCTGAGATTATTGTTATTTAATCAAAAAGGGGGGTCATCCGTACGCACACTACTTCAAAACATTGCAATATTAATTCTTGTGTGTACGTGTCATTGATATCTAATTTAATTTCATATTGCTGGATTGGATTGTGTGTGATATTTTGGCACAGCGAGAGATAATTAAAAATACTTTAAATAATTTGAATAATAGATTATAACATTTTTTTTTACTAAGGAGATAAAATTATCCTTACATACTGAGTCAGACGAAATTACAGATATAATATTTTTTCGTATAGGTCTTTAAACGGTCTAATTATTACCAATTAATCCAGTTAATACTAAATAGGGAGAATTTTGAAACATTCGTTGGTGAACGAATAAAAAAGCTTGATAAATGTATTAATGAAAATTATTATTTATTAGTTACTGTAATAGTAAATTTCGTATCCATCAATCGGCATTGCGATGTGCGTAAAAAGAAATAAGCTATGAACTTTGAGTTACGTAGTACAAAATATTTTTTATGTTTAAATAATCACAATTTAAATCAAATAAATTAAATTAAAATAAATTGTACACAATACACAGTAAAAATAACTGATTAATTTAAATCATGGGTATAAAACATTTAATTGAGTTTCATTTATGTTCTCGAAGTTATTAACAAATGAAGTATTACATCAAACATTTTTCATATTCTGTAAAATAAATATATTAAACACTATAAAAGATAAAAATTAATATTCTTTTAAATATCTTAATTTTCGAAATATCTTCATACCATTTATTTTAATAGTCGATCGAACAAATAAAATAATAAATTTATGTAATCAATAGCTCCGTATTTTTTTTTTTTTAATTTAAGTTATTATTATTAAAGCAGTAATTGAGATTTATATTGACGTCGGTAAATAAGGTTATTAGTGACGTGTGTATGTGTTTTCATAGTGTTTTTTGTGTTGTTTTTATTACTATTTGCATAATAACACGAATTTATAATACAGTCTATTGTATTGTATTGAGAATGCATTTAATTTTTAAATCAGAACATCCATAGATTTGTTGATTAATGATTAATGCATTGCTTTTATTTGTGATTTTATCTTGTTATCGACACTTAAGTATATTATAATATAATTTGTCATTATGACACGTGATTAAATGTTCAGGTGTTAATCGAAGGACTTAGCATTAGCTACAGTATTTGCTAGAGTATTTGGTATTGACGTTAAAAATAGATAATGGTTGGCTACTGAAGTACTGCCTAGTGCCTACTGTAGATCAAGTTGAGATTGTTTTGAGCTGTACATTTTTGGCTGACACAGGTACAAAATTCATTCATAGTCTAAATAAAAATATGTTAATTTGGATTTGGGAGACCTAATGAAAATGAAATAACCATTTTACAACTAATACTAAGTTATAAATTTTCTAATTCAGCGTAATGAAATATTCAAAATATTTTTGATTTCATTATTTTTTTAAATATTGTTTATTATGAGATGCGATAAATATAATACAAAATAAGGCCACTTATTAATAGCACATTTTTATAACACATTAGCAGGTCAAATAAATAGGTAAAAATAGTACTTAAAAACTTGCACTTTAAAGACATTTTCGGAAAAAAAGGTACGAATATTAATACTATTAGGATGATATCAATCATAGGTATTAATAATGCAAACAAATGTGAAATTATATATTTCTTATTAAAACATATTCCCATGGCTAATATATTCTGAAATATAATAGATGCATTAAAATATATAAATTGAAACTTAAATATTGTGAAGAAAGTGTTTAGCTGTCCAATTGGATTGAATGGTCGATACAAACCATTTCCACGTACCTACATTTTAAATATTTTTTAATTCATCTGATATGATTCTCGTACATAGTGCATAAAAATACAATCACCGTTAAATTCTTGGCTATATATAGCTAAAGGTTTGATTTGTTGTTAATTATAAAATAAGATTTATTTAATATAACGTTAATACATTTTATATTATTATTTTCGAATACATATTACAATGTAATTTAAGTATACATTTTACATAAAATATATAATAACAATTAAAAATAATAATAAATAATTAATATAGGTACATATATAGTATATTTTTCTAATTATATTTAATTTGAATTTCATGTTTGTGTTTATAACTGACGTCCTATTACTTATTAGAATATGATTATTAAATGAGATTTATATTTTATTCGGTGTATTAATAGCACAAACATTAATAATACAATTAATATGTACATTTTTGTACAACTACTAACAAATTATAAAAATTGTAAAATAACGCAATTAACTATGATAAATCATTTTTCTTTTTAGTAATTTATGTAAATATAAATAACTGTTGAATGTTATCGTTTTAGGTGTTAAGTAAGTGTTTACCTACTGAATTAATAATTGATATATTTTGTAATTGATATATTATTAATATTATCTCCGAGAACTTAAAAAAAATTCTTACATGGGTTTTTTTTCTTATCTTAAATTTATTCATTTTTATCGTTTTATAAATAATTGTTTACTATGTAATGCATTTATCTAACTTTTTCTACAAAAAATAGGTATATTATAGATGTTGGTTTTTAGACATAAGTAAATCTTCATGAATAGTTGAATAAATATTATTCGTAATTTCATATTGAATGTTAATATGATAAAATTATTTGTTGTACCTATCAGATGGTATGTTTAAATATCACTCAAAAAGTAACGTTGAAATGTAATTTATCGTCGTTCAGTATATTATATACATATATTTATCGTTTAGTTACCTATTCATAATATTTATAATACTCCATTTCCTATATTATTACATTATTTGTACTGAACGGGGATGTAAACTTTAAGTTCTTATTCCTGAAGACTTGTTAACGACTATTCAACTACTTTCCATATAATTTCGTTATCATTTACCTTACATTATAACATCAATAAAAAAGTACGTAAAGTAGTAAGCGTAACCTTCCACTGTAGTTCTTGTAACATACAGTTGTACTAGTGGTATGTACCTATATTATATATATATATAATATATACCTTTTGATTGTAATTGATTGCAACAATACGTATTTAAGTGTAGCAAATTATAATATAATTATAAAAACAAAGTTTATATGAGTTAAATAAAACATAGATACTGGTAAGTGGTAATGTATAGAGGTGCATATTAATATGCAATTCAGTATATTTGCTGCGTAAAAAATCACTTAATAATAAATAGTGTCCGTGTGTGTATAGCACTATTAAATAATTGCAAAATACTTTAAAAATAATTGTAATTAATTATTTAACCATAAATTGGTAATAAATTATAATCACACATTAAGATCTATATTCATACATTTTTCATTCGTCGTACTCGTCTATGTAATGAAAATATTTAATAATTGCAAAAACACAATAATAGCATATTATACATTGATATATTGAGATTACAGTCTTCATTCACACCATCAACTCAGAGATTGTATTGATATTTTTTTAAATAATAAATCTGAATAACAAAATATGTTCTGTTTATATTATACGTCGTATTGACTTCAATATAATATAATATTATGTTGTATAATATTATACAACATTTAAAACCGTATTATTTCAGTCAATTTACTTTTTGTGACATTTAAAATATGTTTTTGTGCAATACAATTTGTGTCTTATTGATTTTATTGTTTTTATTTTGAATTTGTAGACTGTTATTTAAATAATAGAGGATATCAATGAACAAGTTCAAGGTGAAAAATCTGCAGGTATTAAAATAAATTGATAGATATGATGGGAAATGATATTATCTCCAATTCGCAACAATTGAAAATAGTAATTTCTGGTACTTTCAATTCGCATTCCAGGAAATAAGCTTTAAGAATAATGGTATGGATAGCCTGCCCTTGGGTAAATTTATCTCCTCCACGTCTGATTATAGATATATTGATGATGTATAAAATATAATTAATTCTCGAACCAAACAGTTTAAAACCGGAGTTATATCTTCGAACTCGTCATTTTAATTATTGTGTATCGGTTTTTTTTCACCTTGTTTCATGTCGATAACCTTGTAATTAAAATTGAGGTCAATGTTGACATAGAATCTATATGGAAAATGTAGGTATATTGTATACATTTAATCTATGTATTTTTTATCCGTGCAAATACAAAAGGGATGAGAGTTTTTTCTTTTAAAATAGTGGTTTATTTACACATTAGATATCCTTATCAATAAATATATACCGATGATTAGTTAATCCATTACTAATTAAACAACTACCTTGATAAAAACTATAATTATTTATAGTAAAATTTGAATAAAAATTAGTTCAAACTCGTATAAGATAACATTGTATTTCTATAATTATTGAAGAGATACATTTTAACTAATTTAAATTCGAAAAGGTTGTT
Organism: Neotoxoptera formosana; assembly: GCA_022818045.1. NCBI lineage: Eukaryota > Metazoa > Arthropoda > Insecta > Hemiptera > Aphididae > Neotoxoptera > Neotoxoptera formosana. The sequence continues at coordinate 47,077,566 of CM040633.1, forward strand.
TTTATTTAAATTTGACCGGAAGTCGAACGTATTTGTTTCTTTTAATTATTGCATACATCGCCCAGTACGGCCCAGTTTTATATTATAATGACGCTGTTGTTCAATGTTATTACTTATTACACTATTGATATGGGTTTTATTATTTACATTAGTTTTTATATGACCATACTAAAAGAGGAATGCAAAATAAGTATAAAATGGTCAAACCATGTCTAGTGTATCGGAAAAAAAGTAAAAACAGAATTACGTAATCTAAAAAAAGAGTATATTTTTAATTCTAGTGAAAGCTATATCGCGTACCTGAATATTATACCTGAATATATTACATATATACAATTATTTACGCATATTTTCATAATTTTACTCTTATAATTCATACGACTGCAACTGCGCTGTATGATAATAAGAAATCAAACATATGTATTATACATGTAATAAGTAATCTAATTTAAACAATAATATTACAGGTGTACTGGTATTTTAGCTGTGTTGTTAAATGTGTGTATCGGATTGTTTCAGATTTAGGCGTCGTAATTCCGGCTCAGATTCAGTTCCTTACAAATAATGTCGTGGAGAATACGGCGGCCGATAAGTTGAAAAACATGGGTGCCATTGCGTATGATCCCATCAAAAAAGACGTATACGTCAGCGACGCCAATCAGAAAGTCGGAAGTATATTCCGGTTAAAGACTACTGGTGATGCGGCGTACACCAGCATCGAACCCATCGTTGCCAGTAAGTATAATATCGCAGACTTAGGCCGTCGCGGTTACCGAAATGTTTACTCTCGCCGTATAATATAATAATGATTATGGTTCTAATTTTCTTATACCCGCAGAACAAAACGTTACCGTACTGGGTATGGTGTTCGACGACCGTACGTCCACGTTGTACTGGACTACCGGCAACGGACTGACCATCAACTACGTTCGCGTACCAGAAAACACGACCAAAGTTCCGCTCACAGGACACGTCCTGTTCAGGTTCAAGAATGCAATACCCCAGGGTATTGCCATCGACACATGTCGAGGGTGAGTTACTGATTATCAATGATTTTTAGCAATTGCTTCAGAGTTATATATTATATAATATTGGTGGTATATTCCGTTGATTCTGTCTTGTTTTTTTAGTGTGGGTAAATCGTACGTCATACAAATATATGTTTTATATGTACATCAAATTTATGACTAGGACGTATTTAAGTACCATTTAGGCAAAGTTTCGGTTTCATTAGAAACTAATTCTGAACAGCCGACTAAATGCGTATAATGTACAAACATCGAAGGTCATTTGTTAGTGAATGATCTAAAATTCCATTTTATATTACCTATTCAAACTCAAATTATATAGGTTATCTATATGATCTAATATGGTCTATTTTATTAAATTACTTGAATTTACTTATATAAACGATCAAAGTGTTTGGTTTATCTTTATCATAAATTCATAACCTAACCTATATTGTACATCTTACCATAAATATTATTATTATTTTTTTTTACATTGATGATATTTTATAAATTTAAACTAAATTTATAATTTATAATTATTAATTTGTATAGCTTTAACAGAAATATAATTTAAACTAATGGTATACCTTAATAATAAGATATTTAATGCAAATACAGATAGGTCACTTTAATGTTAATGGGTATTGATCACTATTTATTTTGATAACCTTCACACTGGCTAGTGACGACGTACTACTTTAGCGGGTGGATTATATTATATAAATATAATATGATTTATGAGCTATATTATATAAGATAACAATTTTACGAATCTGAAATGTTTAACGTTTTTATTTTTGTTGAAGTGTTTTATTTTGTATTTAAAGAAGTAAATTATTGATGACGAAGTTGTGTATTTTTGTATGAAATAGACAAAGATGATTTAAGTATATAGTCCTATAGTTTATCCCGAATCTTGATTATTTATAAATATTCTGTCGTAATACTCCAAGTTTTCACGAGTTAATGTAATTTTATTTCTCAATGTTATCGAACATAATATAATAAAAATTATTTAATGCTGTAATAAATTTATTTCGCCAAATAATATGAATGTTACAATTTTAAAAACTTGAACAACACTTCTAACATCTTACAATATTCAATTTTCGATAAGGTTCTGATGTGCAAAGTGCACACATTTCTAAAGAGTTACGAGTGTCTTTTTGGATAAAAATCTAATTTCTACCAATTTAGCTGTAAATGTGTATAGAATCGTTTATTCTCACTTCGAAAGCTTCATTAAATTATTATTAGTGCTTATTTTGGTCGGCACGAATTTCAAAATCAGCGTTTTACCCCCCCCCCCCCCAAAAAAAAAACACTTATCAATTACAATGGTTTACCTTTGCGGCTAACTCGAAACCGTGCTCTTAGAAGCTTTTAAAGTATGCTCAATTGACCCCCCCCCTCTAAAAATAAATGTGGTATCTCACAAAACCGTTTCAAAAATAGGTAACACGTTTTCGTGTTTCAGGTATTTGTACTGGACGAACTGTAACCATCTAAACGCGACCATCGAACGGTCGCGCCTAAACGGCTCTGATCGTCAAATCATTGTGCACGAGCATCTATTCCAGCCGCTGGGCATCGCAGTCGACGTGGAACGTAACTTGATCTACTGGAGCGACGAGCACGAGGGCCTGTACTACAGCATCGAAAGCAGCAACCTGGATGGCAGTTCCCGAAGGACGCTCATCCGCGGCACGCACCACCAGCCGTTCTCCATAGCGGTGGACGATCGGGACATCTACTGGAGCGACTGGATCAACAACGCCGTGTGGACAATGCCCAAGGACTCGTTCCAGGGCGGCGTGCAGCCATCTCTGGTCGCCAAGTACGAGATGATCAACACGCCCATGGGACTGATAACGCCCACCGGCAACACTACCATGGTCAACAGCACGTATTGCGCGATGCACAGATCAAAAGTACGTTTCACAATGATTTTCCAGCGGCCCCTAGATAGCCAAACTTGTTCCCCCAGCAGAAGTTAATGTGTCAGTAATTTTATTATCCGGTATAAATGTATTATTTTACGAAGTTAAATACTGCAACATGCAGGTGTGATCATGCTGTATCCGTATAGGTATTTTCATTACTATGTGTTATTGTTCCTCCTTTTTTCGATGTTTTGTTTTTTATCCAGTATTTACACTCTAATCTGAGTTGAAAATTATTTTTAACGTACCTGTGCTAGTCGACTACAACTGCAATGTGGTATCTTAGATTTCTAGAATTTCTATTATTTAACCTGGTAATTTTATGTTTATACGTTTTCAAGGTTTTGTTATCACAAACATGACACTTAAAAAAATGTATTAAAAATTAACTTAAATTAAATTAAAACTTTTTAAATATTTTTTATTCTTAAATGTGTAGGAGACCGAATATCCGTATTCATAGTTGTAAGACTGCCGCAATAAAATCGTTACATTCTACCGCACACAATTTTACGCCAATTTCTAGTTTTGATAAAATAGTAGGTATGAGCTAGAACTACACTTTTTTAATATAATTAGTTGTTACTTTATAATATATAACTAATAACTATATTCAATATTCATTAATTTCAATATTTTAACAATAATAACAAATAATTTAATAATTAATATAAATTACATAGGTAAATGAGCAATCAAAATAATTTCAATGTTTTTTTTGAATATTTTAATTTTCATAACAAAAGCATGTTTTCTTTTATTATTATTTTTTAAATGTGCGGTTTCATAGCATATTTTATGAAGCAACTGTTGTAGTTGACAGTCAACATGTTTTTTTTTATAGTTTCGGTTATGGATAAACAAATAAAATTAATTGTTCGAATAAGAAACTAATTGAATTCTACGTTCAGGATTCTTACTACAGTACATTTATAGTTATATGAGAATAAATTTACATGTTATTGAATTTGTAAAAGATATAGGTACTATATTAACTGATCCCAAGCGTAGTTTTTTTCATGGTTCTATTATAAAATTAGTTATAAGTACCGCCTATGCTTATATAATTATTATTTAAGTTAATTTTTTCAAATTCATATTACTCGTTTTGAAATAAAAACAATAACAACACTGCAATAATACGTATACATGTCGCTAGTCCCCGATTCGCGCAAAATAATATTAATAATAATAATAGTAATAATAATAATAATATTAATGGACTCGTTGGTTTACGCAGGACATCGCGGAGGCGACGATGACGGAACCGACGCCGGAACTGATCCCGTACGAGGTGCTGAGGAACATTTGCAAGAACCAGGGCGTGTTGCACGCCAACGGGACGTGCACGTGCGCCGCGGGATTCCAGGGCGAATACTGCCAGACAGGCGTGTGCGACGGTTACTGCAAGTACGGGACGTGCACGCTGTCGGACGCGGGACAGCCGACGTGCCAGTGCTCGGAGACCAGCTACGGCGACCGGTGCGACAAGCAGCTGTGCGCGGGCCGGTGCCAGAACGGCGGCGATTGTGCGATGGACGGCAATGGCAATCCTCGGTGCGAGTGCCCGGTCGGGTACGCGGGCGACGGATGCGAGTACAAGGCGTCTTGGCTGAACGAGGTGTGCACGGTGTACTGTCAGTACTCCATATCCAAACAGCAACAGTTGTCCGTCTGCAGGTGATTACAACCACATAACAATATAGAATAGACACTTGATCAGCTGATCGGGCCCTCTGTATCCCAAGGTTATGAAGTATTGGGCTCTTAAAATTGTAACCGTATCCGTAACCTGATAGGACGTTGGCAACGTGTTTCCCGCTTTGTTACGAAATCATAAAAACGGGAACAGTACAGTGACCACGTGCCATAGCCCACAGGCAATAGCCATTTACATTTATTACATTTTCAGACTTCAGTATTCTTGACTCTTTTCTACGTTGTTGTCAGTTTTTGTTGTTTAAATCGCATTAATTATATTGTTATTACTTATTTGAATTTTTTTTAAATAATTTATAATAATGATAAGACATATTTAGTTGATAACGTAAGCCACGTCTTCCCGAAGACCCTGGTTCAAGGCCATAGTCACCCGATTTGGCCAATCCACTAACTGTCTATATACCCCGTTATAATATTAATAATCGTAGTTATCGGTCAATAACTATCACACAAAAATTAGGGATTCGAGCACTCGTGGTACCACGTCACTATGGACTTATGCACATTATTAGGTAAGGTGCGATGTACGCTTATAGGTTAGGATATATAATCTAATGGTACATGTGGTTCACCATAGTCTCAGTCAGTCGTGGAGTTTAAAAAAACGCTTTTATGCATAATGATTTAAAACTGTGATCGTTAAACTATATGATTTTGAATAAAAATCAAATTTTATAATAGTGATTTTTTCCCGGTTTTTTTGATTTGTTTAAATGATAATTTATATTTTATACCATTAATTTCGCCACTTACGGATAAAGCAGTGTAAAAATCTATTCAGTATTTTTAGTAAAATATTCTGCTTTCGGTTATATGGGATTAAAAATAAACTTTAGGACTTCAAAATTGTTTTACTACAAAATGATTTACGGTCAGGGTCAATCGCAAACATATTATTGGAATAACGATAATGGTTCACTTTAAAATAGTATATTAAGCACACTGATCAGTGATCACATGATCTACATCAGGGGTGTCCAACCCACGGCTCGCGTTAGATTTTGATGCGGCCCTCACTTCAATTTAATAATATTATAATAATATATAATATGCTTCAAAATATAATTGAATTATTAAATTTGAATGTATTATTATTAAAAAAAAAAGTATGTGGCCCACAACAACTTCTACCTATATGATGCGGCCCAGTCTTCATAAAAGGTTGGACATCCCTGATCTACATAATAAAGTATATATTATTATGTAGTAGTCTTATAATATTACGAAATCACGGTTAACATGGCAATTGTATTATTAATTCATTATGTTCCACTTTGTCTGAAATCATAAACATTTACATATACATATATTAATAACTTCATCGTATAATGTCCGCAAGTCCGGATTCGTATAAGGTCATATATAGGGTGCAGGTATAGTGTCTGGTTGGACTGTTGGATTTACTGTCTGCGCGTAATATGTATATAGTAACTATTATGTTGTATGTATATGTGTTAATTATGTGTACACGACGAATCGACGTACCTACACAAGTGGTGCAATTCAGTGATAATTCTATGTCATTCTATGCGAGATATCGAGGAACAATTTACTATTATCGCAATATAGGTATAGTGTACCCGGAAAGTACACTATACCGTACCAGTCGTATCACTTTGAAGTTTATTCTGCTTTTAGTCACCTGCCGTCGCCGAGGGCATCGATTTGTTATTTAAGTCCGCCTGAAACCACAACAACAAAATTATACGCGTTACATGCCTATATCATACAATTATAGAGTAATATATAGAGCTACAGCATAATATTATATGCTACACCTTCACGATATAATATATTCACGGCGACCGCCTTGAAATCCACCAAATCTCGTAGTCTCGTATAATATACGATCGTTACTATTATACATCATCTCTCATCTTAATCGTTCAACGGTGTCGTCCACTTCTCGCCGACTAGTTTGCAGTAAACGTCACTATATTTATGTGTGCCACGATTATATCCCGTTTTCATAAATCGAGACATTAGCCCTAAAATTGGTAACATATTAAACATCACGAGCGACACACTGGTAACGTAGACATGCATAATACGATTAATATATAATAAATATATATTTATATATTTATATATTTATATATAAGTTAATATTAATACTAACATTTATAGATCGTATTATAATTTTGTATACCAGCTATACGCAGAACAAATTATATTCTACTGCGTTGCAGGACTTGTCCACATCATATTCTCCCACCGTTGTCGACCGACCTGTCGCGTTTAAATTTTGAAGCAATAAACAGTGAATATAATAATAACTATATAATTACGCTAACTAAAATATCAATAACGAAAGAAATATATGTGTATAGAGTATAGACGCTATAGTCACCTTGCAAGTTTATTTGTTCGCGATAAACATGTTCGTCTTGCAATAGCTTCGCCGCCGCTAGTCTTTTCTGTTACAAATCGTTAGGAAACATTCGAACAAGACGTATACGATGTAGGTACCTACTACCTATGTCCTAAATATTCATATTATAAATCCGGTAGGTGTACAGTGATTTTCAATCATTTTTATAAACAACTTTAACACCGCTCATATTTATAAGTGTACCTACTAAACTGAATTGAATGTATTTCTATGTAGGTACCTATAGTACCTACATACCTAATGTTAGTTCTGATGACTATTCTACAACCAGTGTTTGCCGCGGACCCGTGCACGTACATGTACCTATTTTGAACCGCGTTTAAAAAACACTTGCGTAATCGATGTAGGTACATAATATAACATATTATGTTTTAAATTTATAACCTGTTGGACCTATATTTTATGTGCACTATGATTGCACTGCTTCTCGCGGCCCGACGATGCAATTTTGTCGTTTTATTGTATAATATTTAATTATTATAGACATTGAAATGTTGAATACTATATTTTAGCTTGATGAATCCGTGTATATTATAATATGCAAGTGCTTAGATAGCACCATTGGTTATAAATAGCAGTATTTATAATCAATGATAAATTGATAACTTAATTATAATATTTATTGAATCTGATTTCTTGCTTATACAACTTACTGTATAATAATAATAATAATTAGCTGTCAAATATTTTTTGAGCATTATTGTGCGACTGCACTACTGTTAACACTTTAACAGCTTATTGTTTAACTTTATTTATACCTATAGTTTATTACATTTATTTATTTGCTGTAAATATTTCATATCTTTATATAAATGAAATAGGATGCCAAAACTAGGATTTATGTGTGTAATACGAAATTTGTTATGTATATTCTTATAGTAGAATCTACTAAGTTATTATTTTATTAATTATAGTATATAAAACGACTCATTTGCGATGGCATTTAATCTGATAATCTGATACATAATATTTGATAAGCTGAGATTTTTTTTCGATGGCTGCGACAATTATCAGTTATAGACTTGTGGTTTAGACCACGATATTAGGTATTTTTTTAACAAATATATATGTTGTTTTTTTAAATATTTAAACAAGGCTATACGTACACGTTTAAAAACATATGTTTGATCGTTTTTATTTAAATGAGAAAGATGACGTCTCCCACGTGACCACGTGCTTACACGTGTTTGATTTCTATACTAAAATGTAGGTAGGTATAATAATAATAAATGTATAATATGAACAATTTCAAAAAATAAATAAATAGGCCTTGGACTTATCCCTACGTACGCCGTTATAAATACACCCACTCGCCCACATTAGGCCATAACGGTTTTCACCATCCGATAATGATGATAAATGATAATGAAGACAATTTTTTTTCAGATGCGACGAATACAGCAGGCAGTTTGATTACTCGGAAATGGCCAGGCTCAACCATTCGGAAATGTCGCCGTGCAAGCTCAGCAAGAGCATGGTTGCTGTGATCGCCATACTCACGGTGTTTGTCGCCAGCCTTGGTACCATTACCATAGTGCTGGCAAGGAAAGTGCGGTTGCTGGGTCGCCGTCCCAGGATCAAGAAGCGCATCGTCGTGAACAAGAGCATCACTCCGTTGACGTGCCGGCCGCCGCAACAGGAGAACCAACAGTGCGAAATAACCATCGAGAACTGTTGCAACATGAACATTTGCGAAACGGTAAGCCAAACGCGCAGTCGGTGTCATGAAAACTTAAAACGATCCGTTATAATTTTGGTCCCATATTTTTTATGCAAATGCGTATTATTCATCTACACTTATTTTTTACAATATTTTGGATTAGACTTGTCGAAGTTTCGTAATGCGTGTAGATTGTATCGTTTGATTTTTTTTCACAAGTTTTTGCTCTAGGAAATTGCATATTTTTCATAAACATTAAATAAAATAATTTCAATTTTGCTCAAAGTTAAATTCAATTTTTAATTGTGTTATGGTCAACGAACTATAGGTACAGCTATTCGAGCCTAAGGTAATCGAACTGTTGGCTGAATAAATGTATCTTAGTCTGAAATCTGAATATTTTATACAATACTAAGTTAATAAAAATAATTGAAAATAGTATCTTACAATTTGTACATATTTATTTAAAACTTTTAACATTTTCAAAGTATTTTTATGGATTAAGTACTTAAAACATATAAGTGCATATTATACATAGGTAGTTGATGCATATTCATTGCATAATTTTGAAATTGTGTGTGCATAAATGTGTGTATATTCTTCAATATTGTTTGCATAAAAAAGTGAGCCCTATAGTTATGATATAATATTATTGCTTATTATTTTTAATAATTAAAAATCATTAAGCTAAAAATATTTTTTAAATTATTATTTTGTGTTTAGCCATGTTTTGAACCAGATTTTCGATCGCCCAAGATGGGAGGTCTGATGTCGTTAGGCAAGTCGAAAAAAGAAGACAAAGCGAACTTGCTGAGCAACACGGACATGTCGAGTGAAGACGAAAAACCGTTGTATTGATGTACTGTGGTTTAAAATTGAAATGTAATTTATTCGATTTACCAATGTTTTTACTTAAGGGGCTGTATATGTATAACACGTTGTGTGTTGTTGTTGTGGTTGTTGTAGTTGGACAAATTTGTGATATTCTATATTGTTCCAAGCCATTCGGTTTCCATTTTTTTTTACGATTTTAACCGCCGAGCAAAGCATCGTTTTAGAGCATTACTATTATTTTTTTGTAGAAAAATACTTACATGAGAAGCTCGATTTATATACCGAATATTTTCTATTAAACGTATCGTGTGTTTGCGAAAACTATGTACTTACTGCAAGTACGGTTTATGTAGTTCCTTACGTACGACACGTTTGACTCTGAATGCATGTGTAGCTTTTTATTTTTTTCAAACGTGCAGCCCCCCCCCTCTCCTCCCCAAATCCATATAATTTTATTATTATTATTATTTTATTATTATTATTTTTTTTTTTAATAAGCTGTTTTAAATACAAGACTGGAAATTTGTATCTTAAGTATTTTTTTTTCGTTTTATTGTTAAAACTAGTGAAATTAGTGTATTGTCGTTAAAATGAGTATTTGTATTTACTATATTTTGTAAATTAAATATTTATCTTTAAAAATAAAACCATACATTCATGATAATATGTATGTTATGTAATATTGATATATATTATATTATACCTACATACTGTTAAGTATTTGCGATTTTTTTTGTAAAACGTCGCCTTGTAATATATACGTATTATTATTTAACTCTAAAAATGTTTGTCTTTTTTCTACGATCAAACAATAATTATAATTTATAACCTATACCCAGAATGTGCATAATCATTGTTGCACCTGTTCCAAACTCCCTTCCCCCAAATTCCGCTTATGGGTATTGGATATAGACATTTAAATCCCACTGTTTTTAACCAGAGTTATTTATTGTCATAAGATATTTATACACACACATTTTGCACGTTAGGTATCTTATAAGTAAGTGTCTACGGGCTGCAAGTGTACTATAGAACTCAAGGCATTACTTTCTCATTGCTATTTTTACATATTAAATTTGAATATTATCTGAGTTTTTTTGCTTTAATTTTTACTAATAAATTAGTTTATAATTTAGTATTTACTATAAATTCCTTCGTTAGTCAGTAAGTTAATCAAATTAATATTTTAAACAGTAGTTCGCTAATATGCACAACAGTGTTTGTAAATAAAATAATCTAAAAAAAACTCACCTCATTCTAATTAAATATTTACATACATATTTAAATCGATCCATACATTTATATACCTATTGAATATATATTTTCTTTATTTTAAAATTAATCTTAACCTTTAGGTGACTACTGACCAGCATCTTACACATCTGTTCGCCAATAATAAGTATTCGACCAGTGAGCCAGAAACGTATCCTCCGTACTATACTCTGTTGAGCGACACCCTGTCATATGGAAACCAGTTTCGATGGGAGGGCAACGAAGGGGGATTTGCAGAATCGGCGTGTTCTCTCGCTGGACAGAGTATAGGTATTATGGAATAGACTTCCTCCGGAGGGCTTCATCAATCTCTGGCCACTATAGTGTATTGAAAATGTTTCTAACATTCTGAGTAACCAGCACGCACAAGTCCGATGGTCGCTATGTACGCGATTTCAGTGTTACAGTCGACCGCCGACTCTGTGCTAATGATCTTGCGGAAACCAAACCGATTATTAATAACCATACTCGCTTTTTGCCACCAATTGCGTCCAGTAGGTTCTCAAGCCTCTTCGATAGCTTGTCTGTCCAGTAGACAAATAGGTCTGGAACTCAATAGAGAGTCAACTGGCTCCCCCCCCCATTGTGGTGAAGAATCAGCTTGACCCTCTCCCAACACGAAGGAAGCTGGCGGCTTTGAGACAGATATTGAGTATACCCAGACAACACCATGGATGGGCATGAATGACCAGCTAAGTATCTCGTTGGGGATACCATAGGGGCCACCAGATTTACCCGACATTAGTCTCATTGCAACCTTTAATAGTTCCTACATGGTGTGTTATGTAAATACCAGCTCATCAGTTTCCTGGTCGAAAGTCTCGAAGAGATTTAAGACCACCGGAGAGGGTGCTGCATTCAAGTTTGTTGAATGGCCTGTGAAAAGAGATTATCAGCAATGACTGCCTCTCTTCCCTTGGAGGTGGTTCTTGCAAAGAGCTATTGTCTATCATATGTTTTTTTAAATCTATTACAATGAAAGAATGCTTTCTACCTGTGTGAGGCTTATTTACAATTAAATAAATCCCAGAATATCATTCCATAACCGACATAAACATGTTTTTGATTTCTATTTTTTTAATGTTCAAATATTGAGACATTATGTTTATGAGCAACTATCTTTCTGGGTGTTAGCAAAGAAGCTAATAACTGAGGGACCCCCCGTCCATAACACACATCATTGTAAGAAGTTAGTTTTGAAAAGTCTATGAATAAAATAGATATCAATGGTTTTATGAATCCAGTGGTATTGAATTAATAAAATAAATGTATAAAACTTGATGAAATATCCAACCACGGAGTTGGTATGTCAGGATGTTTTTCTATGAAGAGCTTATGGGTCAAAAATTATAAGGCCAGGCTGTAAAAATGAGGTTTCAGCCCTGAAAAAAAAAACAATTAAATACTATTTAAGATATTGCGTTTATTATTTTTCGTTAACATGTTTTTAGACAAAAATGAACAATATTACAATTATTATTAGTATAAGGTACAGACTATAGATGCATAAAAAATGTAATACAGATTACAGGCAGTACAAAACATCAACAATGGGTAGTGCTTAAATTGGGAAAAATTTAAAGGGGGATGCAAGTGTAAAATGAGTGTACCTAAATATTTAAATGTCTTCTTGATTAGAATATAATTAGATGGGGTAAGCATAAATATTTTTTAAAAAGAGAGGGACTCTGTATTTTCCCAAACCTCTTTAATTCAAGCACTGACAATGATAGTAAATAATATAATAACATGATTACAATGAAGGTTAATTTAAAAATGTTTATATGTATAAATACATATACACATTATACATCTAAATTATACCTATATTAATGTCCTATATATCATACAAAAGAAAATTATTGTAGATAATACTATTAATTATGAATACAAGTAGGTTGTTGGTAGTATTATTATATAAAATGTGAACTATTACAAGTTTTTTTTAGTTATGAAATTATAAATTTTATAGTTGAGCCATGGCCACTGTAGTATATAAATTTAATTGCGCATTTTTATATGCAATGAAGCTAAAATTACAATATTAAAAATCATGTATTTTTATATCAAATAAGAACACATAAATTATTTCAGTATTAGTAAACACTGAGTATTTTGTATTATATCTAATTGTATTAATGTTTCAAACATTTTAAAATGGATGGGTTTCAAACTCACTATAATCATATTTAATATATATAAAAAAAAAACACAATTTAATATCATTCAATGATAAGTAGATGTTAGATGTAATAATAATTATTCCCAAAATAATTTACTATATGTACTTTGTGATTGTAAAATTCGCACTTGTTTGTAAAATTTCAAGGCATATCCTAGTTTTAAACCCATTTTTCTTGAGATATCTGCCCGGTTAAGTAATTGTATACCACGGCCATCAATATTCTAAAATTATAGGATACTTTTTAGTACAATGTTATCTATTTTGTATTATATATTATAGATTGTACTGTTTAAGACTATACAAAACTATTATTTTTTATAAATAAATTAATAATATCTTACAAATTTAATAAGTTGATTAATAATTTCTTGTGGTAAATGCTGAGATAAATATTCAAACACTTGATCTTTAGTCCATTTTGATATATTTGGGATATTATTATTTTTAATTTCAACATCGTTTTCTTCAGAGTCCGATGAGCTATAAGAACTATTACTTTTTGAATCGGTATCATCGTCGTCAGATATAGTTACAATACTTGAGATGCGTGACTCAATATCATCTAAAAACATATTTAATTCAATTTTTTTATAGTTAATTAGGTATAATATATTAGAATTGTCCAGTCTTACCTTCATCAGATTTTGTTAGTCGTATTAATCGTTCATCTTCTTCTTCCGGGTTTATTTGAGAGGCCAAAGTCATGCAAGGAATACATACGTACGTATCAGTATCAAGTTTATGTAATGGTTTAATTTCATATGATTCATAACAATCGGTATGTAAACCAACATCACAAGTTATGCAGCGACGCATTATCATCTAATGAAATTTAATAGTTAAGTTTTTAGTTATTAATAAATATTATTAATTTTACTGAGCTGACCGACTGAGATTCATCTTTGAAACATTTGCTACAATTCTGTTTTCTGCATTGTTCACAGAACCAAGAACATAAATCTAATTTGAATTTCCACAAGGGCTCCTTGATTATTATACAGTGTACATGAGCTATAAAAATGTATAAACAATTGAAAATGAAAATAAAAAAGGAATTTAACCACACTAGTGCCAACGAGAGAGTATTTCCTGGTGGCGACCAAAATTTGTCCAATCTCCCACCACTACATTTTCCCGAACGCTAGTCGCCACCACCATGGTCGCTGCGGTGTCGGCTGGTGATTAGATGGTAGAGTGGGAGAAATTTGGGTACAAAACCGTGGAGCTCGATCATTTGAGTGCGCGAACGAGAAGTACTCTCTTGGTGGCACTAGTATATACAACTATTATTACCTTTGATCAAACATATTGGACAATCAATCAATTCTGATTTTTCTGAAACTGTTGAACAAATAAAACAATTTTTTGGTGTTTCCCGAGTTACTTCAGCAGTAACACTCTTTACTGGAGAATTTATTGGTGAATGTATTGGAGATATAGTTTTTATTGGAGATACAGTTTTTATTGGAGATATAGTTTTTATTGGAGATATAGTTTTTATTTCAGTTGACGGACAATCCAATAATTTAGTTACCTCAGTTACTGGATTTACTGGATTTACTGGTAGACTTTTTGATTTTGCAGTATCTTGTTTTTTTCGTCTATCATTTGTAGTTTTTTTTACAGTAGTAGCTTCCACGGGTTTTTCATTTTTAAGAGAATATTTAGCTCTCTTTTTTGGTATATGATTATCAGATGGATCAAATACTACTTTGGCTTTCTGTAATAAAAAAAAATCAATTGAAAGCAATGTCACATAAATTAGTGAATCAATACTAACCATGTTTCTATGAGGTCTTCCAGATACAGGTTCATCACGATTAATTATTTTCTTCTTGGCCATTGTTATTAATGGAAATGTATCTACAACAAATACACAACATAATTTATAGAACATATTATGCAAAGTAGGTATATAGTTATAAACTAAAATACCTAAGTACCAAAATATTGTTTTAATATTTTAAATTTAAATGTATTCTATTGGTTTATTATTATAAACTTATAATAATATACATTATAATGTGTTTGCATAAATACTACCTATTAACTTTTTATAAAATATACAATAATATTGCACTTTAAAAGTGGTAATTAGACAAAATGCATTTAATAATAAGACATGCATGTAATTTTTAATAGTTCAAAATTGTTCTTTAGTTTATTTTTTATAAGCAATAATATTTTTTTTATAAATACAATAAAAAAACCCAAAAACTTGATTGAACATTAAAGTCTTAGGAGCATAATAAATTTGCAGTATCTAATACGAAATATTGTATTATTATGCATAGGTAGTACTAATTTGTGTATAAATCAATCAGCAAAAAACATGTCATAAAAGTATGTGACAAATACAAATTACTTACGACTTATTTCCCTTATAGAGCCAATGAAATCGTTGCGTTGTTTAAAAAAAAGAAGTTACGGCGTTGAGAAATGATTTTTATTAGTTTATAGATGTAAGATCTTCTATTCAATTTAATTTTATATTGCAATCGACAGTTGTAATATACTACAATAATATAAATAGATAAATTTAAACTGGATTTGAAATACGAAATGAGGAATAATTCTAGCGGAAATCGCAACAATCGATATTAGTAAAGTATATTTAAAATAACACTAAATATGTAGAGGTATAGTATATGGTTCGGTACTGTGGACTGTGGTGTAATATTTATGATTTGGCCGATTTGTTAAATAGTGACGGGTGGAAGAATAGAACTAAAGAAGAAGTGAAATTTCGTTCGTAATAATAAGCGCCACCAACCGTATGGTTTCAACCTGGCAGACTTGCGAATTTGCGATATCCTCGGCGGTACACACGTGAATCGGGAAAAAGGAATAATGTCACGTTGGCTCACCTGTCCGTCAGATGTCTATCTCGCTCGTTCGGTCGGTTGCTCACTCAGACGTTCGGTCTGCTCCGTCCTTGCGCGCTGATAACGCGTTTGTTTGTGTTTTGAATATTATTGTGTTACCGTAATTGCGATTTTGCGAACCGCGTTCGTTGATCAATCATTTATTGTTTTTATTACCTACCGAAACGCGACGGCCGAAAAACGGACAAACAAAACCGCATTGCGCACGCGGCACGACGATTTACCGGTTTCCGCGTTTTGCGTTCCGTGTCGACTCATCGCTACATTTATACTCTACCGATCGGTTTTTGACTGAACTAATTTTCCACCGAACGTGCATGCGCGCACGATTCTTTAATCGCTCTGGTGCGCCGACGGTCATTGTTAGATACCGTCCAGTCAAGTCTGTTAGATGATAAGCGCGGTGGGAAGATGTAATAGCGGTGGTGGCGGTCGAGTCTCGGCGATGTCTAAAGAGTGTCGTATTGTAAACGGCGGTGGTGGAGTCGTCGCCGGCGGATACGTGAACCATTGCGAGCAGGTGCTTGATGACCAAAACGAAATGGTGATGGCCGCGTCTAAGACTGCAGTGGTCGTTGGTAGCAATCAGGCGGTGGCCTCCATCAACCACCGCGTCTACCCGCCGTCGTCCAGTGAACTGGGTAGACTCAAGGACCTGGCGCTCGACAATGTCTATTTTTTAGAAGAGTGCTCAAACATTATCAAAAATAAAAATAAAAAGATTTTAGAGTTGGAAAAAAAAGTGGAATATGTGAGTGACCATTTAAACATTTTAGTGATTTAAAAATCATTTTAATTTAAAATTTAAGTTAAAGTACACAGTTTGCATTAACATTTTAATTGTTTGTTGTACAGTACGAACAGAGGTTCACAGAAAATGATCAACGTTTTGCTGAAATAACTGCTAGAGAAGATAACTTGGATGCCTTACCATTCACACCAGTTTCTTCAACATGCTCATCTGGTATGGGAGATTTGAGTTCGGCTGAACTACACGATCAGCAAGAACAACAGGACACTAAACCTAAAAAGCGAAGGGTTCGTCAAGCTGCTACTAAACAACCGAACCCAGATCCATTAGAATCCAACGAGGCAAAACGCCCGAGAACTAGGATAACACGAGCTAAATCAGGTTGGTTTTTTTTTAAAAATACTAATATTTTCTTAATAGAGTTTAATTTTTATTTATTTTCTATGTTAAGCTAAAATAGGTAAAATACAAGAGTTGTCTTTGATCACAGCAGATAATGCATATTATACATGCCTAGGAAATTATGATCCTATTAAAGATGAACCAGTTTCTGAAAATACTAACAGTAATTTAGAAGTAAGCTTTTCATTTAACAGGTGTTCAACCTAGTATGCATTTAGTATTCTTTTTAATACATAAGCATATATGATTTTGTAGATACCAAGTTGGAGGGTTAAAACATATTCAAGTTGGTATTCTATGGAAGGTACTGAAAATATGTCTGATGATATCTTTGAAAGCAGACATTATAGACTTGAACAATGTGAACAAAAACGAAAAAGGTAATGCAATTATAGATAATTTTTTTTTGTGTACCTATATTATGTTATGTTAACATTTTGATATTGTTATTTCAGATGGGATTTGCAACGAATTAGGGAATTAAAAAGAGTAGAGTATTTGAAGGAAGGTCGTAATAAACACCATCCACAGAAATCTAATGACAATAATAAGGAAGAATTGACAACTTTATTGCCCAGTCCATTGAACATTAAAGCGATCGAAATTACAGATAACTTACCTGTGTCTGCATTTGGTAGCAATTTACATGTTAAAAAGAAACTTGAAATGTTAGTTACATTTTATTATTAATATATTGACTATTTTATTTAGTTTGAATTTAATTAAGCGTGCAGTTTTTAATATATAAATTATGATAATTTAACATGCTATCTTTATTGCCTTGCAGATATAAATTTTATCATAGTCAATGGTGTAATGATGGGTCTCAAGCTCCAAAAGAATGTAACACACGTGGACTTCGTTCTTCTGGTTGTAGTCAGTTTTATGACACCATGTAAGTTATTACTTTCATGTAAATTTTGTGACAAATATAACAGATCTGGACTTCCGCTTAAACCATTTGATTATTTGTTATATAATGTATAAAACAATCTTGTATGTATGATTTACAACCAGAGAGGTTAACAACTGTTGTGATATTTATCTAGTATTTAGGATATTATACTTTTTTTTTTTTTACTTTTATTGTATTATAAATTTTATTTTCCTTTGAAATTGTAATAAGTATAATTTATATTCAAGTGTTGCAAATAATAAATATAGTACCCTGCTAAAGTCCTATAAAATAGTATTTTCAATTTGTTAAAAAATTTAATTAATTATCTATTAATAATAATGTGTTGTACATACTATATCTATAATTTTAACATGTGTGTGTCACCATATCATTATTGTATTGTCTATTTTTTAAAAGCATTTCCTGTATTTAATGGATAAGCTATTTCTGTGCTGACATACTAGAAATTTGTCAACATAAACCAGTGTATTTTATTTTCATACCGGTTGGTGTCCACTAACTTCTATATGGGGTTTAATAGGAGCTTTTTTAGAAATTATATATTTAATATTTTAATATTTACAGATACTATGCTGTTATCATATCAATGGTGATAGCACACTTTGAAATAACCAAACCTATTGAAAGTTAAGCAGGAACTAATTCATACAATATATTTTAAATATATTTCTTAGACTTCTAAAAGGATTCGTTTACTATTACTTGAAGCAATCACAGAATTAATTAGCTATTTTTTAAGCATTTGGTGCTCTTGGTTTGATGTTTATATTATTAATCAAACCCCAGTTCACATAAACACTTTCAATTTACATTTTGTTAGTTTGTATATGACAGTCTAAGCATTTCAAAAGACATGCTGTCGGTTAGTGTCCTGTGATATTGTTGTAATTTATAAATATTATAGATTCATTTGTAATGGTTAATGTCTTAAAGATTTTAAAGATTTTTTTCATGTAACAGTTTAAAGGCACAAATATTAATTTTAGCAGAGAAATTAACAATATTAATTTGAAATTAGTTTTCATATATTTTATTGGTTGTAGAATCAACCGAATAAAAATATGAATATGGTGTCATTATGTAGTCATGTAGAATGTACATTTTAACATCAAGACATATTTTATTCAGTACCTATAGTGCCAAATTTAGATATCAAATAATTATTATTAAGAGAGAACAATTTAGGTAATTTTAATTAGTTTTAGCAAGTTATTTTACAAGTCAATATTTTAATAACTTATATTTTATGTAAAAATAAGCTTGCTATAGAATATTGTACATTTATATTTGTTTATACTAAGCGTTATAGGCAGTTACAACAATAAATATCATTTTAAATTTAATAAAAATCAATAATAAATTAAATGTTTCTACATTTACATGTGTTATTTAAGTAGAATCAAGAAAACATTTTCTTCAGTATCATTTTTTATCTCGTGTCTTTTCAGTGAACAAAAACTTACAGTGATATAAATACTATTTGATTGTATTCTGATTTCTAACAAGCCATAACTGATGATGTAAAATTGCCAGAAGCTATTAGGACATTAGGTAACAATGTAAAATGGTCATCCATAATTATTGGATTTTATTAAATTTTGAAGTCTTTCTTTGATAACGAAAAAATCTCATCAATTAAAATTAGTAGGTACCTAACCTATTTTAATATGAGTCTAAAATCTTTATAAAATTCTCTATTATAACTTGCAGTTGTGATAATGTTTGTATGGTAAAATTATTTATAACTTATTAATTCATTGTTATTGAACCTTACATTTATAATATTTGTAAAAATGTTAATATTTTGATTTTTATATTAATAAATTAAATTTCAAGTTTTGGCTATTTTTTATGTGTTGAAAATATTAAAAAAATCTTTTATGTATTATTTAGGATGTTAATACGATTATAATATTCTGTAAGGTATGAATATTGACATTTTTAAATGTCTTCCAAATTAGTAATATTTAAGATTCCAAGAAATGAATGGAATTTTGTTCTTATTTAGACAATAATATGTACTAAATTAGATAGTTTTTGAGTGGAGTAAAGAAGGCGGTAAGCTAGGTATATTTTATTTGAATTTACATACATTTTTTTATTTGGTGAGGAGAAGTGGAGTTTTTTACTTCAACGCATTATGATTATTTCTAGTCAGTTAAATATTATTTAAAACAGGTAGGTAATTTGTAAATGCCCAAGGGACCTAATAAAATCATAAATTAATTATTGTGATATTAGGTACTGATATTTAGACAGGTAGGTACCAATATAGGTACTAGGAATAAATTATAATATATTGCTGCTAGGTGTAATAGCCCTATACAATCATGTATATATATTTTTTTTTAATCTGTTTATACTTCCAAATAACTTAATAAATTAAATATAAATATAAATAGTTATATGCATACAATATACATCGATATAATATATGTATAATTTATATATATTGTTTGTGAGTGTATATCCTCTAAAACTGTTGCTCTGCACCTTAGAAGCATTTCCTGTGAACAATGGACGGGCCACTTTCGTCGTATTCGGTCTTCGAAATCCACATCTGTTGAAAAGTAGATAGGGACGCCAAGATGGAGCCACCGATCCACACTGAGTACTTGCGTTCGGGCGGTGCGATCGTTTTAATTTTCATTGTGGATGGAGCGAGCGACGTGATTTCCTTCTGCATCCGGTCTGCGATGCCCGGGTACATGGTAGTGCCGCCGGACAGTACCGTGTTGGCGTATAGGTCCTTCCTGATGTCCACATCGCATTTCATGATCGAGTTGTACGTGGTCTCGTGAATGCCGGCAGATTCCATTCCCAAGAATGATGGTTGGAACAACGATTCCGGGCACCGGAAACGTTCGTTTCCGATGGTGATCACCTGGAGTGTGAGGAATGATTACAAATCAATAATTAATATCAGGTAGGTAGGTACCTAAGTATCAACGATTCCCGAGTAGGGGTTGAGGGACTCATCGGTCATTACACTCAAGACTCACCTGTCCGTCCGGGAGTTCGTACGATTTCTCCAGAGCGCTGGACGACGCAGCTGTCTGCATTTCCTGCTCAAAGTCGAGCGCCACATAACACAGCTTCTCTTTGATGTCGCGAACAATTTCTCGTTCGGCGGTAGTCGTGAAGCTGTAACCCCTTTCGGTCAGGATCTTCATCAGGTAGTCTGTGAGATCGCGTCCGGCCAAGTCCAGACGGAGTATGGCGTGAGGTAGGGCATAACCTTCGTAGATGGGCACGGTGTGGGACACACCATCACCCGAGTCCAAAACTATACCAGTCGTCCGACCGGAAGCGTACAAGGAGAGTACGGCTTGGATGGCCACGTACATTGCCGGGGTGTTGAACGTTTCGAACATGATCTGAAAACGAATAGGTATATTAAATACTGGTGGCGTCGGGGTGACTATGTCTTTCGGCGCAATGTGTTGAATCCTGTATCTGACTTAATGCCCCTCGCCCCCTCGCCCCCTCCCCCTAATCGTTAACCTACAATTTGTTTCGAATATTCCTGCGGAGTATGTACTCCTGGCATACCTACCGAATTTTAATGTTTTATACTAGCCTGCCGTACCTACGTGCAACGTGTAGAAAGCTTAATTATCATAGGACCGTCATTATGGGTAAATACTTAATACCGTATAGGTAAATTGTAATTATTTATTTATTATTCAAAATTTCGACCAATATATAAAAATGACATCAAAATATATTGTAAGTATATTTTGGACCGGACCAGCTCTGAATTAAATATAGCCATATATGATATAGGTACCTACATAAATTAGTAAATATAACTTCAATTATAAACTATTTGGGCAGGGAATGAATCGATCTACCAGTAAATTGCGATTTGTAGGTATTAGGTAGGTGCTTAACAAGACTGTATCTGGTGGGCGAAGTCCAGAAGTTCCGCAGCACGACTGACTGCTTACCTGTGTCATTTTCTCTCTGTTGGCCTTCGGGTTGAGCGGCGCTTCGGTCAGCAACACAGGGTGCTCTTCGGGGGCTACACGGAGCTCGTTGTAGAACGTATGGTGCCACACCTTTTCCATGTCATCCCAGTTGGTCACGATACCGTGTTCGATGGGATACTTGACCGTCAGCACACCCCTTTTGGACTGTGCTTCGTCACCGACGTAGCTGTCCTTTTGTCCCATGCCCACCATGATGCCCTGCAGACATGCGGCACGTGTATAATATAATAGGTATACAAAAATATGCCGCGGGTAATATAATACTAATATACAACAATCATAATCGTTAATATAAATATTATCCGTCATTAGTGTCATTTACCTGGTACCGTGGACGTCCAACGATCGACGGGAACACGGCTCTGGGCGCGTCGTCGCCAGCGAATCCGGCCTTGCACATACCGGAACCGTTGTCCACCACCAGAGCTGCTACGTCTTCGTCGCACATGATTACGGTTTTATTTTCTAGAAACAAAAAAAAAATAAAAAAATAAACTTATTATTGACGTCGGCGAGACAAGCGACGAAAAATATAGAGAAAAAATCCGTCATCCTTTCTCCGAGGAAAAAAGATTTTTTTCGAACAAATTTTTACCTTTTGAAAGACGATAAATAATAATTAAATAAATAAACGTGCAAACGGAACGGCGTTTGCGCGATGCGATCGGAGAGCGGCGAATGTGTGTACACTGCGACGGCGAGCTCTCGTCAATTTATATAGGTACGCGGCCGCCCCGACACCGTTCCGCGATCGAAAGTGAAAATCCGCTGTGGTAGGGTCCGCAGTGGGCCCGACGACGGTAAAGGTCGTCCGTCCGTCATCGTCGGCGACGCGAGCACAATACGCGCGAGTTTATGACCATATCTGACGCGGTCAATCACGCTGCAGTTAATATAATTCCTTTTTCAGAGGCTGTCGGTCGGACGAGCGTACGATAACATATTATATATATTTATATATACTTACTATACCTATATATGTAGGTTCCCATATAGCCATATACTCACGCACTGATAGTATATTATATTTTATTTTAAATACGCGAGTTCGTCTCTATTTGCCCCCTCCCTTCCTCTCAAAGTGCATTAATAATTTGTTCGGTACTCTCGAGATCATATTATAAGGTTTGACCGCGTGGTCGTTGCAACCATAATTTATTAATATTATACTATTTACCTATACTCTTGAAAAATGGAAGTGTTTCCGCACGAAAACAGATTTTTTTTTTGTGGTCTAGGTACAGCCGTACAGGGTATACGTGATACGTGAAGTATCCTATAAGATTTACATTCTGCTACGAGGATCATTAATTTTTTATCCTTAAACGGTTAGATTGCTAGAATCTAATAATGACCTTTTTTTTTTTTTAGATTTTCGAGAGTCGGAGGAGGAACCGCGTTAGCATTACTTCTCCTCATCTAATAGTGACCTATACACAAACATAATATATCTACAGGGTGATTCACCGAGGATACTCACCCCCCCAGTTTCCCTTTAATAATGCATTTATTTAAATGCTGATTTTTTGAAATGTGTAAGTATACTTTATAGTTTATTAGTACCTACCTATTTTAAAATGCTTTGAAAAATTGCGTTTCTTCGTGCACTTTAAGGGGTTCTTGTAATGATACAGACTTCTTTTTTCAAATGAGAACCAGCCTGTCTTGTTGTAAACTGTCGTTGCATCTTATTCAAAATACAAACAAGTATACTACAGTTAGGTATAGGTACCTAGTTTCTGAGTTATTCAACTATTAGTACTAAGGAATAAGGATAATAATCTATATTCTATACGATATCAGGCTTAGAAAATTTGAGTCTTTGATGGATCAAACATTATGAATATTATCTTTTTTAAAAAAATGGCGTTTAAGTAAACAGTATACTTACTTAAATCTAAAAAAAAAACAAAATTTGAATAAATGCATTATTAAAGAATAAATGGGGGTGAGCATGTTTGGTGAATAATTGTATGACAATTATTATACTCATTATACGAATCTTCAACTGACATATATATAATACGCGTATAACCACGCCTAGACTCACCAATGTACACATAAGGTAGATATATATAATAACTTAACCATACACGAGTGACGAGTACTTGACAATGCAACGCGCGTGTAACTCGTAATAAAATATTTTTTTATAACAACAGCTGGTACCTACGTTATTATTATGCAATAGAAAATGATTGTAAAGTTATAACTTTATTTTTAAATTTGATAACTGCAGTGTACTTACCTATCAGTATCTATACTGTATACGTAATTTAAGGTAAAACCTATTTAGGTTTAACTTATGGATTTATTCCGTCACCTATAAACAAGGTATTTACACGCTAGGTACTTATATAACTAATAAACTAGGGGCCGATCGAAATTCAATTTTTGTATATGTTAGATTATACCTACTGAAATTTCATATTTTTATTTTATACAAATATGTTGAATTTGATATGCATAAACAATAAGTAATATTGATAAATAATATGCGGTACAACGAACAAGAAAAACGTGAAAAGTTTTTTTCACATAATATGTAAAGATGTTTACGGTTTTAGAATTTTAAGTGTATGTTTGTATAAATGTTGTGTTTTTTGTGCACATTGTTATTGATGCATTAATAAATTATGCAGTTTTCCTAACGCATTAAACTCTTAGCTCAATATGTTATAATATTTAACAATTTAAATTATAAAAATAATTTAAAAAATATGTCTGAAATCACGCGTGATACGTGATAAGCTGTATTGGCATGTATCAATAAACCTAAACAAATATTCGATTGGTATAACTTTAAATGGTATTGTGTATCGTTCATTAATGTTTTAAAAATATGTGATTTCCAGTTACCAGTATTTATTTACTTTAATAGGCATGTTGTGTATGTCGGACGCAATAATGAATATATCGCGTAAATAGCTGTACCTTGGACTCACAAAAATAAAATTATTATAGGTAGTTGTATAAGAAATGAAGTAATAGTCGTTAATATAATTGGAAATAAGAAGTATCAAAAAATGTTCTAGTTTCAAATTTGGATTTGTTCGCATCACACGTTAATCTAATTTAGTGTGTTTAACTTGTATTTTCGGTAAATGTTACAATAACAGCGGGCAATTGAACTTGAAGGTACATCGGATAACAAGAGTAATATAATAATTATATAAATATTTAAAAAAGTGTCATTTGCAATTTTTGATTTATATAATCATGTATAGCCTAGCTTACCTAGTTACCTATACTGTATAGGTAACTAGGTAAGCGATGATAATATCGTATAACGTATAAATCAAATTATTAGGTATAAACGAACATTTGTATACCTTTTAAGTAATAAGTGTACAATATTGCAAGCTTAGATACGTATATTTGTTAAAAATATTGATGTATTGCACCATTATGAAAACTTAAGATTTGTAAATCCCTATTATTAAATAAACTATAGGTACACCTACCTATTTATTTTCTATAATGCTATTAAAATGTCAAATATCTAATTTTATTTAAAGTTATTTTCTGAGTTATTTATATTGGTTTAAGTACCTATTAATTTTCTTTATATTACATATAGCCGATGTAAAAAAAACAAATTATGGAGGAGGGGCGGTCTATCAAAAATCCTTGAGTTATCGCCCAAACATACTCTATTGGTGTTGGTGTGTATATAATAAAATTTATTTAATTATTTTAATCAAATATTAAATAAGTACTAAAGTCTAAATTGAATAAAATATCTCGTGTATAGCTCAGGGCAGGTTAAGCCTAATAGTCTTCCCCCCGATATTACTTCAATGGTCAGATACTGAGATACGAGTATATTCAAATTTTAAATTTTAAAGCCGAATAATAGCCCATAGGCCATAGTATACAGGTATTTGACGGCGACCGCGTTTTTTGCGATAGAGGAAATAACATCAATAATAATGCGTATAATACGTCATAATAATATAGTCACTAGTCACTAGAACCTATATGGTTTCCCTTTCTTCGTCCGAATAATAACAGTATTACGCGTGTGTGCTACCATAGTATTTATATATATATATATTATATACTATGGTATATATACAGAGCGATGCTTTTATAGTTGACTACACTTTTTATCGAAATGTTTTAATGTTTTTATAAAAAAATAATCTTTTTAGATAGTTTAAAGCTATTAAATACAATATTTTTATCGTTATAGTTTTTAAGTTTTTACTTTTTACTTGTATTTAATTAACCTTTATCGTAAACTCGTTCGAATTTAAACGTTACGCGTAAACGTTAATAACGTATTGGAATTATCAGAAAAAATATTCTGCTTCGGAATATGATAAAACTGAAAATGTACTCCCCCATTCAAAAAGTTAAAAAATATTAAAAAATATAGCATGAATAATCGTTGTTTCGTTTTGACTTTAAATTGTCTATACAAATATTTCTCAAAGTGATAGGACTTCTAGAGAATGAGAGTTAACATTCAAAAGAATCACCCTGTATGTTATGTACGTACAAAATTCATTAATGACATCGACGGCGAATCTCGACAAATATGGAAGTGTATCGGTACGCCCATAAATGGACCTGTCGTCGCTCTCGTGAAACCTGTTAGCGGTCTCCGCAGAGATAATCATATAATATTGTAGATAAGTGCACACAATATTGTACTTTATGGTTTATTATACTTATATACGCGTTAACTCGCGTGTAGATAACACGTCGTTATTTCATTGATATGTATATAGTGGTATATTATATGTATATTGATATATTATAATGCTATTGATAATGGTATAATAATAATATATACATATCACTATAATAGGTACTTATATTAATATAAACGTATTGAAAAGCTTATCGCCCTGTCGCAGTGTCGTTACAAATGAAATTGCAATACCTTTACTCGTTGCTTTCGTGATGTGTCTCATCGTTATTCGCATAGGTACCTCTACTTACGCCTATTACCAATATAAATAAATACGTAGCCACGTAGGTATTGTATATATATATATATATATATATATATATAGGTACTTCAGTACTTGTGTTGTATAGGTACTATATTGCTAACTTGTGTCAATGCGTCTTATATAATAGGTATATCGTATATGTGCACGCATTGAT
This sequence comes from Neotoxoptera formosana, assembly GCA_022818045.1. Lineage (NCBI taxonomy): Eukaryota > Metazoa > Arthropoda > Insecta > Hemiptera > Aphididae > Neotoxoptera > Neotoxoptera formosana. Next base: position 47,104,651 of record CM040633.1, read on the forward strand.
TGTCTTAACAGTTAACCACGGTCCACGGGTGTAGGTCGATATTTCTAGTAAGATTCGTAATTTCCCTGAGACTATATCATTTTATTTTATTTATTTATTTATTTATTTATTTATTTATTTATATCACGGAATAAATCCATTTACAATATTAATATATAGTGTTGCAGTATTATAAAACATATGATGAACATAATTAGTTTAGTGATTACATAATATTTAAAACATAATATAGATATAGTACCTACAATGTACAAGAGGAATTACAAAATATTAATAAAGTTTTAATTTAACTGAATTAACAGTGAACAATTAAAATGATAATAATAAAAATAAATACAATATATAATAACTTACACCAATACAACTTTAAATATAATATACGAGAAAGAGGTAAAGTAAAAATTTAAATAGAAGTTTATTTTAAATAACCTATACATTAAATGCTGATTTAATAGTTAATATTATATATATTGCAAGAAAACAAATCAAATTTTATTGAATTTGCATTTAAAATTAGGGGATTTATCCAGAAGGAATAAGAGTAATGAGAACGTATATTTTTTAAAGTGAATAAATATTTATTTCTTGTAAGGTTGTTTTTACTTTAAAATTTAGTTTTTTTAATATTTCTTGGCATTCAATTTTATTATTGAATAATTTAAAGAGAAAAATAAAAGATAGATATTTTTTACGATTTCTTAAATTAGGAATATTAAAAAATCCGGATATTCTTTCATAACTAGAATGTGAAGGGCGATCAACATTGCATTTGAATGATAAAAAACTTAAAAGGGAATTTTGAATAGAATCAAGAGTTTGATTTAGAATTATGGAACTAGGAGACCAAATAAAGGCAGCATATTCTAGCTGGGAACGTTCAATAGAAAAGTAGATATTTTTTTATGGTGAAATGATTTTTAAAATTAGAACAGTTTTGTTTTAAAATACCTAATTTTGAGGATTCTTTATTTTTTATCTTATTGATATGTTCCTTGAAATTCATTTTTGTATCGAAAAATACACCTAAATCATTAATTAAATTTACACGTGGATTTATTTGTTATTAAAATCCATGGTGGTTTTTTGAGAGAAAGAGATAGTTGAACATTTATTTATGTTTATAGTTCCATGCCGTTTTTAGTGCACCAATCGCAAAATACGTCTAAATTTGATTGTAATTCCAAAGCATCAGAAGCGGAGTAAATAGTTTTATAGATTTTAGTGTCTCGGTGAAAAGAGCCGAAGAACTAGAATATTAGTACAGAGGAGATATCGATTATGTATAATAGTAGAAATTATAATGGAGAAATATGGTCTCCTTATGCGGTACCCCGGAAGTAATATAGATTGAGATCTGAGAAAAAATTATTATATTTTACAATTTGAAATCTTTTTGTTAGAAATGAAGAAAACCATGATTATAATGGGTCTTGTAACATAACATAACATAAAATAACATTTTAACTTTGATATCAATAATTTATGATCAATTCGATCCAAAGCTTTTTTAAAATCCATATACATCTGTTATCCATATCACATCTGTTTGTGCATTTATACTAAAAGATTCATAAACGGCTTGTTTGAAAGTTGCTAAATTAGTGATAGTTGATCGTTTTGTAAGAAAACCATGTTGCTCATTGATAATGATGTTTTTTAATATTGGGTCAAGTTTGTCGTTAATTATTTTTGTGAATATTTTGAGTATGATTGATATTTTTGAAATAGGTCGATAATTTAAAACAGATCTCCATAGAACGATCTCCATTTTTAAATAGCGTTGAAGTATAAATTCATTTATAAAAACTTTCGAATAGAAGTGTAATAAATTTATCCAATGAATTTATTTTCGATATTATAATATTGATATTTAATATCGTGATATGATTTCGATATCAATACTAATCAATTATCGTACTGCGTCACTCATACGTATATTATATATTACTATAGCTAAGAAAAAAAACGGAATAGTGTCTTAAACTTTGTTTTTGAATAAATATAGTTTATTGTAATTATATTATTTGTAGCTTTATTATCACAACAAAAATACGTGTATTATATAATTAATTTAATAAAACATAAAAGTTAGTGTATGCACGTCGGATTGGGCTTCATTCAGTCCATCTGTGTACTTAAATATATTTATAATGTGTAATAGAGAAAATAATAATAATAGAATCTAATATGCAATGTGTCATATATTTTTTATTGTTCAAACGTAGTGTTTGCACGAGTATGAATGGATATAACTTGTTAATTAATTATTCGGTTTTAAAATTAACTTTTATGATTATAGATTAAGTACTGACCTATATACTTAATTAAACATACAATATATAAATCAAGGGTAATTAATTGAGTTAACTGTTGTTTACAAACATTGCAGTGAATGCATTTTTTTCAAACAGTACAAATAAAATTCAAGGATGAATTTTAGGTATGCAGTACCAGCTTAGTGTGTTAGCATTCAATGACGAGATCTTCTTGCTACTATGTTAGTGTCAAATGTGTCCGACGTCCGGTAAATCCTTTTACGGATATTATCATATTAAATAGAAGTACATATAGGTACAAATAAATGGTATGCACATTTCGTTTCCTGCTCAAATATAGGTAAATATTAATAATAATATATTATATGATACAGGTAGGTATACAGGTATACACCATAGGTTAAGTTAGACCACAGTACCACACACGTAGTGGCTTCACAGATATTTTCAATGGTGGGGAGGGGGGGATGGATACATTAAAGAACTATACATTATATGTACATGCAAACCCCAATTTTTTAATTTAATAATGAATTTATTTCAATTCTCATTTTTGGAATTTATAAATATGATTTAAGACTCTATTTTCAGATTCTTGATATTTTTTGTACTACTTAAGGAGTGTTCTGTGGCGATACAAACTTTTGTTTTTTAAATGAGAACCCTCTTATTTTACTATACATTATACAGTGTATGTTTTTTTTGGAAATTTTTGATGTCATTAACTAAAAATTCAAACGAGTAGTTTTTCAGTTATTAAAATGTTTATACTAAGGACAATAGTCCTTAAAAATAGTATTACAAAAATATAAGATACATGTAATATTGGATCTAGTATTTATTAAACACAGACCATTTTTATAAATTATAAATATTGATAAATTAATATTAATTACTACAATTTTAAAATTTCCATTGCCCCATATCTTCCAAACCCATTATCATGAACTTATATTATCTTTAGTACACAAAGTTAAATAATTTAAAGACTATTCGTTCGAATTTTGATTTTGATACATCAAAGTTATTAGAAAAAAATACCGTTAGGTTAGGTTAGGTTAGAGGGGGGGAAGAGGGTGGAAGGGGTTGAACACCTCCACCCCCATAGATGTCCAAGTAAAGAGTTCGAGATGATAAAAGATGACGAGTAAATTTTTTTTATATACATCTTGAGTCGAATATTGATAATAAGGATTCCACCTCCACACACCTCATTAATAAACGTTTAACATTTTTTTTTACAGTAATGTTATCTAATTTTTATTTTATTTCCTATTACGACTAGTTAGACAATTTTCTTATTAGTAATACACATAAAATATTATAAATACAATAGTAGGATTACCTGTTGCTGTTGGTTAAAGTACAATAAAACTTATTATTGTAAATACATTTTTAAGTAAAAAAGTTTTCTGAAAACTGGGTAATGGTGTTAATATAAGTTTAAAAAAAACTATGTAATATATTGCCTGTTACTTGTTTAGCTAGCAAAGCCAATATGAAAACAATAACAATAATAATAATAATCGCCACAACGCTGACAAATTCCAACTTCAACTCAATGAACCAAATCCTAAAACATTTAATTTCATTCAAAATTAACCCATCGTCAAAACCCGGTGATTAATCGGCCATCGACAATAATTCCTGATAACCCTCAGAGATGCCAAAAATGGACCTGGCCTAGAGACCTACTACTTTAATCTTTTAATCTGTCGGAATACCAATTTTAAACTATTTACAAATAATGTTTCCTAACCTAACTTAACTATAATACTTTTTGAGATAATAGTTGTTTACTATTAGAATTTTGAAATTATGTTCATTGAATGTACAATTAATGTCGCCAATTGAAAATTATTATTATATTTACACTTGTTTTTTTTAATATCAATTGTGTAATAAACTTTAAAAAACCCCGATATTATGATCTTTTAAATTTATTCATCCGGATTAATCGGGATTTCTGCTGATACGGCCTTAGTGTTATATCACAGTCTATACCTGTGACAGTGATGTACATAAATTGCCTATGCAACGCACCGTGTGATCATAATACTTCATCACTGAAATGCATAAAAAAATAATAATTTTATAAGTACATACTTATAAAAACGTATATAAACATAAAGTTGGTAAGTAATAAGGTAACCATCACATCAACTACCTATCTGTCTAAACTTTATTCTCTATTTTTTTTTAATTGTAAAAATCACTTTAAATGTCTGATTGACTTAATATTTATTGCATTGCTATTAATAAATAGTAGTAATGTAGTACTCAATACTCAACTATTCATCACATCATTTTAATTTACCATTATACACTATACACTATAAAGCCATAATACAAAGTATAGGAAATGGTAAATGTGTAGATACTATCTGAGTGCTATTTAGATTTCAAAATGAGGATGAATCATTTATATAATATTATGTGTAATGGTTTCGACCGAGAAAGTAATAAATTTAAATTTTATATAAATATTCTTCTATATTGATATGTTTACATTTTTTCATATTTTACTAGTTAAATAACATATTACTATAGTGCGATAATAATATAATTAATAGCAAAATAATTCCTAATTTTTGATTTCCAAAAAATAAAAAAACATGTATACATTCCAGATTGACAAGAAACTTTTGATGATGAAAGTTCATTTTTTTTTGGCGATGGCCAGTAAGAATACATTTTGATTATTATATACATTTTTTAATGCTATCCATATTTTCATATTGACATTTAAAAATATACTAAATAAGTAATTTTTTTTTTATAAATATTGTACTATTTCAGTATAATTAAATATATTTATTTTAAAATAATATTTTATTGCACAGTATCTGACAAATTGTATGAAATATATATGCGAATGGTAAAAACAATTATGTTTACTTCGATAATATTACATTTTTTATAAGTATTGAGGAAGTATATCGTCCTATTAAACATCATACCTACGCATTAATGTTCTCTGACATTTGACAACATATTAACGTTCCACACATACATTTTACTATTATTTTTTTAAATTAGAGTATTTAAACTACAATCAAACTTGACGATTCATGGTAATTTTTTTTGATTTTTTAATTTCAAATAGTATACTAGTATAGTAAGTATTTAAAAATATTTATTTAATATTATATCAGCTTAGTAGACAAGTTTTATAAAAAGTAAATGTAGATACTCTAAAATAAAAATAACAAAACTACAAAACTATATTGGAAATGTTTAACGTAAACTTAGTATTATAAGTGTGTGACTAAAACAGGCGAACAACGAATGCGTAGGTACCTATGGTACCTATGTATCATTGCGACACCTCCTACAAAGACAAACTTTACTCAATTTTTTTCATTTTTCGAATTATTTTATTAACTGATAGCAGTTATTATTTTTATTCCTAACGAAAATGACATTAACTCAACTCTGCTTAAGTCCCATTATTTGGTTTATCAGCGAATAGGACGTATCTTTGTGACTAATTTTTAATTTTAATTACCAGCGAAAACAGTCGTAACATGAGATATTATATTTTCATAAAAATGACATATTTCCCACCAAAAAAGACTTAAAATAAGATACGTTCTCATAAAAACGATACATTTCACACTAAAAAAAGGTCGGCAAGTGAGTAACGCTCTGCTGTTCAGTGTGTATCGAGTCACTGTAATTTTTGGCCCAACGACATTTTTTTATCTATCAAAAAAATTTAAAATACCAAAAATGTTGAGTTTCGTATTATCTCAAAAAGTGTAAAATTGTTTTTAAAATTTAACGGTGTGTAGAAAATGATTATCTCAACAAAAAAAAAAAAATAAAAAAAAAGGACGTAACTCAAAGACTTAGATCAACAAAAGGAGATAATAATTAGAAAAAAACAAATATTTTCTAGCATGCTCAAAAAACATTAATAAACTAAAAAAAAATCACCATCAGAATATAAATTTTATTCTGAAGATATATAATAGCTACCCTGCAGAAAAGTTTTGAAAATTGAGTTACGTCCTTCTTCGTAGGGCGTTCGTACGATTTGCATCGTCGTAGTTCTTTTAAAGCATTAATGTAAATATCTTATATGAATATTAAATAATAAAGTTTTATTTTTATCTACGCTCATCGTGCAGGTTCTGCTCCGATAATTCCATTCTTGTCGACGATATCGATGCAGCGGGGTTATTCACCTGTCATCGTTGGATTGATCTTAACATTACTTCCAATTCCAGCCTTATTGATAAGACCCGTTGTCGGTGCCATAACCGACAAATACAAATGCCGCAAGTGTGCATTAATTTTAATTATAGTTATCAATAGTCTAGTTGTATGTGTACTGATGATTATACCGGGCAAGACCGTTAAAACAGAAATTGCCGACGTCAATGTGATCAAGTCACCTATTTTTTGGTTGTTTTTCACCACAGTCACAATATTGAGTACAGGTATTTCGACGAGATCCATTTTGGAGAATACAATTTGCATTGGTTTATTAGGTAAACATAGTTATTTGAAACATTAATAGTTATTAAAAGTAACAATATCGTGAATAAGTCGTTCGTTGCTATAAATACTAAAGGTAAAAAAAAATGAAATGTACTGAATTTACAACATAAGAAATCTCTTATATAAACTATAAATTCTATTCTGTTAATACAAATTCGTCTCACTCGGGAACTAGTCGAATGTTCGAATGAATTGTTTTCGAATGAAGAGTGTTCGAACAAATCTGTTCGAATGGAATTGTGTTCGAATAGTATTATGTACGAATGTTATATTTTCATATTTGAACATAATAACGCATAATAAAATAATAACATTATACGAATATCGTTCATAGTCACAGATATAATTCACCTAATAATTTGTTAATAGCCAGATAACAGATATACTTTTATGATCGCGCGATAAACCAGCCATATTAAATGTATATATAGAAGTGTGTAGTCATCATTCCAATGACTACAACGATATCGGATAATCGAGATTACATTTTATTCGTATCCGAACATTGAAAGTTCGATCAAACAGTTGATTCAAAACCGGTTTCCAAAAAAGTTCAAAGAGTCCAAACAACAACGAGAAGAACGTATTAAAAATCTTGTTCTAAGCTGTAAAAACAATGCTGACAATGCTGATTTTTTAATATTTTAGAATTTTAAAGGGGAATTGCTTATAATTTATCTTTTTAAAACATTTATTTTTTTTAGATAATATAATATCATATTTAATTGTATAGTTAAGATTATTAATAATAATAATAATAATAAATAATTTTTATATCAAAAAATTACATTTTGTTGATTCCACAATAAAAATAATATTCGAACATTTAAACTTTCTAACAGATAACATTCGAACACTTTTAATTCAGACACACTCATTCACACATAATATTCGATTATTTAAATTGTCTAACATATACAATTCGAACACTTTTCATTCGTACATATTCATTCGTACACATAATTTTCGAACAAACAACCCCTTGCCGCCTCACACCTGGCAATCCATCGCGACAAAGTAAATTTTTTTTTGATAAACAATGACATTTATTATATCTTAACTAAGTTACAACTATTATATAAAATATATATGTGTAATGGTTGATAAATATACTATAGTGTTTTAAGTTAGTGAATTCAGTGCAAAGAATATTATGTCTTATTGCTTTTAATGGTTTTTAAATTAGATTTATTTATTTGATATTTTTCGTATTTTTTATTTGATTTATTTGATTTGTTTAATTAATTAATTAAATTTATTTATTCATTTGATATTTTTCGTTAAGGCGAAAATAAATATAAATATGGTGAACAGAGAGTATGGGGAGCAGTTGGTTGGGGCACGATATCGTTCGTATCCGGCGTGGTTATAGACTGGTTCAGTAAAGGTCAAGATTATAAAAACTATACGCCTAGTTTGATGATTGCACTGATAGCTTGCGTTTTAGATGTATATGTTGCATCAAAAATTGAGGTAAATAAATTAAACTTACGTTTTTATGATATTTTGTGACATTAGGAATACATTATGAGTAATTAAACATTTTAAAGTACTTATTTATCTATTAAAACCTTATCTATATTATATATATATATATATATATATATTGTAATAATTGTCGAACTATAATAATAATTATATACTGGAAGTTCTAAAAATAAAAAGTACTTATTATAATAATTAAAATACGATTGGTACGTTTAGTGATTATTTATTTAAAACAAAAAAAAAAAAAAACAAAAAGTACATTGTTTTACTTTTTACATTATTATAACCTTATTAATTTATAAAATCTAATATTAAATAATACTGTTAATTTAAATAAAACTTTTCATGTCTTTAATTAAAATAAAAAATATTTTAATAAAATTGTTATATATATTTTTTTTAAGGTTGTTCAAAATACTGAAAGTAAAATTGAAACATCTGATGTTAAACAATTGTTAACTACGATAAGAGTACTATCATTTTTATTCTGGGTTGTAGCCTTTGGTTTCCTTAATGCCTTTGTATGGTACTATCTATTTTGGTAAGCAATAATCTACAATGATCAAATATTTTTCAAACTTAATTATTTTTGATTAAATTTAATAAACATTTATGGAAAAATCTATTAAATTTAAACAAAACCTGAGTATCCACATTATCTAATGGCAGGATTGTTTATTGATTGACAAACCATCACATATACGTTTGGTTCAATATTTAACGTTTTCTATGTGTAGAATAGTGCAAATTTAAAACATGAAAATCAAGTAGTTTAAATAATATAATGTGAATGCTGACTAATAATTTATTTCTTATGTTAAAACTTAAAACCATACAGGTACCTGGAAGACCTATCGAAAATGTACCATCCCGAAACGATACCGTACATAAAGACGCTCGAAGGATTGACTCAAACAATTCAATGTTTTGGTGGTGAAGTTCCATTTTTCTTCCTGTCCAGTAAACACAGCATCATTTAAATTTACTTACAGCATTTACATAATTACATGTTATAATATTATCACCGTCTTTAGGCTATATTCTCAAACGTGTGGATAACATGAAAGTGTTTTCATTAATGTTTTTTGGGTTTGCTGTCAGATTCTTCCTATATTCAATAATTACAAACCCCTTTTGGGTTTTACCAATAGAATTGCTCAATGGCTTAACGTACGCGTTGGCTTGCGCAGCAGCGGCTTCATACGCAGCGGACTTAGCACCAATCGGTGCCGAAGGAACACTCCAAGGAATTGTTGGGACGGCGTTGTTGGGAATAGGTATGCGATTTATAATTGGGAACAACTAAATAATTCGGATGTGGTCAGCGTTTGACTTACTTTTGATGAGTGACATACCGATGATTGTTTTCTAGTTAAGTGTACGTTTGACTCATAGTTTATTAACTATTAGGTATTTAGGTATATAATAATCAGTCTACCTCAACTGATATTATAGAATGACCATTGAACTTGAAATACAATTTTTCATTGTTTTATTATAAATAATTGGACAATAAGGTGACCTCTTTGCTATACCTATACAGAGGTAGTATAGGTGTCGACTGTCGAGTGTATCGCGTCATTGATCATCACAGTAATGGATTCGTTGTTTTAATTATATCGTTGTATCATTGTATACGAAAAACGAATATGAGTCACGATAGTCTGCCACATTAGAATATTTTTTATTACATTTATATTGTTAGTAGTAATTTATTTGTTTATAGTAAGACGTTATTAAGCTTAAATTAAAGTTTAACGACAAAATAATACTAAAACCGTCATTTTTAATTTAATTTATTAATACTGTCAAATTTTTAAGTTGAAATGTACTTCTATTAAAATATGTGCACAGAAAATGCAATATCTACATTGTAAAGCCATGCATTTACCCTTCACTCGGAATCTAAAAATATTAATTTTTCAGTTATTACGAAGATCTGAAGAACTTAATATGTGGAACGTTTTTTAAAATAGGTACTTACACTTTATATTCGGAAAATGTATGGTTTTAAATATTTAATTTTTTCAATTGATTTTAATTTTATTTAAAATTTCTTTTAGATCATCTATACATACTACATAGTTTAGTTGATTGTAATTGGTAATAATAGTGTTTATTCTTATTTCAATAATGTTTCAAAAGTGTTTATCGTCGATTGTCTAGGCCCTAGGGCTATTTGGTTGGTAATACTCTTACACTTTTGCCAAAAACATTGGTAGGTTGCTTTGACCTGTAGCAAATACATAAATGTGCTCAACAAATCAATTAGTTTTATATAAATTTACTTATATATTTTGTTTCAGGAGCGCCCATCGGGAGTTTTGTAGGTGGTTATATTTTTGATCGTTTCGGAAGTATGACTTCGTTTAAATTTTTAAGTAGTATTGCATTAGCGTTATGCATCACCCAAACTACTGTAAATTATTTGATGAATCGACATTCTAAGGACAAGAATTTCAAAGAAAACGCGTCCTATACCAATGATTCTACTACTGCAGTAGGTGTTGTTAATGATAATTTATAAGCTAAATGTTTTAATATTTTTGTTGTAAAAGTAATTTTGTATTTTATAGTAAGACGCACGTATTTATGAATATAAAAGTACCTAAAGTGAATAATTGTAATTTGTATATTATGTAAATGTTTATGTTGTAACTAAAAATATAATAAATTATATTGTTATTAATTAAATTTGTGATATTTTAAACAAAAATAAACATTTTAGATATTATTTAGATATATAAAACAAAATATATACATACTTATTGCCCAATATGTCTATAGATTTATCCATGGCAAATGGTAATGAAGTATAAACGTAATAAACCGTGTGTTAGATTAAGTATAACGTGCACACGTATACTCGTATTTCGTTCCGTTCGGTTCATTTCCATAAAATATCTCAATATTTCTAATTCTGAGCGACGGCGAATTCATGCACTGTAGCGTTCTATTGGCGCAGTGCACACTTGACAGTAGTACTCTGTGAGTCTGTCCGGTTCTACATATTATAAAAATTGTCGACTTGTCGATGTAGTCCGGTTCAATAATATTTGCGAGTTATTCGGTCCAGTCCCAGTTCAAATGTAATTTTCTTGGTTCGGTTAGGTTTCAGCAAAACAATATTATCAGTTCAGTTTGGTCTGGATCGATCTGGTCCAGGTAACTGGTCCTTATAATCTATTCAAATTATTGTTTTTGCAATATGAGTAAAATTAAACGAAAAACACAAACTACAGGCAATTTGTGTTATATGATTTTATTTTATATACACAGTGACATTTTCATAATAATCAAATAAATACTATGCCATTGCCTATTTTTTAGTTTATACTGTATTACTTAAGTCTAAAAAAGTAATTTTTTTTTTTATTTATTTATTTTAAAACTATATTAGTAGAAACTAAGATAGTTCAACAATTAAAATATTATGTACACATTTAATATATGAACACAATAAGCCATAGTAAAAGTACAAATTAAATATAATGTTAGAATAATAAAGATGATAAATAGTATCAGATAAGAATATAAAATGCATTTAGTGTATAATGTATATAATAACAAAAAAAAAATTGGAGAGTGTTAATGCCTTATTTGTTTATTAATAGGCAGAAATAAATGAGTTTATAATAGAGGTTAAGTTAGAGAGGAATTTTGAGAGAGCTAAATTTAAATTTGAATTTTGTGGATTAATGTTCGGTTTAGGACCAAAAATAACCGAGGCATATGGCGGGATTGATTGAGAAGGGTCAGGGTTGGGGAGGGACTCGGAGATTAAGTTTTTAGTCTGTGAGGTATTGTTGTGAGAGTTTGAAGACTTGATTTTGTGGCGATTTAGAATGGAAACGGTTAGGTAAAGTTAATGTTTAGGTCTTTTTTTCCTCGTGAAGAGGAGAGATTGAACTGTTGGGATAATATTCGTTTGGATGACGTAGGCGTGCGAGGCGGACTTTCAACTGAACGAACCATACTATTATATGATATAAATATATATACAGTAAAACCTCGATAAGACGGAATCGCATGAAATTTTTCCGTGTTAACGGGGTTTCCGTCTTGACGGGGTTCAAAAATATTAAATTGAATTAAATTAAAAATTACATATTTATCTTAAACCAGTTTATACATAATACATACATACAATTTATATTTTTAACTTAATTTTATATTTATATTTATTTATTTATTACATATTAATTTATAGCCTGCAGTATATATTAATAATACATGATTATATTTTTTGATTAAAATCGGTTATTGATTTTTATTTCGTAAGGCGTCGCGTTAAACACACTCCTTGGCTCTCGAAGTCAAATCCAAAATCTCACTATTGGACACTGGGAGGGAAAACTCAGATAATAATGTTGTATAGTGTAGGTATACATATCAATTTTATTAGTTTTTAATGTCATCGTATACGCGCTCGTATATCGATTATCTATGATGGGTATCAACAATAGGAAAATACATTTATTACACGAAAATCATGTTATATTTCCGTCTTAGCGAGGGTTTTCATCGACTTTTATCACAAAAAAGTGTCCGTTTCCGTCTTACCGAAGTTCCGTCTAAGCGAGGTTTTACTGTATATTTATTATTTATATATTATATTTCTTTAAACGAATCAAACGATAATATAATTTACATAATTAAAATACAGATAACGGAGCGAATGCAAGGGCGTGTGTTCATGGTGAACGTTATCTCCAGAGTCCAGATTAATAATAGTAAATTAAATTACTAAAATAATAAATTGCAATAAATTTAATTGATAATAAGCGATAGACCGTCAGAGTGATTGTAGAACCCGGCTTCAGAAAAAAAAAGTTTAAAAGGTCTATTGTGAACTTGGCATGCTTTTTTTCAGATACAAATGATTGACATGTAAACTCAGCCCGAGTAACAATAATAATATACCCAGATCTTCTCGTAACTAATTAGTAATTATCTTATAATATTTTTGAGAATCATTTAACATTACCGAGAGGACACCTCAAGGAGGCGATTCTGATATGCTCCAAAAATGATTTTGTTTTATTTTCATTTTCATATTATTAAAAAGTATCAGAACTCATTGACAAAATAACTAAACTATATAAATGTAAAATTGTAAGTGTAAAAATATAAGTCAAATTTATTTGTTGACGTAGGTACTTATTCATTTATTAACATTTCTTTATTTTTATACTTTTAAACTTTATTTTCAACAATTATTTTTGTTTTGTTTCGGAATTTTAAAATTGAAATGGTTCATGGTAGACTGATTTAAATATAGTAATCAGTTTGTATTTTTTTTTTTTAATTTGGTTATGACAGAATAATATTATATAATATATTTGTTAGTATATGTTTATCGGAGAATATTTTAAGGCTGAGTTTACAACAAAAAAGGTCATTATTAATAACCGAAAGGTCATTATTTGGGTCAAATAGACCCAGTTTAAATTTGATCACGGTAAGATCTCTTTTAATAAATTGTTTATACTGTAATCAAAAAAATCTAAAAAAAAACAAATAATTACAGTTTTTTTTAGACATACATTATGTTCAAATTTTGGTGAATTTTTATATTTAAACAAAGAATAACAATTTTAGATATTCTGTTTTAATTTAAAAATATTATCCATTGGCACTTGAAACTTTTAAAGTATATTATTATATTTTACAATGAAAATTTCAAATGCAAAATGTTCATCAAAAATTAACTCAACTTTTTGTATTACTAATAGGAAAGAAAACTACTTTATTTGCAATAGTATAATAAAATAGGCTGACAGATAGTATTCGCTCAGAATCGTTTTTCGCAATGATAGATAATATTATTGAACTTAAATTTAACACTACCAAATATGGTAGTACATACCTAACCTAATGTCCTAATCTAATTTACAGAAATTATTATTAGCGGTGAATGTACTATTTAAGTCTCAACTATTCATCACATTATTTAATAAACCATTAAGTGGTACCTATATTTTATAAAAACATTATATACCTAATTGATTAAATTCTTTCAGGTTGATGCTAGAAAAAATACAATTTGTAGAGTATTTAATTTAATATCTACATAATATTTGACTATTTTTCTTAAACAAATAACATCTATTTCTATAAAATTACGAAAATTTTTTTTTTTTTTTGAATCAAAACAATACCTCTTGGACGTTTAGGATATGGTAAATTGACGGATAGTATCTGAGTGCTATTTAGATTTTAAAATGAGGGGGAATCATTTATATAAATATAACGATTACGACCGGAAAAGTAGGTAGTAAATTGTTTTTACTTGTTATTTTAAATCAAAACGTTTATATATTTTTAAGTTTAAATGGAAATAATGTGAAGTTAAAAAACATATTCTTATTGAGTGATAGTAATATAATTATATTATGTAAAATAGCATTTATTTTTGTTTTTATAAAATAAAAAAATAATGTATATATTCCAGATTGACAAGAAACTTTTGCCGATGAAATTTCATTTTTTTTTGGCAATGGCCAGTAAGAATACTTTTTGATTATTACATACTATCTATATTCATTATGAAATTACATTAAAGGATACTATATTTTAAGTATTATTATTTTTAATTAATAAACAATTTTAGTATAATTTAACGCGCATCATAACTAATCATATGTATTTTCAACACAATAATATTTTATTGCACAGTATCTGACAAATTGAATAATATATATGTGAATATCAAATACAATTATGTTTTTGATGCTATTACATATTTTTTATAAACATTGAGGAAATATATCGTCTGCAATATAAAACACACGTATTATTTTCTCTAATGACATATTAAGGTTCCGCAAATACATTTTTATTATTGTTTTTAACTTTTGAATTATTAACCTCAAGTTAGACTTGACGATTATATGGTGTGAATTCCATAAAAAGTAAATGTAACTTATCTAATACCTATCAAAAATATTAAAACTATTTTGTAAATTGTATGTGTAAATTTAGTATTGTTGATATGTTTGAAGACAGACGAACAACACTAATGATTATGTATTCGACTTAAAGTTTCGAAATATTATTAAATTAGTTATGTAAAATATATTTTATTCATATTAAATAATTTTGTTTTAACTTTTATTTACGTTTATTATTCAGGTTGTGCTCCGATTATTTCATTCTTGTCAACGATATTAATGCAACGGGGCTATTCTTCTGTCATTGTTGGTTTAGTCTTCACATTACTTCCATTTCCATCCTTATTGATGAGACCTATTGTGGGTGCCATAACCGATAAATACAAATGCCGCAAGACTGCATTAATTTCAACAATAGTTATCAGTAGTCAAGCTCTATGTGTACTAATGTTATTACCGGGCAAGACCGTTAAAACAGAAATTGCAGGCGTCCATGTGATCAAGTCACCGATTTTTTGGTTGTTTTTCAGTACAGTCGCCATATTGTATACGAGTATCATGGCGAGAATTGTTTTGGAGAATACAATATGCATTGGTCAATTAGGTAAATGTACTTTTTTGAAACATCATTATTATTATTTATTACAAATTAACAGTATTGTGGGAAATCGTTCACTGCTTCAATTGCTGAATAGGTAAATCAAATAACTTGTGCATTAGTCGAATTTAAGAATAGCTTACTTACACTAAGTATTGATTTATTGGCCTGTACTGAGCTTGCAAATTTTTTTTAAGAAATATATCTATAGCATGATTATTAATATACACATACATATATTTACTTATGTACGGTGTTAGTTTAATATTCAATAAGATCATAATTTATAGAATTGTAATCTAGTATTGTTTATTTCAAAATTTATTGTATTACTGAAGTTCAAGATTGTTTAGTTAAATTTTATAGATATTGTCTTAAATATAATTTCATAGATTATTACAATGCAAATAGAAACGCACTTGATTAATGATTAGACAACTTTGATAGAACTAAAATGTCCCTAAATATTTATATAAGGTAGGGTTATTATTTGTGTACATTTATTTTGACGATATAGTTTATTTAATATTATTCACGGTTTAAGATAGACTATCTTAAATCGTTATATTATTGTAATAAATTACTATCAATTATAATAGAATAGAAAGGACTAAGATATTTTCTCTACATCGGGAGAAAAGATTTGTTGTTGTCATTTTATTACATTATAAATGTGTTTAATTTAGTGATAACACGATTAAACATTTACGCTTTAAAAATCATAATGTCCTGGCTTGGCGGCTAACGCTGATGCTGTTTTAGCAACACTCATAGCCGTGGTATGTCCAATAAGCTTTCATTAAGGAACTCTGTCCAAGTGCCATATTCACACATTGCATGGCATATCATGGCATATTTAAACCTAGTTGTAGTAAACATGTGTAAAAACATAAAAGTAAGAAAAAAATATGAACATAGAAACATATTTATATACTGAAAGATGTATTGGGTATTAAAAATATTTTAAGTAATACTTTACAAAATAAAACATCTACCCTTGGTTCATCTAAAAATGTGATCATTGTAGTAATTATGACGGATTTTTAAATGTATGGGAGAATTTAACGCATTGAGTTGAAGTGAATATGCCAAGTTCAAAAATTCCATCAAATGGTTAGTTAATTTTGCTGTTGAAAAACATATTCATCCTAACTCACACAAATTATTACAAATCGCTCTTAAAATACCATTGAGATACTGCGGGTCTCTGTCTCATTTATAAAATTAGCCTCCACCTCCAGAATTAGAGCTCTAGTTGTGACTATGCTGTGAGACAATGAAACGTTGTACACTGATGTGTGTGTGACTAAAGGCAAGTGGAACTCCCTACCCTATACGATTGGTCTAAAGAATTTTCCGAGTGAACGTTTTTTGACCGGGCGACCAGCTCGCATGCAAGGACACCCACGGCAGTCTGATCAGAGCAATACTACTACAGAACTTTATTCGTAAGGCAATCGAGCCTTTTTCGTAAATAAATTAAATTTGAATAAATAAAGTGTTTATTCGTTTCAAAATAATTTTGTGTTGTTAATTTTATTAGTCACGGTGCCGCTAAGTCCGAATCTGTAACATTTTTGGTGACAGCTGTGGGATTCGATTATTTGTCAGTATCCACTGGCCACTGCCACGAGTAAAAAAAACTGCTCCGAAAATGTATGTTTTCATTTTATTTTAATTGAGTGACAGTTTTAATTATTGACAATTTTAATTCACGGAGTAATCAAAAAATTCAGAGCATCAAGGAATCATCAAGTTATTTTCAAACTTCAGAACATCCACGGAATATTTTAATTATTAGCGTGAAACGCGTCGTATTGAACGGGAGAGCGTTGTGTGAGAAGGCGTATCGTTAACGATTTAACGCAACACTCAGTAGTCAGTACTAGTCCTCAGGCACAATATATGCTTTGTGCAGCCGCCGCCTAGTGCCACGCCTCAACAAAAAATTCAACAATAAACGTGTGACACAGCCGCCGTCGACACCAACAACTGGTTGCGTCTGGAGGTAGCGCTGTCTAGTGACACAATTACTTGATAGGTCAATAACTGGTTGTGAGTGGAGGTAATGCCATCTAGTGGTACTACTAACAAAGAAGCCACGACTCAGGCACAACACAGCGACCAATAGACCCTCCGATCGTGCCGCCGTGGAGAGACAAGGTGACAGTGACAGTGATCGCAAAATAAGGGCTTCAAATAATATTAGCAGTATACGCGGTCACGCGGACGGACGACATAATAGTTATAGGAGAAACCGAAGAAGGGGTAATACGGACGGCTGAAAAGCTAGTAAGTAAGGGTAAAGTGATTGGACTTCAAGTTAATGATCAAAAAACGAAATACTTAATAATATCTCGAAGAGAACATAATATACAAGATTCGCTAGTAGTTGGAGACTAATCCTTCGAAAGGGTATCAAACTTTAAATAACTAGGAGTAGATATTAACCAACATGTTAATAGCCACTAAGAAATTAACAGGAGAATAGCAGCAAGAAATAAATGATATTTTGCGCTTTTACCATTATTTAAGTCAAGATTACTGTCCAAAAATACGAACTGGGAGCTCTTAAAAGCAGACAAGCTGGGCCGGTCACTTATGGAGAGCAGATTGCAAAACAGTGCGTGAGATCACAATATGGAAGCCAGACAAAAAATGACCAAGAGGACGACCAAGACAACGGTGAATTAACTGAGTTAGAGAAGACTTAGGAGCCTAACCAAGTTCCTGGGAATAATAGAAGGATAACACCTGGCGAAGGGCAGGGAGGTATGGAAATAGTGGAAGCGGAAGCGGCGATGAACCTACAAGGCCCAAAATAAGCCAAAAAAAAAAATATCATTGCTAGGACAAAAAGTGATCAATAGTAGACCATGCTACAAGCTGGCGAGTAACTTAAAACTTTAAAAATGTATAGCCTATTGAGAGTATGTTTGAATGGGTTACTTACTTATAAGTTAATACGTTTTTTATGAATACATTATTGTGTTTTCAGTTAGAGAATTCAATGTAAATAATATTGAGTCTTATATCGCTTGTCTATTTTTAAATTGTATTTAATTCTAGTTCACTTGATATTTTTTGATACGGTGAAAATAAATATAAATATGGTGAACAGCGAGTATGGGGAGCAGTTGGTTGGGGCACAATGTCGTTCGTATCCGGCTTGGTTATAGACTGGTTCAGTAAAGGTCAAGACTACAAAAATTATACGCCTAGTTTAATGATTGCACTGATAGCTTGCGTTTTAGATTTATATGTTGCATCGAAAATTGAGGTAAATAACAATAAATCGTACATTTTATATGATATTTTGTGACATAAGGAAGACATTATAAATAATTGAACAGGAATGTCCTTATTATAATAATTAAAATACGATTGATTCGTTTCTTGATTATTTATCTAAAACATAAACCAAACAGTTCTGTGTTATTCTTCTAAATTATTATCACCTTAAACATTTATAACATTTATTATTAAATCATACAGTTAAATTGAGCCAGATTGTTCATATTTTCACTTAAATTTAATAATATATAATAAAATTGTTATATTTTTATCGTTTAAGGTTATTCAAACTACTAAAAAAACAATTGAAACATCTGATATTAAAAAAATGTTGACTCAAATAAGAGTATTATCATTTCTATTCTGGGTTGTAGCCTTTGGATTTCTTAATGCTTTTGTATGGTACTATTTATTTTGGTAAGCCATAAAGTACAACGTTCAATTTTTTATTATACTGAGTTATATTGATTGAATTATAAACCATACAGGTATCTTGAAGACCTATCGAAAATTTACCATCCCGAAACGATACCGTACATAAAAACACTCGAAGGGTTGACTCAAACAGTTCAATGTTTTGGTGGAGAAGTTCCGTTCTTCTTCTTGTCCGGTAAACAAAACATAATTTAAATTCACTTACAACATTTACATAATTGCATGTTATAATATTATCAATATTATCACTCTCTTCAGGCTATGTTCTCAAACGTGAGGATAACACGAAGGTGTTTTCATTAATGTTTTTTGGGTTTGCTGTGAAATTCTTCCTGTATTCAATAATTACAAACCCCTTTTGGGTTTTACCAGTAGAATTGCTTAATGGCTTAACGTACGCGTTGGCTTGCGCAGCAGAAACTTCATACGCAGCGGACTTAGCACCAGTTGGTGCCGAAGGAACACTTCTAGGAATCTTTGGAACGGTTTTTTGGGAATAGGTATGCGATTTATAATGGTTAACAACTAAATAATTCGGTTGCGGTCAGTGTTTGACTTACTTTGATGAGTGACATACCGATGATTTTTTTTTAGTTAACTGTTTGACTCCTCTACTTTTTATTAACTGTTAGGTATTTAATAATCAGTCCACCTCAACCGAGATAGAATGACCATTGAACATGAAATACATTTTTCCATTGTTTTGGTATAAACAAGAAAGCAAGCAGCTGTACATAGTTGTATAGTTGTCGTGTGTATTAGTCATTGACCATCACAGTAATGGTTGCGTTGTTTTAATTCTATGATGTGTCATTGTATAAGAAAAATGAATCTGAGTAGCGAGTGTCCATCAGCCTAGGAATTATCTTATTACATTTATATTGTTAGTAGTAATTTATTTTTCTATTATAGTAAGACGTTATTAAAAGGGTTAATTAATTTTTAACGACAAAATAATACTAAAATGTCATTTTTAGTTTAGCTTACAAATTCTGTCGACATTTTAAGCTGAGATGTGCTTCTATAAAAATATGTGTACAGAAAATTACATACCAACATTGAAAACCACTCCACTCAGAATCTAAAAAACTTCAATTTTTTCAGCTTTGAGAACATCTGAAGATCTTGGGTTACATGTTTCTTATGATGCTACTTAAACTTTCTATTCGTAAAATTTTTGATTTTAAATATTTAATTTTTCAATTGATCTTAATTTTATTAAAATTACCTGTAACTCAACTATATACAGAGTTTAATTGATTGTAATTGGTAATAATAGTGTTTATTCTTATTTCAATAATGTTTCAAAAGCGTTTATCGTCGATTGTCTATGGCTTTTTGGTTGGTAATACTCTTACACTTTTTCCAAAAACATTGGTAGGTTACTTTGACCTGTAGCAAATACATAAATGTACTCAGCAAATCAATTAGTTTTATATAAATGTACTTATATATTTTGTTTCAGGAGTGCCCTTCAGGAGTTTTGTTGGTGGTTATATTTTTGATCGTTTCGGAAGTATGACTTCTTTTAAATTTTTAAGTAGTATTGCATTAGCGTTATGCATCACCCAAACTACTGTAAATTATTTGATGAATCGACATTCTAAGGACAAGAATTTCAAAGAAAACGCGTCCTATACCAATGATTCTACTACTGCAGTAGGTGTTGTTAATGATAATTTATAAGCTTAATGTTTTAATATTTTTGTTGTAAAAGTTATTTTGTATTTTATAGTAAGGCACACGTATTTATGAATATAAAATTACCTAAAGTGAATAATTGTAATTTGTATATTATGTAAATGTGTATGTTGTAACTAAAAATATAATAAATTATATTGTTATTAATTAAATTTGAGATATTTTTACCAAAAATAAACATTTTCGATATTATTTAGATATATAAAACAAAATATATACATACGTATTGCCCAATATGTCTATAGATTTATCCATGGCAAATGGCAATCGTCAAAAGTAATACAAATTTAAATGAAGTATAAACGTAAATCCGTGTGTTAGTATATGTGTGGGCCGGGAGCATAATATAGAGATAAGGTGCCCGCCGAGACACCAATATTAATCTTGCGCTCGCTAACACCTAGAAATAGTTAAAGAGGAGAATAGCTGGGTGTGTAGCGGTGTTATAGCTCGAACAGTAGTGACCGGGTTTGCGGGTAAATACTGACAAACTGAGTTGTGCAAAAAGTTAGTAATGTGGAAGGTGTGCATAATGTATGGTGTTGGTGTGTAAATACTCAAACTATAAAAATTTGTAACGATATATTGTTGTGTAAAATTTGAGTTTTATTTGGTGTAGGTATATAAAAATAAGTAATAATAAACTTTACCCCTTCTGGCTCAACTAATAATATAAAATTATAATAATAGTATTAGGCAATAAAAAAAATAAAAAAACTCACAGGTTGTCGGTTGTCGGTCAGCAGCTGCCTAAAATACAAATAAATAACACACAGACACAGGAATGACAATATAAATTAAACAAAATTCGGAAATTAGCGCACAAGCTGTTAAATAAAACAATATAATATTATAAGACACAACTCTTTTTGTGGAGTTTCGTGCTCACGACAATATAATACAAAGTATAGCGATTAGCGGCCACAGAGATATAATTAAAAAGTGGCGATTAGTGCCTACAATAATATAATACGATGTGACGATTTGCGCCCACGCTTTTCTCACTTATGAGAATATTACAATAAAAATAATGTGATTTGCGAGGACGGTTTAGCATTCAGAGCGATACTGTGTATTTTGGGCATCCTTGCTAAATATCTCCCCACCTACGAGCCGGTTGCGGCTGATAACGCGTTGCGTGTATTAATCGTCAATTTTATTAATACACATTATATAACTGTGCATATTATATAACTCTCAAGACACATACTAAAATTAATGAAACAATAAAAATAAACAATGATGGCAATAGTTTATGTGACCAGTTTTTCCTACCTATTTAATTTCGATGATAATATATTTTAGGTGTTGCGACTTCAAAATTCTCCCCCGTTAGGAAATTAAAATTTTTTACTGAAACAGCATCTGTTTTGGTGGGCACCACACAGTTTCACAGTCAGGCTCTTAGTTTCCGAATCTGATGACGAGCGTATTATTTTAACCCTCACCACTTCATCTGCTCCCGGATAAACTTCAATCACCTGCCTAATTTAAAATATCCTTGTATTCGAATGGTGTGTTTAGTTTTGAAAAAAAATCTATAAACTGCTTTAGCAACGTTACAGCTCAAAGAACTCGTCGCCAATCAAAATAATAATTTATTATGTTCTTTGATGGGTCAATTGAAACTAGAGTGAGTTTAATTGGAAGTTGTTCAGGAATTTCTCTTTCTGGTGTCAAGACTGTAGGTATATGTATCCATTGTTCTTCAGATTGGGAAAGCCACAGCGGGTCCTGCCACCAAGTATTGTATTACTCGATAATTCTGAAGGTCTTATCTCTCGATATACAATATCGAAGGGTTTTCTTCCGTACAAACATGTCTCCATTGTGACACTTCTATAAGGTCAAGTACCTGACTCACTATATTAGCTACATTTATTTTTAAGCAACTAATATGACTATTGAGGCATTAAAGGACGATGTTAGAATCTGTCCATAAATGGAATGAATACAGATTAATTAACGACGTTTATGCTATTCTATTTGCCATCTCTGCCAAAACTAGTGCTGCGTTTAATTCAATAAGAGGTATTGTTGATCATTTCAGTGGGACTAAGTGAATTTGAACACAGAGTAAGTGTGAAATGAGTCTTCCCACTTGATCATTTTAACTTACGTACAGACATGCACCATAAGCTTCTTGTGATGCATCACAAAATCCATGAAATTAGAAGTTCTCACTTATTGAAGGTTTTACCTTTCTTGGTATAGTAATTGACTCCAACAATACTAATTCATCAATGAATATTAGCCATTTCGATAAATCTATTATTCTGTATCATAAAAATAACGTTTATTTCTCAACGGTATTTTACCCTTGTATATAATATGAGCTTCTAAATATTTAGAACTTTGGACAAAATTCTTCAAATCACGAAAATATGCAAATTCTTTTAAGTTCAAAAATTATAGAAATTTATCTTTTTATATCTAAGTTTTGAAAATTGAACACAAGATTTCTTATAAATTTTTCTACCTTTAACGAAAAAAATGTTTGCCTTTTATCGAATGATTAACTTATTTTGTTGTAATTCAAAAACGAATTACAGTAGATAAATGAAACTTTCACCAAATGTTTATTTTATAATTTTATATACAGGATAAAATCTTCAAAATATAAATAATGTTTTTGACAAGGCTGGGCAAGTTAACCAATTATTTTAACTCGTTAAGTTAAGTTGAGATAAAAAAATGTAAGTTAAGTTTAAAGTTAAAAGTTAATTTTCTTATATAATGAACTCTTTAAAAGTTAAAAGTTAATTTGAAAAAAAGTAACTTAACTAAGTTAAAAATAAGTTACTTTTTTTCATGTGAAATTAATTATTATACCTTTTTATTAATTCTTAACAAATTGTATGGGGAGATATAGTTGTATTAATTAAATACGTTATTTATTCTCGTTATTATTTTAATACTAAAGTTTAATATAACATAAATAAATAATAATTAATAATATTTGGTTATTCAGACTTCTGACAATTATTATTATTTATATATATATATATATAAATAAGTTGTAAAAATCAAAATATAATTTTAAATCTATGAAATTCATATTAGGAAAAATAATTAATTAACGTGACTTTAAAATAAATTAACTCGTTAAGTTAGAAGTTACTTTAAAAAAAAGAAACTCGTTAAGTTATAAGTTACTTATGAAAATAAAAGTAACTCGTTAAGTAATTTAATTAAAAGTAAATTAACTTTTTAACTTAATTTTAACTTTTAACTCGTTAATGCCCAGCCTTAGTTTTTGTAGGAATTTTAAAATTGTATTTTTATTTCTATATAACGTTTAAAAATTGTTCGCTGGGTAAAAAGCTTTAAAACTTAATAAAAAGTACATAATTAATTATTTTAATAGCAGGTTAAAAATATTAAAGATACATGCATAAGCACAATTATTTTTTTCAAGCATCTAAAGTTCAAATGTTGACAATATTTATCAAAATCAAGATAATTTGCAAATTATTTTGTACTTATTAATATTATAAAATGTTCAGTTATTACTTATTATAACTAAAGATTGCAAATTTAAAACAAGTTTTTTATTAGTAGTTCATACTACTATAATAATATAAATTATAATCACAGTTTATTGTACATATTTTAAGAAGTTGGTCAAAGTTCTATATTCAAACCAAGAATAACGATTTTATTCATTTTGTTGCTATTTAAAAGTATTATTCGTCAATACTTGAAACTTTTTAAGTACATTATTATATTTTATACTCACAATGACATTTTCAAATGCAATGTTTTCGAAAATTAATTCAACCTTTTGTATTACTAATGGGAAAATAAATTACTTTAATTCCAATAATATAATAAAATAAACTCAATAAGATAAGCGGACAGACCGACTTCGTTCAGAATCGTATTTCGTAATGATTGATGATATAATTCAAATTTGACACTACCATTAAAGTGACCCACTCGATAACTACTGTGCAGCAGAGTGGTTTCTACTTTCCCACTTTTTTTTTAATTGTAAAAATCACTTAAAACATATGAATTACTATTCTTTTTTACTGAGATTATTTTTATCGGTGAATGTACTACTCAAGTCTCAACTATTCAACATATTACGTCATTGAAGCCACATACATTATAAAATCATTATATAATTGATTCAATTTGTTATATTTCTTAGAAAAAATACAACTGGCGGAGTAGATAATATAAAACTTACACACTATTTGAGTATTATTTATCTATTTTTAGAAAAATACGTCATATTTATTTTTATATTTGTTGTATAAAAACAATATCTCCTGGACTCATAGGGAATGGTAAATTAACGGATAGTATCTGCGTGCTATTTAGATTTTATTGAGGGGAAATCATTTATATAATGATTACGGCCGAAAAAGCTATAAATTGTTTTTAATTGTTATTTTAAGTGAACACGTTTAGATTTTTATAAGTTTAAGTTGGAAATATTTAAAGTTAAATAACATATTCCTATAGAGTATAGAGTGATAATAATATAATTAACGTT
The DNA here is from genome assembly GCA_022818045.1 of Neotoxoptera formosana. Classification (NCBI taxonomy): domain Eukaryota; kingdom Metazoa; phylum Arthropoda; class Insecta; order Hemiptera; family Aphididae; genus Neotoxoptera; species Neotoxoptera formosana. The sequence continues at coordinate 47,130,346 of CM040633.1, forward strand.
AACGATTTTTGATTTTCATAAAGAAAAAAAAAAAATGTTGTTTACATTCCAGGTTGACAAGAAACTTTTGCCGATGAAATTTCATTTTTTTTTGGCAATGGCCAGTAAGAATACTTTTTGATTATTACATAATATCCATATTTAGTATACAATAACATTAAAAGATACTATATAACTATTATTATTTTAAATTGATAAACTTACTTAATATAATCAATCATAAGTATTTTCAACTAAATAATATTTTATTGTACAGCATTTGACATATTGTATAAAATATATATGTGAATAACAAACACAATTATGTTTGTGGAGTCTATTTTATTTTTTATAAGCATTGAGTAAGTTTATCATCCTATAAAAAACATACGTATTATTTTCTCTTATAACTATATACTAACGTTTCACATTCAAATTTTCTATTGTTGTAACAACAGAATAATTTAGATAAACTTAAATTTGATGATAAGATTGTTCATGGTATACATTTTTACCATAAATTATTTCATAAAAAGTAAATTTAGGTTATTTAATACAGTATGTACTAAAGTGCATTTAGTATTGTTGATATGTTTGAAGACAGGCAAATAACACAAATGATTATGTATTATGTATTCGACTTATAGTTTCGAATTATTAATAAATTATTTGTGTAAATATATTTTATTCAAATTAAATAATTGAGTTTTATTTACGCCCATTATTCAGGTTCTGCTCCGATTCTTCCATTATTCTCGACGATATTAATGCAACGGGGCTATTCGTCTGTCATTGTTGGTTTAGTCTTCACATTACTTCCATTTCCATCCTTGTTGATAAGACCTATTGTGGGTGCCATAACCGATAAATACAAATGCCGCAAGACTGCATTACTTTCAACAATAGTTTTCAGCAGTCTATCTGTATGTGTAATGATATTTATACCAGGCATGACCGTCAAAACAGAAATTGACGATGTCAATGTGATGAAGTCACCAATTTTTTGGTTGTTTTTCAGTACATTCACCATATTGAATACGAGTATGATGGCGAGATCCGTTTTGGAGAATACAATATGCATTGGTCAATTAGGTAAACGTAGTTTTTTGAAACATCATTATTATTATTTATTACAAATTACCAGTATTGTGGAAAATCAACCACTGCTTCAATTATTGCTATAGTAAATTAAATGGCTTATTCATTTGTTAAATTTAAAAATTGTATACTTATACTCTAAGTTTCGTTTTAGTAGCCTGCACTAAAAAAATTTGAGGAAAATTGGGAAAATCATACTAACGTACTAAAAAGTTAAAACCAGTATTCACAAATTAAATTTTGTTTCTCTGTGTAACTTAAAAACCAGCAACCTTTGATACTTTAAAATTTTATCGAATATGCATATGTGCATACTTTTAAACATGATAAAATTTACTAAAATGATCTACTTGTAGGCATAATAAGCTGTTTTAACGGTATAAAAGAAAAGTTTAAGCGTTTATTCACAAATATTTTTAATAAGCGTCTGAATAGTAAGAATTTTGATAAAATTCGTCAAAATCACAATAATTTTAAAATTAAAGTTATTTAAAGTTCAGAAAGTTATTACATAGTTTCTAAAAGGGTTTTCAACCTTACAAAAAAAGTTAACTAGAAAGTTTCTTTAATGTTTATGAGCATTTGAAGTTCGAATATTTACGATATAATTTTCGACGATTTTCTTATTTTGTTGTAATTCAAAAACGAATAACCGTAAATACTTTCACTTTACATTTTCACCAAATGTTTATACAGACAAAATTGTATAACTGTCTGAAAATATTAAAAAATAATTTGAACAATTTGGAGCTATGAATTGTTTTTATAAAAATCGTTGCTCGAGCAAAAAGTAATACTTTAGGTATTAGGTAAGTACAGTAATTTATACTGACTCATGATTCACCCCTGTGAATTATAAAAAACATTAATAAATCCATCATTTATTAAGAGTATGTTTGAACGGGTTATTTACTTATCAATAAAAGAATTCAATGTAAATATAATTATGTCTTATATCTTATGTTGGTTATTAAATTGTATGTAATTCTAATTCATTTGATATTTTCCGTTAAGGTGAAAATAAATATAAATATGGTGAACAGAGAGTATGGGGAGCAATTGGTTGGGGCACAATGTCGTTAGTATCCGGTGTGGTTATAGACTGGTTCAGTAAAGGTCAAGATTACAAAAACTATACGCCTAGTTTTATAATTGCACTGATAGCTTGCGTTTTAGATTTATATGTTGCATCGAAAATTGAGGTAAATAAATTAAACGTACATTTTTATGATATTTTGTGACATAAGGAAGACATTATAAATAATACTTTTTATGGTATTTATTATAATAATTAAAATACGATTGATTCGTTTCTTGATTATTTATCTAAAACATAAACCAAACAATTCTGTGTTATTTTTCTACATTATTATAACTTCAAACATTTATAAAATTTAATATTAAATCATACAGTTAAATTGAGCCCGATTGTTTTAAATGATCATGTTTTAAGTTAAATTTAATAATGTATAATAAAATTGTTTTATGTTTATTGTTTAAGGTTGTTCAAACTAATGATAAAAAAATTGTAACATCTGATGTTAAAAAAATGTTGACTAAGATAAGAGTGTTATCATTTCTATTCTGGGTTGTAGCCTTTGGATTTTTTAATGCATTTTTAACAAACTATTTATTTTGGTAAGTAATAAAGTACAACATTCAATTTGTTATTATACTGAATTATATTGATTGAATTAGATAAATATTTATGGGACAATTTATTCAATTTATACAAGCACTGAATATACACTGTCTATGGTGAAAAGATTGATTATTGCGATTGACAAACAATCAAAAAACGTTTAGTTCAAAATTTAACATTTTCTATGCGGTGTAGTATAGTGCAAGTTTAAAGTATAAAATGGAGTCGTTTAAATAATATAATGGAAATAATGATTAATAATTTATTTCCTATGTTAAAACCATACAGGTATCTGGAAGACCTATCGAAAATTTACCATCCCGAAACGATACCGTACATAAAGACGCTCGAAGGGTTGACTCAAACAATTCAATGTTTTGGTGGAGAAGTTCCATTATTCTTCCTGTCCAGTAAGCATAGTCTTATTCGAAGCCATTAACAACATTTACATATTTGCATGTTATATTATTATCACTGTCTTTAGGCTATATTCTCAAACGAGTGGATAAAATGAAAGTGTTTTCATTCATGTTTTTTGGGTTTGCTGCCAGATTCTTCTTGTATTCAATAATTACAAATCCCGTATGTGTATTACCAGTCGAAATACTTAATGGCTTAACGTTTGCGTTGGCTTACGCGGCAGCGACTTCGTACGCAGCGGAATTATCTCCTGTTGGTGCCGAAGGAACACTTCAAGGAATCGTCGGAACGGCTATTTCGGGACTAGGTATTTGATTTATAATTATTGTGAACCCAAGACGATATTTTCAATGCGGTGAATCAGTGTCCATGTTAATTATTACAAAATGGCCATTGAATACTAATCCCAATTAATTTTAGCTTTGTTTTATAATAAATAAGCAAGGAACCACTGAATAGATGTCGCGTGTACCAAATTTGTTATTGATTGTGTCGCTGTAATAGTTGTATTATTTTAATTCAATGATATATCATCAATATATCAACGAATAATAATGTTGAGCACAAAACAACGATGGTCGTCAGCATGAGATATTTTATTTTTTATTTATATTGATATTATTAATTTAATTGTCTATTAGTACTTACCTAATACGGTACTTACTTAGGGTAATTTTTTTTTCTATAATACAATTCTAAACTCTTTATACTTCGTTTAAATATCATTAAATTAATGCAAAAAGCTTCGGTAGGTCTCGCTTTACTAAATCAAATATATTAATTTACTCCTCGTATTTACATTAAAAGATGATGAATAACATGTAATATATTCTGTTTTAGGAATGCCGATCGGGAGTTTTGTAGGTGGTTATCTTCTATATCATTTCGGAAGTATTACTTCGTTTAAATTGGTTAGTGGTATTGCATTAGCGATATGCATTATCCAAACTATCGTAAGTTGGTTGATAAATCGATATTCTAAAGACGAGAATTTCAAAGAAAATGCGTCGCCTTCCGATGATCCTACTATTGTGGGCATTGTTAATGATAATTTTAATTAATAAGTAAAATTAGCTGTTTTAAATTTCATGTTGTAAAAAATTATTTTGTATTTTTTTTCATGACACGTGTTTTTATGAACATAAAAGTACTCAAATATGAATTACAATAATTATAAATTGTATATTGTGTAAATATTTTTGTTGTAACTAAAAATATATAATAATTAATATTAATTTGTATTAATGTTATAATAGATATTATAAACACAAATTAAATTTTAAAGTTTTACGTTCTACATAATTATATTATAGAGTCATAATGGTGTATAAAACAAAATACATACCTACATACTAATTGTTTTAAATGTCTATAGTCAGGCCCGTATTTACAAAAATTGCCGCCGGGGACAACATAAAACTTGCCGCCTCCCCCAAACACAAAAAAAAATTTTTAAAAATTTTTACTTTATTGATATTACACAATTTTAGTAGTAAATAGCTATACATCAATATAAAATAAAATTCAGTAATAACCAATATGTTATTACATTTTCGACCATTTCAATATTTTGCCGCCCCTAAATCTAATTTTAATATTTCCGCCAGGGGCAATTGCCCCTCCGAGCCCTCCCTTAAATACGGGCCTGTCTATAGTTTTATTTATAATAAATGGAAATCGTCAAAAGACCTATAATTTTAATGAAGTGTAGACTTTAATGCGTGTGTTCGTGTGTGTATAACATTTGCATGTTTCGTTCGTTTGGTTTATTTTTTTATAATATCTTATTAGGTACTTCCAATATTCCGATCGACGATGAACTCACACCCAATTTCTCGGTGGTATACACAGTATAGCAATGTATAAATGACACAGGTTTCACCGGAAGTGGCAATAATTCCAGTTCTATTGGGGTGTGTGATCTTAAATATGTCACAATCTGCAAAAAATACGTAAGCCCGAAATAACCTGAGCTTGATCGTTGGTTTTCAATGTAGGTCGCTAAAGAGTGGCTCACACTTGAAATTCTCAAATCAAAATTGTAATCTATATAAATGTTTGTTTATTTTAATAATTGCAATTGACAGGGATGGACTGGCCCGGCCAAACGACGTGAGATTTCCTGGTGACTTTGCCTGATATTTATGTTCCTGGCTTGCTTAAAGAATTTCCTGAAATATCGACCCATTCCTCTTTTGGCCATTATTTTTAGATAATAGAAATAGTTATAATGGTTGGATACAATTGACTGTATCTATATATAAAAAATTAATGTTTCTTTCTCTGTCCGCTATAGACTAAAAAACTACTGCATACTCTCCAATAATCCCAATATTTCCACTTCCAGGATTTTCGGTAAAACACTAAAACCTTAGACCTTAACCTATCCTATGGGTTGCCATGCTTCACTTTCCCTATGTTTTTTAAGGTTTACTTCAATTTATATAATATTTCCTAACATAATCTAATAATAATACATTTTTACATTTAACATTTTGAAATTATTTTCGACAAATGTACAACATGTCACAAATTAAAAATTATTTTTATTTTATCTACAATTGTTGATAAAACTTTCTACTTTTCATTTTTAAATACATTTTAACAAACACCGATATTTTATTTCAAAGGCTTTCGTCTGGATCTATTGGTAAAATATGTTTTTATGTTGTCTCTAATCTACCTGGTATTTCTACTGATACGGCGTTAGTGTTATATAAAATTCTATACATGTGACAGTGGTGTATCTGAATTGCCTATTAATTACGCCGTGTGATCATTATACTTATCACTACTACCTATACTACACACATCTGTTCGATGATGAATTTTAGTCAAAATTTGAAGTTTAAATGCTTATAAAAAAAATTGCGGCTATGCATTTTTAATATTTTTAATCTGCTACTATAACAACTTATGGGGAACCTAGTATCAACTTTCAAGTATTGTGACCAAACTAGATTCACTTTCCCACCAGAGAAGACGCTGATGAAGAAAATCGAAGTATTATTCCGACTACTTACCGTGTGTATACAAACAAAAAAAAAAACACAAATCATTGTTAAATCAATACATTTATCTCTCCACTCAGAATCTAAAATATACACGTTAATACGAAAAATAAGAAACAACATTTTTATTGTGTTCAATCAATATTATTTTATTGTTTATTACATGCATATTTGGAAAAAAACTTGGACAATAATATTTTAATCAATTTGTACAAATTACAAAAATATTATGCATGTACAAAATATATTACAACTCACAAAAAATATGCGTCTATAATGAAAAAATTGCACGAGTGAATGCGAATAATAATAGTTTAATATTATATAAAAAAAAGTTGCTCAAATAGTGCGAATACATGTATGAAGAATAATAGTATATTAATGTACAAAAAAAGTTGCACTAGCAAAACACAAAAATATATAGGTAATGATAAAAAAAAATGCATCTGTGAAGATGCATAGATAAGGTGGGGGGGGGGTACGTGATAATGTGTATTGGGTGTTTATAGATGAACATTTTATGGCCACTGGTCACCCCTACAGAGTTCTCCGGCCTGTGCTGCGGGCGGACGATCGTCGCGGGCGAGTTTGCTCGAGAGCGCGATGACGACCATGACGGAGGGTGAAGCCCGACCGTGACGCGGTATGACGGAGGGAGGCTAATGAGCCACGTCGTACGGTCGACGGTGCTGAGGGTGCCGAAGACGACTCTTGCAACGGCGACCACAAAGCACGGAGCGAGACAGCAATTGAAGACTATAATTTCGGTGCTGCGGAATAGGCGGCGACCCCGGTGGCGTGACTCGGCGGCGGCCAGCGGGGGGATAAACCACTGGACGAAAAGGGGAGGGAATCGGTGGACCGCACCACAACGCGCCACGGTCCTGATGCTCTCCGTGGTTTTCGTCATGACTTACCCGGTCGGCGCCCCGTCGCGAGTCCGGTGGCCGAGCGATATTTGAATTAATTAATTTCATATATTCTGTGATTTAACTGAGCGTGGATTTAATGTTTAGTGTGACTGTTTGGCGTTTGGTTCCTGATAGTCCTCCTGATGATGTCTCCTTTGATATACCGCTATTATAATATAATATTTCAACTTTGTGTTTCGTTTTGCATTCTACTGTTGCGTACTCACTAGTTTTATACTTTAATTATATGTGAAGTCTTATACGCTAAACGGAGCGATGAATGTTTTGCGGTTTTACAATAACGTGTATACGTTTTACAGTAGACAAAATGCTCTGATCTTCAACATCGAGGGCGATTTTTGACTGCAAATTGACTGTTGTAGTTGGAATTTTTGTGGTTTACAATTTATAATACTCTACTTGGAAAAGTATTTACTTTTCTTGATAATTAGGAAAAACAACAAAAAAAGATCGAAAAGTGGGTGCTGCTCTGCTGTGTAGTATAGGTTAAAAGTAGGTCATTGTAATAATGGATGTGTTAAATTTGAATTCAATGATATAAAATCTTTGTACACGAAATACGATTCTGAGCGGAGACGGTCAGCGAAGTCTGCCAACCTATATTACTAAGTATATTTTATAATATTATTGCTGTTAAAGTACCTAATTCATTTAACTAATCATTCATATGCAGTAGATTGAATTAGATTTTACCGAAAACATTGCACTTGAAAATGTCATTGAACCTATAAAATATAATAATATACTTTAAAAGTTTCAAGTACCAGCGAATAATATTTTTAAATTCCAACAAAATAACATACATCGTTACTCTTTATTGAAATATCTAATTTCGTCCAAATTCGAACTTAAAATGTCTATAAAAAGAAATTATTCTAATATATTTTTTTTTTGATTTTTTGGTTACACTATTAACTATTTACAATTTTTTATGCTTAGTTATAATAATTTAATATTTTATAAATTTTTAATTTAACTACAAAATAATTTGCAAACATTACAGTTTATCTAATTAAAAGTTACCTACTCGACCTACTGAACATCAAGAGTGACTCCCACTTGCCCACCATTTTTTTATTGTAAAAGTCACATACAATGTCTGATTGATTTACTACTCAAGACTCAACTATTCGTCGCATTAATTTAATTAACCATTAAACAGTATACTTTATACAATCATTATATTATTGAATAATTGTTTTATGTTTATTGTTAGAAAAATTGTTAGAGTATTTAATAAGACACTTACATGATATTTAACTATATTTTCTAAATAGATAAAATCTATTTATAAGAAAAAACGTAATACTTCTTTTCCTTTTTTTGTTGCATTGAAACAATACCTCTTGGACTTATAGGAAATGGTAAATTGACAGATAGTCTGAGTGCTATTTAGATTTTAAATTGAGGGGAAATAATTTATATAAATATAATGATTACGACCGGAGAAGTAGTAACTTGTTTTTAAATATTATTTTAAATCAACACATTTATATTTTTTTTAAGTTTTAATTAAAAATATTTAAAGTCAAATAACATATATTATTATAGAGTGATAATAATATAATTATATTTTGTAAGATAGTATTGACTTTTGATTTTCATAAAAAAAAAATAATGCTGTATACATTCAAGATTGACAAGAAACTTTTGCCGATGAAAATTCATTTGTTTTTGTCAATGGCCAGTAAGAATGCATTTTGATTATTACATACTACTCATATTTACTATAAATTTACATTAAAGGATACTATATTATAAATATTATTTTTATAAATTATGTAACTATTTTGGTAATATTTAACGTCATTTATAATTAATAATAAATATTTTCAATGTATTTATATTTTATTGTACGGTATCTGTTAAGTTGGATAAAAAATATATGCGAACATCAAATACAATTATATTTATGGTGTCTATTACATTTTTATATAAGCATTGAGAATTTTTATCGTTTTACACAAAATATACGTATTATTTATAACATATTAATGTTCCACATTTAAATTTACTATTGTTTTAAACACAAGAGTAATTTACCTTAAGTTAAACTTGATGATACGATTATTCATTTTCAACTTAAATTTTATAAAAAGTAAATGTAGGTAGTCTTCTAAAAAAAAAACAAAATTATTTTGGAAAATATATGTGTAAATTTAGTATTGTTGATATATTTGAAGACAGACGAACAACTAATGTACCTATATATGTAATATGTATTAATATGTATCGACGTATAGTTTCGAATTATTATTAAATCATTTATGTAAATATTATATTTTATTCATATTAAATAAATAAATAATTGAGTTTTATTTACGCTTATTATTTAGGTTGTGCTTCAATTATTCCATTCTTGTCGACGATATTAATGCAAAGGGGCTATTCTTCTGTCATTGTTGGTTTGGTCTTCACATTACTCCCATTTCCATCCTTATTAATAAGACCTATTGTGGGTGCCATAACCGATAAATACAAATGCCGCAAGACTGCTTTAATTGCATTCATAGTTATCAACAGTCTAGCTGTATGCGTACTGATGTTTATACCGGGCATGACCGTTAAAACAGAAATTGACGACGTAAATGTGATCAAGTCACCGATTTTTTGGTTGTTTTTCACCACAGTCACAGTATTGAGTACGAGTATCACGGCGAGATCCGTTTTGGAGATTACAATATGCATCGAACTATTAGGTAAACGTGGTTTTTCATTGCTTGAATTGCTAAAGGTAAATCAAATGACTTGTGCATTAGTCGAATTTAAGAATAGTACACTTAATATACTTACACTAAGTGTAGTTTAAGAGGTCTGTATTGAGTTGAAAATGTAAGGATACCTCGTTTATAAATTCTGTTTTGTTCATATTATGTTTATAAAAGTTAGTCCACCGTAAGAAAGTTATATTTTTTTTTTCAAGAAATATATATTTTATTACATGAAGACATTTGAAATTTTCAATACTTAAAAGTATTTTTCTAAAATCATCTTCACTGGGTCAGACGGTTTTAAAATTTAAAACAAGGTTTCTCATAAGTGATCATACTGTTACCTAAAAGATATTAAAACACAGTTTTTATTATGGATATTTTAAGTTAAAATTTGGATAAAATTAGATATTTAAACGAAGAACAACAATTATTTGTTGTAATTAAAAAATATTATTTGTGGGTACCTTTTTAAAACTTTTGACATGTGTCGAGTTTTATTATATTTTACACATACAACGATATTTCAACAAAACCGTTCTAATAAACTCAAACAATTTAAAATGATTGTGAATGATAAGATTCGATGTACTTAATATAATTAAATTCAGTTGATCAAATATAGACGTCAGGCCTAAGTTTGTAGTATTGCTTTCATTTTTATATTAACTCGTGATACTTTTGGTGGTCTGTCAACGTTGCAATTATGACCGTAGTTATAATATACGTTAGTTTTTAAAATTTCATTTATTTTGTTTCACTTGATATTTTTCGTAAAGGTGAAAATAAATATAAATATGGTGAACAGGGAGTTTGGGGAGCAGTTGGTTGGGGCATGATGTCGTTCGTATCCGGCTTGGTTATAGACTGGTTTAGTAAAGGTCAAGACTACAAAAACTATACTCCTGGTTTAATAATTGCATTGATGGCTTGTGTTTTTGATATATATGTTGCATCAAAAATTGAGGTAAATAAAAATGAATCGTACATTTTATATGATATTTAAAGACTTTAGGAATACATTATGAATAATGAAACATTAATGTACTCATTATAATAATAAAAATACGAGTCATTCATTTATTAATTATTTATTTAAACATAAAACAAAAAGTACTTCGTGATTCTTCTACATTATTATAACCTTAAGCATTTATACAATTAAATTGAGCCAGATTGTTCATGTTTTCACTTAAATTTAATGATATATTAGGTATATATAATACAATTATTTTATTTTTATTGTTTAAGGTTATTCAAAATACTGAAAGTAAAATTGATGCATCTGATGTTAAACAGTCGCTGACCAAGATAAGCGTACTATCATTTCTATTCTGGGTTATAGCCTTTGGATTCTTTAATGAATTTATATGGTGTTATTTATTTTGGTAAGCAATAACCTACAATGTTCCATTGCTTATTATACTTAATTGATTTTTATTTAACTTAATAAAAATGCATGGAAAATGTATTAAATATATACAAGATCTGAATATCCTCACTGTCTAGTGGAAGAATTGTTTATTGATTGGCAAACAATTGGCATACGTTTAGTTCAAAATTTTACATTTTTTTTCTGTGTGACATATGTAAAAATAAATATGAAAACATATAAAACATAAAAACCTAACCTAAGTAGTTTTAATACAATGTGAATGATAACTAATAATTTATTTCTTATGTTAAAACTTAAAACCATACAGGTATCTGGAAGACCTATCGAAAATTTACCATCCCGAAACGATACCGTACATAAAGACGCTCGAAGGGTTGACTCAAACAGTTCAATGTTTCGTCGGAGATGTTCCGTTTTTCTTCCTGTCCAGTAAACATAGCATTATTCAAAACCACTAACAACATATTTTACATAATTGCATGTTATAATATTATCACCGTCTTCAGGCTATATTCTCAAACGTGTGGATAACATGAAAGTGTTTTCATTAATGTTTTTTGGGTTTGCTGTCAGATTCTTCCTGTATTCAATAATTACAAATCCCGTATGTGTATTACCAGTCGAAATACTCAATGGCTTAACGTTTGCGTTGACTTACTCGTCAATGACTGCACACGCAGCGGAATTATCTCCTGTCGGTGCCGAAGGAACGTTTCAAGGAATCGTTGCAACGGCTTTTTTAGGAATAGGTATGTGATTTATAATTGTGAACAATACAATATTTTCACTGCTGTCAAGTGTTCGTCTTACCTAAGATTTTTTTCTAGTAAAGTGTTTGATTCAACTACTTTAAATGAAATTATAAGTACCAGTCTACGTCAATTATTGTAGATTGGCTATTGAATACCAAACAAAATTAATTTACCTTTGTTCACAATACTAAACTCGTTATACTTCGTTTAACTATCCAATTGTATCTACTATTTGATACGTTCTCACACTTTACGCAATACGCATTGGTAGCAGGCCTCTTTTACCTAAGTCAAATAAATTAATTTACTCCTTGTATTCATATGACTATTTAGTTTAAAGATGACAAATATTTTTTCTGTTTTAGGAACGCCGATCGGGAGTTTTGTAGGTGGTTATATTTTTGATCGTTTCGGAAGTATTACTTCATTTAAATTGGTGAGTGGTATTGCATTAGCGATATGCATTACCCAAACTACTGTAAATTGGTTGATAAATCGATATTCTAAAGACGAGAATTTTAAAGAAAATGAGTCTTCTTCCGACGATCCTACTATTGTGGGTGTTGTTAATGATAATTTTAGTTTATAAGCATAATTAGCTGTTGTAAAAATATTTTGTATTTTATATAAAAAAAAATATTTTCATGAAAATAAAATTACTGGAATTTGTGTAATTTTAAACTGTGTCCTATGTTTATGTGGTAAGTAAAAAAATCACAAATAATATTATTGTTTATTAAGTTATAAATATTATTATAAATACGAATAAACCTTTAAAGTTTTCGATTATACATATAGTTATATTAATATAGACATATAAAAGTTCCAAACATAATATAAACATACTAATTCTTTCATATGTCTATAGTATTATCAATTATATAATATAATATATTATTATTTTTTATATGTCTATAGTTTTATCTATAGAAGATAGCAATCGTTAAAAGACTCTTACAATTCAAATGAAGTTTTAACTTACATCCATATTAAGGTACGTTACCCCAGCACCCGTACTTTCAAAATCATGAATTGTAATCACGCAGTATTATGTACTTTATTTTGTACAACCAAAATTAAATTTTGTACAACACTCAAACCCTCCCAAAATCCAAAATCCTTTCACGGTTGCTGCGGTTACGTTACCCCAGCACCCGGATCACTAAATTTTCACGAATTTCAACGAGAATCTTGTATCTAAGATACTTATATCGTAGATACTGCACAACCTTGTAGGTAGCCAGGTAGGAATAGTTGTTGTTGATTAATTTTATAATTTTATAATTCAAAAAGAATCAACAAATAATATTAGGTACACAGATATAAATTTTTAAAATAATGTAAATTTTATTACGTAGGTACATTATTTCAACAATTATAGTTAAATTAATCATTCATATAATATCACTACGTTTTTACATTTGATGATTTATTTTCTGATAAGAATAACAAAAATAAACATCATTTTATAAATTTTGTCATGCCGTAGGTATACCGTATTTTAATATTGTCGTTTTATTGTCTGACCAATTTCTTGTAATAATCAAACATTACGAGTTGTAATTTATTATTCTTATCTTATTGTTAAAAATATAATATTGTTTCTCTAAAAATAGTCTAATACAATCTGATTTTAGGTTGTACAATAATAAATACTATTTATAATCAATGAACAATGGTACTAGATAGTTGGTACATCGAACGTGGGCATTATGCTACATTCAACATTATCGACTAGTTCGTCAATTCGTGTTGTCGCGCTTCTAAGTTTTACTACAACAAAACGTATCTAATATTTTGACCAATAGATTCATTTTATTCTAGTAATTTACCTACCTACTAATGAATATTATGCAACATGTTCGTTGTCTATACAGAAGAAGATATTTATTATCTGGAGAGCAATAAACAAAATGAAAAATATAAAATAAACAGTTCTATAATTAAGTAGAGAATGATATTCAAGAGAAAAGAAAAAGCCAAAGTTGAAAAAAGTATTAACATAAATGTTCTAGAATCTAAATGCTAAGATAAAATTATAATAATTATAGAATTATAAATTAATCAACAACAACTAATCCTACCTACAAGGTTGTGCAGTATCTTAGATACAATATTGATACAAGATACTCGATAACGAACGTTAGATGAAATAGTATTTTTTTTTTTTTTTTTGGGGGGGGGGGGGGTTACCTTAGATAGTTGTACAAAGTACATAATACTGTACGGTTCAAAGTTGAAATTCGAGAAAATTAACTGATCCGGAGGCTGGGGTAACGTTACCGCAGCACCCGTAAGACGAAGTTGGATTTTTGGGGGGTTTGAGTGTTGTACAAAATTTAATTTTGGTTGTACAATATAAGCGTCTTTTTTCCATTTGGAATTACATATATATTGATGAATATACTCATGAGCGTCATTTAATGAGCGTCTTTTTGTAAACGTTTTTTTATTTGCGTCTTTTCATTGCTCGGTAATACCAGTGTTTGGCGAGTTCCTTATAAAAAGGAATTCGTTCCGTTCCTCGTTCTTTTTAATAAAAAAGGAATTCGTTCCGTTCCTTGTTCCTTAAAACAAAATAAGGAACTCGTTCCTTTGTCGTTCCTTTTTCAAATGAACTAGTTCCTTTTTAGTTCCAAATAAAATAAAAATTCTTATTTAATTATACATTTTTTTCATTCATAGACATACTTCGGTACTTTATTTTTTAATTATACTTATACTAATTAAACAAACCTACAAGTACATTTTATAATTTACTATTTAGTTTAAAAAAAAAAATACTGATACAAAATATATAATATTAAAATATTAAATAAAATATATACTGTAGTTTTTTTTATTCATCTTTATTTTTTTAAACAATATAAATTAATTAACGTTTATGTTTAATTTTGAGCGATTAATCGCGACGTTCGAATCGCCTAGTGTGTTATCCACTTAGAGTTTATTTTAAGTAATTAATATTATTTATATATCTGTGTAAATTGGAACTCGAAAGGAACGAACAATAATTCGTTATTTTTCCTTGAACATAAGAACTCGTTCCGTTCCTCGTTCTTTTTTAATAAAAAGGAACTCGTTCAACTTGCCGTTCCTTAAAAAAGGAACTCGCTCAGGAATCCGTTCCTTTTGGAACTCGTTCCTTCCAAACACTGGGTAATACGTATATATTGACGAATATACTCATGAGCGTCTTTTTATAAGCGTTTTCTTATTCAAATTTTCAAATATGATGAATATCAATACTGGTCATTAAATTGTATTTATCAGAAAAATATTGGATTTGAAGCTGTTATTAAGATAATTGAGTTCTTGAGCGTGATGAACGTGACGAGCGTGATGACCGTCAACCTTAATAAGCGCCTTTTTTCCATTTGGCATTACATATATATTGATGAATATACTCACGAGCGTCTTTTTGTAAACGTTTTTTTATTAGCGTCTTTTCATTGCTCGGCAATACATATATATTGACGAATATATTCATGAGCGTCCTTCTTTTTATAAGCGTTTTTTTGTAAGCGTCTTTTTTTTGCTCGACATTACATATATATTGACGAATATACTAAATATGAGCGTCTTTTAATGAGCGTCTTTTTAAAAGCGTCTTTTTTTGCTCGGCATTACATATATATTGACGAATATGGATATCAGCTCCGATGATGACCGGTATACGGCATTACAGACCATGGTCCAGGCGACGGCTGCTAGCTCCTCTCTGGTGGTAGCGCCTGAGACGACTGCACCAAAAAGGTACAAGCGTATTCAAATAACGGAGGATTTACTTAAGTCCATCGTGCTGAAGTCGCCCCGCCAGAAGAATACCGGAAATTGGATTTCGACTAAATAATATCAAACTATGACAAAATTGCTCGCAGCACGGTATCCGCCAATAACGAACATACCGCCCAACATTTTAGGTAATGCTAAAATCAATCACACATTAAAACATAATATTAAACATGTTGATAATAACAACATTAATGTAAAATATGTTAAACACTGTGTTCAATAAAATTATTATTTTCATGATTAAATTAATCATCTTAAATTTATATCTCTACTAATTTTAGTATTGTTATTAACTGATGAATAGTATTTACATTTAAATAAGTCATACGAAAAAGCAGGTTTTATATAGAAACTTTTATTTTGCCAAAACCAATTACTTATTATTACTATAATTCAGTATTTTGGGCGATTCTAGCTTTATCACACTAAAATTCATTGGTGTATACACATTACACATTACACACATATAGATATTTTTTTTATAATAAATTTCCAATATTTCACATATTTTTGCTCCGACAGCCTCAAATATGTATTTAATTATATAATATTAATATTTATAATTTTTTTTTTTTTTAATTAGCTTTTATTTATAAAAATAATTTTTTTTTCCTTTTAAATAATTGGTTGTATTGCGCCAAACTTAAATTATAGCAGTAGGTACCAATTTTGTTTATGCACAATTTTTATTTTTATTCGTTGAGTAACTCGTAGAGAACTTTTTGGATATGAAATTATATTATATTATAAAACTGTAAAAGTGGCTTGGCGTGGCGCGTTGGCTGCTACAGTCGCGGAATGCAACTGAGAGTAAGCAGTGTCCACAGCTACTAGTTCCCGGATGGGTGCACCTCATAGTAGTTAAAAACCTTGCCACACATACACGTGTTTGCTACAACCATAACAACCCAAAAACAATCGTAAAACAACCTACCTTACCAACCTTCTCCTCCCACAGTTCATAACCCTACAAACAGCTAATGGCCTTAGTCGCCGGGCTAGGTTAGGTTAGGTTAGGACATTTTAGGTTGTGCTAAAATCAATCAACCACGCATTGAAACATATAAAACATAATGTTAATAACAACATTAATACATTAATGTTTAACACTATGTTCCAATACAATTATTAATTTACTTGAATATAATAATAATAATATAAATAATAAATATCACAACTTTTTTTAATTATAAGTACATATAATAAGAAAAATCCTGTAAGTGAGTACCGCTCTGCTGTACAGTGGGTGGCCAGTGAGTCTCTGTAATGGATGTTTTAAATTTTAATTCAAACATTGTATACGAAAAACATTTTACATTAAGTATTTTATGATATTATTGCTATTAAAATAATTAATTTCACTATTAATAAAACAGTAGGTTAAATTAAATTTTGGATAAAACATTGCATTTGAAATTTAATTAAGTAGTGATTTAAACGCTTTTTAACCCAACAAAAATGTTTTTATCGGTGTATATAAAAAAAAAAAAACAAAACAAAATCGAAAATTTCTCATGTTTATAATTATCTAAAAATGTGTCAAAATATTTTTAAAATGTAATGGTGTATAGAAAATAATAATCCCAACATTCGGTGAAATATCATTGAATAAAAATTTAACACATCCATAAAAGTGACCAAAACGACACCTACTCTACAGCATAGTGGTATTCACTTACCAACCATTGTGGATCTTTGCATTACATTTTCATGTACTTTGTTTAAGCAAAAAAATTTCTATCCACAGAAAAAAAAAATTCACTGAAATATTCTTATACCTACAAATAGCTCAAAAAGTGTCAAAATATATTGAAAATTGTATGGTGTATAGAAAATACGGCCATTATGTCTTTTGTTACACCAAAAATCAAAATCGATTTTGTCAAAAATTTGCTTCACGTAAAAAATTCCCGTTTTTCCTGAAGCGTTTAAAAACTGTTGTGATTTTTTTACTTTTAACCCCCCAAAGTACCGACTATATATTCACTTTTTCTATCAGAAAAAATGCTGATGAAGAAAATCGGAGCGTTTTTACTGCCCTACAACGTAATGACACACACGCAAAAAAAAAGACACAACATTATAAAATCAATACAAAATCTAAAATTAGGTGAACATGCCCGCAGTAAATCATCCTGTATGTACTGATCTTGTTTTTAAATAAAAAATACGTATAACACACTAGTATTACTTACAATATAGCGTTTGTTGCAGTTTGATGTGTTGAAATCCGCAAAATCTTTGTCGTCTGTGGTAGTCGATGCTTGATTTAATATAAATTTGTTCTAACAGCTCAATCTCTATAAATTGGCTCGCAATTATTTGATTTCCATAATTTATAACGGGATATAATATTGTTTTAACCTTTTCGAATAAATAGCCTACATATGCATTGGATTTTTGCTGGATGGTATGCTTCTACTAATCAGTGATTAGGTAACATAAGAAATTTTTAAAAGCGTGTGCGCAGCGTGATAGTCCCGGTAACCGATCACAGTTATCGCTCATCCCGATAAAAATATACTATGCAAATAATGCCCTTGCAGTAGACGTAATATTTTGATGCCACTTAAAATAAATCCTAAAAATGTAGAAATGTAAAAAAAAAAAATCCATTATCTTTATAAACACATTATACACTCTTGAATCGATATCCATTAAAAAATATAAAATATATGTACACGTATGTCGTATACATTATAGTGTATACAGAGTGAACTGCGATATTTTCCTGTGTTTTCTATGCTGGATATGGAACACATACAGTTTTTGTTTAGATTTACTTACCAAGAAGCATTGATTTTTTTGTTAGAGATTCTTACATTATTTTCTGGATAGATACGATTTATTTCAATATAAATATATTTCATGATTTTGGTCATTTGTGTCATTAACATATTTTTTAATACTAAATTGTTTACAAATCCTATAATACTTAGTCTATATTGAACATCTCATTATCGGTATTAGTATAAATAAATAATAAACGATAACATATAAAAATTATATTATATGATGGTATAGGCCAGCAAATCATACTTCAATTCGTAATATAAATTAAAGCGTCAATATATCTCAGTTTTTCTAGCAAACGTTTAGCTTAGTGTGTAAATAACATAAAGTGAATCTAAAATAGTTAGTAAAAAAAATAACTACTAATTTATGTATAAAAAAATGCATTTTTTCCAGGTCAACAAGAAATTATTGCCAATGAAAATTCATTTTTTTTTGGCAATGGCTGGTAAGAAAAAATCTAATATTTAATCTATTATTTTTTAACAACTTAAAAAGCCATAAGTATTTGTTGTAAATTACTTTTCATAACAATTAACTAATTGTGATTCAATATGTAATGCACTGCAGTAAATGCTCAACGAGGTTTTTATATTTTAACACAACCATTTCAGAATAATTTCGTAAAACAATACTACATATTATATTTACAAATTGTAATGAATAAAATTTGTTACATAATATAGATACACGGAAATGAACAAATAACTGTAAGATTTATTGTAATATTGAAATAATTGTAAAGTTTTTGAATAAAAGTATTCAAATATTTTACTTTGAATGAAATGAATAATTTATTTTTGATTTGTATTTCGATTCCTGCTCTGGATTTATAATCAGACAATGTCATGAATAATATATCTATGAAAGAAACTCGTGTCGTCGTCAGTATGGCGATAGGGACAATTTAATCAGTATCCGTCCTTGTCGAAAATACTCTCAAATGTACTATACTTTCTGCAAATTGCACAAATACGTCTGGGAATCATCTATGCTTTATCCCATATAACTACTTTTGTTGCTTGTAACTTGTAAGTTAAGTTGTTTCTTTAGTTCCTTTTTCCAGTTCAATAATATGTTCACGATGAATAGATTATATTGGTTATAATATTAATAATTTATGCTCCATATATGGCGTAATTTATTTAATGCATGTAAGTTTTGTTATTATTAAAATAAAGGGCTAAGAATCTAAGATAATTTAGTTACTTACCAAAAACGTATAAATATCAATAATGTACCATGGTGATTGTAAATATGTAATACACTTGAATATTATCTCAATTAATAAACTCCTACACAAGGCTTAAAAAGTAAAAAAAATTTAAACATTTTAAACACGTACGTAAAATGGTCAAGAGTTAAGACAAACATCGCCTATGTCGACTCAGCACCAACGTATGGATGTTGAGCACTGAGCGATTGCCTATTTGTGCAGGCATTTTTATGAGTTGCTGTGTCGTCAACAGTATGGTAATTATTTGATGTTTTTATTAATACACTATTATATTGTGTATGGAAATGGACAGTTACCCACCAACCATCATATTGTGTATCTTAATCTGATTTGGACAGTGACCTTTCTGATCATTGGGTAGTGAGTATTTCCACTTTACCGCCCGCTGTCGGAAAAAAAGATTTATTGCCTGCAGGCTGCAATACTCAACCGTATCGAAAATTGAACTCTCAGTGCAGGGGTGATCAACAAACATGATTTAGTTAAGTTGTTATTACTAAACAAAAGTAGATCATAATTCTTTATTTTGTTGTTTTTATGAGAATATAACATCTTAATATTATTATTGTTATTATAACATGTGGGGGTCAGTGTGGATTTTGAATATTTATGAATGGTTCATATACCATGCAGGTTAGGTAAGGCCAGTCTAATACGTATAATTCTATACGTCCATTTAGTATATATTAAATAACAATAAATAATATGATATAAAATGTATATTACATTTTCTAAATATAATGTATACAAATTATAAGTATTTATACTTACTTTAAATCTGTGACTTACTTAATATGTAAATAAATTGTAAATATAATTTGCAGGATTGTCTCCGATAATCCCATTCTTGTCAACAATGTCGAAGCAAAGGGGCTATTCGCCAGTAATCGTCGGCTTAATATTCACAATACTTCCACTTTCTGGCTTATTGGTACGACCAGTTATTGGTGTAATCACAGATAAATACAAATGCCGCAAGTCAGCGTTTATTATGACTATGGGGTTCATGTGTATATTTATAATTATGCTGATGTTCATACCGGGCTCGGCTGTCAAAACAGAAATAGTCGATGAGGATGTGATGAAATCACCGTTGTTTTGGTTATTTTTGTGCACAATAACTTTAATCATGGCAGGTTCTAATTCAAGAAATATTTTGGAAGATACGATATGCGTTGATTTATTAGGTAAAAATATTTTGTAATATTGTCTTATCATAAATTTGAACGCTCGATTAGTACTGAATTATATAAAAATATTTCTATGATAATGGTCGATCGCATAAACTTTTTTACATATTGATTATGGCGCCGACTATCGATCCACTAAATATTTGTCAATAAATCATCAAAATTTAATCCAAATATATGGGCTTTGTTTTCAATTTTGTCAGAACGAACAACTAACAGTTGTGAATCGCTTCATTCTAAACTTAACACACAATTCACCAAAGCACATTCAAATATATTTTTGTTCTCAAATGTATTGCATTTAAAAATACAAACTGATTCTTATATAATAATATAAAAACTAAACAATAGTAAAATCAGCAAAAACAAAAACTCCGAAAAAAAATACATATATAAAACTTGCTTCGAACCACTATTTTAAAAAATGACCACATTGTATATTTTACTGTTTAATTTTTTTATTGATAATCATTTAAATTACAAATAGATGATAGGTACCCATAATTTTACATTGTATATTTTATTATTTACTTAATTTTGTAAAAATAATAATCACTGGGTATTTGAGTTATACCTATTATTTAAATATTTTAATAAATATTGAAATATTGTCAATTGTAGACGACATTTTTTGAATTGTTTTTTGAAATGCTTTTATTTAAATAAAAAAATGTACTATTATAGTATTATAGCAAACTGCGTATGATTGTATAATAAACAGTCGGCAGAATTGATATTAAAACGGTGGGGTCGATAAAACCCCTTTAATATCGATGGTTGCACGACAAAAGGGGATAAGCGACATATATCAAGGTTTTCAGGAGAGCAAAAAAATGATTTTTATGTTGTTTTTAATTTAAAGCTCTAATAATTTTTTTTCATTGAGTTTTTAGATTTTTTTATAAGTACATTTTTAATAGAATTTTTGTCGTTTATACGGTCGTGTAATTTTCAATCAGTTATATTAATTATTTAAGTATGAGGAGCAATTTTTATAAAATAATTTAAATTATTGTCGCTTGTACCCCAATTGTTTATTGTTGATAAATGTGTTTGTCACTTAGACCCTTCTAATTTTATTCGTATTCATTACATAATTTGAAAAAATAAATGCAACTATATTAGGTATATTTCCTATAGGTAGAAAAGTAATAAAACAAGAAGGTTTGTAAAATATGTACAATTAGGTATTGTGTTAAAAAAAACGATGTATTTTAAAAATTTAAACTTATACATTATATATTGATAACAATCAATGGATAGTAATAAAATATATTTAAAGTGAGTAAATTGTTAATTTATAGGAACTTGTCAAGTAACTTATGAATTATGATAAAAACAATCTAATATAAAACATATAAAAAAAAATTTAGCAAGTTCTGATAACATCGTAAGTTAAACTAGTATACTTAGCTACTTTTTTTTTTTTTTTTCACCATACTTAGTTACCTATGTGAACCGGTAATATTATATTATTGTTAACATTATACTATTTAAATAGACTGAAGGATTGTAGATGTACACCCCTTAGGTATACTTCTGCTATAATAATATTATAATCGTACAAACTACAAACTATTTAATTAAATATTAATTAGTTGACACGTCTAATGTAGGTGATTACAAAAAAAGCAATTAATTCATTTTGAAGAATGATAAGAGATTTTTTGATCGTAAGACATTGTAATCAGCAATTTTGGAGCAATTGTTACTTGTTCTTTGCGTCATTAATTTCATAACATCACTTGGTCCCCATATATTTTTTGCTATTGGCGTTTGGACCCTAAAAATGTCGCTTAGACCCGTGTTTTAGAATTTACGTATCATAACGGTCGTTTGTATCCTACATTTAAAAATTCGATAACTCGTTGTAAAATGGTCACACTGATGTACCAGTGATACATTATGATACATTTAAGTCTCCTCTATTCGATAATAACAAAAATGTCGCTTAGACCCTAATGTCGCTTATCCCCTTTTGTCGTGCAACCATCGATATAACCCGAGATATAAAATAGAGTTAAAAATGCTTCATTAGAAACATAGGTATGCCATACTTTGTTTTAAAATATTTAGTCCGTCGACATCGTAGTACACCGGAATCCATAAAATTATGAGACATCTGATGTAAAGATTAAATAAATAATACGTACATAATCTAGATATCATTATCGTTCATAATCGTTTTATTCATTAGCTTTTTGTGATATCAAGAAAATTAGAAAACAGTTTCATTGTATTTTTTTTTATATTCTATCTAGATGAAGACAAAACCAAATACGGCCATCAGAGGATGTGGGGTGCAATTGGTTGGGGCACTATGTCCATTGTGTCTGGTGCGTGTGTAGACTGGTTCAGTAAAGGACTAGAATATAAAAACTATTTACCTAGTTTCATTATTTCATTGATATGTTATCTCTTAGATATTTATGTGGCATCAAGAATTACGGTAGGTCAATAAAAAATGTTTTCCTAATTTTTAACAGCTCATTTTCTACTATAAAAAGAGTAAAAGTAAGTAACCACTCTGCTGCACAGTATGTATCGAGTGTACATCATAGTGTAAGTCCCCGTAATGTTTGTGTACAATTTGAATTGATAAAATATTGCATACGAAAAACGATTCTGAGAAAAGACGGTCTAATAGCCTATATATAATATTAACTTTATATTACTATAAGTTTATTTCATGATATGTTTTTTGATATTGCTTTTAAAGTAATTTATTTTACTATTAGTATTAGGGAAAGTTGATTTAATTTATGGCAAAATATTGCATTAATATATTATTAAAATTTCAAATAATTAGAAATTAAAAAGAGTCAAAATATTTTGAAAATATTTACCTATATAATCATCTGGTGAAAATGATCTAAAAGTATCAATATAGTAACTTCGAGTATTTGTTTGGGAACTACAACATATTAAGGAAATTGATTTTGTCAAAAATTATGATTTCGCGTAAAAAATACTGTTTCTCAGACAATTTTTTTTTTTGTAGAACGTCCAGAAAAGTGAAGTTGAAAATGGACAATCTGATATTCAAAAAGTACTAACTAAAATAAAAGTGCTATCATTTCTTTTGTGGGTTGTGATACATGGAATTCTACTTTCATTTGTATGGTTTTTTGTTTTTTTGTAAGTAGTATGAATCATATATTATAATCTATTTAGATGTCTTTAATAAAACCAAAAAGACCAATATTGGTAGCAATATGACGTGATATAGTTATTTTTTATATTGTAGGTATATGGAAGACTTGTCAAACATTTACCACCCTGAAACGAAACCTTACATAAAGACTCTTCAAGGGTTGTCATTGACAATTCAATGTTTCGGCGGAGAAGTTCCATTTTTCTTCCTGTCCAGTAAATATAATACCTAAGCATAGCGTTCTTCTCGGAAACATATTCTGTATGTATTACAATACTATTTCCACTGTTATAGATTTAATCATCAAACGTATGGGTTACATGAACGTGTTCTCTTTGATGTTCTTGGTGTTTGCTGTCAGATTCTTCCTGTATTCAATAATTACAAATCCTGTTTGGGTATTACCAGTTGAATTATTCAATGGCATAACGTACGCATTGGCGTACTCGTCAGCTATTTCTTACGCAGGGGACTTAGCTCCTGAGGGTGCCAAAGGAACGCTTCAAGGTATCGTCGGAATGGCGTTGTCGGGCATAGGTATGCGATATTTAATTTTGTGTACTACAAAAATATATTCTGTTTTTACACGTTAAAAATTTATTTTGTTTTAGGATCGCCTATCGGTAGTTTCATTGGTGGTTATCTATTTAATCGTTTCGGAAGTATTACTTCGTTCAAGTTTCTAAGTTGGTTTGCATTAGCAGTATGCATTACTCAAACAATTGTAAATCAGTTAATAAATCGATTTTCTAAAAATGACCATGAGTCTAACTAATTAATTACTATTTATACTGTTGATCATTAAACAAAAGTTAAGGATAATATTATATAAAATTATAAATTTCATTTTGGTATTTTATATTTTAATTTAGTATTTAGGTACTAGCATATATTGCGTGGCGCACAATGGTCTGAAATGTAATTTTACACCCCCCTAATAACTGGCTAACTCTGTTTTAAAATTAATTACTATCGTGTCAAAAGTGTTCTAGTGCTTACACAGTATTATATTTACTCAAAATTATAAAAATGATAATCATGTTATTTCACCAACAACCGGCCTAACAATTGGACTGATTTTACTATCAGACGGTCAAATGCCTACCTTGCCTTCCCTCAAATGATGCCACTGCTTCAGACTATTATGATTACAGACAAAAATCCAAAAATGTAAAAAGGAAAAATATACAGTTACATAACATTCAGCGCTCTAGTTATATGACTATTTAACATTTTCTAGTTAAGTTGTTACTATTTATACTTTTTTGATATGCAGTGTATAAATATACTATACATACATAATCAATTAAATTTGGTACTTTTATTTTTTATTTATTTGAAAGAGAATATTTCTTTTCGGGAACATAAACTGTATAGGTAATAATCAACTGTAAAATATTTTTATTTGTGCATAAAAGAAAAATTTATTTTGAGTCTGGACTCAGGTTAAATACGCTCTTGAATATGGAGATCATTATTCTATAATCTGAAATACCTCCATTAATTGAAATTTAAAAAGTAGTTATATTTAAAGTAGTATTTAAATACCATAGTTGATTATATATTTCGTAGTTATCTGCCATAGTGTTGGGTGCTCAGGTAGTGCATATTTATTATTTATATATTATTTATTAGGCAGTAATTGCAAATTAATACTTTATTTGGAATTCGACTTACACGCGATGTCGTTGTCAAGCAATAATTCAAACATCTCAACATATGTGTCTGAGGCAAAAACAGTCTCATTCTATGATAAAAAGCGTGGAGGAGCTAAAATATAACACAGTACGTATACCTCAGTGACATAATTTCATATTTCTCTAGAAGGGTTGAACAAATTAAATTATAATATGAAACTGCTAAAACGTAATTGAAAAATCGAACAACTTTGAATAAGTACCTTCTATTATAGAGGTTTTTTGAACATGGATAAATTTAAGAGTGGTCGTTTTATAATTTCTATAGTATTAGCGTCCGATTAGAAAACCAGAAAGATTAATTACTATCGTGAGTTCGTGACTATAGTTTTCAAATTATATTACACAATATTATATTATTTCCTCAAAATTAGAACAATTATGGTTCTGTTATTTCACCATCAACCGGCCCAACAATTGGACTCCTTTTATAATCAGACAGAGGCAAATGCCCATCTTGCACCCCAACCCTTTGTTTAATTTCAAACACTCATAAAAAATTAGTTAACTTTCAATTAAACTTTTTTTTTTATGAAAAGTAGAACAACTTATGGACAATTTTGTGTTGAATTTTAAAATCTTTGGTTTTAACGGAACAACAAACTTTTATGTTTTTACGTATTTTGTCGAAATGGTAACATAAAAAACAATTATAGAATTATGCTCAACTCTTTTTTTAAATTCACTTACAACACGTTATGAAGAACCTTGTGAATTTAAAAGTTTTTTGACCGATTAAAATTTTTTTTGTCAATAATAATAAAAAAACAGAAAATTTCTCATGCCTATAAATAGCTCAAAAAAGTCAAAATATATGAAAATTGAATGGTGTCAAAAATTAGAAATATAAACATTCGGTGAAAATTTAATTTATCTACGTTTATTATTTCATGTGTTACATCAAAAAACAAAATTAATTTTGTCAAAAATTCTCGTTTTTCCTTATTTATTTATTTTGTTATTCTTGATGCGTTTAAAAATGATTGTGAATTTTTTACTTTTGACTCTCCAAAGTTCAAACTAGATTCACTTCTCTCCGCTCAGAATCTAAAATCTACACTAAGATTTAAAAATACCCACATTATTAACCAATTATTTAAATAATTATAATAATTATTAATACATAATAATAATATTATTAAGTAAATAGCTTTAAAAAAGCGAATGCTCAAAGAAATAAAAAAAAATATTATTTAAGCCATTTAATATAAATACTTAATGGTTATACCTACATTAACCATAACAAATGAATAATTAATTATTTAATTCTTTAAATCGCATAGGTAGACTAGCACATTTTCGATAACGAGCAATAATTATTAGCGAAAAATACATTAAATAGGGCAATGATGGCGGTAAGAGAGTAAATTATACCTGAAGAAAACTAGTTATTTTATTTTAATAACAATAAACTATACCATGTTATAAGATTTTCTTATTAAGAAGATAAGCAAGCTTACGTTGGCTTTATTTAATAGCTATAGTTTTACTATTTCTAAGTATCAGTCATCTTGGTAAGTCACTATTTAAACCAATAATACAGGAAGGTTGCATACTAAACTCATTCTTAATCCGTAGGTCACATATTGAACGAATACCATATGGTAGTATATAGTGTAGTATAGTATATTATACAAATTGATATTGAATCATATTTCATTAATTTATCATTAATATAAACGCGTCGATGTTTCTAGCATAAAATATGTTTAGTTAATATAGAATTGTGTTAAATAGTTTAACGATAAATAATTATTTATTTATATTTAAATAGTTTATAAAAATGCATTTTTTTCAAATCAACAAGAAACTTCTTCCGATGAAAATGCATTATTTTTTTTCGGCAGCCGGTAAGAATATACCAAATATAATAATATTATAAACAGTTGTCTATACGAAATTTTTTTTATATCAATTTAAAATGCCATTAGAAGTTTTTTCATTATTGTCTTTACTAAGTGTACATTAAAGTAAATGTAGATGCTACCTCTCTCAGATGAACTTTAGAGTACCTACTCATTCCACTAGATCACACCATCTCTTTATCATTCCATTTCACAATACTAACTATGGTATGAATGATCCAATTGATCGGATGTTGCTATTGGCCAATGAGCACCCTATAATCACTCTCATTATTTCATTTTATTAAATTAGATTTAGCTCTTAAAATTGTATAGTCTACCTTATCAAGTTTCTCAATGTCACTATTTTATGTGTTATTTATTATGTTGCACATTGTACCATGGGACATGTCTGTTAATATAAAAATAAATATAAAGATAAACTACTGTATAAAAATAAATGTGTGATTTCATATACTTCTGCTTAGTAATTTAATATCTTAGCGCAAGCGTTTTAAACTAATTCTTTAAAATTCTGTAATAATAATTTAGTATTGTGTTTATTATGTTATATTATTATAAAGCACAGTATTTTTTGTTACAAATTTTAACTAAGAAAATACATTATATTATAATATACATGCAAATAATCAATGTTTTAAAGCTTTTGAACAAGAAAATTTTTTTAATTAATAAATTGTATTAATATTATAAAATAATTTAAAGCTAGCATAATATGTAAATATTGATTATTATTAGTAGGTAATGAATAATTATCATACAATTTCTGCTGAATCTGAGGTCCGTTACTACAGTACCACTATTACTTAATATACATTATACAACAATACTATTCTTACAATGGATATTTAATTGTAATTTGCAGGTGCAGCTCCGATAATTCCATTTTTGTCAACTATCTCGAAGCAAAGAGGCTATTCGTCATTCGTCATCGGTTCGATTTTCGCAATATTTCCATTTCTGGGCTTACTGGTACAACCAGCTGTTGGTGCCATCACAGATAAATACAAATGCCGCAAGGCTACATTCATTTTGAGTATAGGAATCATGGGTGTATTTATAAGTATACTGATGTTTATACCGGGCTCAGCCGTACAAACAGAATTGAATGACGTGGATGTGATGAAGTCACCACTGTTTTGGTTGTTTTTCAGCACAGTAGCCATGTTTAAAATAGGAGTTGTGATATCAACCGTTATGGAAGACACGATATGCGTTGAGTTATTAGGTAAAGAAGGTTCTTTTGGCTGTTTAATCTGAATATATCAGAACGGGACAGTTTAAACCAAACATAAACATCTTCACGATAGAAAATTGTCAAATATACGCATGTACAAAAATGTAGGATTCAGTTTTTATGTTTTTGCACGTTATCCCGTTCGTCTGTTAAGTAGCCGCGTAATTAGATTATTTTACTCATAGAGTTTGCACATTACACAAATGCATAAAAGCAAACAACTGTATAAACAACTTGTATTGTAGTTACCTATACGGCTATACTGAAAAAACATATCATGATAGCATATGATGTCAACAAATATTTACCATAATAATACCCAAGTCGTTCTCATGTTCTAGGGATGGAACTTCACTCTTTTTTGTCTGTAGGGTATTATGATTTATGAATAATAAAAATGTAATATTTTCAAATAACAAAGTTAAAAATTCTTCATTTAAAACATGTTTCACGCTTAATAGACTTATAGTTAACAATTTTTAATCCATTGATACCAAAAATAGAAGCAAAATCATGAAACACCTGATAGTATAGTATATTTGTTTGCTATTTACAAGTTGTAATCCAGGAGCTTGGTGGTGATAACGAATTTGAGTCAATCTTTTTTTCTGTTTAGATGAAGACAAAACAAAATACGGCCATCAAAGGATGTGGGGTGCAATTGGTTGGGGCACTATGTCCATTATATTCGGTGTGTGTGTAGATTGGTCCAGTAAAGGAGTAGAATACAAAAACTATACACCTGGTTTCATTATTTCGGTGATATGTAATATTTTAGATATATACGTGGTATCAACAATCAAGGTAAATTGAAAATGTAACATGATTTTTTTAATTCAATTTAAAATTATAACAAATTAGTAACATCGACTTTATGTTATTATGAGCAGTTAGCAAATAACCCTTTGATTAATTCGATTTTATTTAGTATTTACATTTCTACGTATATAATATGGTATATATATATTATGTATATGATTGCCACTGTAAAAAGTATTTGAAAAACAAATAATAAAAATTTATCTTACATCCAATAAATAGGTAATACAATAATTATTAGTTTTTTTGCAGAACACCCAAGACACTGAAATTAAAACTGGACCATCCAATTTTAAGAAAGTATTGACTGAAATGAAAGTTGTGTCATTTATTTTGTGGGTGGTGGCATATGGAATACTACTTTCATTTATATGGTATTTTCAATTTTTGTAAGTTGTTCGATCGATATATCAAAAAAATTGCGATGTTAAAATCTTAAACACCCATTGGATTCAGTAGTATAATATGTTTGAAGTGTATAATATTCATAACGTTAACATTAAAGGTATGTGGAAGATATTTCGAACATTTACCACCCCGAAACCAAACCATACATCAAGACCCTCCAAGGATTGTCGTTGACCATCCGATGTTTCGGCGGAGAAGTTCCGTTTTTCTTCTTGTCCAGTAAAGATATATATAGCTTCGTTTTCATTAATATGCAATGCACTTACCTATTACAGTAATATTTTCAACGGTACAGATTTTATCATCAAACGTGTGGGCCACATGAACGTGTTCTCTTTTATGTTCTTTGTATTCGCTGCCAGATTCTACCTGTATTCAATAATTACAAATCCCGTTTGGGTATTACCAGTTGAATTAATCAATGGAATAACGTACGCATTAGGGTACTCGACGGTCATTTCGTACGCAGCGACGTTAGCTCCTGTCGGAGCCGAAGGAACGCTTCAAGGGATAGTCGGAACGGCTATAGAGGGAATAGGTATGCAGCAATATTTTACCTACAACAAAATAATAGTTCTATTTTTAGAAAACTAATAAAAATAATTTTCTTTTAGGTTCTCCCATCGGTAGTTTCATTGGTGGTTGCCTGTTTAACCGTTTTGGAAGTATGACTTCGTTTAGCATTTTTAGTTATTTTGCTTTAGGAGTATGTATTATTCAAACGATTGCCAATCAATTGATAAATCGATTTTCTAAAAATGACATTGTCAATGAAGAAGTGTCCAATTAGTCATATTGTCGATCCTAAAATATATTTTATTTATTTATTTGTATAAATCGACGCCTGGCGGCAATTTCACAGATTATAATTATGACATAAAGATAACATTTATATGTTTAAAGTATAGCTTATCAACAGCAAATGAGTAATATGCGCAAAAATTATAACAAATTAATGTTTTAATGTTTAATGATAAAATGCTATTCATATTATATAAAATTGTAAATTACACTTCCGTATTTCATTAAGATTTGTGGTTTATAATAATTAAATTGATAAAAAAAAAAAATATTTCAAGTGATAAATATATAAACTGTTTACTTTTTAATAATTTGAGTTATTATTTTTTGTGTATAATTTCGTGACAGAATGATTACAAATCATAAAGTTAATCATTGTAATTGTGTTCATGAGTATTTTATTTTAATATTTGTTTAAAAAAAAAATGTTATGTAAACAATTTTATATGCCATATTTTTCTTATTTTAATAGTTAATGGTTAATAGTCTGTAACACAGACAATGGAAATCATTCAAATAAATAAAAAATATTCGATTTTCTTGAGCCAAAATTAAATTGTATGATGAGTTACCCAATAGCAGGAGTTGCCAACCTTTTCAAACAAGTGAGCTACATTTGAAATTTTTAATCCCAGGTGATTGACATCCAGGAGAATTTAGGTAAAAATTTGTTTTATGAGCAAAAAAAAAAAAGATCTAAGCTTTAAAGAATAAATGACCATTACGATTGACCGACAATGGTAAATTCATAGAATACAATATAGCAATCCACATCCACTACTTTCCTGCCTTTTTTTTTAGATTCTTAACATTCTTTGATATGATAAAGGTTAATGATAGATATGGATCCACGACAGCAGTCGGCTGCTGGGTGATTATAACGGTCATGTGATATAATATTAAGGGATGACGTTTCTAATATAAATATATGATACGGCAAAGTGACTCTAGCACCTTTTGGTGAAGATGGTTCTTGTATGCGTCTGTCTGCAGCTGTGTGAGCAGTGAAGCAAGTCAGCACAAACGTGGACATAACGTAAAAGTCCGATCACAGAATTTATTCTGTGGTTCGATAACCGGCGACGGTGAAACCGAAAAATAAACTATTTTATGAAAACAACGAGATTAAAAAAAACGTGACGACATTTAATATCAGTAAAATATCAGTAATCCTTGTAAACACATAAAACTTGCGTGTATCGATACATGTACCTGTAAATAATATTATATGTCACATAGGTAATATATACAGAGTGACGAGCTGCGTTGATTCCCGTGTTAGCTATATCCATACGGGAAAACACTGTGGTTGGTTTAATGTTTTTCGAGAAACATTAATTTGTTTTGTAGAATCTCATTGATTTTTTTTCGAATGGATTATATTTTATGATTTTATGATTTAGCTTATTGGCAAATTCTAAATTGTAGGTTAAGTATACCATAATAGCTAGTATTAAATACAACATTATTGGTAGGTTTTAAATGGGACACGATTACGTATAAATAATATATAATAATAAGATAATGTATACTAGTGATTATTTAATAAACGAAGATAATTTTTCTATTCAATCGCCTTTTTATATTAAAACGTTAATATTTCACAGTTTTTATAGAAAACCAAATGTCTCATTAGCACATTCAATATTGTGATAAAATAGTGAAACGAAAAATATTTTTTTATTTCCAGTTTAAATGTAAACATATAATATATATTTAAAAAAATGCCTCTTTTTCAAATCAACAAGAAACTTCTACCTATAAAAATGCATTTTTTTCTGGTACTGGCAGGTACGTATATATATTATCTTACACATGGAAAGTATGCTACCTATATACTTTTTTACCAACTACTAATGCAATTATACATATTTTTCTGTATTTGATTTACTTTTTCTTCTTTGTCGTGTAATTTACTTTGCTATAAGTAAATAATTAGATGGGTTTCAATATTTTTGTGCTTAACGAGTTAATACTTTAAAGCGAGGGTTTCATTAAAATTCTGTAAACCATAATAGTATTGTTTTATTACAAATTGTAAATAAAATATGTTATAATATAATGTACATCAAAGGTGGGCAAGTTAATGAAAATAATTAACTCAAGTTAAGTTAAGTTAAGAGGACACAAGATCGATAAGTTAAAAGTTAACAGTTAACAAATTATAAATTTAACTCGATAAGTTAAAAGTTAATATAGAAAAAAAATTAACTTAACTCAGTTTAAAAAAAGTTGATCTATTTTTTTAAAATTATTATGTTAATCTAATAAAGAGTAAATGTGTCTTCCTGTTTTCTAATTTATAAATTATAAAAACAATTTGATTGAACTTTTATCATAATGTACACTGTTAAGTTGTAAGGATTTTAAATAAATCATTCAAATATTTTTCTATGAATACTATGTGCACTTTTTTAGTTTAATATATTTTAAATATTTCATAAATTATTCTGGATATTATTTTTAGTATTTAATATTTATCTCGGATTATTAAAAATATTTTTTGGTTCAATTTGTTTTAGTCATAATAATTTGTATACCATAATCGTATAAACCGTATATATAAATTATAATATATTCATGCTATCACGTAGGTACATAGTTATTATTATTAAAAATTGTACAATTTTTGCTCAATATGGGGTCTCAATATTAAACTACTTAAACTAGTTTCTAAATATATACCTAATTAATCTAAGTAGAATTATATTTATTAACTTGAAATTCGCCTTAGATCCCTTAAAACAAAGTTTTTCTGTGACTGTACCATGATGATGTCACTACATCATATGCTTATGATAGTTTAACTTGCAGGAAACTGAAACACAATAGAAGAGCAAAACCAGAAAAATGTACACGGTATTAAAAACCGAAATTAAAATCGAAAAAAACTAGAAAGTATTCAAACTGAAATTTTATTGAAACATGAATGATACAATTTTAGTATTCAAAATCGGAAAAAATCCAATAAATCAGATTGATAGTGAACATCGGTGGGGGGGGGGGGGATAAAGGCTACATCCTTTATTTATAAAACAATACTACCATGTTTTTATGTCAACTAATTTGTTATAACTACCTAAGTTTAATGTGGTGTTTGTGATTGTTGAGAAAAAGTTGTAAGTGATCAATTGTAGTCTTATAGTTTTACGCTTTCTCGGTATGTAATCATATATTCATTAGAATTGTGTACAATATATATGTAAAATGTAAATATTATGGTTACATTATGTATATTAGAAATTTGATATGAAATGTGAATTGATCAGTAAAAATCAATGAAGTATATATTCTACATTTTTTTAACCGATAGTTTAAAATTGTGGTTTACTGATGGTTTATCGTGTATCATTACAACATATTTATAAAATATTTAAAACAAATATATACACTTTAACAATACTATATACTATTACCTACTTGTGATTTGCAGGCTCAGCTCCGATACTTCCATTCTTGTCGACAATGTCGAAGCAAAGGGGCTATTCGCCAGTCATCGTCGGTTTAATCTTCACAATACTTCCACTTCCGGGCTTATTGGTACGACCAGTTATTGGTAGAATCACAGATAAATACAAATGCCGCAAGGCTGTGTTTGTTTTAAATACAGCAGTAAAGAGTATATTTATAAACATATTGATGTTCATACCTGGCTCGGCCGTCAAAACAGAAATGGATGACGATGACGTGATTAAGTCACCGCTGTTTTGGTTATTTTTATGCACTGTCATCTTATTCAAAGTAGACTGTATGATAGCAACTGTTTTGGAAGACACAATATGCATTGATATATTAGGTAAGAAAACATTTTATAATACTGTTCTCTCGACTAAGTTGTTCTTTCAAATAAGACAGTTTGTAACAATAATAATAAATTGTCATTACTCGCAATTTATAATGATCACAAAGTCAGTTTTAAGACGTGTAATCTGTTAATTTTAACCTTATTGTTTGCAATAATGGTAAAAATCATTGAATTTTGTAGGAATAATTTAAAAAAAGGGGGCAACTACTCTGCTATACACTATGAGTGTACTTCGTCATTCTCAATGACCAGGTACTGTAATGGATATGCAGCTCAATTTTAATTTAATGATAATACATCTTATACGATGCAGAACGGTTGTAAGTAAAAATGGTCAACAAATGTTCCTTTTTTTTCCCAAAATTATTTTACAGAGAGTACTGAGAATTTCGAATTTTGACCTCCCGAAACTACCAACTACATCTTATTTCCTACCTAAACCTCTGTCAAAATTAAGTAGCAAGTTAGGTAAGCAATTTTTCTATAAAAAATAAATAAATATAAAAAAAATAAAAAAATACACATCATTGTAAAATTAATACATTCATCGCTCGTCTCAGAATCTAAAATATTCTGATATAATTATGGCTAAAAAGCTAAGAATAATTCTAATAATAATTCATAAATCTAACCAGATAAAAACTGTGTCTATAAAATAAATTGAACTTATAAAAGCTATTAAAAAGATAGTTTTTACTATATTTCAAATTTAAATACTACATTACTTAAATTTTTCCTTACAGGTCTTCTCTCGTACTAACTAACATTAATTTGTTATAAATATTTATGCTGTTAGTTGCTTATTTTTTATTAAAATTGGTATGAAATACGATATTTTTTCTAAACCCTTTTTTATGGGTTTAGTATTATGAATATTATATTGAACAATGTAAATATTGTGACATCAAATTACAAAATAAAATTCATTACTTAAAACATGCGTCATGATATGAATTTCACAATTGCTTACTCCATTGATTCGCTATATTCAGGATCTAATTATGAGACACTTGATATTTGCGTTAAATTGGCAGTAACATTTTTTTTTTGGTTCTTATGATCTACTATTCTGGTGACAATTGCAAATTCACTTCATTATTTTTTTTCTACATTTAGGTGAAAACCAAACTAAATACGGCTATCAGAGGATGTGGGGCGCAATTGGTTGGGGCACAATGTCCATTATATCTGGTGTGTGTGTAGACTGGATCAGTAAAGGACTAGACCACAAAAACTATACACCTGGTCTCATTATTTCATTGATATGTAATATTTTAGATATATACGTGGTATCAAAAATGCCTGTAAATATAACTTTTTTTTTTTTATCAGGTTTATAAGGCTTCAACATCTTAGGCCATTAGGTTGTAATGATTACATTTAGGTATTAACATTAAGGGGGTACAAACATAAAATTGTTAATGCATTTCTTATAAAAATCAATTTTGAATTTGTTATTATTCAATATTGTAATAACCACAAATTAGAAATACTGATTTAATACTATTAATAACGTATCATAATCACTTTACAAAAAGTTCTATAGTATACTGCTACGTATATGTAGTTCAGTAATAACTGTCATTATATCAAATTCTTATAAGATTTATAGACTATAGCATTGATTATAGAATAGACAGAATGATAGCCCATGGCCTACGAATATTCGGAGACTAAAATTATGTTTAAACGGGTTACTTATAAATGGCATTCTATTAATAAACAATTATTTATTACATCGGCCACGGTCGTTTACTCGTTTATCACATTAGATTTCAATTATTATTACTATCAAAAATTCAAAATTTTGTCATTTTCGTAAATTGTCATTTGTAAAATTTTATTTACAACAGACTTTAAAGTATTATTGTCTGTTTTGTCTTTTTAGGTTTACTTACCGATTTACCCTTGAACGTCTAAAACCAATTAGCACTGCAGATGACTGATAAGTGATAACTAGACACTTGAAGTCAACTTTTGACATTTTATTTTTTAGGTACGTATAGGTGTAATGCCACTGTAATCTCGAACAATTATAAAAACAGTTCTATAATCAATGACTATAGTAGAAATACGTCTCACTTCCAATCAATAAACTACAAAATTATTTAATGTTTTATAGTATGTCCAAAACAGAGAAATTAAAACTGGATCATTCAATATAAAAAAAGTATTGACTAAAATAAGAGTTCTATCATTTCTTTTATGGGTTTTGGCATATGGAATACTTATACCATTTATATGGTATTATTTATTTTGGTAAGTTGTATACAAGATAGAAAAATATGCGCTAATAGGAACTTAAAGACTGATTGGTGTCAAGATGATGTGATTAAAATGTACTATATTTTTTACGTTGAAATTATAGGTATATGGAAGACATTTCGAACATTTACCACCCCGAAACAAAACCATACATCAAGACTCTCCAAGGATTGTCGATGACCATCCAATGTTTCGGCGGAGAAGTTCCATTTTTCTTCCTGTCCAGTAAAGATATATAGCGTCGTTTTCATCAACTCGAAACCATACAACGCACAACAATATATTACAATAATATTTTCACCGGTACAGGTTTTATCCTCAAACGTGTGGGCCACATGAACGTGTTCTCTTTGGCGTTTTTTGCATTTGCTGTCAGATTCTACCTGTATTCAATAATTACTAATCCCTTTTGGGTATTACCAGTCGAACTATTCAATGGTGTAACGTACGCACTAACGTACTCTGCTGCAATTTCGTATGCAGCAGAATTAGCTCCTGTCGGTGCTGAGGGAACTCTTCAAGGTATCGTTGGAACAACTCTGGAGGAAATAGGTATTTAATAATAGTTTAACGTGGAAAATGTAAAAGTATTTCTATTTTTAGACGACAAACAATTGATTTTGTTTCAGGGACGCCCATCGGTAGTTCCATTGGTGGTTATCTGTTTAATCGTTTCGGAAGTATTACTTCGTACCAATTTTTGAGCGGTTTTGCGTTAGCAGTATGCATTACTCAAATGATTGTTGAACAATTGATCAATCGTTTCTCTAAAAATAAAAATGTCAAAGAAGAAGACGTGTCTTATTCTAGTTATTTTACCGTTGATCCTAAAATTAGAGCTAAGGATAATCTTATATAATAATTATACGCTAATGATATTTTAGATGCAATTGTATATTATAGTAATCTAAATTGAATGGTATAAATAATAAAAAACTAAATTACGTATACATTAACTTTGTTATTAAATATGCTATTTAGTATTTACATGTGTAAATAACTTTTAAATTATATGGGATTGATATATTTATTACCGTTAGTAAAATCATATGTGAAATTTGCTAAATTGGTAAGTAAGTTTATTTTATATATATTATATTATTATAATGCACTTATCGTTAAAATGAGTACCTTATAAACTTTTACGTATCGATTTCGATGTACCACAAATGTGTGTGTCCAGCAGCCGTTGAAGTCTTGCCGTCGGCTCCGTACAGGTTAATAATGTTAATATTATACCTTACCTATAACAAAAGTGTGTAGTATTCAACGCGTCTGAGTGCATTAAATGGTGTTTGCTGTAAATCATAAAACGTATGAGAGTCGCACAATGAACAAAGTCAAGGCAACTTTATGAACCATAATGTTGTTTATATATACCTACATATGTACGAGCAGTGTACGAAAATAATAAATTGTATTTTTCATGCTTTGTGAATATAATTATTCTACAAAAATATGTAACGTAACTTTATGATGTGTTTTAAAACAATTTTCTCAATATTTATCAAAGATATTATTAAAGTCTGTGTTAACAATTAATTGTGACTACACTGGCTACTATAAACTAAAAAAAAAACAACACTTTTATTATTTATATTATTTATTTACTGTCACAATTATTTATTATAATCTTCTATTTATCGTGTCTATTATTTAAACAAGTTATGAAGAATCTTGTATTAAATTTTCAAGAAATTTGTCGGAACAATAATTTTTTTATCGATATGTAAAGGAAAAAAATTTGAAAAAACCAAAAATTTCTTAGGCGTTTAATTAGCTCAAAAATTAACAAAATATTTTTTTGGTGTATATAAATTGGTAATTTGAACATTTAGTGAAAACGTATTTTGTTGAAATTTTAACTTTAGACGCTTATAAAAAACTATTAGAGACATACGCTCAATTTTTTTTTTAATTTTCAAGTACAGCAAGTTAAGAAGAACATTGTACTTATTACATTTTTAAGTTTTTTGACCGACTGAAAAATTTTTTATCGGCAATAATAATAAAAAAAAATAAAAATTATTTATGTCTATAAATAG
Organism: Neotoxoptera formosana; assembly: GCA_022818045.1. Classification (NCBI taxonomy): domain Eukaryota; kingdom Metazoa; phylum Arthropoda; class Insecta; order Hemiptera; family Aphididae; genus Neotoxoptera; species Neotoxoptera formosana. Next base: position 47,169,398 of record CM040633.1, read on the forward strand.
CTCAAAAAAAGTCAAAACATATTGAAAATTGTATTGTGTATAGAAATTAGTTATATAAACATTTTGTAAAATTCAACAGGATAGTTGACTGCGTCGTCAGGATCGGTAACAGTGTCTATCGATTTGAACAATATCTCATTGCCGGACAATGACTGTTGTATTTTGAAGTTAATATAGAGTCAAAATCAATATTTTTTGCGGCTAAAATAGCTCGTTCACGAAGCCACGCATGATTATTATAATTGGCTTGTAAATCTGGAAATATGCTTTCAATCAAAGCATCTTTCATATTTACAATGTTGCAGAAATTGTCTGGCTATTCAATGCATTGTGTGTCTCACTACGAACTACGATCAAGGCTTTTAGGCTTTAAGTTCAATGTCAACCAAACCGATAATTCTATTCAGATAACAAGATAACATTTTATATTCTGATTGCCTGGCAAAGATTAAGCTGAACACTTTATAACATGAACAAAACACGGCAGTTATACTTTTGTTTGAATAAAATTAGCTATCTGTTAAAAAGTTATAACATTGGATGGATTAAATTATTATAGAATATGATGTCTTGCTGAGAGGCACTCAATTGAAATATTGGATCAACAATGGTTGTATTTACTGGCTTTGTATACGAATGATTATAATATAAGTGATACCTGCCGAGCTTTATCATTCCAATATTTAGGCTGTGAGTTAATCCTACGCGCAATCGTCGTACAGAATTTCACTGATTTTTTTTTATGGATTGTGGACTTGATTTAAGTGTATGTACCATAAGATAAGTATAACGTGCGACACACGCGCATTAATAGTATTGCTGAAGCTTAAAATGTGTTGAAACGTCGCGAAATCATAGTCCGCGGTGGTATAGTCGATATCACATGCTTATATTGTTCCGACGGCCCGTGATCGTCTGTACGCAAAGATTTATCGGACGCTATGGGAATTTTAAACATAAACACAAATCTATTGCCCATAAAGGCGCATTATTTTCTGTTCGACGCAGGTGGGTATCATATATTTTCATAAATTGCGCGAGTAATTTATTCCGTTTGATTTAATTTCGATTTGAAACCTCGTTGGGTTCTACAGACCTAACTGCGAGCGCATATGAATATAATATTTGTATATAGATAGAGATATAATGTACCTCTTAAAGAAGAGACACGCGTGACTGGACCACACATCTTCGCTATATTTCACGCGTTCCAAACTTTCGCCGAACCACAGCGATATCGGTATGTGTACTCGTTCGGGATTCTGTCTACAGCACTCAAAATGTTATCTACGGTCAAATTACGTTGGTTTACTATGCTTAAAACTTAAAAAACCTTTAGCTCATAATATATTGAAATACATATATATATTTATAATACAATATTCAAAGTAGTATTTGTGCAGTGTTATGATTGTTTGTATTATACATATAGTACTTTACGTATTATAATTTGAAATAAATTGTCTAAAAAACCAAACCTAGTTTCAACGTATACTTTATCAAACGATTAATACATTTAAAATAGTTTTTGAGTCTGTAGTTGCCAATTAAAACAGTTACTAATATTATTATATAATACTGTATCCGTCTAGTGTCCGGTTCAAAATTATTACAGTATAATAAATAAATATTATAATATTTTAATAATTATTATTATTAAATGAGATAAAAAATTAAACACATATAGACACATTCCTATCAATTTGTTTTAAAATGTCCTGAATTTTTTTTTAAGGGGGGAGGCTTTAGCTGATTTAGTGAGGGAGTGCAATTTTAACTTATGAGTTCTACGTTTTTCAATGTCATATTATTTCAAAATTTTAAATTACATTTTTAACGCGTTTCAAGAGTTTTGTCTATTCATCAGTTTTTGAATCAGTACCTATAATGTTTTGAATATGGTTTACCGTTTTAGAGTTCTACGCTTTTGTACGTGATTTTCGAAATAGTATAAAACTACGGACCTTAAAGTATGCATTAGGTTTATTACCACCATGACACCATTTATCAGAATAAAAAATTACATACATTTCAGTCCGACTTCTCTTACTTAGAAAATAATGTATAAAATATATAGAATGTATAGAATATATAGAATGTTGTGGATAACGTGTTATTTTTGTTGATTACCGTCGAACAAAGTGTAGTAGATGGCGCATTGGACGAGTACTACAATATTACTCAGTATTTATGTTAATTAATTGGAAAGCTAGGAATTTTAGTTTGTGATGATGAAGTGAAAAGCAAATATCTCAGTTCAGTTTTTTCAATTTTATATGTTATGTGTGTTATGACTTTATGAGTTCTAGAGTTATGATTAATGGCTGACCTAAATGACCATAAAAATTCGATAATTTTTGTTAATTTAACATTTTTTTTTTTAAAGGTTAGGACTTTCTGACTAATTAACACACTGTATAATATAGTGTACATAATATACAACGATTATTCTAGTTAATTAAAATATAATCGGTAACAATCGGTATGGTCTGACGCAGTCGTTCAAAATTATATTATTATTTTATCGCCACTGAAAACGAATATGCGATTTCTTCGAAGCTTGAGACTCAAGGCCGTAACTTTGGGAGAGGTCCAGGTGGCCGGACCCCCCCCCCCCCTCCCTCGAAATGTTTAAAAGTAAATACATTTTAGTAGTGAATTTAGTTTAATGACTATAGTTGTATTAAAAATAAAGTTTTTTAAAAAAGTTGGACTCCCCCCCCCGAAATTTGTTTTCAGTTACGGCCTTGGTGAGACTATAATGCATATTTTGTTTTGAAACGATAACGATATTATTGTACAGTACGCGCGACTATACGTCGGCTTTCCAGGAAATGCGAACATCAACCCATTCCTGTCGACGATCTCCAACCAGCGAGGCTACTCGCCGTCGGTGTTCGGCAACGTTTTCACGTTGCTATTGCTGCTGAACATCGTTGTCAAACCACTGACCGGCTACGTCACCGACAGATGGAAGTGCCGGCGGACCGTGTTTCTGGGCTCGATCCTTCTCAGCGGTATTGTGACGCCTGTAATGTACCTCGTGCCGGGCTCCAACTCGTCGGTCCGCGAGATGTCCGCCGCCGAGACCTATGGTTCGCCGCAGTTCTGGTTGTTTGCGGCCGTCGTCACGCTGAGGATGGTGTTGTTCATGATCGGCGATGTCCTGCAGGAGACTATCTGCATGGGAATCCTAGGCAAGTCCGAGATTAATGATATATATATATAATTCTAGATCCGTGTTATAAGAATGGGTTGACGGGAGGGGGGGGGGAGGAGAATAAATGATTATCTATTACATTATTTTTTTTTATGGATATTTTCCCTGAGGTATTGGTTTTAAAAGATGCATAGTATATTTTTGTAACTAGGTATTTAAAATAATAGTGATATAGGTATTTACGTGATTTTGTATTTTGAATATTTAACATATACCTGCTATCACTTTTTAATCAAAACTATTATTTATTGCAGGGTGTTCACATGTTTTGAAGTCATGTATGTTTTTAAGTAGTACACAATTTATACGAATAAGACAGTGATAGTTTAAGAACATATTGTTATATGCACGTTGTATAAAACTAATATTTCAATATTTAGATTTCGTTGAACAAATTGAATCGAGTTATAAGTAGCTACGTGGTTGATAATATTCTAAAAATAAATGTATTAAATTATTATATCATAAGTATAACTAATTTTGATTAAAAAAAGATACAGTTTTTTTTAAAAAAAATCAGTAAAATCTATAACATGTAATCGGCAATGCGTTGAATGCAATATTATACCGTGTCTTATTATTATTATTTTGAATAAACCACACATGAAATATTATATTATTGATACTATTGATATTTTTATTTCAGGTGGAGACACTGTCCGGTTTGGAATGCAGCGGCTCTGGGGTGCGGTTGGATGGGGTACAATGTCCATGGTGGCGGGGGGCGTCATTGACTGGTACAGCAGTGGCCTAGCCGAAAAGGACCGTTTGCCCGGATATTTGCTCACAATGGCCTCATCTTTTATAGATTTTGTGGTGGCGTTCAACTTAAAGGTACGACGATAAGTACATCCACGTTTAATCTCACAACAAAAGTGAAGTTTTTACATAACTCTGAATTTTAGACAATCTCAAACGTCGAGATACACCAAGTAACATTTTATGATAGCGTGTGATCGTTATTGACTATTGAGTATGGACTAAAGTTATCATAGTTTTAAAAAGTGAACTTACAAAATATGTTTGGTTTGATTCAGCAGCTGACACACATTATAAAGTCAAGAGTTTCTCGTAGTACACAGTACACATAGAACGTGTATCCCATTTGGAATTAAGCTTGTCTAAAGCAATATAAAATGATTTTATTTTATTATTGGAAAATCATAAACCGGTGGGCAAAAGTTTGTTTTTTTTTTAGCTTTACCCACATACGCCGTATATGATACACCGGGTAACCGATAATACCTGGTATTTTTGGTATTTTCGAATACCGTGGTATACCGCAATGGTGTGATATTATCGACAGTAAAATGTTTCTGAACAAACACCGGATATCGGTCCCTCGCCCGGCTCTAGTAATAATAATGTTAATAACTATTTAAAATACATGATTTTTGAAATTTTTGATTTGTTATCATTCAGAAAATGTCAATTTTATTTTTTGAATTTTATTCATTAGTAACTTTTTATCTAAAATACGTTTTATTTATAACAAAAAATAAACGAATAGTCAAATACTGTAGTGGAAAATCTTTACGTCAACATTCTACACAAATTTATTATCTATAACACGCATCTAATACGACAAAATACGCTATACCCACAAATTTCCATTTGTGCCACGTGGACATTATTTTCCTTGTTTTCGATACATATAGGTACCCGAAACGGACGGACCGACAACAAACATACTTGCGGACTTGAAAATAGTGTTGAAAAACGTTAAAGTATGCGTTTTCCTTGTTTGGGCAACTGTTGGTGGAATTTTCACGACGTACATTTGGTTTTATTTTATTTGGTAAATACTTCCATGCATTATAATATTATGTCATAATACAATAAATCCATAAAAACATTTAAATCGAACCAAAGTACTGCACGTGTAACCATCCACTTTAATATAGAGCACGTGAATAAGTGCTATCCAGCGGTTATGAGACAATTAGGTATGTTATATATTTATGTATATATATATTCCAATAATAAATTATCTATAGGTTTCAAAATGAAATCGTTTTAACAAGGTAAAGTAAATAACTGTCCTATACTCTTATCTATCCATAAGACTGTTAAATAATATTCAAAAGTAATAAAACAATATTGGTCAAATATAGAATGATAAGGAAAGGAACAATGTATTTTAATATTAACTATTTTAACCATGAGTGTCCATGACAATGTATATATTTTTCTGAGATTATAAAAAGTAATTCGAAGTTATGAACAAAAATGGTGCTTTACTAATTGTTTCTAAGAAACAAACATTTTAAGACAATTATTTGTATTCCATTTTATAGGTATGTTGATGATTTGGCAACGATTTATCATCCCGAACGGAAATCAATGTTAAGCTCAATCGAAGGATTTTCTCTTACTTTCGAGTGTTTAGGTGGAGAGGTTCCTTTTTTCTACTTATCTGGTAAGTCGTAAGTGTATACTTGTTTAGCTATGTATAGCCATAATACTCGTTAATAATAATTTGGAAAAGTACTCTAATGCAAAATACATAGCTTTTAGTGGGATTTAAGAATTAAGATAATGCTATCCAACAACAAAATTGTATTTATATACATCAGAGAATTAAAAAATAGAAATTCTACTTTGTATTTTTTTTTTTACATTTTTTTCATTTTAAGGTAATTTTTTTGTGTGTTTGATCATTGGCGTAGAAACAAATAATTATAAAATATAAGCATTTTGGGTGCTCGGTTAAAACATTTAATAGATGTTATAGACCAGCGTTTCTCAACCTGGGAGTCGTGACCCCTAGATGAGGGGCCACATAGGTCAGAAATAACTAAACGCCGATGTAGAAAAACAACCTTTTATTTACATTAAAAATAAAAAATAAATACATAACCATAATAAGAAAAATGAAAAAGTTAGTTGATAGTGGGTTATAAATGAAGAATAAAGTAAAAAGAATAAATTATTATAATATAATAAACAAAATAAATATAAATTGCTGAGATATTTAATCGACCCATCACCCATGTGTTTATTAAGGCCAAAGAGTATTATAAATTTATAACCAACACTATTTTATTATTTGTTGTTAACAAGATACCTTATATTATGGGGTCTAGATAGAAAAGAACGGACTATTTCACATGTTTAGCGCATGTCCGACATAGGATTTCACTAAGAAGTACGCAGACATTTTCCAAAATACATATTTACGTTGAAGAAAAGTTTTTAAAATGTCCATTTTTAGTTATGACATTTTAAAAAAAAGGTTCCTAATATATACACCTATGCTACCTTAACCAGTAATATAAATATATGTGGGGTATATTAATTAGTTCAATGGTATTAAAAAATATATAAGCATTATATATTTTTTGTACCTAATAATAATTACATTATTTCAGTAGTTCAATGTTTCAAAAGTTTTATTTTATAGAAGAAATATATTATTATTATATTATCTATATCCATGAATGATACAATATTATGTAAGCATAAAAACTAAAAGACTTGCTGTTTTTTTCCATGCGTTTAAATTTCAGGCTACCTGATCAAGCGTACCGGCCATATGACGGCTTTTTCAATATCATTCGCCATGTTCGCATTGCGATTTCTCTTGTATTCGATCATCCGAGACCCACTGTGGGTACTGCCTGTAGAGTTGTTAAACGGTATCACATTTGGATTGAGCTACATAGCTGGAATATCGTATTCTGCAAAAATTGCCCCTATCGGTAGCGAAGGTACAGTCCAAGGGTTGTTTGCGATGGCGTTCCAAGGTTTCGGTTCGTCACTTAATACTATATAATTTTATTGGGTTCTATAGTTACATATACGAGGTCCAGTATCTACCATTAATTATTTCAAAAAGTTGTAACGAATAAAATTAAACATGTATTTTGTCATTTTAAAAGAAGTAAAAAAACTTGAAAATGATAACAATAAAATGTTTAAAAATACTTTTTTTTCAAAAATGTTTTTCGCAATGACTTTATACAATGAAATATATGAAAATAATATTTTCAAAAAACTTTTTGAAATTATGAGCGAAGACACATAAATGGTCATAATATTATAATATTTTATTGACAATAATTGATTGATTTAATCGTATGTATTATTTTCACAGGAGGTTCTTTGGGTTCAGCCTTGGCCGGTTACACATTCAGCCATTTAGGCAGCGTAATGGCTTTTCGACTTATTGGTTTCATCGCACTCATAATGTGTGTTATTCAAATAGTTGTCAACTACTTTTTGAATCGAAATAGGAAATTAATTGCATAAATAAGAGAATCAAAACATAAATATCGATAAAGCATTTAATATTCTTCAAAAATAAGTAGACTTCAAATTGAAGAGGATCTAAGAATTCCATATACAATCGGACAATCCTCATCTTGTACCTACACTGTCAGCTATTTGCAAACTATTTGGCGTACTCAAATTATTAATATTTAAATATATCTGAAATAATCGACATTTGGTGCATACATTTTGCGTATTATTACAAAAACTATTTATTATTATTTCCTGTACAATCATATGCAAGTCTGGAACACGGCGGCGTGGCTATAATAACCAAAAACACTTCGTCATAACTCCGTGTAAAAAAAAAGCTAAGTTAAAAAAAATTAAATTTAGTTAAGATTAAATCTTTAAAAGACGTGATATAATATGGAAACTAAGTAAAATGCCATTTTATAATATTAAAAATACCTATGACGACAAATAAGATCAATTGTAAAGTTAAATACTTAGTCAACATATATTGTTTAACTACTTGGCAGGATGTATAAGTATACTTAAATAAATACAAATAAGTAACCACTATAGTATTTTTCGTACTTCATAATGTATAAATATAATTATTGACTATTGTACAAAAATATGTAAGGAACTATAAAATTATGTGTTTTAAAACAGTTTTATCAATAGTTATCAAAGATATTGTTAAAGTTTATGTTAATATTTAATTATAACTATACTTTCTACTATAAAGAAGAAAAAAAAGGATAATATTATTATTTATTACTGTCACAAATTATTTATAATAATCACTCATTACATGTTTAGAACTCGTTCGCTACAAGTCAATGTAATATTTGTAAAAAACAGTTTATTATTACCGCACACTGCTTGTACATACGTATAAAGAATTTCATTCATACAGTTGTCTTTTCTTTGTTAATTGTACGTCTATTAGATTTTCCGATTTACAGCAGTCAGTGATAGCCGTTTAATACGCTCTAACGCGTCGTTTACTCACACACTTCTGATAAAAGTAAGGTATAATGTCTGGAGAGATGAATTTGATAACCAAAAAATGCCTCCTGTCTCACTGTGAAACCTGTAAACGTTTGCAGTCATATTATGGTGCGACTGGTAGTTGTTCCATGATTATAGATAGACTCGATTTGGCAGTCGATCATATTATTATCACGGCATCACAAAAAGGTAATCATGCATTGTGTTTTCGGTCGATGCCAGAGTTGTGCATCGACTCACCGATATACAAAATATTTCCACCTACGGTAGCTGAAATTCAACAACCACGGTGGACATAAGTCTGTTTGGAAGAGGACGAAGAAATTTCTTTGGAAGTGCATGGTAAATTCTGCACTCAAAATTTGTTTCTGTGTATACATTTTTTCTGTAGGTTTGGATTAACCATAAACGATATTTCTTAAAATTGAATTAAACATTGAATCAAACGTGTACGAATTGTAATTTTTATTAAATGTATTGTTTTGTGTAATAATTCTCTTCGAGAGCCGATAGTGAAATAACGGCTGCTGGACACATCGATGTGAATTTTTACATTTACATGGGCCAACCTTGAAACGTAGTTTCAAAGTTTTTACCTAGTAGGTGTATTATAAAATAAATGGATATTTGTACAGTTTAGTAAAAAACAACGAAACATAAATGTGACTTAAAATAATAACGGCATAATATGATTCGAAAATAATTAACGAAAAATAAATGTGCAAGTTAATAAAAAAATGATTATTATTAAATTAATTATTTCAAAATGTGTCTCTATGACAATCGTAGCAGATTGATGATCAGTAAATGAATATGTTCGATACTATATGATCTAGTAGCCCTTATAAGATAAATTTGTTTAGATAATAAATATTAAATACTTATAATTTATCTTGCTTAGAACAAGTAAAATTGTGTGTTGGTATGGATTTATAAGTTAATAAAAATTAGGTTCAATAGTAAGTACCTAAAATTGTCGAAACGAGTATTTCTTTATTTCGTCTTAAAACTGCAGGTCAATGTATCCGATTTTAACGCAGGTTTCTAACAAATTGTTGTAATTTAAGCTGGAACCGATTGAGCACGATTTTGAAAATTTTCACAACCCGATTGAGTACGGCTGCAATCAAACAATAAGATACCCAAAACCCCCCCAAAAAACAACACGATTGAGCACGAAAATAGGTGCGACGTTGCCACTTTGCACCGTAGAATATTATTATTAAAAAATGAAATACATTTGAACATTTCATAAATATTGATAAATAAAAATCTTTTATTTGTAATTATATTAGTACGATATTTTTCTCTTGCCCCGAATAGATTGTTGCTGTACAATCATTTTTTTGTACATCGCCATTTCAACAATTTACCTTCCCCCCCCCCAAAAATAAACCTGTACTTGAAAGCTTCAACATTCGCCAACTCTTTGCCTCTCTCGGATAAAATTACTTGTATTTCATTATTTTCCATCATAACAATCGTAAAATTTGCAAAAAAAAACACACGAGTACGAGACAACAGAACATACTTACTGTGACCAAGTCTTATTTGTTGGTTACCTATTGGCTATTAGTAATCTACACAACATACGTACTAATGAAAATCTGACGGCGTTGTATACAATATTTATTTTTTTATCGTGCTCAATCGGTTTGTTAAAAAGGTCGGCCGATAACGACAGTGCTCAATCGGGTATCACCGGTAATTTAGTCGTGTGCAAGGCAGTGCAAAATCGGAACTCGTTTGGCCACACGGTGATATTAAATGTATAGCTAGTTTGCTCACATGGCAATAATTACATTTTATCTCGGTAGACAGATGGGTACTGATAATCATCAGTGTTAGGAACAGATAACAAAAAAATTATCTGGATAAAAATAAAGATAACAACACTAAATTTTATCTAAGATACAGATAAAAGATAAACAAATCAAATTTATCTAACGAAAAGATAAAAGATAAAAATATTTTATCTAGATAAATAACAGATAATTATACAAATTAAAATTAAAATAACTAATTAAAAAAATTATATATACTGTCATGTGAGTACAATAGTACATGCTGTGTATTACCAAACATTAACTTCAGTCTTCAACACATCATAAGAAAGGTAATAACAAATAAATATAGCTAATTTTCACAAAAAAAATTTATCTTTTAAATTTATCTAGATAAATGAAACTTTTATCTAAAATAAATACTTAAATAACTTATATTTATCTAGATAAGATAAAAGATAAAAGAATATTTATCTAAATAATTTATCTAGATAAGTCCTAACACTGATTATATCTGTTCCGTACATATTGTATAAATGCGATAACCACATTATCGTTTACCATATCATTATAACTCATAATAATGATTATAATATGATAATATTGACCAGTCAGCCGATAGCGTCTGTCCGATCTGGTTTGGGACATACCTGCATCACGAGTTTTGTACGTTCTCGATACTCTTGCTCTTATGTAAGAACTTTCGCTGTTTGTTCAGGTTTTCATAATATATACTCACGCCCGAGCTCTCATAATTTGAACTTTAAGTCCGTTTGTGCGTCTCGACTTCTCAGTTACAAGACCCCAAAAGCCCAGTTCGTTTCGGCCGGCATTATACTGCTCCTCACCGAGTCATACACGCTGTCAACAAAAGTGAAAATACCTCTCCGATATCGTCAAGCCATCGTCGCCCATCATCCTGGTCATCTGTGCAGGTTGTGATAGCTATAATATAGACGTGACTAGAGCCATTGAATTGAGTGGGCTCAAGCCCACGGTTAAACTTTTTAACACAAGGAAGGGGTTGTGGGACTACACCCTCACCCTTAATAAACAATAAAATATATTAAAACATTATGAATACCAAAATTGTCAATAAAGAAACGCAATTGAATATATTCACCAGCAAAATACATTTATTATAAAATAGTATTTTTTTATTATAATTGTATTTTTCAATCTTTTTCTACAAATTGGTTAAGAATATCATCATTTTTAATAATTGCGTTTGATAATTCTTGCTCGGTGTTAAAAATACTTAAATTTGTAAACCGGTTTTGTGCCATATTTGAACTTAAATAAGTATAAACAATGAAGCAGAACTATATAATAGGAATAGACAATAATATGCAACATGCAATAATTTGTAGAAATTTGGATATTTTGGATCAGTTTTTTTTCGTGTCACACTTGATGGTGTATTATTGTGATATAAGTAAACAAAAATGTATAATTTCAACAACTTCCTTGTTTTCACATTTTCAATTCACATTTCATTTTAGATGGACTTGAGAGACTGAAGATTGGGCTAGCCCACCCAAGCCCCCCACCTATTTACGTCTATATGTCATGTAAAATATCATTATTATACATATTATACGTATTTTAATACAATGAGTGCCGCTTAATGTGATCACATGGGTTCAGGCCATTTTGATTCTAATAACAAGTTAATTCTATAAAGTATTTTTTTTTCAATATAATATGTAGTTTGGAATTTTCAATTTTGGTTCCAATAAAGGGTTGATTCGATAAACCAGTGATCACATTAAGTAGAACTCACTGTATTATATTATTGTCGATCACTAACATGCCGGACAGTATAATAATCATGACGTAGCCAAATGTCCAAAGTAAACACACAAAGGATTGACACTTATCAATATTTCAGACACAAACTACTATACATTTCCAATCAATTAACATAATATTACGCTAGTTTGTGTTAACTGATTTATTTTAATATATAACAAACGAACAACTCGACGAACAGCAAACTGGGAGTGGTTGAACGGGCCTCCTGGCTGGCAACTCGCTCCTGCAGTGCTTGTCCAGCCGAAACGCGTAAAGAAATGCAAAACCTGATACGATTCATGGGTAATAATATTAATAACTAATAATAATTAATATAAATAATAAATAAATTTGTATTGCTTACCTATTAATAGAAACGACACGAAAAAGTAATGGAAAAAAGAAATTGAGCCTTCTTTCGAAATTGAAAAATACTAAGGAATAATGTCAGGATGTAAAAAAAAAACAATTAAATTATTTTTTTTTTATGGAAAGTTTTTACCCAGTCCGTCTAGAAATAAATACTAAGTTTATGGAAAATCAATGCAAATCGTGATTAAACGTGATAAGCCCGTTTTGTGGCGTGGTGTTATGGGAATACAATTGAACTGCAAACTTGTAACTACATAGTTGCTTGTGATAACGACCCTGATAAAATTAAATTGGCTGAGCATAAGACGTCGGTGAATGGTGTGTCGAACAAAATTAAATTTAAAGTGGCGGATTTTTTCGATCTTTGAAATAATATTAAGTGACGCGCCGTTGGGACATCATCTCCGCAGGGTGTGGTCCGTGGCTATAACAATAAAGGTACGACCACCATCGGTCGACGGATTTCGATGGACACGATTCGGAGGTCGGTAAAATCCATAACACCAAATGTTTCGTTGCATTCACCGAGAACCTGACGAATCCGAAATGTGCACATTATACAGGTTCAACACATATATAAATGTAGGTTTGCCAAGGCCACTGGGTTAAAGATAGGTAGATAAAAAAAAAAAATATACATTAACAAATACATGAACACTTCAACACATTTCCATTGACCGTTCTACACGCCTTAAATAATCGCGGAAGGCGCTCTTGCCGCTGTCTTGTCCGTGTTTGTAGAACGCTAAAGAAAATAATTAATCCGCGATTAGATTATAACACGTCAAATAATAATGAGCAATGTTTAAAGAAACACTGTTTTCAACTTACGCTCATGGAAACGTGCGTCTGTTATGCGTGGAGAGTCTCTACAATTGCTCTAAACAATTATTATCATAACAATATTAATATACGACGATACAATTTCATAAACCAAAAAATCGAAAACCTATAACTTACTGTATTTGACTTCACGTATGCGAGAACGCAGTTCAAATATTTGTTAATGAATATGTTTTCTAATTTAACCGCCCTCAAGCCAGTGTTTTGGCAAACTCTTTCACACTGTAAAAACTTTTAAAATATCAACTATCGATCTTTACAAAATAACAAATTTATATTTATATACGCTGGACAATGTACATACTTCGGATTTGCTAAGGTTCTTCGGCAAATGCAACAACATTTTGGGTGCTACTGATTTGCCCGCCTCGAGAATTCTGTCCAACAAAATATCCGACAGTCCGATAATGGATTTATCAGTATAGCCGGGACCGCCCCACGGAGGTGACGTGACAATTGCGTCGGCTTTTATACTATGGCACAGATCGAAGAAATCGCCGATGATGAATTGAATTTTGTGAGACACACCATACACCGCGGCGTTGTGCTTAGCCATTTTAATTTTCCTCTCGTCAATATCACACGCAATTACTAAGAACACAAAATATTACGATTATTATAAGCTAATAGTAATATGTATATAATATAGGTAGATACATTATACACGATTAAAATTCGATTACCGCAATAAAGTAGACATATTATTCCATGAAAACGGAGTTTGTTTTATTTTAAAACAACAGATATTATAGTACATACCTTTGTCACACAACTTTGCCAATTGAATTATGTTTCCTCCAGCACCACAAAATGGGTCCACCACGATCTTCGAAGACTTACATTGATCCGCCATAAACTTACTCAGTATTTCCGGGCACACCGAGTAAAAACTTTCTGTAGATCAAATCGAACATTACAATAACGATTATTACTATAGTTTTTAAATATGATAATATATTAAAATTATTATAACATACCCTCATCCAACAGAACTCCTTCGTCAAATCTCGAAAAAAGGCTATATCTCTTCTTCCAATACTTGAACGTGTCGTCACTATAGACGGGCGATATAAAGCGATTTGTTTAAATTCTGTACATTAATTATTATTCCCTATGAATATATTATACTACGTACATCGTATCAGGTCTCGGGGTTGCTACATTACGCGTTTCGGCCACATTTTGAGGAACCACTGTACAAGAGAGAGTGTCCAGCTCAGAATTGACCCTATATTCCAAACAGCCCGCCGTTCGCCTAGCACCAACGCATTTTACAAGCTCGACCTCAGCCGGAAACACTTTTACAATTTCATCCACGTCCGCATGCCTTGGTGTTCTCACAACGGCGGACGGAAGGATAGCTAAATTCCTGTTTATCCTTATCAAAAAAAAAAAGACATTATTATGTATTCAATGGAAACTATGTGTATAATCAACCGTTTACGTATACGCATTTAAATACAATTTATTTACCTATGGTCTTTTTTATTTGCCGATACGTTGAAACGATTAGTTGAGTCTTCGTATTTGCTCATTTCGTCTAAAACGGAATCGACCGCTGACTTCAACAAATTCACAACAAATGCAGACCACAAGAAAAGAAATTTGACCGAGTCAAATAACACCCAAAAACAAATTTCTAATATCTTAGTGAAATCGTGCTGTAATATATTTTATAAAAGCCAAAGTGATTAAATTATATTATAATAACGACTGGTTTAAGTCTATTTCTTACCTTCTCTTCGACAACCACGGGGGTGGTCCTTGCGGCATCCTTTTCGTTTAAATTTATTTCATTTGACATAGTGAAAATATATATATATACAATATATTTTATACTTTATACTATTTTTGTCGACGACAACGATAGGTTGTATTTTTTATATTTATATATAAACTGATTTATATATTTTGAGACCGATTTATAGTTATTACTTTAATGTTAACTCTTCGAGATCTCAAGTTGAACTAGTTAATATATAAGTTTTGTTGATCCCTTTTATAGTAAAATTCCGAGGACGAAACTAAGCAACGAACGTAAATATTTATTACGACCAGATAATTGTTTAATATTATTTGCGCTGGGAAAAATAAATAATATTATATCATAATATACGGTTACTATGTATAGAAATTTAAGTTTTTAATAGGAGTTGGGGGGGGGGGGGGGTTGGGCTTTTTACGTCTATATGTCATGTAAAATATCATTACTTTATCGTTATTAATATTACATTATTGTCATTCACTAACTTAGCATTAAGATTTTGTGTACACTTATACCAAGCATTGTTTATATTGAATGCTCATTATTCTATTTAATTAAATAAAATATATGCATGCCTACATTATTTGAAAAGTCCTACTTTAAGTTTCATTTTCTGTTCTAGCAATTTATCATAGATATCAGTGATCATCATGTCGGGCAGTATAATAATCACGACGTAGCCAAACGTCCGAAGTAAACCCACGAAGGATGGACACTTTTCAGATACAAACTACTATAAATTTCCAATTAATTAACATAATATTACTGTACAGTACAGGTACTTTAGTGTCAATAGAAAAAAAGGGGCACACTTAATAAAATACACTAGGCAGCTGTATAATATTTGAATATGTTGAATTTTCCTTAATGAACGTCCACGAGAATAAATTCGTTATTTATTTTTTTTTTTATTTAAAAAATAATAAATATATTCTCGTTTTGTTTTCTGGTTTGAAAAGTACAATAATATGCGTTTCTATAAACTGGATAAACGAAAACAAATCTCTATGTTTGTAATAAAACAAATTTTTTTTATTTTAAATATTTTAAAATCTTTTAACTATTAATTTTTAAAATAACAGTTAATTATCGTAAGTAGATATACGTACATTAATGATACGGTTAAACAAAACACACTCTTTCGTCTGCGTTGTAACAAGACCCACCCCGCACCCGGGCAGACTTGTGCGATTCAGGTGCGAGAGATATCTTTCGTTCGTGATCAAAATCTCATAGTGAGACCCACCAGGGCAGACTCGCGTGAGATTCGGGCACGGACCGAAAGATAAGTTTACCGTTTCAAATTGTGCGTTATTCGTCAGAGCTGTTCCGTCCGTCGTGTAAAAAGTTTACTTTTTTCGTATCACATGCTTAAACCATTGTCTCAATTTATTTCTCTAATAAACGTCTACACCATCAATACGATGAATCGGTTTTGTATTGTCAACCAACAAACAGACAAATCCGTGGGCAGACTTGAGCAAGGTTAGGCTCAGGTTAGAGACTCGCGTGATATTCGGCCACGGACCGGACGATAAGTTACCGTTTCAAATAATTGTGCGTCGTTCGTCGGAAGCCGTTCCATTCGTTGTGTAAAAAGTTTACTCTTTCTATTAAATGTTTAAACCGTGCAATGTTTGTGACCGTTCGACAAATCGTCTGCAAAGCGGGGACTGGGTTTTGAAAGTCATGTCGCCTGTCGTCTGTCGTCTCTAACAAGATCGCCAACTACAAGCAGGGACCCGATTATGCGTGTATTTTCCCATGTAGGAACAGGGAAAAAAATAATAACATAATAAACATTCATCGGTGGTTCCGCTAAACGGTTACTGACCAATATCTCTTATATATAAAATTCTCGTGTCACAATGTTAGTTACCATACTCCTCCAAAATGGTTTGACCAATTTTTATGAAATTTTATATGTCTATTTAGTGGGTCTGAGAATCGGCTACTACCTAAGTTTGTATGCTGTGCGATAAGTGATTCCGGAGTTAAGGCCTCAAGAGTTATGTGCACAATATTAATCACACAGTAGTTTTTTGTATTTATTTAAGTGGTCGCCATTGGTTATAGATTATATTACTATTATATATTTAGTAGAAATCTATATAATATACCTATATAAAAATGAATGTCTGTCTGGCTGTCCTTTATGCATTCCCAAACCGTTCAACCGATTACGATTAAATTTGGGACAGAGATAGATTAGACCACTGGAAAGAAGATAGGCTAATTAATAAAGGTAGAGATCTAACCCCGAGTGGTGCTCACACGGGGATTTTGAGATTTACGAAATATTTGTTTATAAATGGATGCCATTGGCTACAACCTACTAACTTGGCTGTTTTTTTTTTTTTTTAATGTACCTAATTCTGATTTTAGTTACTTACGCATCTCATGGGGTCGGCAATCTACCGCAGGTGTATTGCCTACTTGATAATTTTCTACTGCTCGCATATATTATCCACGATCCGATGCAGTGGATTGCCTACCTAGGTGGCTTAGATGTATGTAAACCAGTAGAGGTTAATCTTAACATAATAATATATGGGCATATGATTCAGTCAACGCTGGAAGGGACAGCTAGTAAATATATAAATAATGAACAATAACACATGTACCGGCCACTCAACATTACGATAATAACAAAACATAATAATACATACATAAAATACAACCACAATATGTCCATAATATTATCATGCCACGTTGTCCGAGGGTTACATCGACGCATCGTTCTCTTCCCCACATCTATCGCCGGGAAACACTTCAGCATTATCGCTATTCCATATTATTATGGTGGTTATCTATGATATGTGTTACATAAAAAAAACACAAATATAATAGATAAGAGTAGGTGTATTATATAAATAGACATCGGTGGCTCCGCTTAACGGTTACTGGCCAATATAAATATATAAATAATGAAAAATAACACATGTACCGGCCAGATACTCAATACTACGATAATAACAAAACATAATAATACATATTATACAACCACAATATGTCCATAATATTATCATAGCACGGTGTCCGAGGGTTCCATCGACGCATCGTTCTCTTCCCCACGTCCATCGCCTAGGAAGACTTCAGCGGATCGCTACTCCATATTATTATGATGGTTATATACATGTCTTCGCCACGAATAATAGTCAGGCTCACGAAAAATGAACGTTGACATCAGCAATCTCTGTGGCTGTTTAGATTAAGTGATTATCAAACACACATTGACCAGTGGCACGTACGGAGAACGTCAGGTTCCGACAATACTATTGGACACAGTCCGTCGATCTTGATCGTTCACTTTTCGTCAGACGATCTTTTCTGTACGATATTCAGGATATGCAACAAGAGCTTATCAGGGGGGGGGTGAAGACGAAAGTTTTCAAAACCCAGAATGACTTTCAACGCTTTTTTGCCGCACTGGCGTTTAATGAACCAATAAGCAGTGTGCTATCATTAACCAATAGTTATAATAATTTTACTTACGAACTGATCTCTTGATTATTTTATAAATTAATTAATATACCAATATGATAAATACTATGAAGTACATATTATAGAACCCATATGAAAAGTATTTTACATTTAATATAATTATTATTGAATCAAATGACATTTGTATAAGGACTTTGTTCGCTTAATCCGGCAAATTCCAAATAAATAAATAATAATAATAATAATATACTATTATAAAACAGCTGGCTACCAGCTTCTATAGACATGTTTACGCGATATCACATATTATTATAAGGGGTTTTTAAATATTAGTTTATTATTAAGTCAATTTAATGGCGTCCTGCGTGTTAAAGACCACGGTTACCTGTTATAATGCGAGGCGGATAAGCCCAGCGTGGTGCGGTGACCCGATTTTCGCGGTTTTTCGCCCTGTCGGCTGCTGTGTATAATAGCAGTGCTATAACAGCAGTAAATACTATACCGCTGTCAAATCATATAAATATAATCATATCAGTCGACCGAAACGGTTCTATGTCATGGTATCATGTACGCAAGCGTCTCGGACCGGATCGAAATGTGCCGCAGTTGTCGCATTAATATTATAGGCAATCATCGATAAAGAGTACGAAAATATTATTAAATTCCCTACAAAACAGTACATCTAGAGAACTTATAGTGTGTGTACATAGAATTTGTAAAACTGTTACTACGGAAAATAATAGACACGTAATTCTTACGACCAAATTGTCATATTTTTCATAATGAAAATTATTTTTATAAAATTTCACTACCATTGTAAGACACTGCCTTACTGCATGTTAATTTATATTTTAAATGTTTCATATCGCTTTTCTGCACTCTACATTTTCGAGTGCAATATTATCAAGACAATAATAACTATATGTCTGTATAAGAAATATTAAAATGAAACTTATGGAACACTATAGAATATTATAACAAGTAATTATAATCGTGTTGGCTGATAGTTTAATATTTATCATTACATCACACTGAAAGCGCTGCCGCTTACCGACTACCTACGGGCTACGGCAGGGCAATATTTTCTCTGTCTGTTGTGCCAGCGTATCATATCGGCTGCCCGCACCACTCACCGAGTTTCTTTCCGTCACATTATATTATTATAATACAAATTCAAACTGTAGATTTATTAGAAAACCGACGGTAAAATTTTCCTTTATTATAAATACAATTAAAAAAAATTACAGTTGGTCTTGTTAGAAATGTTTTATAAATTCAATATCAACAAAAAACTGCTGCTCATGAAACTGAGTTTTTTTTTCTACGATTGTGGTAAGTTATAATACGAGGTAATGCCGTATCTATACAGGAACTAGAAACATTTATTATTTATAACTTTATTTTTGTACGCAGCAATAACACAAGTATTTCAAAACATAATTTAATATAATGTGGTCCAAAACGATTGGATATAGCCAGTGATATTTATATTAATTCTATAATGTTATATTAGAATATAGCACGTTTCCACCAAAAGTGTACGTCTCCATTTTCACCAAAATGATTTCTTTAGGTACCATTTAATACATATGTATTATAATGTTTTTTTTAATTCTACGCTAATATTTGTTATAAAATATAGATTCTAAGAACATTTTCCCGGGTATTAAGAAAAATATTAACTTTGTAAATTGTAATTATGTTAAAATAAAATAATATGAACTGATCTCTAGAGCTGGTAATTTTGTTTACTATATTAAACTGTATATCCGGCAGATTCATGGACGTTCTTATTATTGCTTAATTATTCTTATTCCAGGCTAGTATCATAAGAATTGCTGTAAGTAAACAGATTACCCAACTGATACGAAAAAATAAAGATATATCGGAAATAGTAGGTACTAGACGTACAATTTTCTTTTTGATTTTTTTGAAACAATATTTTCTGAAAACGAATAATCCTCCTCGGCATCTATTTCCACTTGTAATAAAAATTGAATAATTATTACACATTTTTTAAGTATAGATATAAATAAATAAAGTTACCTCTATACAACTATATTATATCACACTTATAATATTCATCGATGTTATATAAAAAATGACCTTGTAGCATAATAATATTATGTCTTATTCTTCAGATTGACCTAATACATTAATCTTGCATTTTGTCTAACGCTCGTTGTATATTCAAGATCAAAAATTTCTTACGAATATAATATGACGTATAGTTTTTAGTATTTAATTTCCTTTTCAATAAAATGTATAAACTATTATTTCAGGAATTGCGCCGATAAATCCATTTTTACCGACTATAGCCAGACAACGAGGAATACCTGTACTCGTTATCGGTATAGTCTTTACGTTTATGCCTATTTTCAATATAGTCGCAAGACCAATAACTGGATACATTACCGACCGTTGGCGATGTCGCAAACAAGTATTTTTGAGCGCTTCACTGTTAAACGCGTTTTTTACTTTGCTCATACACTTCACTCCCGACTTCAGCGACAATAAACACGCTGAAGACTTGGAAATTATGACGCATTGGAGATTTTGGATTTTTTTGGCTACCATAACAGTGAGGATGTTGCTATGGATGGTGGGAGACGTTCTCCAAGATACGATTTGTATGGAAATCTTGGGTAAAAACTGTAGATACCATAATAGATATTGTATACTATAGTCTATAGTTACCACTTACCACGCACCTAATAATCATAAAACTCAATACGAAAATATTATGATTTTGGTTCAAAACTCAACACGAAACTTACCAACACGTTGCAGGTGACGACAAAAAGAGTTACGGAAGGCAACGGGTCTGGGGAGCGGTTGGCTGGGGATCGTCTACCCTTTTGGCTGGTGCATGCGTAGATTGGTACAGCGTAGAAGGAAAGCACAAAAACTACTTGCCAGCGTATTTGATCGCTATGACGTTCCTTATCTGTCATTCCATTGTTGCATCTCAGCTAGACGTAAGTCCGACAAAATACCTATGAAGCACGCAAAAAATGTATAGATTATACATCGATAGGTACTGTATATAGTCTATGTACAGGTCCATACTCCATTGTTCCCATATAGATTAAACAAAAAATTAATTATTTAAATTGTAGAATGTTTGGACTTATATATCACATACAAATTTATAAAAACAAGTTTTTCAATACCACTTGTAAATTGTAATACTATTCGGTAAATGTCAGCTGTACTAAATTAACTTTTTTTTATATAATAATAATAACAATAATTTGATTTGAAATTGATATTTTGACAAGCCTTAGTTTGAAATTAACATGCATTCCTCAATTTTTGCTATTCTTGCAATGTACCTATCAGAATTATCTACTCAAATCATATTTTCTAAATTGCAATACGACTTTGCATTAACTGTTTGATAAAATAAATCGATTTCCTACCATTTAGTTTTTTATTTACCAACTACAATATTACGTTATAAGCGAAGTATTACTATCTAAATATCTAATAGACGTGAACTTTTAAAAATGTTGATATTAATATGTAAATATTAATTTATTATTCAGAACAATCAAACTTGTACATCCAAAAACATGACTAAGGATGTCATAAAAATATTATCTGACGTTAAAGTCTGTTCATACCTTGTGTGGGCAGTGTTTGCTGGCATTTTCACCACGTACATTTGGTTTTACTTATTTCTGTAAATATTTTTCTATATTTATAAAATGTTTGTTATAATATAGTCACCAAATTCTATTTTTTTCTTTATTACAATAGCTACATTGAAGACTTAGCAAACAATTATCATCGAGAACGATTACCGTGGATCAAGACTATACAAGGTGCCTCGGTGACAGTAGAATGTTGTATAGGGGAAATTCCTATTTATATTATGTCAGGTAAGTAAAATATAGTTTTAAATGGGTTCTAGGTCATAATGTCTTTAAATGGATGATGGATCAATAACAAAACACTTTTGTTCTAGTTTCTAGCCCATTAATAAATTACGAATCCGAAAATGTTTAAAAATCATTTTATAAATCTATTTTTATTACAAATTTACTAAATTATATCATAACGTATTCTATATCGATACCTATACCGTGAAACTTAATTGTATTATTTAACACCTGGTTGCCTTGAATAAAAAATAAAACCCAACTAAATAGTTGATCTATCAGTGTTCAAAGAATATTGTACTTAAATTAATTGTATGACTAACTAACTACTATAACTAACTAATAAATATTGTATTCTTGCATTAATAATTAATATAAGAAAACTATCCATCATTTATCAATGTATCACCATTACTCGTGTACATAATATACGTTACTGAATTATTAAATATAATTCAATTAATTAATTCATAAAATTCATTTTTATTGATAGACACATTAAAGTTAAGTGTATATTAGAATTATTTGAATGTTTTTCGTTAGAAAAGCCCTTTAAAATTATTATAATTGTTACTCAACGAGAAAACATAACAGTTAATGTTGTTTATCAAATAATAAATAAAAACTACTATTTTATAATTGGAGTATCAATTTATTTTATACATAATACACACATATAAATATATAGTTGATAAGACTTTTCACTTGACAGTTGTCAGCTGAGTGGCAGTTAGTAAAATACGACCGTTATTAGGATGTTAGCACAATTACTCATTTGAGTGAGAAAACAATATCAGGTCGACATCCTCTTATACACACACTATTTAAGGGGTTAAAAACAGGAAATTTCAACAAAGTCCGAATAAATAATCTATGTTAACACCAGTACATAATTTGCACTAAATAGAGCGGTGTTCTATATTGACACTCAGCAGTAACAATATGACGTACAGACTTTAGCAAAAAAAAATGTACGATGATTACATCATGTTATATTATTATACACTTCAGGGTACATATTCATACGCATTGGACACATGATGGCTTTCTCCATATCGTTCGCAATGTTTTCGATGAGATTTTTCCTGTATTCAATTATCAAAGACCCGCTGTGGGTATTGCCGGTGGAGCTGACCAACGGTATATCGCTCACCTTGGCCTTTGTGGCTGGCATTTCGTACGCGGCTGAAGTAGCACCGAGTGGAAGCGCAGGCACTCTCCAAGGACTATTTGGCATGGCTTTTCACGGAATAGGTGAGCACGTTTAAAATAAATAACTATCTGCACGTTAACGAAATAAATGACGATGATAATCATTGGATAGGGTGGATTAGGAAAATGGGAAATGTCTCCGGGACGTTACATACGGAAATACCAGTAACAAAATATTACTTACACAAACTACAATTATTTATACTGCCATGTCCGCAAAATCTATAGGAATATGATTTTGCCTATGGTAATATTACATTAAATAGCAATATGAATTTGCAACGTTTGGATAAGAAATCATTTTTAAAAAAGGGGGAGAGCATGTACTACAGTAGTGTACCTTGTCATTGAGTAAGTCACAGTAATGTATGTGTTCAATTTGAATTAAATGTTAAATCATTGCATACGAAAAACAATTTTCCGCGAAAACGGTCGGTGAGAGTATACAGTAAACTCTCGATTAGCCGCAGAATAAATAGGGTGGTACAGCAACCATGGATAAGCGAATTTCGTGCTTAATCCGCAAAATACAAATTGAAACAAAAATTCTATTTTTATATTATGTAATATCAAATAGTATTTAAAGAAAATTAGATAAGTACACGTTGTATTTTTATTTAAACATTAATATAATATAGAACATCATATTATATAACATATAATTGCATGCTATACAATGTTCATAAACATTATTTTTAGTGCTGTACATAGTTCCACGAAAGACCACGCATAATCTGCAACATCCAATAATCCTTTCTCTCTCCTCCCCCCCCCCCCAAAAAAAATGAAAATCGAAGCATGTTTACTGCATCAAAATCAAAACGATAGACGAAAAAACTCACATCATTCAATACATTTTCGCTCAGAATCTAAACTATATGTAAACTTTTACACTATTACAACATATTTAAAAATAGTTAAACTAATTCTTGATTTGTTGTTGTTCCAGAAATATTTATATTGAATACGATTTATGTAAAGAAAAAAATATTTAATACACTATAACAGGGTTATGGGTATTGGTTTGCCTATTAAAATAAGAGATAAATAAAATAAGCCTGACATTTTGAATAAATCCTCTCCTGTGTTTTTTTATTTTATTAAGTACGACTCTATAGTCTATATTAGTAAGTCTTACGTACCTACTATATATAGTACGACTTAATTTAGTGGCGATGTTATGAGAGTGGCGACTGGCTCGCGTGTAACATTAATAACTTGATTTAATAATACTTTTCTGAAATCGTTTTCCTTTCAGGTACATCATTTGGTTCGTTCATGGCAGGTTACACGTTCGAGCGTATAGGAAGCTCGGCTTCCTTCGAACTATTGAGTTACGTGGCATTTACCACGTTTCTAATCCAAGTATCCGTCAACCAACTAATAATACGAATGAGTAGACCCAAAGAAAACGGCACCACGGACGAGCATTCAACAAAAGAAAATGCCACCGCTTCACCTGACCTGGAAAATGTATTTAACTCGAGTTCCACGAACCCAATATCAGTTATACCTACCGACTTCCACGGTCGACGAAAATAACATTTCGTTCTCTCCAGTAGTTTTTATATTTAAATGACAAAAATATATTTTATTATACTATAAGTGATTTAATTTTATCATTGTTTTACTATATACTAGATCAAATTATAAATATAACATTAATTTTGAATAATAAATAATGATAATAATTGTTACTCATTGTCAACAAAAAATGCCAACACTTTCAGATGATAAAAATCCAATTTTAGAGTGTTAAATACTTAAATATAGTGTCAATATGTATGGATATTGTTAACGACTATTTTATCAGAAATGCATTGTGCTATTAGATAGTGTATATATAATAAATTAAGGACTGATCGCGTACTGCAGTGGTACCTAACCCTATGACTAGGTGGTGTAGCAGTCGCTACACTTTGAAAATAAAGGAAGAACAATATTCAAATAAAAATAAAAAATAACAGTCAGTTGTTTGGAAAAAATACTTATATAGGTCACTATTAAATGATTAAATTCAGTCACATTGTCACTTTTTTAAATAGATTAAGCCGCTTCCAACCTTGGTAGTTGGTGATACCTATTCCTTGGTACATTAATATTTACCAATAATAACATTACATTTTGAGTTTTGTAGGGGGGTGAGTGGGTAAAATTATGTCTTGTACTCCTAAAAATATATTTTGGGCTCCACTAGTCGTGTATGATGTAAAAAAAGTCAAACCACTTAAAACTAGAATTTTTTTCGAGCTTTTAAATACAATAAATTGTAAAAATTACCCGAAGTCATAAGGTAGGTATAATTTATTTGTGGCATTGTATTGAAAACTATAATTGCAACTGTGATACGTATAAGATGGTTTTTCTACATTTTCCACTATGCTAACTGAGACCGCATACATGTTGTCACAGCACTTTAAATCCTCTGTAAACATAGATAATTTATTATTACACGTGATTGACAGTTGATACATATTTATAATACATAACACGTGTATATTGTTGACATGATCGGTACCTATCCATAACAGTATAATACGGAAACAATTTTCTCAGTCTAAAATAATAATAATGGTCATTATTTTTCTATCGCATAAAGGTTACACGAGACTGTTATACAGACTTTATGTCTATAAGAGTATACGTATAATATATCAATGACCAACGTGATATCATTAGATGACTTTAGGAAGATTGTGCTACATGTTATGACAAAAACCCGAAAACGATTTCAAATTTTCAAGTAGATAACAATTTGACAAACTATAAGTCAGAAATAATTTGACATCCCATAGAAGCTAAAAATAAAATGTTAAATAAAAAAGATATTTATTAAAATAATTATATAAAATTTTATGTTATTACTTTAGTAAATTGTCGTTACGGTTTTCTCTTTTCCTCGGATCACGTAATTACACGTGATTAGATTAACTTATCTTACATTTTATGAACCAATCAAATTAATTAGCATTTAATCAATAACTTAAATATTGTAAAACGATATATTATTTTTTCGTCACATTTGAGTACTTTTTAATTATAATTAATTTTATAACTGGCAACAACTCATTAAATTGTTTTTTGTTATGTATTTGTAGAAGTTATCTCGTATATTTTATAGTATCTATTTAATATTATAAATCCATTAACAATATTATTATTATGTCTATTTTCACTTCGTAATTCATTTAAAGATACAACATTAATTTAACTTACTCGAGTGTCATATTAATAATTCATGAAAAACATTTCATACGTTTTGAATTTAGTGCTGTATGGTATGAATGGTACGATGTAGGTAAAAATATAAATAATGAAATCAGTGTCTCCCATTATACTTCTATACTAGCTTTTAATAAGTTTTAATCTCGAGGAAAAACTATTCTTGCTATACTTTCTGTCTCAGCTATTCTAAGTTGTGAATCATATCATTTACTAAAAATATTATTGATCCCATTGGTTTTGGAATGACAGTCTGCACAATTTTCTAAAAAAACTAATTCATCTTCTAGATTAGGCAAATAATATTGCTAAAAATTCTCTATCAATCTTTCCATATAATTACATTACACTGGTGATAGACTTTTTGAGGCGTAATATATGTACTGGTTTCCCATTTTGTAATAATACACATACTATAGCATTCAATATTCATACTACTATCTGTTTGATTTGTACTTTTAAGATTTGGATTGAAATTTTGTCATACTGGGTTATTGTTATTATATTTTTAAATTTTTCACACGTTCTATATGAGTGTCATTTCTTATGAATTCTACATTTTTTATATAAGTTGTCTTAAAAGAGTTGTGATTTTAGCTGCATTTGGCATAAAATTACAAAGATAATAAAAATCGCTATGATCTATATTTAAAGTTTGGAACCTGAGCTCCAAACTTAAGATCGAATTATTTGATATGATGAGTAAATTACTGATAAAATAATATACAAAACAATAACAAAATAATTTTGCAAATTTTCGTATTTTTGACGAATTTTTTCAAAATTCTAAGTCAGGGGCTCATAAAAATCTATTATTAATTAACGCTCGTATTTTTTTTAAAATCACACTAATAACAACTTATGAGAGACCTTCTAAAAAATTTTGGGCACTACTGCAGCTGTACGTACTATGAAATAAAAAAATGTATTGAAAATGTATGCGCTTTCATGAATTTTAAGCCCGGGAGCTCAACATTTCTAAAAACGGACCTGTGTTCATGTCTTTTCATAGATGTCTGATACAGTGATATTCTTATCATCGTTGAAACAAAAAACAAAGCTGAATTCAATTTAAACTCAAAGCAGTGTAAAAAAAATATATTTGTACGCTCTCAAGTGGTTAACAATGAACGTTGTTGAACAACATATTATAATATTTTACTTACCTTTATAATACATTAATATCCTAATAAATATTTAATCCATAATAATTATTCAAAATGCGTTTAAATTCACTTAATCTGCATGTTCGTGATAGATTTTAAAACAAGAAAAATAAGAAAAATTAATGTTAATATATTGACTTAACGATAGAACGATAACAATTATTCAAGTGTCAGCACAAATATTTATCAGCAGTGTTCTTTAAGCGTTCAAACGTTTTATTAAGCGTTTGATTCTTCGGAATATAGTTAAAACAAAATTCTACTTATCATACCCGCGAGTGTATCGAACTACGAGGTCTGCAAAGTCCAAAATGCATCTTCCCGGCCTGAACGTAGAACTGTTGCCCATCAAGGCGCATTTTTTCCTCTCAAATGGCGGTAAGATCAGTCGTGATTGTACCTGCTCCAGCCGACAAACTCGCGACCGAGTACAAGATTTTATATAATTTTAATATGTATTTATACGTACATCATACTTTATAATTGTTAAGAATTGCATACTATATATTAATGACATTGTTACGTCACGTTGTCGCTTTTGTTGATAATTTCTTCTTCATAACTAAATTTCTCCTTATGTCATGTAATCGTGTGGGCCGCCGCAGGCATGTCGCCACTGACACCGTACTTGACCACCATAGCCAAACAACGGGGCTACTCTGCACGACTGGTGGGCGCCGTCTTCTCAGTGCTACCGCTCACCGCAGTGTTTGCCCGTCCAGTTTTCGGAGCTTTGGCCGATCACTTTCGGTGCCAAAAGACCTTGTTCATGTGTTTTATCGCCGTGGTCACTCTGGTAACCGCTTCCTACAAACTCATTCCCGACCCACCAGCGGACATCGACAACGATCGAGACGGGGCCGCGCTTGCCACTCATCAATTCTGGCTGTTTTTCGCCTTCTTGATGGCCAGATACGTTACGATCAGCATCGTCAACACTTTATCAGAAACTATGTGCTTGCAAAGCTTAGGTAGGTTTGAGAAATAACATATTTTTCTTACAGTGTTGGCCATCTACTCATCTCAGTCGAAAAAGACGTTGATGATGAATGATAGTCATTGGCCAATAGAAAATTATGAGGGGAAAATGATATTTGTATTTTGTACACATATATAGGTTGAATCGAATACAAGTTTGAATGGCAATCGAAATTAAAAATATTATAATATATTTATATCTATATACTTTTATTACTATTTCTATTTTTATATTATATTATTATTTTACTCTATCCAACAATAAAACACACCAACGCAAATCTGTTTTTCTGCGCATCCACTCGCAACACCCATATAGTGGAACCTGTCTCGATGACTGGGTGTCGCTTGGGAATTCGCACAATATTGGTGTGTTCTCTTGCTGGACAGAGTACCTATATGTACGTTTTTCATTATTATGTCCTGATATTTTCCGCAGGTAAAGACATGCACAAGTTTGGACAACAACGATTCTGGGGCTGTATCGGTTGGGGTTTGGTTTCTATGATGACGGGTTGGTTAATCGACTGGTACAGCGATGGAAGTCCGATTAAAGACTACACGCCTGGAATCATCGTGTCAGTAGTTTTCTTGTTGGCCGACTTATTAGTTGCTTTTAAAATAGAAGTAAATATACTTACTTTTCTTTGACTCTGTATTCACATAAGATGTCTATAATATTATTTATCATAATCTAAATATCATATACATCTACAATCTATATATTGTCTGAAAATATAATGCACACTAATAAAAATAATTTAAAATAGAGTTTTTACACTTCAAAACTCTTTACTCAATAATTTTTTAGTTTTTAAATTTAGATTTTTACCAAATTTTATGGAATTTAACGCATTTTTAAAGATTAGTGCATTACTTTTGCAGCCTTTATAATAATAGTTTTGTATTATGAAATTAGTATATTGACATTTACCGGGACACATTGTATTTCGGTAAATTAACAATAATAATTAAATTAAAATTATTCGATAATATTTGGCTGTAATATTATAAATTATTATACATTTAATTGATCTAATTTCATACAGTATATAATATTCTGAGTTAAAAACTCGTCAAATTTTTGAATAAATGTATTTGTTTGGCATGTTACGATGATTTAAATGTAGACTTAAACACGCTTTTTTATTCAACCATTTATTATACCTAATGAATAAATAATAATGATAGTTAATTTAACTTTATATTACTTTTTCGCTTGGTATTTAAAACAAAGTATTATTAAAAACTGTGGAACATGCTCTGCTGTATAATTGGTTTTAAGTGCACTTCGTCATTGACTATGTCACAGAAATGGATGAGTTAATTTTTAAATTAATGATCAATCCATGTAAAAAAAAAACGACTAAGAGCGGAGACAGTGTATAATTCAATCTCTATTTCTAAAGATATTTCATATTACTATAAGTAATTTATTTTCTATTATAAATAGTAATATGTACGATTGGCTGAATTTGTATTCTACAAAATCATCGCATATATTATATTTTTATAATATATTATTGTGATAAGTTAATACCAGCATTTGAAATTTGGGATTATTGGGTGATGCTTAAAACTAGCTGGATGGTCAGAATAACTAATAAGGAGTTACTTGAAAAAATTTCGAAAGGAAAGCTACTATGGAAAAGTATAGTAAAAAGACGAAATAAATGAATAGGACAATTGTAGATAATTCGGCATGAAAGATTAGTAAAACTAGTTATAGAAGAAAGTGTGGAAGGAATTAGGAAAGAGTATAAAGTAAGGCCAAGGCTAAAATACATCCAACAGCTAATAAGGGACCAAGGTTTATGATTATTTATGTATGCAAATGAAAAGGAAAACGAATAACAGAGAAGAGTGAAAACTGGCTGCAAACTAATCTTTGGATTAAAACCATTAGAGAGAGAGAGAGAGAGAGAGAGAGAGGTTAATACCGACTCACCGTAGAGTGGTTTGAATAGGTTCACAGTTAATAAATAACTTTAAAATTTTGAAAATGATATAACTTATAGAAAATACTGATGTATATATATGAATATATAGTTGGTAAACCTTTATATAGAAATATTTATATTATTTAAGTGAATATGCAAATTAATATATTAAATTGATAAAGATTTCTTTTTTAAAGGATTGTCAAAGTGATGTTGTATCAAACCATATTTTAAAAGATCTCAGAAAAATATTCAGTGATGTTAAGGTAGTAAGTTTCCTCATTTGGGTAGTTTTTTTTGGAATTTTTTATGGAAGCATTTCACTTTATTTGTTATGGTACGTAACTTTATTTATTTGCATCCCACATGTAAAAAAAATAATTCTTTATAAAGGCATATGGAAGAACTGGTCACAAAGTATCACCCGGAAAAATATTCTTCAATAAAATCAATTCAGGGAACATTGTTCGCTGTAAAATGCTTTGGAGGTGAAGCGCCATTTTTCTTTTTATCTGGTGAGTTACTCATTCCCAATACTATGAAATTTATCCAGCGCTTACAGTTGATTAAATATTTACTAAATATCAGGTAAAATCATCAAAAAAATGGGTCACCTGAATTCGATAGTAATTGGTCTTGCTACACTATCGTTGAGATTTTTTCTATACTTTATTATCAAAGATCCAGTGTGGTTGTTACCCGTAGAGTTATTGAGTGGTTTAGGTTTTGCGTTACCATATTCAGCAATGACAGCATATGGATGCATTTTAGCACCAGAAGGACTCAAAAGTACTGTTCAAGGGTTGTTTAGCACGGTCTTCCAAGGAGTAGGCGAGTATATAAAGAAAAAAATATTTTTAACTACATGAACATTGTGGCTATAAATCTAATTGTAACTAAATGTATAATCTCTGTTTAGGCGTGGGTCTTGGAAGTCTTATAACGGGTTACCTCTTCAATGAAATAGGAAGCAGTAAGACTTATCTCATTATGAGCATTTTGTCATTGGTTGTTTGTTGTACACAAACTATTACGATCAGGATTATGGCTAAAACTATAAAATCTCAAGAAAATGGTGACGTCAATACCGAACCTAAAGTGAAACTTTAAGAGAACGTCATAGTGGTCATACCAACATGTGTTCTCTCTCTGACTCTGTTAAACTAACATATATCATAACGAATTATATGTTCAGAATAATCTATTTTACTCTGATATTTTTAATATTACAAAAAATTGATTTATTGATTATTATAAAATTATAAGTAGGTAAAGCATGTTATTCAGAGCTTCATGTAGATTTTTTTTGATATTTTAATTTTGAAGTAAGTTATGAGCATTTAAATATGTACAAAAAAATTACAATTTTAACTATTTCAGGCTTTAGATTATATTCTTACCTTTAATTTTGATAATAGTATTGATTTTAGGACGAACATTCACATGATCATTCAAAAATCATTTCATAATATTAAAAATAATCAATTAATTTTACTACATTTAGATTATTTTAAAAGTACAATTTACTATGTTATGCGTTATTAAGACAGAGACAACACATCCTCTTAATACTTTTAGGTAATTGTAACGGAAATGATTGATTGTAATCACCAAAAATAGTAATTACCAAACTGTAAACTTATTAAATGTTTTGAATAAAAACAAAATGTCATTTAAATATTTTTATAAGATCCTATAATTACGATCCTATTAATTCGTAGCTTTGAACTTGACCTAACGACCAACAACTAATATTATTAAACACATTACATAATGTTTCAGACGGCGTTTTGTATAGGCAATTTACGGTGTAGCTTTACATAAATTATTTAGTTATTAATATATTTAATTTATAAATTGTGATTAGTTAATCGATAGTATTTTGATGGTATATGCTATATATAAACCAATGATATAAATATTATGCTTGACACTAATTTAAAGTATCAAAATGTGATGAAATATAAGCTAAAATTAATTTTTTTAAAACATAAATAATAAATATTTATATTGTACAGTACCTAAAAATCGCCTAATATAAATAAATATAACAATAATAAATATTTTGCGTATCATAAATTTATACTTTGAAATGCAATTCATTAAAAATGATTTATAATCGTTAATTTTATCTAAAATCAAACATTTATGTAACGAGATTTTTGACCAAATTTTAAGATCCAAACCAAAATTGTTAAGAATCTCCTAAAAAAAGTTTTGAACTTTAAAAGAAACTTATAAATGATAAAATAATATAATAATAAAATATTGTTATGTGCATTACATTTTGTTCGTCTATTCAAGACTTATGCGTCTTTACAAAATGTCGGACTGCTAAACGCTGAACGGGTAGATTACTAGATTTTTAGTAGTTTATCGAGTTGACTTCATCAATGGTACATAATACATAGTGTAGTTACAAGTAATTTGGGAGGAATTAATGCTCATGCAGTTCCCCCCCCCTCAGTTCATGATACCAGGACAATTAAAATGTAGGTATACTAGCATTGAGTATAGATGTATAGATAGTACATCGGCTATACTCAATGGTATTAGTAATGACTGAGACGATCGGATAGATAGGAGGAACTCGCCGGAGTTCGTATTGAACGTGCAGACGCAATTTATCTATTTGCAAGCTTGAAATCCAAACGATAGTGATATTATCGAGTTAAATATGTTATGTTCATCATAATTCATAATTTTAGTCGAGAGCGTAGGACGCCGCCATTTGCAAGACAGTACATATTAAAGTACATTACATCAACTATTCAACAAGCGTCCGGGGTCGCGAGTCACGACTAAAGCGCGATGGCGGATGGAGCTGCCGAGTGGCGATTGGCAAATACTGGCAGTAGGTATTATACAGCTGACGGACTTAAGTGGCAAGACGCGCAGTGAAGTGCCCGCGTCTGGTTCGAGATGTGTTCAACAAGTTCCGTTTCCCTAATTCCGTAGCCAACATCTAACCGTTCATTTATCGATCGGTTGCTCGGTGCACACAACATCCGATCCTACGGCGACCGTGATAAGGTTTTTTTCGTATTTATATTTTTATTTGCGCGCCGACCGCGGGTATGTTGGTTCGTTAGCGAGACGTCAAACGCGTTCTGATAATACCGTTTTGCTTTTGACCGTTCGAGTTTGTGCGATTGTGCGTCGAAAGCTGCCGTAGAACTCGTTGAGAAATTTTTAACTCGTGTCCATCATTCGATGGCGCAATTATCGTTTGTCGTCCAATTTCCATAGACGAATTCAAGCCGAGGACGTCCCGCAAACAAGGTAAGTCTCCTTTAATCCGTTAAAATTGTTCTATAATAATAAATTGTCGTTCAGATGGGTATAAGTTGTTTTTTTATTTCGTTTTGTTTTATGTTCCCCTTCCCTCTCATCATCGACGGTTGTCTTCCGCGTGGACAACGTCTTGTCTTGAACGAAAGTCGAGAATATATATTTTCTTATTGTTTTTTTCTCTTTCGTCCAGATCTGTGATACCTGGTTCGCGGACTGTGGATAAATGTTCTAAAACCTCCAATAAATTAACGTTAATTGGCACTTATGTAATTAAATAATAAATGTATTATCGCGTTTATTTTTATCATTTTAACGATCGGTTTTTACTCGGTAAAAATCAATAGATTTCAATACTATTTGATTCTCAATCGATCTCGAAACCAGTTTTTCTCTAATAATAGGTACGTGGTTAATAGTTGAAGTATCTAGACATTAACAATAATAAACATTAACAGCTATACTTAAGTACCAATTAAAATATTAGGATTATTGCATTTCCTTTATCTTTATTTCAGACTGACAATCCTTTAAATGTGTGTAATTTGAATGATTAACATATTACTATTGTCTTGTTATGTTTTAAAATACACAATGAATTATTTTTAAAATCTTGGTAACATAATAAATAAACTGTGCTGGGTTAAGTTTTAATAGTTTACATTAATAAATAATTTAAATTTGAGATTTAACTGTATATTAATATTTACATAATTGATATTACCCAACTGTTTTTTTTTATCATAATTGGCTTAGTGCCAAATTGTTAAATAACTTGGATTTAATAGGTATTTCATGTTTTTAAATAATGTTGGTAGGTATACACAATTACACATATTATATTTTTTTTACTATCGCAGTTTATGTACATTGAACACTATGAAATAGTTAAAAAATATTAAGGTCAGGAATTATCAATTGTGTCATTGTTTATATTTATACTTCCATTTTAAAATAAGATTTCATAGTAATTAGGTCTGTATTAAAAGTTCAGTAATGATATAAGTTTTTACTAGGTACATAGATAATGGAAATATAATACACATGCACACTATTCATAAACTAAGTAGGTTTATTCGGTTTAAATATGTTAAGTATTCCAATTTCCAACAATAGATAGATTTTTACATGATAACAAATCTATAAAAAATTATTTAAAATTTATTTTATAAATCATTAAGTACTTACCTACTACAGTGAGTTCCGCTTAATGTGATCACTTTGGTGCAGGTCATTTTGATTCTATTAACCGGTTGATTCTAAAAAGCATTTACAACAATTTTTTTTATAATTCAATCTTTTAATACAATTATTTATTTATAATTAGATATTTAATAATTTCTAATACACATATACATAATTATAATTTTTTAATAAAATTATTGATTTTTACATTTTTTTTATTTAATGATTCTACATTTATGCTTGAAATAAAATAAAATTTTGAATAAAATAAAATAATATTAATATATAAAAATAAAATAAAATAAATGCATTTAAAATAAATTAAAAAAGCCATCTATTTTTGTTTGAACTTGACAATCTACCAATTTATTATTCATATTAGCCTGAAATTAAATTAAAAATCATATTCATGTTTTTTATTTATTTGTTTACAATATACATTGTACATACCTGTAGTTTGATTATGAACAATAAACCGAATAAACTAAATGACACAAGTACACGACGCCGCGACGTACAAAGATAATTGATTGACATAATGTACAACGATATACAATAATACTGATAAATTCAAAAATAAAATGCTTTTTATAAATTAATCAGTTTGAGATACCATAAAAACGATAAGGTTGTTCATAAAAGTATTTCAATTATCCGGTACTTAGTGATTCTAATAAAAGGTCAATTTAACATTAGTAGCATACAATTTGGTTTGGGATTTTCATTTTTGATTCTAATAAACGGTTGATTCTATAAACCACTGATCACATTAAGCGGAACTCACTGTATATCAATAATTATGTTTTTAGAAGTATCATAAAATTATAATATACATAATATGCGCTCATTATGTTATACTCAATTCATTTAAATAAACTGACAAAATATTTGAGGAGTGAAATAGTTACCTTATAAGTTCAGTGAGTTTATTATTAAAATAATTTTTAAAAAATATATTAGGTATAGATAAACTGTATTGGTAGGCAGTCTTGTAAAGTATTTGAATAAATGTATTCAAATAAAACTATTCGAATACTATTTTAAATACATTTTTAAAAAAGTATTCAAATACGTATTCTGAATACTTTTATTTGTATTCCTTTATTCATTAAAAAATACTTTTTTTGAACCAGAAAAATAGTTTTTAATTTCTTACAAGATATAAATTATTATGTTTGTATTAATTATTATCTAAGTATAATATTCTTAATCCCAATCATTCCAAAACTGACAAAAACTAGCAGAAAATAAAGTATTCTTTTAGTATTCGAATACTTTTTTAAGTATTCAAATAGGTATTCTGAATATATTTTTTTTAAAGTATTCGAATATGTATTTTGAATACTTTAATTATAATTTATTCGAATACGTATTCCGAATAATACCTACAAAATAAAAGTATTCTTTACAAGACTGTTGGTAGGCATTGTGATTTTGTGGTATGGTTTAAAAATATTGTTAATCATGGGTATTAAAATGATGGATCAATGTATACATAATACATATTATAACATATTGTATTTCTACATTTGTGCATTTAATGTCCTTTCTATTGTGTATGTATACTTATACTCTGTTCAGCAAGAGAACATGCTATTTCTGTGCATCTTTATGAAACACCCTGTTATTGAAACCAGTTCTACTATAGCTGTGTGTCATCATGTGGGGATGCACAGAAGAACCAATTTTTGTCGGGTCGCGGCATGTTTTCTTGCTGGACAGAGTATAGGTACTAATTAAACTGAAATATTATAAACATATTTCACCATCATTACGATACCATAACTCATATATTTTTATACCAATTATTTATGTACATTTTATATACATGTGCATGTCTAATTAACAAGCGTTTATAACTAGTCTGATTTATTATTATGGGATGGATGATTGGTTCAATTCTGCTGTCTCAATGTATGATTGAAAGAATATATTATTTTGTATTAATATTTCCATCTGTAGAATACTAGAATGATATAAGTGTATAGATTACCAATTGACAATTGTTATTGCATGTTATAACACATACAATGAAAAAGGATTTCAATTACAAACATTTGTTGTATCATGTTTTTATTTTAAATAACATTCTTTGTAATATTTAATTTAAATAATTAATTAGGTTTATTAATTGTGTGTTCTAGAAAAATCAATCATGGATATTCAAAATCATAGAAGTCTCTATGCCTTGGTAAGTTAATATTTTATGGAGGTATGTTTAAATAAAATAAAGAGGGTTATTATACTTGTATAGAGAACTTATGGTATTTTTATTTTAATGAATATATTTCGTAAAAGACCTTAAAAGTTCCTTCAAAACAATATGTCAAAATCACACTTCTAAATAAGTACTTAATTAAATGTTTTCACTGCATGCTTTGGTTGGAGCTGTATTATAAGTAGGAGAAAATTATACCAAATAATTGTATGTTTAGACACTTTTTAATATTACCTCCCTATCAGTGAGTGAATATTGAACATTGAAAAAATAATTATTTCCCCATATATTTAACTAAGTAACAAAAATATAACTTTATTTTAAACATAGAAATACTTTGTTTTACATGTATCGTAATTTGTCCTTAATTTTAATAACAAAAATTGTGTTTTATTCAGATGGTATACCTATTATATTAATTATTTGGCTTACGGCTAACCTACTAAAATATGTGATAGGTATCTAGTAAGTATTGGTTAAATAATAGCAATGTTCTATACAATACCTTCTAAATGTTTGCAAATAAGTGAAGTATGAATAATAATTTCTGTATATTGTACATATTATGAATATTTAATTATAAGTATAATCCAATATTTATTTAACTCCCGTTTTTTCATAATACAAATA
This sequence comes from Neotoxoptera formosana, assembly GCA_022818045.1. Classification (NCBI taxonomy): domain Eukaryota; kingdom Metazoa; phylum Arthropoda; class Insecta; order Hemiptera; family Aphididae; genus Neotoxoptera; species Neotoxoptera formosana. Next base: position 47,207,578 of record CM040633.1, read on the forward strand.
GAGGTAGGTTGTTTAATGGACTACAATTTTTAGGAATGTAAAAGTTTGCAGATGTTTGAAAGGTATGATATTTAGCTATGAAATAGTGGAATAGTAAAATGGCTAACCTACCTCTGATATTTATTTCATAAGACCTGTTTTGTTATAAATAAATAAAAACAATATGTCTATATATTGTGATTTCAATAGAGTGGATTTCTGAGCAGTGGCGTCACAAACATTTAATCCACAGGGGTAAATATTGAAACTACCCACCTACCCAAACATAAAATTAAAAACTGCCCATGTATAATTTTGTTTTTATTACAAAAATATAAAATAAATGTTATTATTTTACAATATCATTTAACGCATGGATGTTACCTAAAACAGTCCAGTAAATATCCTACGCATACAATATGCCAATAAAATATTATCTTCCCAATTTCTTTATTACATAATATAGCCATATAACTATATAAGTATACCGGTACAACAATACAGCATGTGTTATGTTACCTGTGCTGACTCCACGAATTAATCAGTAAAATATACTTGTATAATTCTAATTTATCATACTGAATTAAAATCAACAGCATATTACTATAATTATTTTTTAATGATAGTTAAATATAATAAAATTGTTTGGGGCAACTGTCCCAAGAAAATATGTTTGTAACGCCACTGAATCTGAGTATAAAGAATAATGATTGTTTTAGAGACATTAGACGTTAGAGGGTGTTGCAATATCTCAATCACTTGTCAAAATATTTATGATCTATGACCTATAAGTTAAAACTGTATTCAACTTCTTAATGTTGACGCTGTGATAAAAAATTAAGTGAAAATGTCTTTCCATTATTGTCATTTCTTATAATATTTTAATAATAATCATAAAAAATGGCTTCATTTGAAACTAATCAAAATGCTTGTATATTTATGCGTGAATGTTGAATCAAAAATGGTTTCATTGGTTTTGAAATTAATGTAGGTACCCAAAATTATGATTTAGTCAAGATTTAGTGGTTAGTTTTCAAGTTGATTATTTTTCTGGGAGTTTTCATATTGTTTATTTTGTATGATTTTGGTTATCATTTCAACTTGAGTTTGTTACAGTACAGAGACATAATTAGTGATGAGGAGGATACTGGATAGATCCCCCCCCCCCTAGAGCCTTTGATATATTTGATAAAATAGTATTCCCAGCTACCGCTGTACTTGAAAATATTGTGAACATTTAGTATTTTGTGTGCAAAATAATGTCTACCCCCCCCCCTCTCCGAAATTCCTAATTATGCCACTGTAACAGTATGGTATCTTGCAATGATATATTCACATAAAGTAGCAAAAAGTACTTAATAGAATCTTCATTAACCTTCACCTATTAGTTATTATTTCTTAGTAATTTGTTGTTATTATTAGACTAATAAATTGTTTTAAATTCAAAGTATGGTCTTATGGTTTAAATTACAATCTAAATACAAGTAATTTATTCATTTTTAGTCACTAGTAAAATAATTTAAAAGATAAAAATAAAGTTAATTGATCAATTTAGATTAATAAATGATAAAATATATGCTTAGCAGTAATTTGAATTCAAACTTTAATATCGATGGATGATGATCATTTCAATAAATACAATTTCACTAACTTGTTAAAGTATAGTACTATCACCAATTATTTTTTTATAATTTCTATAAAAACCCTTTTAAAATGTTATGTATCCAGTAGTGTTTTAATTAAACATTTAGTTTTTACTATTTACTCATTATTATTTTTTTTTAATATTCAGTTAGGTTAAATAATACTAGGCAAATACTCTAAAATATAAGTGTCCTGACTTATTACATTTTATCAGTCTAACATGAGTAAAATTAAAAAATATGTTGATACCTCATTATTTTAAATTATGAATTCACTGATCTTTTATTTTAGACATATTCTGTATTATTTAATATGTACGCAATGAGTTAAAAATAATATATTTTAAAGCTTTAAACTAACCTTACCAATGACCGTATTTGTTGGTTCTGATATACTTTTGGATTGTCCTATATTGTTATATAACTGACTTAACAGTTGATACCATAGAGTGTTTGCACGGATGAAGCAAGAGTATGTTGATTTTTGATTTCCTTGTAAATTATTGTTTTTCTTGATAACTTATATCCTGCAAATAGTTTTATATTAATTATATCAAATGCCGAATAAATACTGGGATAAAAATTATCCATTACAATTTAAAGATATCAAAAATGGTACCTGACATATGTATAAAGCAGCTATAGGTAAATTATATTTAGGACTGCTATGCTAACCACAATATTGAGTAAATTCAAATGAAGTTTTCGTATACTATAAACAAAATCTATGACTTTTTGTAAACTTAGCACTCAATTGATATCATAAAACTTTTAAAAATTAAAATTAAAATAAATTATTTTAGTTGTGAAGTGTTTTTATTTATAACATAAAAGATACTTGTAATTATTACTTGATTACTGGGTTGATAACTAAATATATTTAACACGTTTTTTATTTTAAAGTTAATATATATAAAACACTGTATATTTAGTGAATGCATCTAATATAATAGAATAGATATAAACGACTAATCTATACAATTAATAATTAATAACTATGAATATTGTTAATAGTAGTTAACGAAATATTTTACAGTGAAAAAAAATTATAATATTTATGATCATAGAAAACTATAAGTTACTATATATACTTATTAAGTTATGCGTGTGTGTGTGGGATGGAGGGGGTAAAAATTTGGTTGTACCTTATTCCCCTGCCACGGAGATCCACGCACACCTAAACATACTTTTGATACTAATGTAAACGGCAAGTTATCGGTGAGCGTGTTCTTTTCAGTTGTACTATGTTCGTCATGTAATTGAAATTCGTTATAAAATAATAGTGATTTACTGGATAGAAAATACATTTTATTCGTATTCGGTGTTTTTAAATTCGACCGTATTCATTTTTTTTTTTACACATTAGCGCTTAACTTTTTTTATGATACATATTTTTTCGTCTTGATGAAATTGTAACATTTTAATGGCAAAAAAATCGTAAATGCTTGATGAACACTTTTTATACATTTTTATTTAGAAGTATTTAATATAGTTTTTTCTCTATTTAAAATTTAAAATAATCATAATTTAGTCGGATGTTGTATCTCATTGTTTGCAGTGAATTGTAATTTATTAATAATTTTTTTTTTAAGTAATGAATTGCCAGTATGATATTATTGTTTAAAAAATATACATTTAAAGAGGAATTAATGTTATAAAAGTGTACTTATTAATTATTAAATGAATATTTTACGCGATCGAACTTTCCACGTTCTATGCAAATTTTGCATTTCCTGTACACAACAATGCGCAACGATTATATAACTAAAATAACGAAATCAACGATTACGTATTTTCAAATAGTCTTCCAGCTTTTATTCCTGGAGGATATATTTGCAGTTGAACAAAAACTGTAGTAAAATAGCATTATGTAAAACACGGAATCCGAATAAGTGCACTCGTGTTTTGCATGTCGGTTAGACACGGTTAACCCAATGCATATTGAATTTTCTAACTATAATATACCTAATATTATAATCTAGTATCGTCGAACAGTTATTACGAAAATAGTGTGCGTTTGTTGTTGGTCCTAGTTCGGTATTTTTTCGTACATATAATATTTTAATTGCAATACCTATATATTTTATTAATGTTTATTTTTTCTAACGTAAATTAAACTCGATACGTGCAAGTTTCGGTAACACAATCGTTTCGTTTTATTTTTATGGGAAAATATCAGAGATATTCAAGCTGTGCAAGCCTATCGTCACGCGGTGTATGTTCGTACATGTTAAAGAATTAATTCATCGAAATCATTTTGTTTGATTATATTATATATTATAGTAGATATAATAATGTAAACCTGTCAACAAAAGTTAAATGAAATCAACAAATAAAAACAATTTTTTTTATACCTATTTTACTTTCCTGTTTGTGAACGAATCCAAAATGTATGTTGACGATACCTCGCGTATTATAATAATAATACTGCAATAATAGCAAAAACTTTATTATATTGATCTGATAATAAAAAAAACTTCCTGACCGCGTGTCCCTCGTGCGTATACCTCGCCATCTAACTCTTAATGATGGCTCCGAGAAAATGCGCGTCGTCGAAGCTACTGAACGATGAACTCGTCCGCCGTTTTCAATATTGGAAGTCCGCACCGGAATACAAGGCTTGCTACACTGCCGTAAGTCTGCTAACAATAAGATACATATATTAGGTATTATATTTTATGTGTTTTTTCGGTGAAATTGAGCGTATCACACTACCAGCTCGGCGATAACACACATCGCCGTGCCTAGATGTGTATTTTATTTGTATATTTATTGTATAAAGTCGTTGCATAACGTTTATAACAACATTCCCGTGTAGGGTACATCATCGTTGTCACAAAATACTAAAATAGGCCATGTAATACCTATAGGTATTATGTAGACGAGTATGTTTTATAATGTGTTTTAAATACGATATTATGTAGTTAAGCGCATCGCACAGGCCAAGGCCAGTGGAATCGAAGTCCGTCCGCAGGTATAATATTATATTAGGTATAAGTGTAATTACTTATTATTGCTTGTTTTTTTTTTTAATTTTCACGATTTACGGAAACCCATTACGTTGCGCATTATGTACGGTTTCTCGACTCTTCACCGCGCCTATTCGGACTGTTGCTGTTTTCAAAGCGTAAATATTTATTTTTCAAATCTAAATTTTTAAAAATGTCGATTGCCGTATCAAAAGGGGCAACGACCAACGATAATAAAATTCTCGTTTTCGAGCCTCTTTCGAAAGTCGTAGGCCGTAGTTATAACCTATGTCTGTATAAACTAAATTGTGACGATACATTTCCATTGAGTATTCGTATTTTTACGATAGGTTTGAAAGTCCGCGCCCCAACTTTCTAGTACACCTTGTATACCTATCATATACGATTATGCCTAAACAGCTATACCGATTCTAAAAATATGTACCTGTTATTCACGTACTGGTCCAAATAATTACCTAATAATACATAAATTATTGTAATAAAACTGCAGAGGAGGTATATTACTAGGTAGAATACCTCCACGCTATTATTTTTCTAACGACTACCCCCTCGCTATAGCTGTGTGCCTACGTCGAAATAACATCTAAAACACACACACATAGTATAAATATATTATACATAGTTTATATTTCCTGCATTCTATTAGAATCTAACAATCTGTTAAATTAATAATATAATACCAGCTGTCGTGTAAATGCTCGTCGTGATATAATCGTATGCAGGTCGTTCGATACGAATCAGTATTAATCGATGCAAGACATGTTGAAAATATTGTTACCTACACTATAACAATATGAACATTGTAGACTGTAGTCAGCAGAGTTCGCGTTAAATATAATACAACCAGGCGACACATTTCCTTCGATTATAAAGCTGGCGTCCCAATCGTCGTGTAAAATTTGTCTTATAATACAACTACTCGTAAATATGCTGTGAGTGTGCTAAGTCAAACATAATGTTTGGTAAATTATGTAAACAGAGAACCAATTGTTACGCTGCTTTTATTATACTTTCAGTAAATTATTATAGTATTACGAAATAATAAATATAAAAAGTATAATATTATACACCGTTAAAAATATGTTTATGATTTACCAGCACATTGTGTCATATGTTTAGTACTTTTGTGATATACATTAATATTATGTATTACGGCGAATATTAGGATAAATACGATTTTATTATTAGTCATCCAAGTATTATGACAGACAATAATAATATTATAATCTAATAAACACAACGCATAGTCTGAGATTTTGATGATTTTACCATACCTAAACCTATCTGTAATATTTATTAGTTATTACGTAGATACTTGAACTAGTTAAAGGTTTTACTTTCGTTATAACTTATAAGTTACAATAAACCTGTTGAGTTTTATTTTTAACGTTTTAAAAATGTTGTATTGGTATATATTACGCAATACATATATTTGGCTTGAACTCAAATTAATACGATCTTGTGGTAATTTATACAACATAAAATGCTAATTTTCCATTAATGCAATGTGTTGATCATTTTTAAACCTTACCTATGTACACAGATACGATGATTAAATTACTGGTTCTTAAACGAGTATAATAATTGAAGAATGCATGAGTAACCTGCGTGTAATATATTATTGTTACCTATATTAATTTAATATTTTAATTAAATAACCATAAACTTGGTATGGACGGTTATTGTTTTTGAATAAAATAGGAATAAAAGTTTGTCATTGTACAAAGGCTTATTCTATAAACGTAGACGTACATAATAATTTATTATATCATAAAAATTGTTGTTTTCTCGGCAACTATGAAGTTTGATGTTAGTTGTTACATAAGTTGTTTTACGACAGTTGACAGTTCCTAGAATCTACATGTAATATATTTTTTCGTATTATAGACACCATTGCATAATATTCGCAAATCGAAAAAAAGTAGAAATAAAAATGAAATTATTACTTTCAAAAATAGATTTTATGTTTGCTCCAAACAATTGAAATTAAATATTGTTTTGAAATTAACGCATTTCAAAATGTTTAATACTGTTCAATGTTATATTGATATTAGGTATATCAAATCCTCGGACGATAATGGTTTGACAATTGACGCTTTAGGAATTACGACAGTCACGACCGCTGCAGATATCGTTGGGATATCATAATTCATAGTATAATAGCATAGTTATTACTTATTACTTAATATGTAACTAAATTATAACTAGGGATTATAATTTATAACGTATTAACGTATTTTTTTTATTTTTTCGTTACTGCGTATAATATTTTCTTTTTTTTTTGGACAATGAAAAATCGTTATTAGTCTCGGGGGCTTTTTTTTGTGTTTATTCTTAATAACGCATTTAGACGAATAAAAATTCTGTTCAAAATTACACACCACGCAATACATTTCAACCCTTTGTCGTAATAATATGCAAATTATCTCCCGGTCGCCGTGGCCTTGATCGTCAAGGTATATACCTTCATAATATATTATATTATACACATTTATCTCCGTTTTTCTTGTTATATAGATTCTGACCATAGGTAATTTGGTTTTTCTTACTAATTAAAATTAATATAATATTAACTTAAATTAGTAAAAGTTTTTTCAGTAGATATTAGTTAACCATATAGGTAGCCGCAAATAGGGGGCTTGGGGGGAGACTTATAGTCCCTCTAAATATCGGCCAAGCCCCCCCCCCCCCAATTCAAAAACTATTAATAAGTACTAATTGTTATATTCTGTGGTGCTATGCATGTTGTTGAGTAAAGAACAGTGGGGGGAGGGTTGAGTCCCCCAAAAAAATGTACGCTATTTTCGCCTATGTATAGTTAATGTAATACATTGGTATATCACTATATCTAAATTATTTTATGTACAAAAAATAGTTTTTACAACGATTAGTTAAGATTCAAGGTATTAAGTAGGCGTGAAAGTCTATTATTTTTTACATATATTATAATGGAAATTGTTTTGAAAACATATATACATTCGATACATAGACAAACAAATTGGTTGGACTCAAAAACAACCAGTAAGTAAGTATGGTACAACTTGAAATAACTGTTACAAATTTCAATAATTACTTATTAAGGCGATACAACAATTATAATAGAATATGAAGAAATTGTTCATAAAGTAAACAGTTCCAAAATTCAAATTTATCGTAATTTTATTTTCTTTTTTTTTGTTGTTAAATTGTTGAAAGAACTTACACACCCAAAAGTCTCAACAACTGAACAACACCAAAAAAGTCAATCAATTAATGTCTATTGTTGTCTGTAAAATTGTTATGAGAAAATAAAATTAACTGATAAAATAATAGTATTATCTTTTCTTTATAAAATACAATTTTGTTGTTTAATATGATATATTATTATTATATATTTAGGCTCGTACAAGTTTAACATATTAATTAAGAATTTGTATTTTAGATTTTCATAGTATACCTACTAGGTATATCTACCTATATACAACTTTAATTATAATCCATAAAATAGAAATAATAGTTGTCCAAAATAAATGTCTTAAATTTTTTTTCATGTTGGAACTAGCACGCTGAACGTGCTATAGCCTATAATTAAATAATTGAATGTTACAGAGGGGGGAGGCGCTAAGCACCCCTTCCTATTTATTCCGTACACGTGCTCACATCATACCAAAACGTTATAATTTGGAAACTTGACGTGCACCATGCACTCGACATTAAATTGTTTGAAGTCAGATTTCGACTAAAATAAACAATAGAATAATTTTTTTAACTATTTGTTTGTAGTTCATTTGGTTATCTTTACAGATTAGATATAATTACATAATAATATAAAATAATCGATTATGTAAAGAAGACGCATCCTTGACAGCCAATAACAATAATTGTACGCGGGTGCACCAAGGGTCACATTGTTATATGTTGTTATATGTCTTATTGTGAGAGTAATCTTTATTGACATGAGATAATATCCAAGTATCGATAATATTGTTTTTTTTTTTTTAATACATATTTTAAGGTAGTTAACTGTCCCTATTTTATTAAATCATATTATATTTCATTTTTGCCCTTCCTCAAGCCAACCCCTCGTCAACCATAATTTTTTACGATCCTATGCAGCTATCCTATGCTGTATTAAAGCTGAACTTGTAGGTTTTAATAAATATTGAAAACGATATCTTCGTGCTTATAATTAATACACCATATCTACAATATTGTGCCCCAGTATCAATTACCATCATTATGAAATTAAAATGTTGATACAGTCGTATGCATTTTTGATATTGAAATATATTGGCATACATTATCACAATGATTGGTTGGTTGTATCAAATCAAGTGAACTTATCTAAAATTATGTATTGTAAAAGATACAAAAAAAGGATAAAAATATTTCCATACTTTATACATTCCAATTAAATTAATTATCTCAAGTTGAGATTCTCAATACGAGTCATAAATTCCATTCATTGTTTTAGGGGACAAAAATCTGGATTCCTTGCCATTCAGAAGTCTGGCAAACAGCAGAGATAATAGAGGCATATGATGGACATCAATTAACAGTAAGAAAAATTAAATCCAGAGATGAACAAGTCATTAAGATTTCTTCGGATGAAGAACTTCCACCTCTTCAGAATCCGGATATACTTCTTGGAGAAAATGATCTGACTTCATTGTCTTACCTACATGAACCAGCCATTTTATACAATTTGTATTGTAGATTTGTTCAAAGTCATGCAATTTACACTTATTGTGGTAAAAATAAATTTCTTTAAAATGATTCAACATCTTATTGTCTTATGGCAGGTCTTATGTATTGGTTTTCTTTTATGTATTAGGTATTGTCTTAGTGGCCATCAACCCTTATAAAGATCTTGACATCTATGGTATTGATACAATGATGGCATACAGAGGTCAAACAATGGGTAGTTTAGATCCCCATGTATTTGCTGTGGCAGAACAAGCATTTAATAAAATGGAGATGTAAGATAATAAAAAAATATATATTTAAGTGAGCAAAAATGTTTTAGTAAATAATTTTTTTAGTGAAAACAATAACCAGAGTATCATAGTTTCTGGTGAATCTGGTGCAGGAAAAACAGTTTCTGCTAAGTATGCAATGAGGTATTTTGCTACAATTAGTGGTTCTGAAACTGAAACTCAAGTTGAGAAGAAAGTTTTAGCTTCTAGCCCTATAATGGAGGTAATTTTTAAAAAATAATATTGTAAGTTTAACCTATTATAAATAATACATTTTTAGGCTATTGGGAATGCCAAAACAACTAGAAATGATAATTCATCCCGTTTTGGAAAGTATATTGAACTTCATTTTAATGATCGGAATCACATAACAGGGGCCAGTATGCGAACATATCTACTTGAAAAGTCCCGTGTTGTACATCAAGCAGTTGACGAACGAAATTATCATATATTTTACCAATTATGCTCTTCTCGGGAAACATTCCCTCATTTACAACTAGGTGAACGATAAGTACAATATTAATATATAATATTCTAAATAAATACAAAACATGAATATACATATAATATATGTGAATAAAGAAAATAAATACTAATTTATTAGTTTTTATTATTGTTTTTAGGTGATTCTGAAGAATATTTTTATTTGGCTTCCCAACCAAGTAGTGATAATGACCGTCAAAGTTTTTTTGAAACTGTCAATGCTCTTAACACATTAGGGTTTTCTCAAGAAGACCAAGATCTTATGTGGAAAGTATTAGCAAGTATTTTACATCTAGGTAATATTGAAATTTCTGACAAAACTCAAAAAAATCCTGGAGATAGTGATTCATGTTTTATATCGGTTAGTTTTTGCTTGCTGTATTTAAATTATTGTGACCAATAAGTAAAATAATTTGACTACTTTCTTAATTTAGCTGAACGATCCTAGTTTACAAATAGTTTCAACTTTACTAGACATCAACAAAGAAGAACTTAAAAAATGGTTGTGTTATCGTAGGATTGTCAGCATGAAAGAAACTTATGAAAAACCAATGACTGCAGAAGAAGTGAGAAAAGCATTTTTTTTTTTTATTATTCAAGATGCTTTAGGCATAATAAATATTTGTGATACTACAGCTTGTTATTTAAGCTCATGAGTATTTTTGAGAAAAAAAATGTTCATTTATAACACACTTGGCTTGATTTTAAAATTTAATAGTGAAACTTAAAATATTAGGGCATCATTTACATTTCAAGTATCTATAATAATTTCCATAAAGTGTGATGGTTGATAAGTTTTTGATTAGAATATTTCAGATAAGAAGTCTAACAACTATGACATTTCTTGTAAAAACAAAAATGTTTTTTAATAGTATAAGTATATGAGAAAACAAAATTGTTTTTCTATATGTTAAAGAAATAATTTTGTTTTCAGGCTAGTGGAGCCCGTGATGCTTTAGCAAAACACATTTATGCGTCATTATTTCAATGGCTGATATCAATAATGAATAAAACAATGTGTGAATCTTCACCATCGGTTTGTTTAATAAAAACAAAAAAAAACTTTGTAGTAACCAATCATAATTATTTAATATTTATATAATTTGGTCTTTAGATTAACTGTCCAATAATTGGTGTCTTGGACATATATGGTTTTGAAATGTTTGAATTAAACAGCTTTGAACAATTTTGTATCAATTATGCCAATGAAAAACTTCAACAGCAATTCAATTTAGTGAGTTTTATTAAAAATAATCTTCCCATTGTATGTATTGACAAATAAACTATTTGTCTTATTTAGCATGTATTCAAACTTGAACAAGAAGAATATGGAAAAGAAGGAATTGAATGGAAATTCATTGATTTTTATGATAACCAACCTTGCATTGATCTTATAGAATCTAAGTTAGGTATACTTGATCTTCTTGATGAAGAATGTCGAGTAAGTTATTCATTATTTATTTATTACTTATCATTAGGTCCAGGATTTATATAAAAATGCATAATCTTCTACAATTCACCAAGAATAATTTTGATTATAAATGTCAACGTTTCATAATGTGTATGGTTAATTTTCTTTTTTGCATATTTTTGCATATTCTACAATTATAATAATAATAATTATTATAATTCTATCTTTATTCATTAAAATAGATAGTCATATTTACGTCTGTACAAATACCTACTGTTGATAGTCTCTTTTTAAATTAAGCAATCTATAGCTTAAATTGTTTTTTGAAAAATATCTAAAACTCTAATTACAGAAATTGAATATTACTTTAAGAGATAGTCTATTATTCATAGAAAATATTAACAATATGTTTGAAAAATGAGGGTTAAGGATAGATTTTGCTTGATCTAAACTTGCAAATGTTTTGTAAAAAAACAGAGAATATTCTTCATTGAAAAAAATTGATAGTATAATCAACGGTGAGGTCACGGAATGTAACAAAAACGAGGAACTATCAGTTGAAGATTTATTTAGTTTTAAATATACACCAATTGTATCTTGTGATGTAGAAAGAAGTTTTTCCAAATACAAAAGTATAATTTGAGATAAATGTAGAAGTTTTCAATTCATAAACTTGAAATCAATTTTAATTACCTTATGTTGGTAAACACATTTATTCTAAATTGTATATAATATTGTATAATACTTTTAAACACAATGTCATAAAAAAATCTTATTTTGTATTTTTTTTTAATAAACTTTTTTATACATTTTTTTATTCAAAATCATATAGTTAATTTATTTGTAAAAAAAATAATTTTGCATATTTATGATATGAATCTGTAAAAATAGATTTGTATTGCATATAAATCCTGGCCTTACTTATCATTAATTTGTATTAAGAAAATGTATATCAATATTTAGATGCCTCAAGGATCAGATGCATCTTGGACACAAAAACTATATACAAAATGTACTAAATGGGATAGGTTTTCAAAACCTAAATTTGGTATATAAATATGCAATACAATTTATTTATCTTTTAAACCTAATATTACATTATTTATAATATATTATTGTTTTTAAAGCTGGGAGCGCCTTCACAATTAAACATTTTGCTGGTGATGTTGAATATTTTTCTGGTGGATTTTTAGATAAAAATAAAGACACAGTTTTTGAAGATCAAGTATGTATTTTTCAATAAAAAATCATAATTTTTATTGTCTTTACAATTTTTTAATTTTTTTATATTATATATTTATTTTAGGTTAATGTATTGAGAAATGGGAAAAATGCCATGTTACGTACAATATTTATGGTTGAAAGTTCAATTGATCGCAGGCTTAGTGTCCTAGATCATAAGGCCAACACTCTCACAACTCCAAAATCAGCCACAATTGGAGCAACTTCAAAATCTCGAATGCTGACCCCTATGAGACCAATCTGTGCGACCATTGGTTCACCTACACATTCTAAGCAAAATAAGAAAACTGTATGTTATGATAATATTAATCAATAATCATGATACATAAACGCTAAAATAAAAGCTATATATTTTTTAAAGGTGGGTTCACAGTTTAGAGATTCCCTTAATGCCCTTATGACAACACTCAATGATACTACCCCACATTATATAAGGTGTGTTAAACCAAATGATAGCAAGTTATCATTTGTGTTTGACCATCAACGAGCTGTTGATCAATTGAGAGCATGTGGTGTGTTAGAAACAATACGGATAAGTGCTGCTGGCTTTCCATCTAGGTAAAATATATTCATAAAATAATTTTTCTTATTTAATTCTATTTTAAATTACAAATTTTTTAGATGGACCTATGTAGATTTCTTCTTACGATATCGTGTATTATTAAAATCAAAGAAAATTAATAGAGATGATCCTAAATTAACTTGTCAACGAATTGTCGAAGAACATATTAAAGTATATTCATATATTTACTTAAATATTCTTCAAACTGTATAATAAACTAAAAACTTTACAGACTGAAGACAACTATAAGTATGGTAATTCAAAAATATTCTTCAGGGCTGGTCAAGTTGCATACTTAGAAAGAAAACGTGCTGATAGACGTAAAGATTGCAGCATATGTATTCAAAAAACTTGGCGAAAATACATATGCCAAAAAAAATACAAACAAATTCGAATTAGTGCATTATTAATTCAGCGATATGGAAGAGGTTGCTTAGATAGGCGGTAATAAAGTTTATTTAGACTATTTTATAACAATTATTATCATTTAAATTGATTGTTCAGGTTAGCAACATATTTACGGAGAACCAAAGCTGCTACTAAAATACAAAAGGTTGTACGAATGTGGTTATGTCGTAAAAAGTATTTACATTTACAAGCAGCAATACTTGTCTTGCAAAGGTATTATCGTGGCTACAAAGCTAGAAAATTCACTTTAGAATTAAGGCGAAACAATGCTGTAAGTTACTATTTTCGTATTAGTGAATTTAATATTTGGTGTTATACTTTGTATGACTATACTTTTAAAATATTGGATTATAGGCTGTGCGTATTCAATCAATAGTTCGAATGTGGTTGTGTTATCGTCACTATCGTGATACATTAAATAAAATTATTAAAGTCCAGTGCTGCATTAGAAGATGGTTTGCAAGAAGATGCCTAAAAACTTTAAAGAAAGAAGCACGATCAGTAGCTCATGTGACCAAGTTAAATAAAGGCTTAGAAAACAAGATTTACATGATGCAACAAAAAATAACAGAATTAGTAAGCTTTTTCATTTTTAATATTAAGTTTATAACCTGACTTTATAAATTATTGAATTATGTAATAAAACATTTTTAATTATTAATTATTTGGATGAGGAGCAGATTTAAATGCAAATAGTATTTTTTGCTGAATGTCCTAAAACATTTTACAAGCACACAGTTTCATACATCAAAGAACTAGAAAATGAAACTTTGATATTGCATTTTCAAATTTTTCTTGTATTTTATAAAAATGAATATAATTTGATAACAATTCTACTAAATGATCCTTCTCCCCAAAAAGAAAATCTAAATAATAATTAGTATTTGTGTACTGCATTTCACTTTTCTTTTTTTTTAATAGCATTTAAATTTGCATCCGAAACTCCTAGTAATTAATATTTACTTCATTATTTATGTATTTAATTGAGAAAATCAACAATGTAAATACATTTTTTTAGAACAACCAACTGTCTTCAACTAAGTCACTACAGACTGAACTACTAGAAACTAAGCAAAAATTAGTAGAACAAAAACAAATTGCTTCAGAATTAAATATTGCCAAAAAACATTCGCAACAAATTCAAATTAAGTTTAATACTTTACAAACAGATTATGAATCACAGAAGAAAATTACTGAAAACATGCTTGAATCTTGTAATGTTAAATGTAAAAACGCTGAACAAAACCTTTTGGAAGCACAAAAAATTATTGCAACATTAGAATCTAATTTATTACTTTTAAAGCAAGAAAATGAAAAAAAATTAAAGGAAATTCAAGGTATGTTATGTATGTTGTAGCCTGTACTTGTAATCTAGGGGTGTGGGAGAGGCACGGGTAACCTGGAGTAGCATTTGTTTGTTATGGTTTATTATTTTTTAAATTTGGCAGAAGGATATTGAAAAACAGCAGCTAATGCTATTGCTATACCATGATTTAAGATATACCAGTTACTCAACGGAGCAATTATTTTAGTACAAAGTGTTTATCTTTGGTTACAGCCCGTGAGAAGGGCATCTAGTGCCCAAGTGGAAATTAATGTAGTTAAATAGTGTATATTTTCATGATTTAAATATAATTTTTTAATTTGATACATATTATATAATTACATGCCCTGAGAGCGCTAGCAGTACTTCTTTAGTAATTAGCTGATTTTTGAGGGTAAACTGTGCTCATCACTCTGGAAGTCTGGGGACCAATTCTGTATGGTGATATACTAATAATGTATAATGTATACTAATGAAAAATTGCCTACTACTTAAAGTATTGTAATATTAACATGAAACAAATTAAGGAGTAGCATTTTTTTTTACCTCTAAAAGCATTGAAGTTTAACACTAGACTATACAAGTTGTGACTGCTTTCTTTTAAGTTCATGTTATATTTTATTTCAGAGAGTTGGAACACTAAATTTGACAGTGAAGTTTTTAAATTTCGAAATGAAATTGAAGCAGAAAAGAGTAAATATCAAAAATTGTTATCAGAAAAACGTTCAATTGAAGAAAGGTTAGAAATGTTTGAACAGCAAGATATTAATGCTTCAGGTGATGGTTTCGATCATAATAATTCTGATTTAAGTTTTCCATCTTATCAAGAAAATGGGTACACAACAAAAGATGTTAAAAGTGTAAGTTATTAATTTAAATTTAATTTTAAGTTTAATGAAAAAAAAATATAGTATTCTACTTAATTATTATAATATAATAATATAGAAATAGGTACTAAATTATTTCTATAGAACCTACATTTTTTTTCATTCCGAGTAGAGTGAGTAATTGAATAGTTTTACAATTAAAAATTGTATTACAATCTTCAGCTTTGAGAGTGGGTGATTTCTGGTACCAAATTTGATCAAGAAGTACTTGGAAAATCAAAATTAGGAAACTCCCAGTACTTTTCATAATAATCAGAAAAAAACTACTAATAATCAGTGGCAAGACAGAACTGTGGTGATACAAACTTCTGTTTTTCAAATGAGAACCCCCTTTTTTATTATAAATTATTCAGTATATATTTTTTTTTAAATTTTGTATGTATTTAATTCAAAATTCAAACGAGTAGCTTTTCAGTTATGAAAAGATTATACTAAAGATAATAGTCCTTAGAAATGGTATTACAAAAATAAAAAATATTGATAAATTAATATTAGTTACTAAAATTTTCTAATTTCCATAACTCCCATATCTTCTAAACCCCATTATCATGGACTTATTACTTAGTATATAAAGTTAAATAACTTACAAACTGTTCGTTTGAGTTAAATTTGTATATTATTTGTATATTAACTGATAAGCTACAGCTCTAGCTTATCATTCTATTAATAATACTGTCGCATTTTTTAGAACTCTTAAACAAAAAAAAATGTCTGCGTGCTTCTTATGAATGTATTACTTGATTTTTTTAGTATAATTTTTTTCTTTAACTATTCAATGTTGTAGAAATTGTGTTTCAACATAATATTTTGTATTATTCATTTTTTCCTTTGCCTTTATGATATGATTAGATTTATATAAGAAGCTGAAGGGTAAGCTTTTTTTCATGGTATTTGAAAACAGTTCTACATCGTAAATACTCATTAATTCAATTTTTTCATTGAACTGTATTTAATACAAAATATTGTGAGTAACTATTTTTACTCAATAATAATACAAAACATACTATATTTTACAGAATAATTTTAAAAGTGGTGATTTTATAAAACTTCAAAAAACTTTAAAATCCATTCAGATGGAAAAAGATTTGTTGTTAAAAAAAATAGAAAATGATAAATTAATAAGAGACCATTCTAGTGATAATGATGTAAGTATTTTCAAGACTAGTTATTTAAAAACTTTAAATCAATGTGTTTTTATTAAGACAATTTTACAATTTTAGATTTCTCGGTTGAAAGAACAGAATAACTTATTGCGGCAAAACTTAAATTCACTTCGTGAAGCAACCGAATCATCAGATAACAATAATTTCATCGTCGCTGATGATTTGACTCGTAAATATCGAAAAATTTTCAACTTTATATTCAATTTAATCAAATTTTACTTATTATTCCCCTGACTGTCGAAGCTTTTCTTCGTATTTGAATTTTTGTTAATTATTAGTTTTTATTATTATTATTATTATTATTTTACATTTATAGTCATATTAGTTGTTCCTGTTATTTAAACATTTCAAATCAATAAATGCATAATCAATAAACAAGAACTTGCATCTTTTCTTATAACCAATTCATCATTTTAGGTTCATAACTAACATTGAATTTTTAAAAAAACAAATATTATATTTATTTAGGACAATTAGAAACATTGCAAGATGAATTATTCAAAAAGAAATCTGAATGTGTTCGATTACAAAATCGTCTTGATGGTACAGCTGAATCGTTACGTAAAATTGTTGACTATGAAACAACAACTTCATCGCTGACTGAAGATAAAGAATTAAATCAAGCAATGGATGCTCAAAAAGCTATTAATCGGTATTGAGTGTTTTAATTTCTTTGTCTAATATATACCTAAACAGTGACCTGTGTGAACCGTGATCTTAAAAGGCAGTTACCTGATAATTGTATAGGGGTGGTTGGGTGAGTTAGGTTATTGTTTTTATATAATATTAATTGCTAGGTACAACTTTATAGTAATTAATACTTCAATTACAGCATTCAAAATAAAGTGATTTATTTTTGTTGTGTATATTATACATATCACATGAGTAGTAAGTACTGGATAAGAGTCAAGCAGTGATAGGTCATTCAAAAAATGAATTTCCCGATAAAATATTTTACTTTGACATGCCACTGTAGCTAAATATAATTAAAATACATTTTTATTTGTATGTATACTATTACAGACATATTCTAGAAGAGTTCCAAACAGAGAAAGAAAAATGGAAAGAAGAAAAAGAAAACATGTCCAGTCAACTTGTAAAGTTACTTGATGAAAATGAAAAACAACAAGAACTTTTAGTTATTGAGTTTGATAAAAATCCACAATGTGATGCTATTTTGCAATCAGATATGAATAAACTCAATTATGATAATATAGTAAGGATAAGCATAATATTATAATAATAAATTATACAGGGTGATTTACCAAGTGCGTGTACTCCTTTTTCTTCTTAAATAATACAGGTATTCAATATCTGATTTTTGGAATTTTTTAATTATATTTAATTATCATATTTTAAAATTCTTGAGATTTTTCGTACTACTTAAAGTGTCCAGTGAAATATTACACAAATCTATTTTTCAAATGCCCCCCCCCCCCCTAGAATAAGAAGTTATTAAGTTAATTCAATTTATGTAGATACTAAGGATAATAGGTCCATGATAATAATAGGTTTGTATGATATGGAGGCTATGGTTATTTCAATATTTTAGTGATTAGTTAGTATTAATATGAGTATTAATCAGTCAATATTTATAGTTTGTAAAAATGATCCTACTTTAATACATACCACTCCCGGGTTCTCATTTGAAAAATAAAAGTTTGTATCACCACAAGACACTTCTTAAGTTGTAGAAAAAATTCAAGAATTTGAAAATATTGTCTGAATATATTTAAAATTTACATAAATCAGAATTGGAAAATACATTACTAAAGGATAAAATAAGGGTGAACATGCTTGGTTAATCGCACCATATATTAATATTAAATTAAAAACTTAAAAATGACTATTTGTATATTACTTTTTTTCAATTTGTAACTTATTAATTATATTTATTTTCATGAATGGTTTCTTAATTTTTATGTATTCAGAAAATGCAACAAAAATATGATGAACTTCTACGAAAATATGTGGCATTACGAAACGATATATTGTTAGAAGGGAAAGAAAATTCAACAATTAATTTTGGTAAATTAATATAATTACATTGTTATAACTTATTTATTTTCTATTGCTTAATGTTTGTGTACATAGATGTAGCAATAGACAATGAACATTTTGCCAACAGCACAATTATTTCTAACGACGACGGGACAGTTATAGCTAAAAAAAAAAATCGTTCAGAATTTATGGGAATGTTCAAATGCTCCATAGAAGATGACCCAGTTGTAGCTCGAAATTTAATCATTGGTAATTTATTAAAAATTTAAATAATTTCACTATCTTAAATTGGGTTATTTATTGTAGAGTTAAGACCTGAAACCGCTTTGAAGTTATTACCAGGTTTACCAGCATACATCTTGTTCATGTGTATTCGTTATTATGATTTTACAAAAGAAGAGAAAAGAGTAAGTATTTTAATGTGTTAAGTACTTTTTTTTATAAATTGTTATTCTTCTGATTTGACTATAGATTTGACTGTATTAACATTTTACTATTGTTTACTGATTAGATTGGATTATTTTTAACAAATGTAGCAAAAAACCTACAAAAAGTAAAAAAACGTCAACATCAAGATACCATGATTTTGTGGCTTTCAAACACAATGAGACTAGTACATATTTTAAAACAATATAGTGGAGAACCAGCCTTTGCTAATGATAACACATCTAAACAAAACTCTCAAGCACTACAAAATTTTGATTTAGCTGATTATCGTCAAGTATTTAGCGATCATGCTGTGATACTTTACCAAGTAATATGAATTAGTAAAGTTGAATTAAAAAATAAAAATCATTTATTCTTTATTATTTAATATACAGTCGAATTTGCTTAAATAATCTTTAAGGGACCTAGAGAATCGTATCGTTATTTCCTGATTACAAAATGTATTTATTTATTAAAATATTATATTACATGTATTCAGTATCATATTTTAAACTTATTATGTTAATTATTTTTTTGAAAAATAATCTGTTTGTAGTACATTGTTTGTAATTGGAACAATAAGATGTTTATACAAAATAAGCAATATTTTTTAATATCATTGATACTTCTGGTATATTGATATCACTGTTTACCAAAACAAAAGTTTGCACCTGATCAATACATTTCCAAAATAGACGGTATTTTAAATACAGTTTCTTCAGCCTTTTTGACTGCTTGCTTACTTTTGTCCATTTGCACACAGCATAAGAAAATCCAATTTATTATTTATAAATATGTGATATGTTCAATGATATTGTTATAGGCGAATATAAAAACCAATTTTCATTTCAAAATAATATTGCTACATATGAATTATCGTCATAACCGATATCGTAATTACTAAAATTACTGCACATGAGATATAAAACCAATCTAATAAATTGCTGGAAATCATTTTAATCAAAATATTGTTAGATACGGCATTGCAATAAGCTGATTCGACTGTACGACCACTTTCAATTTTTTAATAAAATATACAGATCTTGATTTAAAATACAAAAAAATTAATTAGTATAATTATTATTATTATTATAATTAAAATAATAAAAACAAAAATACTCAAGCAATATTGTTGAATTTTATTACAGGATTTGGTAATAAAAATGCAAGAGAGAATAAGAATATTAATAGTTCCAGCTTTATTAGAGCATGATTCACTTGGAATTGATATTGGTAGAAACATGAGACGTAGTTTAGGTTCATTAAAATCAAATCAAGCACTTTCTAGTCCAACCACACTTACTTTGGAAAATGAATTAAATACTATGTATAGTCAATTATTGGTTCATGAGATTGACCAAGAAGTTATTGTACAAATATTCAAACAAGTAACATTTTTTTCCCATATATTTAGTTATAATTAAGGGTAAAAAGAAATAATAATTTATAAATTGTAATTTTAGCTTTACTATTACATGTGTGCCACTGCACTAAATAATCTATTACTACGCAAGGATTTGAGTTACTGGTCTAAAGGCATGCAAATTCGATTCAATTTATCACATATTGAACAATGGATAAGAGATAAAATACCTTATGTAAATAGTTTATTTATCTCATTAATTATTTGTTCTAAATTCTAATATTTATTATGTAGCCACAAGATATTGTCAACACATTATTGCCAATTATTCAAGCATCACAACTATTACAAGCAAGGAAAACTGAGGATGACGTCAACAGTATATGTGAAATGTGTGATAAAATGAATGCAAATCAAGTAAGTATTTATTTTCCATAAAAATGTATTTTTAATTAAAAAATGAATAAAACTGAAATAAAATAAAACATAGTTAATGTTGAAAAACTAATGACAATTATGAATATTATAAATATTAAAAATATTGAAAATTTAATATGTATACTATAAGTCATAAATATGTATATTGTATATACATAAACAAAATCAGTCTCCATTCCAAAAATATAATAAATGGTAGATACAAAAATAAATTTATTTTTAGATTATTAAACTACTGACATCATTTAAGCCTACTGATGATTGTGAGGAACGTATATCCATGGATTTCATTAGGAAAGTTAAGGATAAGTTGGAAGAACGACCAGAATGCCAAGATAAGGTAACTTTAATACTTAATTTAATGTTCAGAGGACATCATAATGTATGTCCAATGTATAAGTGGTCCTAAAGAAAATTAAAGTTAGTAATCAAGATATATATTTGAATGAATATACATTTTTAGGCAAGCTAAAATATAGTAGTTTGTGAACAGTGTTGGGGAGTAACTTAACTTAAGTTACAAGTTACTGTAACGAAATTACTTTTTAAGTAATTTGATGGTAATTTAATTACATTTTATTGTAAGTAATTTAAATGTAATTTAAGTTACTTTTTTATAGTAATTGTTACTAAATTACTCGTTATATTTTTTTGGTTTAATAAATGTTAAGAACTTATTGATAATGAGTGTAAATATTAAAATATACCATATTGAGAACGCATTGTTGTTAAAAATAAAGATTAATATTTAATGTGTATCAAAATTAGTATTAATTGTTAATAATTTCATATTGTTGATTGTAATTATTTAGTTTGTGTATTGTAATGACAAAATTAATAGACAAAATGGTTATTAAGATTTAAGATCCAGTGATATTAAAAAAAAAAAAAGTAACTTTTATTGTAATTGAGTTACTTTTTAAACTCAAAAGTAATGTAACTTGACAAAATTAAAAAAAAGTAACTTAAAAATAATTTAGTTACAATTTCGATAAGTAATTAGTAATGTAATTTAATTACCCAAAATAAGTAACTTCCCCAACACTGTTTGTGAATAAGTTTTAGTTAGGTGTTAATTAGATTTAAAAAATACTTACCCTAACAATTTTTAAGTTGACTTATATTGCTTAATAGCTTTACTTATTTAAAAAGTAACTACCGTCAATAGTTTACTCACTGACTAATGACTATGTAAACTCTGTTCTAGGAAAAATTATTAATGGATACTAAATATGTTTACCCAATCACATTTCCATTTCATCCATCCAATATAAGACTAGAGGATATAGAATTACCAGAAAATCTTAATTTATCTATGTTAAAAAAGATTTAATTAAAACTTGCATTTCTATCTTACAATCATTTTTTAGAAAATATTTATTTATGTTATACATTTCTATATATTTGAATAAATATGTATGTTTATCTATATATTTGAATAAATAAGTATTTTTAACTATATAAATATACTTTTTATTTTATTTTTCAATTTAAAAAAATAAGGCTGTGAAAAATCAAAACCCATTTTATTATATTTTTTAATCATAATATATTGTTATTTGTTAATTTGAACAAAAAACTATTTGTAATCATAAAGTTGTTTAATAACTAAAATTTAGTTTTTAATGTATATTAAATGAATATTATAATGTTGTAATAATTATTATTATTTAAAATTCTATTAATTTGTTGTAAATCTAATTGTTAAAAATGTGCCCAAAATAGTTTTATTTTTTATTTTTATCTGTTTGTATAGTTTACTTTCAAAATGTGTTTTATTAATGTCATGGCATAAGATTGAATTTGTAAATGTTAATTTTATACAATGAATTTCTCTAAATAGTCTTCCCCGTTTAGAATGAAATATTGTATTGTAAGTTTTAAACTTTTGAGGAAGATTTCATGGTAAAATATATATTATAAAGAAATGCATGTGTGATAAATACTGGCTATTGTGGCATGATGACACACAATTACAATTTAAATTTAAATTTTATTATATTTGCATAGTAAATGCATAAATTATCTAATTTTATAGAAAAAAATGTTCTAAAGTTAATATATAGTTAGTGCCATATATTTTTTTAAATAAACTATTTTTAACAATTTGTTATTTATGTTTATTATTTAAGTGAAATTTAAGTCTATAAACGTACTTAGTGTTACTATATTGGCCTTTTTAAAATTAATAAAAATATTGTTAAATTGTGAATAATTCATTGTATTGTTACCTATTAAATTAATTTTAATTCTACTGTTATTCAGGTCAAATATTTAACGCTTGAACAAATCAAAATAATCTTACAATTATTTTATGTTTTTTTTAAAAAATATTTTAATAATAAATCACATGACGTTTATGGTTATAAATTGATTTTTTTTTTTTATCAATAATTATAGTATGATAATTAGTTATAAATAATTTTTGGTAATTTTTACCATTGTTTATATTATAATCAATGCTACTACCTACCTAAGTTGTTTTCTGCGCGCAACAGAAAACCACATGTTAGAGTATCTAAGTCCTAAGTACTTGAGAAAGTTAAATACACGTTGCACACAAACACACAAATTTAGTACTCGTTGATTGTTAAAGATATGATATGTTTTTTACGCCACAAAAACAAACACCACATTTTTTATGTTTACCTCACTAACTATATTTAAGTGGTCAGTCCTAAGTCTGAATAAATCGCTGGGCATAAGGACATCAGTCCGCATGAGTGTGTCTTTACATAACTATATACATATTTATAATAATTATTTTAAATATTGTTCTACGATTGCCCGGGACGCGTTAAAAAAACGTGTAAAAAAGTAACGACGACGTCCTGTTTATTCCAGCTCCTGTTTTTCATTCGTTGCGAGCTCAGGAACAAAAAGTACGGCTAAAACACGATTGAGTATAAATCACATTTTTTACGACATGATTGATCAAATTTGTCGGCGTATCAAAGGATATAGAAATACGAAAAAAAACTGAGATGTTGCCATATTGAAACTATATTATACAAAAAATATTAATTTGCTTTGCCTAGAAGTTTCAATCACATTACGTTAATCTAAACCTGAGAATATTATTGCAAACATTAATTGTTATTAGTATACTTCCATCTCAAAAGATTATCTTTTTTCCCGTTTACCAATTAATTTATATTTGTATAAATTCACTAGAGCTAATTTTTTGCCTCTTCCTGATAAAATAGTTGATATATTTATTATTATTTATATCCATAATAAAAAATAAAATCTAAAATGCACTACCTAGGTAATGTGGCTGTGTGACATGCAATGGCCTGACAAACATAGGTCCAAAACGGACAATGAGAGGTACCCACTTATTTTTGTGGTGCAACATTCCTGAATAGTGAGTACTGAATACTGTATTTTTATTAATGAAAGATAATGCGGGGAAAATGTTGGCACCTAATACTGATATTTGGGGGGGGGGGGGTGTCCTAAAATATGTAATTGTTCGCAGTTAATATAATATCACATCACTCGCCATGCCACTGGTGAGTGGTGACACGTCTATAGTAATCGAACACTAACCATTGCTAAATAAAGTTATTTAGTATGACACTAATTAAGTACCATAAACAGAATTAATTCTATAATAATTTTGGAACAGTTAGTTACTTATCTTAATAACTTTAATGTCCAGTGCTAAATGTTTAATACGTCGCGTTTAATAATAGTCAGTATGTTAGCTCCGGAAGTCGTTCGGAACTATATAATTATTTATTAATTGATAACATAGAAGACAGAACACTTTCGAAGAAGCTATGCTTGCCGCTTGGCATGTGGCTAGTTGCTCATGTAAGTTTGGTAACATAATAATTGAAAAGTCATAATATTACGAACAAATAATAAATTTACATTATATAATATTAAACTTACTAAAAAGGTATATATGCTTAATCGTGTTTTAAAGAAAACTATTGGTCAGTCGCGGGGGTAGCAGTCTGCCCGTGATAATAAATAGGACAAAAATGTAGAAAGAAAAAACTCGCATAAAAACACTTCTGTTTAAATCCGTAATTTAAAATATAGAGTATGGTCAGCTAGTGAGCTGTCGAAAGAATGCTATACGCCGCTCTGAACCATAGCAAATTATAAACCTGCTCCGAACATTAAGTATTGATATAAAATAGGTTATAGCTTATAGGTATAACACAATTGGAACGATTATTGGAACAGTTCATACTTACGCGAAGCCTTATAGGACTTGTCCGTCTATCGTTGGCTTATTTATTTTTTTGTTCGTAGTTTAATGTAATAATAATTTTCTGAATCTTTAATCATCTTTAAGTGTGACGACTAACGATTGCCAATTACCATGATAGATGATAAATATACTTTATAATATAGGTAGTAACATAAGTTCTTCTAATCCTACTTCTTATAAAGGCTTATAAGAGATTTAGTGATTCACGCAGCGTTAACCGATGATTGCTTTCGCACCAATTTCGCCGTATCCTCATTAAAAAATCTAAGAACTCAGTTCTACTTGACACAATTACGAAAAAAAATGTATAGGTAGGTATTCAAATATAAAATTTATTCGATTTTTCATCAAACAATTTTTGTTATTATCATTTAAAAACTTGAAACACTCCACGTCTCCACTATTGCTTAAACGTTAATATTTCATATACAGTGTATTTTTAAAAATATTTAAGCAAATTTTAAACTCTTTTTAAGCATTTGAAATTTCTAAAAGTTTTTCTTATAAAAATTTAAAAAAAAAGTTTTTCTTGGTCAATAAACTTCAAAATATAATACATACAAGTTTCCTCATAGATTATACTTAGATAAAGCAATTTGAAAATATCGAAAATACACAATTTTAATTTATAAAAATGTATTACCTAAATAATTAAATTTATTGAAGTACCAATTCAAATATTATTCAAATATTGACAAAAATATTTGTCAAAATCATATAATAATGTAAAAAAACATACTTCAATTATTGTAAAATCAGTACATTCATCATGCATTAGCTCAGAATTTACCTAAAACATTTTATTCCTAAATTTGAATAACCCAATACCTATAAAATAATAACAATTCAATAAAATTAATATTTACCGCGATTATTAGATAACTCAGTGTATTAATATATATAAATGTATTACATTACATTTTAATAATATTTTTTACATACATAATACTTTTTATAAAATAATTTGTGCATACAATAAAAAATAGACATATTTTCATAAACGAATAAAAAATAAATTTATTATTCCAAATTCGCATTAAGTAATAATTTTCTCACAACATTTAAAGTCAATTATAATAGGTACTCAATAAAAAATTTAAAAAAATAATACAATAAAATTACATACCTAAAACGCAAACCTAATATGTGCAATGGAATAATAGGTACTCAATAAAAAATAATAATACGTCAAAATTACATAGGTACCTAAAACGCAAACCTAATATGCAGTAGATAACATAAATAAAATGTTAATTATATAAGTACCTACCGTATAAAATATTCATAATATAACTTAATAAACCACCTACCTATAGATGAAATTTTAAAATTACTTTTTGTTTGTTTTACATTTTTAGTTTTAGTTGCATCTAACTATTTTTTTCTTTAAATGGCAATTAACAAAAGCATTAATTTGTCACTAAATATTAAAATTTAAGATACAAACAAATATATGTTATTTATAATTTTATATTTTATATAAATTTTACATTGTTACAATAATACGATGTATCGTTACTACCTGTATAGTAATTAATTTCTTATTTTAAGTATGAGCCCATGCCATGTATACATTTATCAAAAATTTGTTTAAAATTATGTAAAAAATATAAAATATAAATGTAAAAAAATATAAATGTTCAACATTGGTATACATATAATTATGATGGTATCATAATAATTACTGATATTTTCTGGTAGTGATAAGAATACTTAATTGATATGGTTAGATGGAAGTGGAAGACAAAATACGTCATACATGTTAAAATTCATCGTTTTCCAATTGTATGAACTTGAAAACCAATCGTGGCCAAGATTTCATGGTTCAGGATCTTGCGACCATCAAAAATAAATGCTGGTTTGATCATACGTTTATAAATTTTTTCATAATCCAAGTTCTAGAACATAAGAATATTATATTGTTCTTTTACAAATCACTATTAGCAGAGTAGACCATTATTTAATAAAATATTTTCCATTGGAAATAAATATATATATTACAATAAAACTTTAGAAATTATGTATTTTTCCTTAAGTTTAGATCCATTATCAGAATCAATTACGCGAATTCTAAATGTCAAATACCGATTTTATAACAGATATATGACTATGTTAAACTTATAATTTAATGTTGGCGATCCCAGTTACGGTATCTAGTCCGGTACGGTACGGTCCTAGTACGGTATCTAGTATCTAGTAGTTACGGCATCGAGCTCCTCGATGACAGATGACGGACTTTCTTCATTAGTAATTTTGTCAGTTGAAAATTATTTAGCTCAAAAAGTAAATTATGAAGAAGCAATCAAACAGTTTTCTGAATTAAAAGCTAGAAAAGTTAAGTTTTCATATTAATTAAGTTATATCTGTTATAAGTATCAAATTTAAAATTACTATTAATTTTATTTTATTTTATTTTTTTACGCAATGCAGAAATTTTATAAGTTAATAACCTTATTACAATATTGTATGATCAGGTAATAAAGTTTAAAGTTATAATACAAAATACATACTAATTTTATTTAAACTTACTAAAAAAAACTTAATTTTATTATTACTCAAACTAGGGGGGGGGGGGGGTTAAGGGCGCCAAAATATAGTTTCGCCCAGGGCGCCAATACTTCTAGCGCCGGCCCCGTCTAGATGTATTACACTTTCCAAATTTCAAGTTATGTGAAAGTGAAACCAATTGGATAAATCAAATTTGATCAGTAATTATAAATAAAATATTTTTTTTTCATAAGACATTACCACAAATTCGTCCCATTCAGTGCATATTACAATAGCGTGTGTTGAGTCTGCAGCCGTGTACGGATTATCGTGAATTTCAATAGACTTAATTACGTTTTCTGGATTATCGGTGACGTAAGGATGCGTTAAGTCTTTTTTGATTTGTTCTGGTTCCACCTAAGACCAATGATTGATTTTAATAAACATATTATAAACCACACAGATGATCCGCTAAATGAAACCTAGGGCATATTTTGTTACAACATTCTGTTCAACTCATTTAAAAACAAATTCACATCATAATTACTAATTATGTGAATTAATTTATAATTGTGATTTGTAGATAGTAAATACAATGATACAAACTAATTTATTATATTATATATGAGTATATGACTATTAAACGGAAATTGAAATAAATGAGATATAATTCATACTGTTGATATACCTATATATATATATATTATATTAATAAGATGAAAGCATTTATGGTTTTTGGGAATTAAGATCCATTTTAATTATGATTAAGAATAAAAAAGTCGTACATACATGTACTGTGAATAATGAAAATAATAAATAACTGTAGGTATTTTACATTGATCATTAGGAAAAGACAGCATCCTCGTCGAATGTCGTTTTTTCCTTTTATAGAATTTCACATTTTACATCTCTTCCACTATTGTTCTTCCAACTCACCTTCGGGTCATAAATATTAAGTTTTGCTCCTTCATCAAGTAACGTCTTAGCAACGTGTATTGCAGGCGACTCACGAGTATCACCTGTGTCTTTTTTAAACGCAAATCCAAACATTGTTATTTTTTTACCAGTGAC
Source organism: Neotoxoptera formosana (assembly GCA_022818045.1). Taxonomy (NCBI): domain Eukaryota; kingdom Metazoa; phylum Arthropoda; class Insecta; order Hemiptera; family Aphididae; genus Neotoxoptera; species Neotoxoptera formosana. The sequence continues at coordinate 47,236,639 of CM040633.1, forward strand.
CGTATTAAACAATGATTCAATAACTTTATTCGAAAATCGAGATTTTTGATAAACATTCATGTCCAGTACCTGTAGATGTAAATTAATAACATTTACGATTAATTGTATTTGATATTATAAAACTATTAAAGTTATAAATTTAATGGCTGTTACTTGTTGCCAATAAACAGCTACTTGTGGAAGATTTAAGCATTCACAAATGTAAACTAAATTTAGTAGATCTTTTTGAAAACAACTTCCTCCAAAACCTATAAGAAAAATTGGGTTTTTAGCAGAATATGACCAGCAATGCAAAACAAATTTAAGTGTTCAAATCAAATATTAGGGGGGGAAATGCACACAAATTAAAATATTTACCGACTGACGCTTGTAAAAATTTGGGACCAATTCTGGAATCGAGACCTATGCCCTTAGCCACCTCGCTGACATCTGCACCGGTCGCTTCACATATCACAGACATTGAGTTAATGCTGGAAATCCGCTGAGCTAGAAATGCATTAGCCGCCTGTAAACATAATACATTTTGATAAATATTACCATAATATTACACCACGAATAAAACACGCTTTTTAATTTACTAATTTAGTTAGTTCCGAAGACCAAGTGTTTGTCCTGAGGATTTTTGCTTCGGGTATCCAATTCAAATAGACTTTACTGAGCTCCTTAAAAGCCCATAAGCCATCGGCGGTCTCTTCGTGCCCTATAAGAACTCGATCTGCATTTAATAGGTTTTCAACAGCCACCCCTTCAGATAAGAACTCGGGGTTAGATAATACCTATGTATTAACAAACGTACATATAAACAGTTAGGTATAACTTACAATAAGTGTCACATTCAAATTTCAACTCATACAAGATAAAACATTTTTAAGTGGGTAAACAATAATTGTATTATTTATTACCTATGCACTATGTATTTATGATTTACCTTGTACGCGTCAAGGTTAATTACAGCTAGTAAAATTATGTAACACAATATATATTGAATCATCTAGGTACCTAATAAATAATAGTATATGTATAAATAACGTAGGAATATGAACTTACTTGGAATTTTACATTAGGCTTGTGATTAGCACTTAAAATTTTTAATATGCTTTCCGCTGCACGTACCGGTACCGTGCTTTTTTCCACTACAATTTTATCACTAGTGGAAACTTGGGCAATAGTCCTAGCACAGTTTTCAACATATGTCAAGTCGGCAGCACGTCCCTATAATAAATAGTAGCAAAAAAAATTAGTATCATGATATTATTTTTTTTTTTTTTTTTAGGGTTGAGGCTTCGACAACGAGGTCATTAGCCTTGAACTGTAAGGTAGGAGAAGGGTTGGTACGGTTGGTTGTTTTTACGATTGTTTTTTTCTTACGGTCGTTACAGTAGGTAGCAAACACGTGTATGTGTGGCAAGGTTTAACTACTATGAACTCGGATGGTCACCCATCCGAGAGCTAGTAGCTGTGGCCGTTGCTTACTCCCAGTCGCATTCCGCGACTGGTAGCAGCCAACGCGCCACGCCAAGCCACCATAATATTATTATACTCGGTGTTTTTGTGAATATGTATTTGTATCTGATTTTAACTCAATGTTTTTAATTAATGCATATTATAGGTACAATCTAAGCTATTTTAAAAGCACGGCAAATTGTTCCCACAAGAATTTGAAATAGCTGTGTCATCACTCATCTCTTATATATGCCCCTCCTTTGCTTAATAATTATGTAAAAAAGTATGCGATTCGATTAAACTAGATTTTAAACTTAAAACAGAATATATTTATATTTAATATACCTATTTCATATTTATATTATTATAATCAATACTATTAGCATATTCAAGGTTTAAGTTAAACTTGAGTTGGGATTATTAATCATTTTTTTTTTTAAATTTGCTGACTATGTTTTTTACTCTTAAGTCTATAAAGTATAAAGTACTCATAACATATTATATTCTCAATTTAAATGTATAATCGAAATTTACATTTCTTTAATCTATAGGCGATAAACTGCCAGCAGTAAATTTAATGTGCCTACCTATCATATGTAAATTTAAATTTTATGAATATACATAATATGTAATACGCGCTCATTATATTTTTAATTATTTGTTGGCATTATTTTTCGTGGAAAAACGATCCAACGAATAAATAAGCACATTGGATGCTTGTTGGTTGTGCAAAGTGTACATAGGTACTTTAATCCTTAATTCCTTATCAGTATTATCTCTAGGTACTTTTTCTTAGACGTAATATAATTTTAAAAATATGTTGATTGAAGTTTTTTTAAGTTATTTATAGTTATTTTAAATTTCCTACTTTTTTTCAATTTACGTTGAAACGTCAATTTGCGTAGGTATATTATTATTTTCTGTAAACAATTACATTTTCAAAATATTTAGATTAATTTAAAGCTATTTATACACAAACTTATTCATACTATTCTACGGTCTTATAGTTCTATTGACTTATAAGTTGATAATATATTAATATATAACGTGATGCTTTAATTAGTTCAAAATGCTGTACACTAAAGTCATTAATAGAAGAACAATATTACTTCCCAATAGTAATATAAATATACAATATTATTTATCCTTATATCCTTATAAGTTATAACCTTACATCGTCTCCATTTAGAACCATTTTCAAATCATTGAATTCAAATGTATATACAATACACAATACACATTTATTACAGTGACGACATACTTATAATGACGATGCACATTGGTACAATATTATTTATTACAGTAGGAGTAACAAACATTTTTTTTTTTTTTAGTCGATAAAATAATGTACACGCTACTTACTTTGCCTACTCCAAATGTCTTTGTAGGAGTGTTTACGGAAATAAAAACTAAATCTGCTTCTTGGATGGCTTCTTCGATGTTTGTAGAAAAGAACAAGTTTACGTTTCTGTGTTTTTTAACAATGTCATCGAGTCCGGGCTAAAAATGAAATTATGTCGAGTATGAACACGGAAAATGTAGAATATACAACTTAATATTTTATAATCACTTCGTAGATGGGCAATTTTTCTGAGTTCCACTGGGAAATACGCTGAGCACTTATGTCTACAACAGTGACTTTTATATGTGGACACTGCATTGCTATTACACTGCATGTGGGCCCACCGACATATCCAGCGCCTATACAGCATATTTTTGTGACAGCCATACTCTCTAAAGCAGCTTACGACAACCTGTTAAACTTAAAACAATTGTCTCAAATTAAAAAACGAACCCATTTTTCATGAATAATACCTAAACATAAAATAAAGTAGCTATTGAAATGTTAAAATGTTCGAAAAAATGCAAAATAGCAATAGTTTAACGGCATTTTAAATTGTTTTCATTTTTCATTTGTCCGATGTACCCGATATGGTGTATTATAGGGAAGCCCGAAACTGGGGGGGGTCATAACTGATGGCGTATTTACTACTTTTACGGAGTCACAGGTGATGCTCATGGTCTTTCTCATTTTCCATATCATAAATATTTCATATTTTGTACATTTCATAAATAAAAATTCTAAAGTAGAAGGTTTGAAAGGTTTTTATAGAAGCAATCACCATAATATTTACTATTTAGTTTGTTTGATACGTGATGATAGCATTCTATAATGAAGGCAATTTCAAAGTATAAATATAAATTAAAGGCTGCATTTTTTTCATCCATTCCTCACCTTTAACAAAATCATAACTAAATAATGAATAATATTGAGAATTATTTAGAGTTATATTTTCTGATTTTAATTTTTAATATTACGATTAATTACGAAACTAGTATTTTTGACTATAAACACAGTAAATATTGAGCGTTTTATACATCAGTTTACTACGTTATATTAATATATAGGTATACGGTATACCCATTTGATCTCATTTGAACCTCAATTATAAATAATTGTAAAATTCGATATTATTTGAGATTTATTTTTCAGTAGGTAATAAGTAAATCGTATATGGACATGAAATATAAATGAACGCATATATTATAACTGATAAGTATTAAAATATAGCAATATTATTAATATATTTATATGATTTATCATTACCAATAATTGAATTAAAAGGTTTATGTGGAATGTAAGAAAGGAAAATAACTTATAGAAGTTCAAACATTTAAGTCCTACAAATATAAAAACAAATATCACTTTAAGATTATTGGTCGGATTATTTATTATTATATGGATTTTTATTGGTGCGAATTATAGGATATCCTAACAAAATACATTAGGTAGATATAGGTACGTAGGGCGATCATATTATGTAGGTACTCGTGTATACGACGATTCGATATTTTGAGACGATAGTTAATACTTTTAGAGAGTTTTTTAATATATCTACTAGATAATTCATAAAATCGACACACATCCTTGTGTATACCGCGTGGATTTGTACAATAATATTTTGTATATACTATAATATAATATTATATTTGTGATTCCATTTTATTTATACAAAAAATGGTGGTTTAGATACCGACTGACGTCCAGAAACAACGTACCCATGTGACCATGTAAAATATATATTATACACATATTTGTATTGTATATATATTCGTAAATGTGTACGGAAATGAAAAAAAGATAAAATAATTGAATGTTTTAATTTATAACTTGTTATAGTTATTAGTATCGTTGTATAATTATTATGTCGCTTACCATTTCTATTATTTTGTAACATACTATATTAATTCTATATATATTTACCAAAACCGTCCAAAAGTACATAATAAATATTATAATGTATTAAAATATATACCTGAATTTATAAAAAGAATATCTTCAACACAATATAGGTACTCGTATATGTATATTATTAAATGCGATTAAACATGATAAAATATTTTTGACGTTGATTAATTTTCAGAAAAATAATGATGATGGCATTCATTAATTAAATAGTAATTATTCATACAAATTAAGACGAATTAAACAAATTTACTTATCTATAATGACGTTATTATTATACTTTTAATTACAATATTATTTTCAAATCTGACAACAAATTATACACAACGGATCGGGAGTTATAGAAGTTAAAATCGATAAAAATATGCATGCTAATATTATAGTAGGTAATAGGTTAGATGTTTAGATACACATACAAATTAGTTGCATTATAGCATATAAGTAGATGTAATATTATTTTGTATTAAAAATAACTATATGGTATTAATACAATTTAGGGGAAAAGTAGTTGGACAAAAAAAAGTAATACGTCATCGTGGCTAGTGTGTCAGGCATAATAAAAACAAATGGCATAATTAAAAAGATTTATTACACTGGAAAAATTGCACTTTTTGCTTGTTTGTACAATATTTTAAGAACACGAAAATACTTATGTTCATAATTGAGTACAAAATACATAGATAGTACCTACAAGAAAAAGTTTTGAAAATATTTAATATGCATAGAAAATACAAATTTATAAAATTTAAGAAATAGTTGTTTGCACTTATTTTTTCTAAACTTTATAAAATTGTCATAAATATGAATTTTAATCTTTTCGTTGTTTAGGAATATATAGAATTGATTTCTAGGTTGGTCCGCACTTTGCTATAAACCGAGAACATGTAGGCAAATATGCAACTCCTATACATTTTAAGCTCTATCTAACAGTAACATAACACATAAGTATTTTTTTTTTTTTGATCAACATAATTTTCATTTAAATAATCAAAATGTGAGCTGAAACACAGCAATGCATTTTTAAATTATATATACAATATATATTAAAAAAATCAAAACACCTTATAATAATAATATACTTTAGTACACTATTATACAATATATAAATTTAATAAGTCATAAGACAACCTCATAAATCAGTCCAGGTTTGTTCGCGACCTGTATCTGTCGTTTTTGTCTACTCGATATTCACCATGTCTCGCGAGTCGCGACTATAGCAATAATATGTCCTATGGAAGTACCAGAATGGAAGCTATAAGACCATTGAACTCCTAATAATAACATACAGAGTGTCCCGTGAGGATTTACCCATTGCGATATCTCCTGAAATAATGGAGATATCATAATTCTGATTTTTTAATAAGAGCCACAGGAAGAAGAAATACAAATATTTCATGTTTTAATTTATTTTAATGTTTTGGTAAAAAAGTAAAGAAATATATTTTTTTATTTAATTATTTCAAAAGAAATTGAAGACAGCCATTTTGTAGGGTTCATTTTTCTGAAAATATTGACGTTTCAACATTTTATTTTCATTAATTTCCTGATTTTTAATTTTTTTTTAATTTCGAGAAAAATTGTGAGTTATTTAATACCGTAGTGGCATTAAACATATGTTGCCCCATACGGCCAAAGTATAATGGCTCGTACGGCCGGCACAATTTTTCTCGCAACTAAAAAGAAATATTAAAAATCAGCAAATTAATGAAAATAAAATGTTGAAACGTCAATATTTTCAGAAAAATGAACCCTACAAAATGGCTGTCTTCAATTTCTTTTGAAATAATTAAATAAAAATATATACTTTTTTACTTTTTTACCAAAACATTAAAATTAATTAAAACATGAAATATTTGTATTTCTTGTTCCTGTGGCTCTTATTAAAAAATCAGAATTATGATATCTCCATTATTTCAGGAGATATCGCAATGGGTAAATCCTCAAGGGGCACACTGTATAGTTAGTGTTATAGTTATCATATGGATTCAAATGCTAAAACATTACCGATGTATTTTACCAGTCGATGAAGGCCAGGTGAAAATGCATAGTTCCCTTACCCAATATATATAGTTATATTGTTTTACGCGAGGAACAATCTCGAAATTATTATAAATTATAAGACTACCTCAGGAGTCATTGCAATTTAAAAAAGATTATCAAATATCTGAAACAGTTACGCCGATGTCTACCTGCTGTGGCCGAAACATATATTATATTTTTATAGGATGGGTGCAAATATGTAATATGTTAACAAAGCCCAGAAAAAAAATATGTGTTCATAGTATTTAATATTTATAGTATCATATATTATAATATGTTATGCACTATTGCAGAATGAGTATAGTACCATAGTCTATGTGGCTCCAGAGACACGGGGAGGGGGAGAGGGCTAAGTCATAATCTTCAGAAAAATGTCTATATTATAATATGTTCTTCTTTGTAATTTTGTTTGTAACAAAATAAAATTGTTTAGAAATACGGGCTTGGGAGGGGTCGCGACCACAAGGGTCCCCCCTGGAGCCATCCCTAGTAGGATGGGTGGTATAATATATAGCCGACAAGATTTGGTTTACAACATAAACTTTTTGGGACTTTGACGCCATTTTATCTGAACGAAATAGATGCTGAAAATCGAACGTAGCTCACGCCCGTTAAGGAATAAGGATTGTAAATTGTAATTATAAGAATTATCATTATGTAACGCTCAGCTCTAGTATCTCAGACGATCTAACTGAACTAGGCCAAACGGCATAGGTACAATTGGTCGCATGTTGAGAGTATTTAGAATAACAAATTGACATTGCTATTTTTTTTTTGTGAACCTCATCACAAAAGCAACAATGTTGATATTTATAATATTTCAAAACTACAATATTCTATTTTCCATGTCAATAGAAAACCACACAAAACGAATCAGGATTCAGGGTCCACCTCAATGGCATAACTGCAGTTATCGCATACACATCGTTGCGTCAAATATTGGAGAAGAGCACTCGTTACTAAGCTCAGGTGACATTACAGACAAATGTATAACTGTATAAGCGTTATTGGTAAATAAAGAATAATAAGCATTTTTTTTTTGATTTGAAGCTTTTGGTGTATGGACAAATTGGATGACATGTATAGGCGCAACTACAAAATTAAATTTATACTTGTATAGACTTACAAGTGCTCATATTTTATGAATATGAAATTTAACTCATGGAAAATGAAATTATTATTTAAGAACAAGGATTATGGTAGAAAAAGTTGAGCAGAAATATGAAACACAAATATAATTGGTATCTTAGTGAAATTATGTTTATTGTTTATAATATGTGTAACAAATGATCACGGATTATGTAGGTAAGTATACCTAATAAAACCTATCATTATCATTTTGAAGATTACACGATAGTAAAGATTTTATACTTATAGTATATCTATAGTACGTGTTTCTGTTGTTAACTATATTAGTTAACCAGTTTAAAATTAAATTAATTAAATTAACAAGTTCAATATAAATATTAATTTTGCAATCAAATGTATTTTTTTTATTACATAATAAAAACTTGCTTATTAAATAGTCTTTATAACTGGATTTAGTTAGATAATTAGCTATATTCTACAGTTTCTAGACTCCTAACAACTTAGCTAATGAACCGTAAAGGAAAATACCGACCGACTGATTAATGAACTTGTCTGATCTGTTGTTGGTCGATGGATGATCACAACTGATGTTTTGTGTTTGTGTATCAATTTATGCGTATATACTGCCGCATTACATAAGAGATAGGTAGTATATTTTAATGTCTTAGTGGAATGTGAAGTCGTGAAGGGTGAAGGACTAATAGAAGTAACAGAAGTATACAACTATATACAACCATATTAACTATTATTATTATTTTACTATTCATATTATTTATTACGTAGGTATTTTAAATAAAAATTTAGTTTACGATGAACATTAATTTATACTTACACTTTAAATGAATCTAAATCTTTGAATGTAAAAATCAACAAAATATATTATACTATAATAACTGAAACTCAAATATTTGTTTAATTTACATACATTTCTATCATTTCTGAGTAACCATAATACTGTATACTATTCATATTATAAAAAACTAAAGTTAAAATTACACACAACATAGGTGATGTATTTTAGCAGGTATGTCGTACGTGTTTATTTACACATTTAATAAAATTAATGATTTCTGCGAAACACGAAAATACATGTTTTCATAGAGTAGATGGGTATTATCATGATAATAAATATATGACTATATAGTTAATGGAATTATGTTAATACAAATTATTTACATTACATTATGCACATGGACGATGATGGCACATTGGCACATCATGATCCTTATAAAAACACGTGGATCACGTACCATTGTGAATATGTTCATAAAATATATTGAAGGGAAGAAAAATACATCATTTGTTATATTTAGTATTTATAGTTATTACTCATTTCATCATATAGATATTAATCGTTCAATAAATATTTTGATTTTACATTAAACTTATTGACGTTAACGAAGTGTTAATAATTATTAGTTTGGAGCGATTGAACGAGTTAGATGTAGAAGATAAATATTATAATATAAAGGACAAAGGTACCTCTATACACATTTCCTTTTTATAATATCTATTCCAGAAATTTTCAATAATAAGAAACCACCAATCAATTATTTATCCTGTACCCATAATTATCCAGTACCCATCACTACAATCACATCCTGTATTCCTAAAACACGTTTGAGGCGGCTATAAAACACTGCTCTAAAGGTGCAGGTAGACGTCTTTTCTCGCAATGAGTGGGTGGTACATTTTTCAATAACTGGTACATGGTACATACAACATACATTCATACATAATATTACATTATATCCATATAGGTATATATTATATAAATAAAAATCAATTGTCGCAATTGTCGCAAAGATCATCACTTGAGAATGGCTCGACCGATTTGGCTGATTTTTTTTTTGTGTTCGTAATATTGTTCTATTATTATATTATACCTATATAAACCTATAATACCTGTATAAATATAAAATATTATGTTAGGCAACAGAGTACCACCTGACAAGTGACAGTACATGCATACTTATTGATGATATAATAGGAATTCCGAGCATTAGATTTAGAAATCATAAAAACAGTCAAGCCAAGTATATTAAATTATATTTGTTACTAAGTTTTTGTTATAAGATATTATAACATCGTGAAAAACAATCGCATGACAATATTGATTCATAATAATTACACATCTAAATCTAACGTAGTTTCACCCCGAATGTTTAAACCATTATATCACTATATCGTTTTTTTGAGAAAACCGAGGTGTCATCGTCGTCAGACTCGCACACCGGTTCGTGAATAATAATATATTATGTCGTAATGATAGTAACCCGATCCGTTGGACGGGCCAACTGAACTCGCGTGAACGGAACAAAAATCGCACGTGCAGGACTGCCACGCATCGATATACACATAATATTACGTATAATAAAATATATTAAAATATAAGCTCTCGTGAATAATTGTGATGCATCACATTGCAGTACACTTCTATAAATAGTTTGAGCAGATGAATAATATCATAAATGAATAATTATTTCGACTAACCACTCAGAAAATCGATAATATCACTTACTACTTATAATACTACCTATAGTAATACAATAATATTGTATTATGTCATAATCTATAATATTTACAAGTACCTATATGTACTTAATGTGACAGACTAATGCCTATTATTGAGTATGTGGCTTTACACATGCGACACACTCGTAATATCAAGTCCTAGACAACACTCGATACACTGTATTATAGTATTACCGATATGTGGTCCACAACCCACACAACTATAATAGTCAATAACTGCGGTGGCAGAACCCGCGAGTGCTTCGTACAAACAACTCCAGAGTCGGGACCTTTGTAATTTTGCTTTTTTGGGAAATTGTAAGGATTGCTGATGGTCTCGGCACTCGACGCGATATAATACATATTTTTTGCTCGGTCATTAATTCTTAGCAGCAGGTAATACGCCCGTCCTGCAGAAAACCAACGCTAAATTGTTTCCGAATGATGTACCTACCACCATGTACACAGTAACTGTTCAAGCATCGATTAGAATTCTAAAACTAAAACCTCATACTAGCACTTATATAATCAATACTCAATAGTACGCCTATAAATAATAATATGCTACACCTACCCAACAACAAACAACTTCCGCCAAACAGGACGAAATCAAAAAAAACCTAATACACTTAAAGGACGACTTTCGTCGGCGACTCGCTGTGGGAGGATTAATACCATCGCGTGACCATGCTAAGTTTATTATTATAACATAGCCACATAGGTAGGTACATATTTATCGTCAACACGCCCAGGTCGGTGTTAGCCGGTATACCGGCATACCGTCGTACCGGAATACCGGCATACCGGCATACCGGTACGCGCATTAATAGGTGTAACGTTATAATATAAACAATATCGGACAGCACACTCACGGAGGTAGGTGCTATTAATATATTTATTAAACTCTGACAAATTATTACCGTGGGACGTGGGTGGTATCGGCACTTGGCGTATTGGACCGGCAACGTGATAACGTCGCTGACGGTGATAAGCAGCCGGCGTGTAGCAACAGAAGCGCAGCAGGGCAGACCGTTGCGTTTTATCGATCTACAGCGCGGGCGCGCGCGCACACACATACACACACGCACACACAAACCAACACGCACAGTCGGCCACGGTAACGCGAACGGATCGACGGACACGCACACAGTGGTACGCTAGACGGCCGCGGTGGCGGCGGCGACACGGTCGTTGCGACGTAGCAGCACCGCCGAGTCGGTGACGGCGGAGATACACGAGCTGATCCGGCGGCGGCTACGGCGACGACGACAACGGCTGACGTGGCTACGCGTTGCCCGGGCTACGCCGTGTTGATGTTTGCGGCGGTGTGGAGGGAGGGTCGGACTGCGGCCGTTGACGCGTACGGTCCGCTGACGCCACCACACGGCGAGAGTGGCCACGCTGCCCCGACTGCGACGCCACCGCCAGTCGCTCCGGCACGTCGTCGTCGACGATTTCCTCGGACGTCTCGGGCCCTATAATATTATTAAATTTAATTATATGTTACAAGATATTGTAATATATTATTATGATTTCATAGAGCAGTATGGCTATGGCACAATATGAAATATTATTATACCTGTTGACGGGGAGCACGGCGCACCACACGTGTTTCGGCAACGACGGCGACGTTTGGTGGTGGTGGAACAGTCGTCTGTCGCGTAGAGAGAGAGACCGATGAGAAGTGAAAAAAAACTCAACCTGCGTGTATAAAAACGACAGTCGCCTCTCTCACGCATTAGTCGTTGTCGTTATTATTATTATTATAACTCGAAGACGGCTAACGAGGCGTGTCGATCCTTCTCAATACTGCACGAGTGTGATGTACTAGGATCTATATAGACTGGTTATCACCAGGGCCGGCAGAGGGTGAGCCCCGGGACCCGGACCTCCGGAATGGCCCGTTGTCAGAGGCGTATTTTGGCACAGCCGCACAGGCCCTTGACATTTGGAGGAGGATAAATTTTACTAATTTTTTGGGTAGCTCTACATCAGGTAGTAGGTCATAGGTATTACGCTTATTATTATTGTATGAGACACTTATTCGACCGTTGTATAGGGGTTGACCCCCCCCCCCCATAAGTAATGTAAAATGAATTCTTTTATGGACTATAACTGTAAAGAGCAGGTGCGTCTGGAGATCGCACTTGCAACCCCAACAAATATCGGGGTTGTAAAAGTATTGTTTATAGTAAGCCCCTGCATTCAGCAATGTATAAACAATATTATAATATTATTATTGAAAAGTTTACTTAGATTTTTTTTAAGTAGTAATTATAATACGAGTATAATATATTATACTTAAGGCGTTATTCCACTACAAAGTCTGCCGTAACCGTGTGCGCCGATACTCTCCTTGATTCGTAAACTCTTGATATCGACCAATTTATACACCACAGCCCACAGGCCACAGGTTACCATAAAGTTTAAACATTTCAACCATCGACTTACCTATATCCACATTTATAAACATGGGCAGCAGTGCAGCACACATACTTTGTCAAAGGTTACCAGCTAGTGTAGTACCTAGTGTCCACATTGTTAGAAACAGATAGCCAATACGAAACCTATGCAAATAATAGCACCAAGCTGTGTGCATTTCTTTCAAATAATGTTTTTACCTTTGTAACTTCTCTCTTTCGCTATTAAAGGTATAGATGGACCGAATGGAATGTTATCTCTTTCTGATATAATCATGTTGTCCCCAAACTTTCTCTATACGCTCAGTTCATATATTTATATGTCTATGGTAAATGTCGACGTTTGGTTACGGCATTTATAGTTTATACCAATACCCCGTGTAAAACAACCATGACTAATATCAAAAATAATATTATACTAAACCCAGATTACTAGGGGAACCAAAAAACGTCGTACTCGAACACGTCCTATGCGACATGGTGCGATAGTGGAATATAGTGCTTTTAGAGTTTCTACTTTCTAGTTTAAATTGTTTACTCGATGAACGCGTATGTTGAGAACTTGAGAACCCATGGGATGACAGTAATTTCTGTAAGGTTTGGGCTGTAAAATATATACTTTATTTTTATTTTTTATTTTTTCATGTTAGACAAATTTATTTTAGTTATTCTATACGATACAAACCAATTTTGCATTTTTGAGGGAAGGAATTGAAAAAAAAATACATTTGGTTAGGTCACCCTAGTGCATAAATGCATAATATAGTATACCTACATAATGCAGTCACATATTATGGTCCTCAACCCGTGAGTCGAACACGGGCTTAGTTGAGTAATGTACCTATTGTTTTCTTTTTCATTTATAAACGACAAGTCTTTGTACAGAGTGATTCACAAACCATGCTAACCCCCTATTTTATTCAAAAATGCAGTTATTCAAAATCTGAATTTTGGATTTATTAAATATACTTAAAGACCATATTATTTTCTAGACTTCTAGTTCTTGAGATTTATATACCTATTCAATAGTATTCATAGTATATAATATATTAATATATATACATAGAAAAATAATCATGGAGGGATCATAGATATATATATCACCTCACCACTTGTCGTTTGACCGCCACTGTATTGAATATATTTAATTGTTTGAAATTATAAATGCATATTTGTACCCTGCATTGTAGTACTCTTTTACTTTAGAATATTAATATAGATGTGTTAGCAGCCATTGGATACCTATGTATAACATTACGTAAGTGTATGTACATAGCTAGGTATACCGGGTAATCTATTTAACGATAGACGCACATCATGTGTAGACACAAATTATTTCAAAAACTATTAACTTTGCAAGATGCATTTTCAATTACTTATTCCGAAGCAAAATCGTTCTTGGAATACTTCAATGTATAAAAATCAAATTTTGAACGATTAGTTTATGAAATATAATATGCATTTAAATTTAAAAATAATGATAACTATTAACTGTTGTAGTATAGAGTGGTATACAAGGGCACACCTCAAAATCCAAAATCCTTTCGTATAACTAATAAATTACTTGTCTAAAATGTTGTAGTTTAAAATTATAAAAATATAAAAATATAAAAAAAAAGTAAAAATTAGGTAGTAAAATTTAAAAATATATAATTTTTTTTTAAAAATGTTGTTTTTTAATGCCAATGTGAAAAAAATGGTTCAAATATTTTCTATTTATTTAGAGTTTAGACAAATAGAGAAATCAAACCTTCAAAAATATTATTTTGTGTAATTTTTGTAATGGGTGATTTTATTCTAAGATTACTAAAAAACATTAAAAAAGTGATATCGCGCGAATGTGTATTGACAATGTGAAACGTGGGCCAGAGAGAGAAAACAATAAGACGTACGCTACCATTATCTTAAAATAAAATCGGTTATGAATTTATGAAATAAAGGTTAGTATAAAATTATATATTTTATAATTTAAAATGATTATATATAATTATTAACTATAATATTATGCAATATTATGCAATATGAAATTTGTAACTATAATACACAGGTAGCTATTACCATTAAATAGTTTCATTACACTATAGATCCAATTTCCTTTGTCTTTTAGAAATATTATCTATTATATCCTCAGGATTAACTTTGATGTTCATGAACAACGTTATTTGCGGGCGTGTGCTAACGATATCAACCAGCGTACTATGTATTTTGAGAATGGGAAATACGACAATAATAATATACAATAATTAACAAATTATTTAATCCGAGTTATCGTCGTCCGCGTCAACGCATCATAATAATATTATACAATTTAAGATAATCACCCACAAGAATAGTACATCTAATTAATTATAGGTGTTTTAAAACTATATTTTATTTATTTAGTAATAAAATTCATAATTTATTTTTTGGTTTTGAGAATATTTTAAGTTTGAATTATCATTATCTACCTATACTTTGATGAAAATGTCAACGGTAAAAAAAGGCATATTAGAAGTTGAATTTGTCAAAAAATGCAAAGTAAATATATCAAATAATCAGAATCTCTTATAACACATTTTCCAATTACAGAACTACGTTTTAAAACACCAGAAAAAAATGACATCAAATCCTAGCTCACGCTGTATAAATCAATTAATATACGAATTAATTTTACAGATATGTTCAATGTTTTGATTTTGTTTATTCAATGTAAAGCACAGATTTTAGATTCGATTTTATATTAAAAAGGAATTACCTATGTATAGTAATGTATTGAATAACGTACTTTTAAAGGTACCTTTGTTATCTAAAAGTAGGTCTATAATACTTCTAGTCTTCTATAGTATAAAAAAGTACCTATACTTATACACAGAAGTAAGCTTACAACTTTTTCAATTGAAACATTTTTTTTTTCACTGAAATGTATTTTTCATAATTCATTTTTGAGGTTTTTTTCTCGCACTTTTTTTCCTACGACTATTTTACCTCAGACTTTTTTACCGCGATTCCAACAAAACTTAAACCAAACTTTCCTACACAGAAAAACTACTCACAAAACATGGTATAAGTGAAAAAAAACAATTATAAAAAATAAATAAAAGTAAGTAGGTACCTATCTACTTAAACAAAAAAAAATAGTTTTCATACATTTTAGATTCTGAGCGGAGGGAGTAATGTATTGATTTTACAATAATGTGAGTTTCTTGTTTCTTTTTTTTGTGTCAGTCACCACGTTTAATGACAGTAAAAGTGCTCAGATTTTCTTCATCAGCATCTTTTCCGGTAGGAAAGTAAATCTAGTTAGTACTTTGGGGGGTCAAAAGTAAAAAATTCCTTTATAGCTAAGGATTGACAATTTATAACAAGATTTTTCGTAAGTAGTTAATAGTGTAATCAAAAACTCAAAAAAAGACATTCTCAGTTTAAATTTGGACGAAATTAGATATTAAATGAAATATGACAATGTTAGTTATTTTGTTGTAATTTAAAAACATTTTTTTGTGGGTGCTTGAAACTTTTAAAGTGTATTATGATTTTTTAAACACTTAATGACATTTTCAAATGCAAATTTTTCTGCAAAAATTAATTCAACCTTCAGTATTATACTATTATCTATAGTAATATGAATGATTTTAATAGCAATAATATCATAGAAATATAGAATACACTTAGTTATGTAGGCTCACCGTCTTCGCTCAGAATTGTTTTTCGTATACAATGATTTATGTCATTGAATACAAATTTAACACCTTCATTACTGTGACCTACTCAAAGTACACCAGACTTCTCGACACCTACTATACAGCAGAGCGACTTCTCCGATATTTTTTTTTTTATTATTTGGCAAAAGTACATGAGAATTCAGAAGTTATCTAAAATAAGTACCTAAAACCAATTTATTCAGTAGATAATATAATCTAGGTATTATTTTCCAAGAACATTTTTAAGCAACATAGTTATATATGACTCACGATTGCAAGACTATGAGTCAGATTCAGTGGCGTGGCGAACATCTTTCAAATCCTAAGCAATTTTTTTATACAATGTGGAGACTGAAGAGTTCTGCTCCTTGACGTTTTTATTTAATATTTATATTTACATTTTTTAATAATGCAATATATAAATTAAATTTCATCGAAATATTTAATGTTATATAAATTATAATGATCTCAGTATTCGATAAATAACTAAAGAGAAATAGCTTAAACATGTTGACATTTACATCAGGATTTTGGTCAATGTTGACATACACAACAATAGGTTTTGGTTAATGTCCACACACGTATTTACACATATTATAGACAATATATAAAATAGGTACAACATGTTTAATTTAACGAATTATTATTATTAAGCAATATTATTATTATTATCTTTATTGACCGAAAAACTCCGTTTACAAAACAATAAATATATAAACAATTGTATCGAGACACAGTTACAATAAAATTAGGTACAATAATATAAAATTCACTTTAAATTAATATAAAGTACATATTATGTTGTATACTTGTATATAATTTACAGCCATAATTAACTATAAACTAAAATTAATATCCATAGTGTTTTCTATAGTCATCAGTATATATTCGTAGGAGATGATTTTAAGTATGTTTTAGAAACATTATTAATTAAAAAACTTTCTTGATTTCTGGTGGATTTGGTATTAATTAAAAAATTTAATCGTTCCAATAAATAAGGACAATCTATAGAGTTATTTAATAGTTTTAATAAAAATGAATAATGATGGTTACTTCTTCTTGTATTTAATGATTGTATATTGAAATAAGATAATACTCCATTATAATCTGAAAGTTGTGGAAGTTCGACTTTCAATTTAAATACTAAAAACGAAGAAAACGATTCTGCACAGCTTTGATTTATGAGTTACCCCTATGTTATTTGAAGACTAAATAAGGGATGCATATTCTAATTGGGATCTGACAAATGCAAAATAAATATTTTTAAAGGCATTTAAATTATTTAAATTTGTACAAATAATACATTATATTAGTATAATAAAATAATAAATAAATCTAAATTATCTCTATTTTACCATACAGTAAAAAAATTACTATTTTTAAAAAAACGGGGAAAGTAGTTCTACCTATTGTAACGTGACATTTTGTACTACATAAAATTCCAACATTTCTACACCCACACATTTTTGTGGTGCACTTGTTTTGAAATTATATCGCAATACCCTTGCCCACTAATTAATATGAATTTGAAGAATTTAATCTTCCATTAGGGGATTTGTTGATCCATTAATACATCAGCGATTGATATTAAATTTTCTTTACACAATGAAAACTGATATCTGGTGTATATTTGAGTTATAACACCATTTTTGTTAGCATATCATTATCTATTATATCTAATACTACAGCTAAAATATTTTGGGAATCTATTTTAAAAGCTTGTACTTCTTATCCAGATATTATAATAAAAGTAGTTGGGTAATTTAATAAAATATTTTATCGAAATTATCAACTTGTATTGTACCTAATATTGTATAGGTACTAGGTAGTATGTCTACTATTATAATATTATATTAATATTACTGTATTATAATTGTGACTTTCCCGATATCTCTAGATTACATTTGAAGAAACAATACCGGCATTACCAACATTCACTAGTATCGTTATAAAAATGTCTACATTCACTACCTAGTAAATATTTACAAACAGTACAAATGTAATCAATATGCTAACATTCACCAATCACCAATGACTTTGGTGTACGACGATATAAACCGGTGACTATCAGCATTTACTAACTGCCGACATCCACAGTAATGTATTATATATTGTTTAATATACCCCCAACCTATAGGTAAGTGCTCAAATTTCTTTTTGTAATATAAATCATAATAAAGCAAATAAGATGTGAACTTGTGTCTTGTTGTACTGTGGGAACTAAAATACAACAATAATTTTGTCATCGCAATTAGACTCAAGTAAGTTTTATCATGTTTTTTTAGGTTTATATACAATAAGTATGGAATATTTTAATGAGCTCGTTGTGTCTATCGCTGCCATGGTTACTATATACGTACTACTTTTCAGTTTTCTAGTACGATTATTAAGGAGGAGTGGAGCCATAGAGGACTATGGGGTTCACCCCATATTGTATCTTTTGTATGTATAGTAAGTGTATACACATATATGTATGTATACATAAATCCATTTATTTAAATTATTTTACTATTATTTCATAAACTTACATATTAATATTAAATATAATATGTGTTCAGGGATAGACTACGCAATTAACAAATAAAATCCCGAATTTTCAAGACATTCATATTCTTATATAATACTAAAATACAGTAATTATACAATTTCTCCCCTCCTACCAAAAGTGGGTGCTGTACAGTAGGCGTCAAGTGGGTCATTGTAATGGATAAGTTAAATTGTAATTCAATGATATATAATCATTGTATGCGAAAAACGATTCTGAGTGGAGACGGTGTATCGGCCTAGGATGTTTAGGATGTTTAGTATTATATTAATTTTGATAATAGTAATATAATAGGTAGTCAGAATTTGGTTTTTCAAAAACATTGCATTTGCATACCAACTATTCTAAAACTATCAACGATTTTTTAGTTATATGGTATGGACTATTTATGAGGAAGCTTGTATTAAATTGTGAAGCCTTGGCTTTAAAAATTGAACATTTTATAAATTGTTTTACAAAATAATTTACAAAAGTTCGTGATTTTGTCAACATTTGAATTTAAATTTTAAATTTTTTAAAGGTATATAATTTACCTAAGTTGTGTTATAGCTATAGGTGGAAATTGGGAGAGGGGCTTGAGGGGTCTTAGTCCCCAAATATCCTATTAGCCCCCCTCCCCAAAAAAACAATCAACTTTTTAGATGTGTGGGATTAAAGCCGAGGGGGTTAAAAATGTTAATTGTATTGGATTTCCACCTATGGTTCTATCAATGGATAGGTTTAACTCTATTTATGTGCTTTTCTATATGTTATTTATTATTATTCTGATGACATTATCCTATATTTTTATATACTTTATTATATTTTGTTCTTATATTTTCATTTATGTATATTCGCGAAATGAAATAAAATACATTTATTATTATTATTACATTTACTTATTGTGCTTAAAATAAACAGATTGTAAGTTTTCCCAAAAACAAAAAAATATATTTCTATTAGAATTATATTACGAAAGTAAGACATGTTTTTCCCGATATAAAATAAATATGCTTTAACTAATAATAATCATTTTTTTAGATTCTGAGGGTAGCGATGAATGTATTGATTTTACAATGAAGTGTGTTGATTTCTAGTCTGGAGACACTTTTTTTTAGTAGATAAAATACTCTGATTCTCAACTTTGATGGAGGTTCCTGGTAGTAAATTGAATCTAGTTGATACTTAAAATTTAAAAATCAGATGTTGGTACAAATTTGACAACAACATGAACATTTGTAAATTATTTTGTAAAACAATTGATAAAATGTTTAATTTTTTAGCAATAATAATAATATAATCTAACTGCACTCAAAATAAAAGTAGGTACCTATCTATTATTCGTAAGATTACAGAATACTATAGTTGAAACAATTATTAAATTGAAATGTTGACTACTATTTTTACTGTGTTAGATTTTATTTAAATATATGAAGGTTAAATCTTTATAATCAAATTTCTCTATATTTATGTTTTGTTATGGTTTGTAAGTATGAATTATAGAGGTTAGATGTAGTCGCTTGGCATTGTAACCATAGTGCTAGTGCCTAATGGTTAATAATTAATCCTGCCCTATATGTAGTCATGTAGGTTTTTAGTTTTATCTTTTATATGTTATTTCATATATTAGGTATGCAGCCAGTAATAATTACTATCATGTGTAGTTTATTCTGTGTATAATTAAAGGGCTAAGGAGATAGTAAAAATTTAATTTAATTTAACTTACCCATATACCTACGTATAGTTCATACTTTCATAGTTTCCTAAAAATCTCATATTGGAAACTGTATTACATTGAGCTGTGGACACACTGCAGTTTATACCTATATATAGGTAATATTATAAAGGAATTATTACGTCCAAAACAGTCAAATTTGTTTAATTTTATTATTGTCGTCGATACCTTATTATCATTCCTATTGTGGTGGCGACAATACACATATATTATATTTTTTTTATACAGTAATGACTGTGTAAGGTATCTTTCCATATTTGAATAGAATTAATGGGGAAGAACGAACGACAGGTGAATACGAATATACCATACAACAGTGTATATTATACTATATAATATATACCTATATATATTTGTACATACGATAGTACGATACGCGTCACGCACTATTCCGGAGCCCGTATTATATATTGTAAAATGTAAAAACACTCACTTTCGGGGTAACGCATTTTAAATTGATCGTGTAAAAAAAATTGCATATTATAGTGTTATATAGGAACCTACCCGACGCGGCGACGCTACCCATCATACACTCTCCGTCATCGTCTTCCAAACATATGACAACAAATTTTAGTTCACTAGTTTCAATTGTGTATTTGTGTGCTGTTAGTTTTGATATGGGAGTGACCCTATCATCAAAACTAATAGGTAAAAACATTATTTTTTCTATTTGTTCTAAGATGCCAAATGTCTGTTCAGTAGTTAATTATAATATTATATTATAGGTACATAATTAGTAGATTACACAAACATTTTTGAAATAATACATTATGATATGCATGCATGGTTTCTCTTCCTCGTCTGAACACCTGACGAATGGCTGACACCATTCTATTGACATATACACACAGATTGATTCACCTGTTCGCTCCTTAAGCCCTTTATTCTTTAATGCTTATGACAACAGATAGTTATATGTACGTGTCCCGGTATCAGTCTTAATTTGTAATACACGGCAGTTCTCTACGGACATTGGTCAAGTGAACTCCGTGTAGTTACGAGACAGGCCTAGTTGTAAGTACGTACCTACTGTTTGTGACTATTTATTTAATAATATAATAATTATAATATAATATCTGATGACTAGCAATCGAAGTTATTTATTTACGATCTCAGTATCTATCTAACTCCGTGCTACGGTTATATTATATCTATTATAGAGTCCAACGACTCTCCCTGGATATCGTATATTTAACTGGTCACCTCCTGGCCACGTTACAATGCATTTGCATTCATGCAACTGTTCACGGTAGCTTATTCTAAATAACTGTTGTATGTATGACTGAATCGAGTTAAACTATTATAAATTATAATTTTTAATAATATGATGGAATTTCGACTAACCATATTATGATTATACCATTTGTACCACCCCCACCGGCCACCGCAGATGACGAGGAAATTTGCACGTCCGGCAGACAATCGCAGCCGACGTTTTTGTTATTACATATTTATATTATAATAATTATCGCGTTCCCACCTACAGGCAACAGACGGTAGACGGTAGTCCCGAGTCCGGTTAGTCATCATCGTAATTCGTAGTCATGAATCGTGATTCAGTCGGTAATTTGGATATTTACGTCATTATTATTATTAAGACTGGGAAATGGGAATGTAATGCCACGAAACCTCTAAGAAAATACGTTAACAAATATGTTAGTGTATACCAAAAAATTTAAAAATCTAGTAAACGTAATCATAAAAAAAATCACATGTTTTAGTGCAATGTCCTAAAATTTTAAAATGATCTAAATGATTAAAAAATAAAAATAAAAATTGTATCTTTACACGAAAAAAAGCCAAGTACAATTTGCATATTATTATTGAAGTCCTAACCTAATAATAAGGCTACAATTATAATAGGTAATAAAATATGTAGGTATATAAGTAGTTATCTTATTTATTATGTAACGAAGGCGACGAAAGTACAACGACCGCGCTCTACCGACGAACCGCGCTACCCGGTAGCCGGTAACCCCACTATGACCATAGTTCGTTCGTCGGCAGCAGCAGCTGTGGCGGGCGGCGGCGACGTTGCGAGTGCGACCCTGGGCTCGCGTGCGCCAGTCGCCAGTGTGTGCGTGCGTATCGATGCGGCCCGTGTACCGCACCGCGATTTGTTCTCCCCACCGGTAACGACAATAACAACTGCGGCGGCGGTGGTCGTGGTAGCACGTTTACGCGACCGACCGGTAAACACGGACGTGGTACCCACAGCGGTGTGTTGTCGGGACGACCGTGGTTCTGTTCGTTATCACTTTTTTTTTCCTCAACGCCATGCCGTCTCGCGTCAAACGTTGTCGGTGCGCATAGCGAGAACGACCGTCCGACGCGTGCGGCGCCCCGCGTTCATGATCTCGCACACACGCACAAACATACACATACGATTATAGTGATAAATAACAATAATAATAATAATGATGATAAAAATATACAATAATAATATTGATGTAAATAATAATAATATTGTTGGTGTCGTAGTCATTATTTAATCGTGAAGTGTCTTCGGATTTCCGTAACGTTTGGCTAAAAGACACACAGTGCGTCGTGTAGTTGATTTAAATTTCTTTTCGCGTTTTATTTCCTCGTACGGCTGTGAATAGTATTATGGTTTAACACCTACTTACATATTTAATAGTTTTTTTTTTTTTTTATCGCGATCCGGTGTTATCTGTGCGTGCTCCGATTGTTTACCACCCGATAGTGTCGGCCAGTCGGCCACCACCTCCCCTTATCAATTTGACCGTGTGATACGCGAAGAAGTGGGCCGCCGCCGGTGCGACCACTGCATCACCACAATGGCCGAATTTAACGTGGACGTTACGCGGCTACCCGACGACGTCCGCGAAAAGCTAGCAGAACTGGAACTCGAGCTGTCCGAAGGCAAGTACTCACTACTCACTACTCACAGTTTTTTCGCTTGCGTCGTCGCCTCTTGCGGTCTCCTCGGCCTAGGGTAGCACTACCGGGGTGGTCGCGCCACCCCCGCACCGGGCCATCGCCAACCCCTCTATTGTCCGGAGTGATTCATTCCAGTCACCGGCTCGGTTTTCCTTGCAGAGGTTTTTTTTTATTTCCCCCATAAGGATCGTCCCATTTGATGGTATAGTGGTACCATACTCTACTGTTTACTATGACCCCCGATTTTTGGATCTCTTGCATACCTATCACTATGTCTGGGGGCCGGTGTGAGTGTCGTCCAGATGGGTATTGATTGTGTGCACAATATCTTTGGAAGAAACATTTTGGTCTACTTATACAATATATAGAATGTGTGATTTAATATTTTTATTTGTTACGGTGACTATCTATAAGTTGAGTCTTATTAGTGTCACTTTTATCTTTATTGACAAACAATATCTTTCAAACAGCCGTAAATGCATTTAAATATCTATAGTTTTTTTTTTTAAAACTACTTTATATAGTACAGAAACTATTTGAAATGTTTGAAATGTTATCAACCGAATACCCATGTGACCTACCTACCTGTTAAATATTTTTTATCAAATTACCAGATTAGCTGCTCACATATTATTACTTTATAGACATTTTATTTGTTGTTCATCTAATATACTTAAATAATAAATATTATAGTTGGTTGATTTGGCATACCTATAACAGTTTTATTTTAAATACCTTGTATTTTATCCTGGTAGGCTGTATTTCTTTTATTTAATATCAAATTGGTAGTTATCAATGACATCATTTATATGGTAATCTCAAAACAGTTTTAAATCTACAGATCAAACTATATTACTGATAGTTTTAGCTGTTTTATTCATCGGTAATAATACAATTAGTCTTGAATCTTTTTTTTTACAAAGAATATGCAATACAATATGCCCTAAAGGTATAAAGTTAATTTATAAATAAGAGGACAATATTAAGTTGTCAGTGACATCCATTAATAACACTAGCAATCTATGGGTTTAAACTGTTTTAACGTCATCATATAAAAACATAGTAAATAAATACCTAGTTTAGAAATTATACTTTGTATCGGGCTTTGGATTCATATATTATTACAATATAAAATGTTTGATGAGTTCATAAAATCAATTGTTTTTTGATTAAGATACCAAAAGAACATTTTGAAATAATTTGTCTTTATTTTTTATTTTATGAAATATTATACCAAAGGGTAAGAGTATAGAATTAATGTACATGGATACAGAGAATACTTTATAAATACAATTACTAAAAATAGTTAACATAGCCAGTGTCGGCCTGGTACTTAAAGGGCCCCGGATGCATTTTTTTCAGAAGGGCCCCCAAAAATTGCAACAATGGTATAAATAGTATAATGTAATAATATAATATTGAATACCTATCCTGCAATATTCAAAGTACTATCGGGGCACAATTACGGTTGGGGGCCCCGTACGCGTTCGCGGCCTTGCGGCCATGGCCAGGCCGACACTGAACATAGCATGTACCGGGGTGTATACATTAAGTATCATAATTAAGTTTGATTGATTTTAGCTTATACCTATATAGTATGATAAAAAAAAGTCAAAATCTTGAATATTGTTATCCGTACATAAAAAGCAACGAACCAGACTATTAAAATATACGTTATTACTGGAGAGTTGTAATAAACAAAGTGAGGTTTCCTTTTGAATAAAAATATTGTACTTTAAAGTAGATTTAAACTAAGATCTCTAGTCAATCTATTGAACCTTTTAGTAGTTTGAATAAGAATATTGAGTCAAAAACTAGATGTCTTGATTTCATTGGTTTAAGCCCAAAATAGGAAGCAATATCATCAAGACATCAAAACTACCAATATGCATATTAGCTCTCGAAGCACGAACACAAGAAGCATTCTTTAAGGTGTAGGTAGATAACTATTATATTAATGTACAATTGATTTTGTTTATATGAATATTAGCCCGAACATTTGTTAAAAATATTAACAAAACAATCCCTAGTTTATAAATATTACATCTTATTTTTGGTATTATTTTGAAAATATTATTAGTTCTACACTTACATTTGCATTGACAATCTTAATTTGTTGTATATTTATGTAGTTCAATTTCACAACATAGCGTTCATTATTCATTCCTATGTTATATAGTTTTTTTTTTATTTAGGTTGAGATTGCAATAATGGTTAGGCGTTATTCTATTTTTTAATTATTAATTTTATATGATCACTTAAAATGATATTAGTCATCAACCAAAAATATTAAAACCAGTACCTAATTTAATCATTTTTAACTTTAAATTTAACTTTTATTGGTATTTTGTTAATTACCTATATTTTAATCAACTAATGCTATACATGTAAAAAAAAAATTAGGTACATAGCTTAGTAGACTCAAAATAATTCCAACCCAAGCTTAATATGTATTCTTAAATAAGTAAGTATTGAATTTATGAATTTATTTAAACTGTCCCTTAATTAGTTCTTCTTAAAATTTGTTTAAACAAGTATTATTTAAATGAATTAGATAGAATAAAATTAATAAATACAGTTAGTAATATACCTACATATTATATTATATGATACTTTTTTTTTAAAAAAATGACTAAGAGTTATTTTGGTTAAACTATTCAGTATTTCAGTGTTAGGTAAGCGAGTAAGGTTAAGTTAAAATTACCCATTACAAAAATTATAGAGAATAATATTTTGAGTTTTTGTCATATTTATTGTCTAAATATTTTCTCAAAACAATTTTATATTTATTTAAATGTACAACGTTTATTTTTGTTTTTCAAATAGAATTTAAAGTCAATAATAAAAAACGATTTTATGCGAATGCGTTAACCGTTTTATCTACGTATATTGTATACGTGTGTGTCCAAGAGAGAAAACTAATATTGCTTTGATATTCTCTCAACGTTATATCCCGTGTTTCATTAATATAGATGATCAAAATGTGCAACATAGTTTATGTTAAAATGTTATTTCCTCGAATAAAATATGGTCAGTTTAAAATGTTAAAGTTTACGATTACAAATATAAAGTTGAAATCCCAGGTTAGGTAAGTTAAAATTAACAATCAATTTTAACATTGTAGTCCTTTTACCTTCATTTTTACCCTTACACATTTTATTTTAAATGTAAGTTTTTAACAATGTTATACCTGTGTACAAACAAATTAAATTTTATTCACAGTATGTCGTAATTTTCCAAATACCACTTATTTGTTTGTACAGGCATGAATATCTAAATAATATTTAGGTATCTAAAATGTTTGAACAATTTATCCTTGAACCCTGTTTGATTATTAATTAGTTTATATGTAACCGACATATTATAGTGTCAAATTGTTGAAGCACTCAACTACCCCAGACATAAGTCTGTTCTCCATGACAAAAATAACATCATTATAAAACTTACAATAATTATAAATATTCAAATTGTATTTATTACTTATTACTTATTAGTTTATCAACTATTACATATTATAATTCTACATGCTTATAATATGATGTGCATACACAATAATTGATACGTGTACAAAGCTTTATTGGAATTATATAATGGTACATTGGTACCAATGTTTTCTATCAAGTATCAATCATCACTGATAAAAAACTCGCGTTCGAAAATCAAAATTAAATACAGTTTAATCTAGTGCAAATATTATGAGCTACCTGCAGATTTAAATAATTAAATATTATGGTTTGTTCCAAACAAATTCTCATTATTCGTTCTAATGAGCAATCCTGGCATTGTCCATGTCCTTGATGTTTTGATAATAATCAAACATTAAAAATAACATTAATATCTTTAACGAAATAACGCCTATCGGTGTACTCAATTTATGTAAACCAAGTAATGATCGAGTAATCATTATACCTAATTATCTATGATAATCATCGTTACAAATAGAAAAAATGTATTAAATACCTATGATTTTTATAAACAAAAATTGTTTTTTTTTACCGTTGATTATGATGGCTATGTTAATATTTATACTTAGTCAATGAGATTATATTAAACATAGACACGTTGCTTCTTTAAAACATGAATTGAAACTATTATAACAAATAAGCTACCATGGGAATAAAAGTTTTTTTTTTTACTGACAATTGATTTTTTTTAAGTAACGTATAACTTATTCAAAATATAATACAATTTGTCAGGTTTACTGCTAGCCACAAGGACCAAATATATCCGATTATGTCTCAATTATAAATGTTAGTTCTTACATATTGGTAAATCACCCGGTCTCCGCTATGACTCTTAACTTTTACTCTCCCGTTTGCTCGTATTATTAAATATTTATAAAATTAGAAATCTTTGAAAACCATCGTATCAAAATATATTACCCAAAACTACTACTACTGTCAATAGTATTGATATTACAGAATAATGATTTTATGTCGATACCAATGTCAAATATTAAATTGTATATATAATTTATTTGTACTAAATCTTTTTTTTTCTGGGGGTGGTAGGAAAAGACGTAGTCGGATCTGTTAATTTCAAAGATGAAAAAAACTCAAACAATCGGCTCAATAGGCCTTTAAAAATTAGACGGGGCAACTGTTGATCTTATCATCCCTAAACGGCGCCGCCTGTTTTGTTACATATTTTTCCTGTTTCGAGATTTCAGTTAGGTGCACAAGGTATCTTAACTACTTATTTTCTATGTGATCAAAGATCAGTTATACTTTTCTTACCGTAATATTTTACGCGATTAGGTTTATGTGCCTACGCACTACACATATTATGATTATCTATGATCTCTCAATCGAATATGCACAAGACTTGTCGGAATTTAGACCACATAAGATAAAATCGTATATAATAATAATAAATAAATAAAACACCTTTAAAGTATCGAAAAAAAAATGTTAATCTAAAAGCGATCGCTGTTGAATGTCTACCTTCTTTATAATAATATGATGATTTAGCTTCATTCCCCCACTAATTAATACATGTATGAAAACTTGGCGTCTAGTCTTTCGTTTTAGTAAACATAGCTTTATGGCGAGAGGTTATTATTGACCTCTTAACCTGGAATGGTTATATTCTGATATAATTAGAATAAATTGTCTTGTATTTTGTGTAAAGTTTATTATTCATTATTCTATTAATCTATAGTAAAAACTGCCATAAACTATTTTGTTTTGTCATAATATCTAGAGTCATATCATTGTTAGCTTGTTCATAGGATGTTTTTTTTACATCCGTTTATTTTTTTAAGCCACTCAACAACTACAATGCATGCACAATCATAAGCATCATATTGTATGCTTTGAGAAGATAGGTAGTACAATAGAACACGTAGAGGTACATGTATGTATCTACTGGCACTGTAGACTGACACGTTATTGTAAACTTTTAACGGAATTAGTAAATTATGGTCATATGAAAAAATATAATATACTTATACGTTTACACTGTTTGTTAAAATATTAGCAATTCACTATAGTTTAACACTTATAAATTATAATATCTAATTTGACATAATTTATAATTTATAACATGTAAAAATGTTATATAGTAGCTTTATTAAAATATACTATTGTTTTTTTTTACAGTATAGATATAATATATATATTATTTAGTAATTAAAATAAATATATTTATATTTTTATATTACCACAGAATTTGTTAATATAGCGCTTAATGACGGATCAACTACATTTTTTTTACAATCGCGTGTGTCTTTTTATTTTATAAAGTTGGACAAAATATGAATGGTGTATTATACTACTAGTTACAACGATCGTCGCCCTTTGTTATGTTAAAGTTAATATTAAAGTAACTCAGATAATAATATATTATGAATATGAAATGTCAAACCAAACTAAGTATACAAAGACGAAAATGTATCTTAGTAAATCTTACGTAGACACTGTACATTAATAATATAAATAGTAATAAAACCTCAATTCACGAGTGTGTGTATTTAAAAAAGTACCTAAAATATAATAATTTAAAACAATTTTGATTTTACACAAATAAATGAATAATTAGTTATAATATACAATTATTATTTAACAGAACTCAAATAAAAGTTTATTTATTATATATCGCTAAATAAATGCTTATAATATGGTAGTTGCAAATCTTAAATTATTATTTAAATAATTATTATAATTATATTTTTACTGTGTTAAATATAATGTATGTGGTTTATTAAATAAATGTATTATTATTATCGTATTGTTACTAAATACCGTCATATATACGAAACTGAAAAGTAAATATAATATTACAAACATTTAACGAATTAAATATTTAAATTACTTAATTAAAAGTTCACATTATCCACACTGATGTTTGGTATGCCTATTACCAGGTTGTTGTGTTAAGAAGAAATGTTTTTAAATATCAAAGTATGATAAATCAATCAAATATATGGAGATATAGTTTTTAAAAGTTTCATTTTCCATTCAAATAGTATTATATATATTCAATTTACTTTATTTCAATAAAAAAAAAAAAAGTAAAACCAACCGGTGTGGTTGGTTGGAGCGGAGTGCTCAGAATGACAGAATCTTAGAAACCTAGGAAGTCGGTCTGTCGTTTACTGCACTATAGTAGGTTTTGAGTGTACCCGTCATTGAGTAGGTCATTTCTAATGTAAGTGTTGAATTCGAATATACATTGAATACAGAAAATGATTCTGAGCGGAGACGTGGGTCAGTCTCTTTTTTATAATTTATTTATATCACCATTAGAATAATTTATTTTTCTATTAGAATACGGTATATTGAACTATTTTTTTCCAAAAACATGACAATTTTGAAACATTTTTCTGCTCTAAAATGTAAGAACACACAAAAAAAAAAATAACAAATATTATTAATCCAAATTTAATGTCTGACAGGAAATCTAATTTCTCGTAAAATTCTAATTATAAGTATTTACATCACTGCGATTCTATCTTTAACAAATCCAGCTTAAATTGCCATTATATTATACCCATTATTACATTTTTTCTTTACTTGTAGTTTTTTTTTTATAATTTTTTTGATACTTTTAAAAAAATACTCATTAATAAACAAAATTACTTAAGTACTTAACTAGTTCGTTAGTAAATAAGACATTCAATATTACATAATATTTTTTGTTTTATGTTTATAAATTATCATAGTTCTCAATAGTTATAGTGTCATGCATTATTATTTTTTTAATACAATTACTTTTTCTTTTGTTAAGTTTTTAAATTTTTAGAAGTCAAATATTGGTTGATACATTTAACTTTCTTCAATAATTGATAGTCTATAAATTAATTTTTAGTAAAATACAAATTATAAACTTATAATTTGGTCAATATAAAATGTATTTAATGTATGCATTATGTATGTATCTTCAAGTTTATGCAACAAAAATATTGCAGCAGTTTTATAAACTCATTACATATTTATTATTGAAGAATTGTTTTTAAGTGTCATATTGCACAATGGTGGTTATAATAAAACCTTAAAGGTGCATCTACAGTTTGGATTATCCGAGTATTGGCTTCTAACTGTAATGTTTCGTATGTCTGACTGTATTCGTGACTATATTGACCATTATTATACCGACTGGTCTGCGTGTACAATAAAAATATCAATAATAATCGTCCATTCGTTTCCTTTATCGCACGTGTTTTGAATCGGAAATAATATGATATAATATTATTGTATAAATTGGGGGAGGGCGTAATTTTATTAAGTGCCGTGTAGGCAAGTGATCATTATCATACATACAAATTATTCATATAATTTATATAGTTTTGTGTTGGGTAGGTAAACGTAAATAACTTATGATACTCAAGTAAAACTGAATTGGGATAGGTAATCTTTATCTCAAATCCTGCTAATTTAACAAATAATCATAATTTAATTTGAGCATTAACTATTTTTATTGTTTGATACTAATTGATATATTTTGATACCGAGTAGTTTGAGATTATATTTTAAGAAGTAGAATGTAGAATTATATAGGTAGATAAATTATGTACTTTCTGCATTGTGATTCTACTTCATAGTTATTTAGATGTAGGAAAATTACTGATGCGTTAAAATAATAATAATATTAATGATTTAACAGTGGTACAGTACATTCATCACAAACATATCATTGTATTTGACCATCATAGTCATAATATTATGTAAGTTACATTTCTTTATTGTAAAATTGAATTTTCAAATACGTTACACTTATGTTTTGAAGTGAAGTATTTATTTATAAGTAAGCAATAATATTATTGAATAGGACAAAATATAATGGTGACTCATCTGATGTTGATGTGTCTATAATACAACCGGTTTGCTGCTGACCAATATAATAATATATAGTGATATTTCATTTGCCTTCATCTCCCAAGTGTTTTCGTTATTTCATAGATCCAACAATCCCCCCCCCCCCCTTAATGACAGAAATACGCTTCCATCCGGTCTTAAAATACATAGTATGATTTCATGACGATAGAAATAATTTTATACTTTAGGTAGAAACGTGTATCTATAATATACTATAGTATCAATCTTAATTACTTTTCGGTGTTTTATTATATTCATCGATTATTTTAGTCGTATTTTATATACGTGCTGGTTGGTATTATATAATATAACCTGAGTGGATAAATGCATTTATCATGAAAATTACATTATTAAAAAAAATAAATTCAAGGGATGGTAGTTGTGGTTTATTACCTTCTTGTGTTATCATTTACGTCACGTCTCAGGTATGCAGTCACATGATCGTCCTTGCAGGCATCAGTTTGGTGAGGGGAGGAAACAAAGACTATATTACAAGTAGTTGCAATTGAGCGTGTAACTCTAAAAACGTTTAGACATTCATAACCATTTATAACATGTAAAACAGCTGTAAGACTTGTGATTATGTCACCATGTCTGAACACTTGTTTTTAAATATCAGTTCTTCTGTTCTAATACTATTTTTATTGTTTATGTTCCTACATATATATAATATATATTAAATAAATTCGACAACGATTTCGAGTTTTTACTTCTTAAAGTTTCAATAATATGTTGTAATAAATGTTTTTATAGAACGTTATAAACGTAATACATTTCAACAAATTGTATAAACGTATTGTTTGTATTAAATAATGGATAGGTATATAAAATATAATGTCGTTAGGTAGTTAGAGATATGTACGATTTTTTTTTTATCTATTGTGTCAGTTACATTCGTATTTTTAAGTCTAAACTTTTTGTTGCTATTGTTACTTTAAATTATTTCCAGTCTGGTGAGCAATTTTTCGAATATACCATTTATTAAAAAATAGATTTAAGTATAATGCCTATGTACTATCTTGTGAGATTAAAATCTTCTTACTTTTGATATGTCAGCTAAGCTTAATTTTTTTTTCTAAAAGGTTTGAAATTATTTTCTGTCGGCCTATAGATTATAGAACGTGATTTTTTTAAACTTCATTACGTTTGTTTTACTTATTCAAATTGATGCAGTTATTTTTTTTTATAACCTATCTTATAATCATATACTAATAGTTATAATTAAATTATTTTTAGTGTACTAACATCTAATCAAATTCTCTGATCGTAGCGTTACAATAACAGTCGATTTATAGATAAATAAATTGTATATTGTATAAACTAACTGATTGTAAAATATTCCTAGTTCCTACCCTATTTGAGTGTATGTGTAGGATAAAACAACTTCTACGTTTGCCTTTTGATAATTGTGAGTACATATTTGTTTTTTAATTAAAATATGATTGACTTGTCTGACTTTTATTATTTCTAATTCATTAAATTTTGGTTTGAAGTTCTTTGTTTTAGTATGACAATTTGGAAAACAGCAAAACAAGTAATGATTGACACACTTATCACGAATTATAATCAGACTATCTACTAGCCATATCGAATAACTATAATTGAGGCATAAATATAATTAAACACGCTTCACACACAAAACGGAATTTTAGTCGTTATTTTCAAAGAAATGGTTTTGTGGTTGAACTAACTAAACTAAACAAATATCATCAACCCACCTTTAGAATTTTTTTATAATTTATATATTACTATCTACATTTTTAAAGATAGTGTACTATTAATTTGTCATTTTTTTTATCGACTAACTTAGTTGACAAGCATACTAAGTCGAATTTCATCCACTGGGAGGTTTCTTCATTCTGATTTCTTCAAACAGATTTTGCAATAAAAAATAATTTAAAATTAAAAAAAAATTGGCGAACAAGCTCATTTTATTTGTAGGTATTCTTGAATATTTCCATATAATAAACTTCTTTTAAAGATACCGCAAACATCTAGGTACAAGCTATTTTCTTTTAGTAGTAAAATAAAATATTAGAAAAATGGTTTATGGCTGTGTTTTATTTTTCGTTTACATTTTTATTTTTGGTATTTGAAATTAAAAAGTTGTTCGAGTGTTTTAGATTTTTAAATTTGTTTATTTAACAGTGAATAGTATTTTACTTAGTAATTGTTGTATATTAGATTATTCTATGTGTACGTGCACCCGTTTCTTTGCTGCTTTTTTGCGCTTACCATATGCCTCTTTTAGGTCTTACGGTCCAGTAAGGTTACCCCAACTAGTGAATTGATACATTTCCGGTTGAGTGATCCTTTAAGCGTTTAACATTACTTATCTATAATATTACGTCGCCGTTGCTATAAAATCAAGTTTGAGTGTTAATTTTAACAAATTTCAATTACCTATCTACATACTCGGTTAATAACTAATTGTCCCCAGGAGGTCTAAAATCTTCCGGTGAAATATAAGAGTATATTCCTTTGTCATAAAACCTATACACTCTAGAGAAGAAATACGTCCATCTCGCCGCATAACAAACCGTATTAAGCTAACGACAATAGGTAACGGACTTCTATTCATACTTCAACTTATTATGAAATGCTGTAATATTGAATAATGGGTTTCGAGTTGGCGACTTGTCGTCGACCGTATAATATGAGTTCCTATATAATAAATAATGTTTAGAATAAAATTGGCAAAATATTATGTTACTTACCAAATAGGCACATGCCTTCACAAAGACTTAACATTTTTTATAAGAATTTTGTACTGTTATTACCTTTAGTATAGGTAACCTAATAGCTAATAGTCAAGTCATGTGTATAACAAGTCATGAATCAAACTTCGATTTAAAAGTTTTTAAACTATGCAATGTAGTACTTTTATTAGCTTAATTAACTCTAGTAATTTATGTTTAAATTTTAATAAGATTCTAAAATTTAAATAAGAAACTAGGTATACCTAGCATTGTAGATTATAATTGAAATTTGTTATACTTAAGAAAAATTAAAGAATTGTATACCTACAATTGTTTTAATTACTTCTTGCGAGGTGTAAAGTAAATTACATTTGATTTTCAAAATAAATTTTCCTAACAAAATTATAGTACATGTAATTGGATACATGGTGGTATACTGATTGCATTGAGGTTTAAGTGAAAGCCAATATTGAGAAGTTTTTAGATACAGGTCATCAAGCCAGTATTTCAATGTGTCGGGCCTTAAGGCAGGGAATTTAAATTCAAGTGCCAAACAGAAAACGTTTGATAATTAAATGAGAATATGTTTCGAACACTTAATGTTAGTTTTATAAGTATTGTCATATTGTAACTTTGTTATTAGAAATTATAATATTAATTCGACCAAAATAAGTAATTCAATAGTTATATGGACTTATGGTTTTATTATGGCATATTGTGTAAACCACGAAGAAGATTTTAATACCTAATATTCTGAGCACTTGAAATTGACAATTTTAATTACACCGTGTGCGAGTTTATACAGCAAAAACACACATTGCTGATAGTGGTTCTGCCAATTGTCATCAATTACTTGTAGCCATATACCCACGCCCGTATAATGCGCTTCTACTGGTGAAATTTATTACATATCGTACATAATTTTATAGAGCCCGTTGACCTTAGTTCTTCGGGTCAACTGAATATTATCACTTATAAAAATGCCTTGTACGCCTAATTTGGATTTAAAATTATTTTTTAATATTAAAATATTCCAAAAGAATCAAATATTTGAAGTATTTTTTCCCACGATTATGAAGTGAATTGTTGATTTTCATGGTCCAATTAGTTACAGGAAAACCTAACTTACAAATATTATGATATCAATATATAATGTATATTATATGTGTAAAATATTAGTAAACCAGTTGATTATTGTTTTTTTTTTTAAGTGAATTTATTAAAAACGGTGTATAATATTGCAAAAAAGGATGTTGTATTCTTTGAGTGTACCTCACTTTCTTTATAATAATTTTAAACAATACATTAGCTAGTTTTCATAATAGTATAATATGTATTTCGTTTACGTTTATCGCAATTACATATGACTATCCTGGATTATTAATTTTTGTGAAAATATTTACATCAAATTATAATATATCAGTTATTTAAAACATACATTTAATATTTAAAAATGTTAATTTTAAATAAAATAAACTAAATTCAAGTAAAATGTAATTATGTATAAATTAAACAAAAAATATTGCTACTAATTATTTTACATACGAGTATGCTATGAGATCTGCATTTTATTATTTTATTATAAATTACATATAAGCATGTAATTTTGTTTTTATTACAATATATATATTATTCTAGTTATGAATCATTCTTTGACGCCTGTCGTTTACTTTTGCGTGTAACTGACCTTACTATATTATATTTTATTTCGATGACTAAACTAGTTGTAGCAGATTTCAGGGTATGCTGAAATTAACTTTGTGGAAGGAGAATAATGTTTTTTCATATGAATTCAACTCCATTTATTTATGTCTACGTTTATAGCTTTCAAAGGTTTTTTCATGCTAATACATTATATTTGTGTAACTGTTCTTGCTTAATTTGTTAAATTCAACTAAGACAAATAGTTATTAAAATAGAGTATTCGCAATTTTTATTCATCTACAGTTGGATTGATGTTATCCATTCAAGAAAAACACTCTTATTTTTTTGTATTTCCTTTGCATGTAGAAAACCGGTTAACAATCTGATTCTTGGTAATGACGAGTGTGTTGACCCGAACGTGTGATAATAAGCTAAGGTTTGCTACACATTGAAATATTATATAGATTATCATTTTATTTTAACGTTTTGGTTGTGTATTTAAGTTTTTGTAGGTTTAGTACGATGATGAATGAAGCACCTATTTGAATTTTTATTTAGTTTAATTTCAACAAAATCAATAAACCAAAAAGGTGAAAATTTAAAAAATTTAAAATATAAGTAAAAATAATAAAATATACCAAAATATATATTAAAATTCTAATTAAATAATATTATATACACACCTGCGTAAATTATAAAATATATTTTTTTTATGATATTATAATAATTATTTATGTATATTTTATCAAATATTTATACATGCTATAATACTATTTTAGGATAATATATTATATTATATTAATATACATTGTATATTTAAATACTCATAGGACAATTTCAAGTATACAGCATGAATGAATAACAAATACCTATTGAAAATAATTGAAACCAAAATATGTTTTGTTTGCGATGAATATTTTCATAAAACAGTTTAGGTTTACTTGCATAACTGTTAAACTTATAATAATTACGGTTTTTGTTTAGAATCTGTTGCTTGAACTTAAAATTGTAATTCTACAGTATTATATATATTTGGCAGTGTGTTCTAATATTGTAACAAACAGCATTATTTTAGTTGAAAAATAATAAAATCGATTGTTAATGTTTATTGTTTGTTTAAAATAAGTTTACTAGAGTGGTTTATGATTCCCATTGGGCTACTTGTGCCAATGTGCGATGCAAAACGGCCGACGGCACACCCAAAATAGACAATCCAGCATACACATAATTAGAAACGGATATTATGACCTAGGGTTTAACGTTACTATTACATTCATTTTTTTATATCATAATATAAAAAAGTAATGTAAAAATTAAAGTATAATTATTAGATAGGTACTATATGTATAAGAAAAAATTTGTTAATAAGTAAATTAGTTTTTTTTGCATGCTTATGATTTTTCCTTATAATTAATTTTTATTTACAGTTATGAGCATATTGTTCATAATGTTCATCATTTAAACTTTTTTATAATATAGTGTAGCGTTTGAATTGATATTCTGGTTAAAAAAAACGTACAGTTAAACATAATTTTATTTAACAAAAAAATGTTTAAACCGCCTAATAAGAAGTTTTCTTATATTATGCTTTTATACTTGATATGGAATACTTAAGTGCCATTTCCACGTCTATCTATCCTAGTGGTTTTTAACCTTTTAAGAATCACTGAACACTTATAATTGTATAAGATTTTTGCGGATCCTGTGATTCTGTGTCTAAAATGATGTATTAATTATGTGTCACTTATTGACTATTGTTGGTACAAAGATATTCTTATTATTAAAATCAAACAGTAATTATATGACGTATATTTTTAATTGCGTAATATGTATATTTAAAATTACATAACTAACAATTTAAATATCACTAAATAGAAAATAAAATAAATGTGTAATACATACTAGTAAAGACGATGAAACTAAAAAATTTTCTTTTTATAAACATTTTTACTGATTTTTCACTGGTTTTTAAATTTAGGTGGATCACTTTCTCTAAGTTCTGGGAACATCCACGTTCCTCTAAACGCCGGTCAAGAACCACTGGTTCTATACCTTATAAAATTAGTTCAATTTTCTTCTAAATATTGTTTCGTGTGTTCATTCACTATTATCATAAAACGTCCAAAAAGTATTAACTTCAGTTATTACATTTTATTACATTAAATTTTAAACTCACGAATTTGATACGTAATTTTTAGGTTTATAACTTTGTGTATGCTCTTATAGAATACTCAAATTAGATCAAATTTATAAGTTAATTTATTACCATTATTTACTATTGAACATTAAAACATTAGAGGAATTGCATATATTCATTATACATTTATAACTAATAAGGTTCCAAATTTTTAATACATCGAAGACGAGTATGGTTAATATCTCAATCAATATAGCAACGGTGCATGAGCAGCTTCCTCGCAGGCAGCTAGGTGTGCTATAAGAACGTAGTTTAGTGGTTATGTAACGAATACGAGAGCACGAAGGTGCAGACGACGACTGCGCGTGGTCGTATTAGAACTTAGGTGTAAATCGACCGGATTCTCGTTGTCACATAATTATATTATCAGAGAATATGAACATTTAACGACCATATAGGCTACTTGTGGATCGACATTACACCAAAAAAGGACAACTTGTGTTTGGTGATATTCGTAGTGTATTTTCGGCACATTGTTATTTGGACTAACGCCAGTTTAGATTAGGTACATACCCACCCAATACGATATATTGTATAGTTGTATCAGCATTCGTTTTAATGACTCACAAATTGATGACAATATGTCCGCCTACCGGTGGTGGTTAGGTTACCATCCGTAATACTTAAACATAGATATCGGCGCCACTGGTTAGGTAGGTTATAACGGCGAAGCAATCATCGCCCGTCGGACAAGCTAGAGACAAGCTAGGGTCTACGATAAGGTATTTTTTTTTCAGTATTTTTGTTTTTTTACCGATCCTCCGTCTATGGACATTAAACGTGACAATACATTACATATCTTTTAAAAAAGCGTTATATCTACATATACAAATAAAAATAAATAAATACATAGTTCATATAATAAGGAAGTGTATATATTGAATAATACATTATATAATATAAAGTTAAATTTACCTCGTACATAATAATTAAAAGTTTATGTTGTATATAGATATTCACGATTAAGTTATATTTGATGAATAAGATGAGTTTCCGACAAGAATTGAATGAGGATCATTTTCCGCAATATTGTTATTTGTTCCGAGAGTGTACTTAAAAGCGAATTGCTGTTCACAGCGATTTCACCGATTTGAATAGGTGAAACCCTTGTTGTGGGACCTGTTAATCAACCCAATAGACGAATATTGGCATATTGTCTTTGGTTTCGGAACCTGCAGATGCTCACGATTACGATATTATGACGTGGAGCATGAGTATACAATTACAACCAATAGTTATTTATTTATTTATTCTTTAAATTAATGGGTGGAGCTCTGTATAACAATTTAACATTTTAATCACAAAAATTAATACAATACAACACATAAATATATATAAAAATAATGGTAATAAAATAAATATAAATAACCTAGAACAAATTAGACAATTAAAAAAAAAAAAAAAAAATTTTAAATCAGTATAGCTTATAATAACACCTAATTTCATTAGTATTGATCAGTGGTGCTCTAAACCTAACCTAACCTGACCGCACAATACGGTCCAGAGGACTATTTCTGCCGTAATAAATAGTTTTATGATGCTGTCATTCCATTACAAAATGTTCTTTTGTTAAGCTTACACAATAATTATTTGGAATTTTCTTATAGATTACTTTTGAAATACTCGTATTTAAATATATTAATTTGTCACAGAGATACTATGGAAAGTTGTGGACACATTGTATATGTACAATGTACATTAATATATATTTTTTGTTGTTATTTTTTTATCAAGCAAACTGTACGCACATTTATAGCTATCAATATATTGTATCAAGGAAAAAACGAATGTATTCAAATTATAACTTTTGGAATTTTTAGATATAGGTACTTTAAGACCATATTTTCAGACCATTGAGAATGATTGTACTATTTAAGAATTGTCCTGTGGTGATACAAATTTCTTTTTTCAAATAAGACACCTTTCCCTTTTTTACTATAAATTATTCAGTATACCTATATTTTTTTGAAATTTTTAAAATACTTAATCGAAAATTAGAACGAATAGTTTTTCAGTTATTGAAATGTTTATACTTAGGAGTTAGGATAATAGTCTTTAAAAATATTATTAAAAAAATATATAAAATATATGTTATATTGGATTATAATTATACTTAGACCATTTTTATAAATTATAAATATTGATGGATTAATATTAATAACTACAATTTTCCATAGGCCCTATATCTTCCGAACCCATTATCATGTACCTACACCTATTATCCGTAGTGCATATTAAAGTTAAAAAACTCAAAAACTATTCGTTTAAATTTTGATTTTGATTGAAGTTTTTAGAAAAATTTACTGTTAAATAGGAAAGGGGGGGTTCTTATTTGAAAAACATAAGTTTGTATCACTTTCCCTAAGTAGTACAAAAATCTCAATAATTTGAAAATACGGCCTTCAAGTAGATTTAAAACTTCCCAAAAATCAAAATTTGAAAATATCGGCAAGTGGGTACCACTCTGCTGTATAGTAGGTGTCGAGTGGGGTAGAAAATATCACTGTAATGGATGTTAAATTTGTTTCAATGATATTATATAAAATCATTGTATACGAAAAACGATTCTATGAGCAAAGCGGATATTTATTCTTCATTTAAATTTTAAATACCTAATTTCGTCCAATTTTTAACCTAAATGTCTTTAAAAATCAACCATGTAAATATATTTTTTAGATTTATTGATTACAACATTATATTACACTATGAACTATTCTTACGAACAACTTAGCTATAAAAACTGAACATTTTATACATTTTTAGCTCCAAAACAATTTACAAATATTCGATATTTTAATAAATGTTGGTCCAAATTTAAATGCTTTTAAAAAAAAATTGTGCGTATGTATTTTTATTATTTTTGAACTACTTTAATAACGACTTATGAGGATCCTTGTATTAGTTGTATTACATTTTCAAGCTTTTTGACTTAACAAACAATTTTTTATCAATATTCATAGACATTTTTTTTTTTTAAAAATCAAAACTTTTTTATGTTTTTAATTAGCTCAAAAAGTGTAACTATATTTTTAAAATTGAATTTTGTATAGAAAATAGTTATCTCATCATTCGGTAAACATTTCAAGTGTCTACATGCAGTTATTCGTTTTTGATTTACAACAAAATAAGAAAATCGTTCCTTGAGAAATCGTTAGGTAATTTACAGGCAAATATCTAATTTAAAACA
This sequence comes from Neotoxoptera formosana, assembly GCA_022818045.1. Lineage (NCBI taxonomy): Eukaryota > Metazoa > Arthropoda > Insecta > Hemiptera > Aphididae > Neotoxoptera > Neotoxoptera formosana. Next base: position 47,278,274 of record CM040633.1, read on the forward strand.
CTCATAAAATTAAGTTTGACTTTCCGGTAAACATTTTTTTTGTAAAAGATAGAATTACTTATGGATAATTTTATGTTGAATTTTTAAATCTTAGATTTAAACATAAACTTTTTATGAATTTCTAAATAAAAAAAAACTGTAAATGTTTGTGATTTTTTTGTATTTAATCGGAATTTTAACTTTAGGCGCTTTTAAAAAACTAGTATAAACTTATGCTCAATTTTTTTTTTCACAAACAACAAGATTATGAGAACCTTGTATTAAATTTTCAAGTTTTTTGATCGATTGCAAAAAAATTTATTGACGATAATAGACAAAAAAATAACTACTGAAAATTGATTATTGTATAATAGCTCAAAAAGAGTCAAAATTTATTGAAAATTTTTTTGTAAATAGAAAATGCTTGTATAAATATTTGGTGAAAATTGTATGTATCTACAGTCATTTTTTTCCCGACTCTTTAAAAAACTATTAGGAATTTTCAAAAATGTCCTGTCAAAAGTACCAACAAGATTTCCTTTCCGACCAGAAAAGATACATGAAGAAAATCAAAGCTTTATTTCGACTACTTATCGTGTATAAAAATAGAAAAAAACAACACATTATTGTAAAGTAGTCTAAATGGGGTTGAGCATTCTTGGGAATCACCCTGTATATACAAGAAAAGTTTTGTAAACTTTGTCTTTACCTATGCTACATGTACACTGTATTATAGTGTATATAATATGAGACATTAGTTAGATACCTACCTATTGAGTTTTAAAACAACTCTTTTAACTTTTTAAGTGTACATCTTGCATACATGCGAGTATGGGACGTATTCTTTATTTTGTTTTGCATGACCCGTAACGATGAAGTGCTCCTTAACAGACATGTACAGAAAATTGTATGAGACAAAAGTACAAAAGTGAAGAGGTGAGTGGTTTTAAAAACTTGGGTTTTACAAAGAAAAGAAAATTGCACCGTGATACTTTTCACAAAAACCATTTATTGTCTATTTCAACGTATTTTTCAGTTGAATAAATATTAAATAAAGACAGATCCTTTATAATATATATGTTTTATTTTAATTTCTTTTTTATTGTTATCACGTTTTGGAGCTGAATATAAGATTCAATCTTCAACATCGCAAAGCGTGGTTTCTAGTAAAAAATTTGATCAAGCTGGTACTTTAATAAGTCAGAAGTAGGGAATTCTCAATACTTTTCTTAAAAATCGAGTTAAACTAGGTAACACTGGAAAACGAACGGATAGATATATAATGAAAACTGTTTGCTATAAATTCTAATGGAATTTACCTAATATTTGCCATTTATTTGTTGATTTTTGAAGATTGTTAAAAGCAATTAAGATATAGTTTTTTTTAAATCCATTGTAACACATTTAAATTTGGATAAAAAAAAAAACAAGTTAAATTGACATTTAGAACACAAAGACACGTTATTTCCCTGGATTGTGAATGAAATGTCCAATGATAAAACATAATATTACACCGACAACACCGAATAAAACATTTACTATTAAATATATTAATTGTGAAACTGAAAAATTAATAAGAATTAATTATTTCTATTTCTTTAGCAAATAAATTGAATGATTTGTCTACAAATATAGTGTTCATTTAAAATTAATTGTATATACCTAATTATATAATAAGGTCAAATTATTTATCAGATCACTACATATCCTATAGTTTATTATATTTGAATATATATGTATTTTTATCACTTTATGAAGTTTTACATATTAATCTATTATTCTATTCAATATAGTAGTGTAGGTAGGTACCTATTAGTTTAAATGTAATTACATTTATCATTATACGATGCGTACACTAAAATGCGCGTATAAATATATTTTGTATACATAAACGCCTACCTTGACATATACCTACTACACACACTGACTCCCCACTTATTACTATTATTTCTTCGTAACACGGAGCATACGACTTTCTCGTACCTAAATGTTCAAGTTCTAATTCTTACACAGAAACCTAACGAATAGTGGAAATCAATAACCTACCAAATAGGTATAGGTATAGTTAAAAAAAAATACACTGGTCGTCTGGACGCACTATAATCGCATTTATGGGTTCGAAATATCTACTTTCGGAAAAGTGTAATAATAAAATCAGACCTATAATGTTATACTTTGATATCAATCCGAATTTGTGTAGGAATAAATTGACGTAAAAATGTACGAATGTAAAAAATTCCTTGTGATAACGAACATAAAAATAGTTTGATATCAAATAATAATCTGGTAAAACATGATTAGTATTTTGATAAATTGCAACAATATATTATACAGATAAACTTTATTCAATTTCTACTAAGTGATAAAACGTATACAGGTGGAATGATTTATATGTATTTTCACTATATTTTAAAATAATTTAAGGTGTATTAGATATAAAATTGGATTAAAAAATAAATAAACTTGATTCCAGCTTTCAACAATTCGATTTCCGACATGAAATTAAAAAATAAACGCTTATATATAACTATCAATCCTCAGGCTACTAGAATCCGAACTTTCCATATATCATTTGTATAATATGAAATATTCAAAATGTATGAAGTTTTGCTAACAGAAAAAAGTTCAGCTGTGTCACGTTCAGTTAACTACCTATATTGCAAACTGTAATATACGTGTTAAATCGCTGAAAAAAAAGTGTTAAAACCGCAATATTTACGCTTGTATGGTTATTCATCACATTCGTAAATCGTTTAAATTACGTTCTGAAAAATAAATAATTGTATATGGTAGCAAAATACATTGAAGCGATTAAAGATCATTTTAAAGGGCAATATATCTATGATATAAATTGTTGAACTACAACAGAATAAATAAAATCGTTAGAGGAAACCCTGTTATATTTCGTTTAAGTATTTAGGCATCCAATTTCGTCAAAATTTTAACTTCAAATATCTATGGTAAAAATCGTAACTGTCTGTAGATATGCATATTTTCTTTTTTTGTCTTTAGTTAGATCAACTTATCAAAAACCTTAAATTCAATTTTTGACCAAGAATCAAAGTAGGTAAACAATTACAAAATAATATGTATTTTAACATGTAACTCAAAGACTGCAAACATAATAAAACAACTAAATCATGTATAGAAAATGCCAATTTAAATATTTTGTGGACATTTTTAGTCTTTACGACTTCATTTAGTTCTTTCGGCTTTCTGAATTATATAACAAAATTGATTTGGTCGAAAACTGGTGTTACGTTGATCATTGATATTAGCCACTAAGTATCTGTATATATTGGTACACGTTTAATATATTTAACGGTGATAACTGATAATTATTTATAACCAAACAGTGTATATTTGTATCAAACTAGTCGAGATTTTTCGTAAAACTCTTTTTTGAGATAGTATACCTATATAGCTATAATGATGTGAACGTGACGATATTATATTATCATTGGATTATCATTTGGTTTCGTGTAAAAATAATGTATTTGGAGCGTTGTTATACGTTTCACTTTTAATATTGCGCCCTCTTAAGTGTTTAAAATACGAATTAAGCGTATACAGAAAATATGTGTTAATTAACTATCATATTTTTTTTCGTTTTAAAAACGTAGTAAAATATGTAATAATATTCCTTCAATATTTCAATTATAAAATAATAATAAATAATATAATAATTCCCAAAATGTTTGTTTAGGTATTAGTAGTTATATAGTTTATTTCGATTAAAATTATAACTAACATTAAAAATATAAAATACACACCTAAATAGGTTTATAACTACCTACGAAGATTACAAATGTATTATGTATTTACGATGTACATATAGAATTACGCGTCTATTATTTATATATACTGTGCGATTCTGTTAACAGTAAACATTCGTTACTTCAACTTTTAAATTTTTTTAAATTTCTTAATGAGAACTTATATAAATATAAATACATTTTCTATTTTTATCGTTACACTTGTTTAAATGTAAACATTTAACTTCATATTCCTAAATTTCTAAGCAGTATACATTTATTTGAGGATTTCAAAGTTTAAGAAACAAATATCTCATTGGTAGTTTAATATTTAATTAGTAATTAAGTTTTAACGAGTGGAGTAATACACCAATATTTTGTGAAATACTCCCTTGTGACATTCCACTCATCTAAACTTTAAAGGTATGTTAATTGGTTTCGAAATAACAAGTGTTTACAGTTAAAAGAATCGCTCTGTATCTATGATATATTTTTGTGCTCGTCTTCCGAAGTTCCTAGCGACCCACCACAATGGTCTCCCCGGCGCGGCGCGTACCTATACAAATCATTTTTAATGCGATTTTGTCGTCTCGTTCCGAATGATACTAACACGTTAATGGTAATGACGGGAAACAGACGATAATACTATAATAATTTAATACCCATAAACCCCGTGAAATGATGATAGTAATAATAATTATTGTATAGTTTCGAGACGAATCCGATAATGATCGGCCCGATAATCGCGTTCGTCACGTTCCGTCCGAATGCTTATTGCTCGCCGTGTCGGCGAGGTGCAGTCTCCTTATCGCGGATACGGCACACGCGCCGCCCTGTCTGTTGAAAGAAACGTTGTTTCTTCCGCGTTGTTTATCATTTCCGTCGAAGATAGTTTTCGTAAACTTGAAAGAGCTTCTTTCGAATTTTAGTGTCTGCAAGACTTGTCATACACTTTCGAGTGTATGGTATGAATGGGGACCGTGAATGTGGCGGCTGATAATGACTATATAGTGTCCCTAGTGTAAGGTAGTCACTAATATACTATGTATTGTCACTCACAGAAATTCAAATATCACTTTTTTTTATTATAATAGGTATTTTATAATTTTAATTTAAAACTATACTAAAAAATATATATATTTTATTATAATAGATCAACGGTTAATTATTTAAAAATAAATTAAATAAATGCTAATATTTTCAACGTCATATAATTTAACTATTATTCATTTTCAACCGAGTGTTAAGGTTTTTATACTAATAATAAATGGGTATTGAATTTGTACGATACGATGTAGCAACAACACTATCACTGTTTAATCACCATTTAACTTTTATTTTGAGTTATATTCGCGGTGATAAAGCGCTATGTTTAAAATAAATAGCAGTTATCAATTAATTCTGAATTTTTGACTAGTTTTAATTTAATATTTTATGTTTACATCTAAAATAGTTATATAAACGCTACATTTTCCATTCAAAATTCTATAATTCTAAAATGGCGTTTAATAGCATCACTGTATCTCTAACAAAATTCAATATACCTAACTGTAAATGTATACACTATACACCCAAAAATACTATTAAAATAACCAAATATTTAACAGGACATTTTTGTAAATATCATCACCAACACGAATTTTGATTTTGAAAGTAGAATCTAAACTCTAAAGCTATTGTTTGTATTAACCTAGCCTAACCTACATAATAAATTTAAGTAGATAATTTAAACAGCTAAATACTTACTATTTTGGGTGTGTATTGGAATTGCAGGGTGTACATTTTCATATCTAGTATATCATAGTTGATTTAACATTATTTAATTTAAATTTAAGTTAGGTAGGTGATCCTATGGTGATGTTTTTTTATTTTCATTGTTATTATTTTATCGATTTAAACAAAATTAAAACCAAAAATGGTATACACCATTAATTAACAATGGTTAAACAATAGTTATTGATTTTCGTGAATGTTTCGATATTTCCGGCCATTCCCTAGCATTTTTTGAGTATTCCCACCAATTTACGTTCCCGGACTTTGAGGAGTTTTTCCGATCTTGTTCGTTCTTTGAAGAAATTGAGTAATCTACACGTTTGATTTTTGTGTGTGAAAATAACTCTAAGAGTTATTTAGTAGATATATATTATAATTTATAATAATTATAGTGAGAGTTTGATCGCAGCTATGAAAAATATTTCGAAAAAATTCTATCAAAGATGAGACTTTCTTTATAATATTGCTAGCTGGGTCGTTTAATATATTCTATAATAATATTTTAGTACCTTTAATCCTCGTCTAGTTGGCCTACATTGCTATTTGCTATACTTTCCGCATGTAATATGATATTTCGTATGTCATGTTATTCGAGGGGTGCGGACCGTGCAGGATACTATTATATAGCGGCTCTGACGCACCGAGAATTGGATTAATTTCTCAATAGGATTGTTAAATTTTTCGATGAATTGTAAATTAAATTGTCACGGAGTTGTGGGACGCTAGTACAAGCTGAGTATTATAAACCGATTATAATAATCGATATAAACCGACGCAGGTTTTTGGTTTATCTTTTTTATACCTTATTAGGTACTTTGTCTCACTATTTTTAATTTATGTTTCAAAGGTTATGGGTATGTCATAAAGTGCATGTTTTTACACGTAGAAAAAATGTCAACATGAGTGCTTTTACGTTTTAATACATCATATTCGCTGATTGCCATGTCCTATATCTCTAGACTTCTAGAGTGTAGACTGTGTGTCATGCTTACACGTTGCTACAGTAATTATTGTTATTGTCACGCACTGATGCAAAACGTAAATTTCTAATAAGTATTTTACACTCGATGAGTCACTTAGTCACAAGACTAGTTTTCTATTAAATACAAATAAGCAATTGATTTCATTGTTTTTAACTAAGTTTTTAAAGAGTAAATTATTTAGTTATAATAGATTAAGTTATTTGACATCGATGAATGTGATCCAAGTGAACCATCATAATTATAAACGCGGTATTGTGAAATTTTCTCAGTTTGTTTAGTTAGGTTTACCAATGCCGTTATTGTTGGTGGAAAAACTGTGTATTTATTCGTTGGTTTGACTGTGAGAATTAATTAATTTTGATAAGATTTTGGCCAATTTCATAATAACTGTTGACTATTATAATATTGCGTTTTTATTTTTAATTTTAATTTTCATGACATGAAAAGTATTTATAATACCTAGGTACTTTTAGACTTTCTTTACAATAATAATAATTATTAGTTTACCTACGTAGACATATAATTATATTTTCAATTTGTACTTAATGCATAATTAATTAATTAAAAATTCCAATTAAAATAATTAAAATTGCTTTATTGCTTTAAAATGTCTCAAATTATGACTGCATTTTATTTTTGTGGCCAATTAAACACGATTTATCATTATTTAATAAGTAATGTCACTTGTCTCATTTGTGTGTATATATTAATAACCACTTATAATCGTATTATGGGCGCATTTGCTAACTTTACATGACTACACTTACCCATTTGATAGTTTAAATGTTCAAAATCTCTACATACATTTAATAATATTTTAATCGTCACGAATTATCACATCCGAGTTAAAATTAAATGTTATTACTGATAATTTGTATTTATATAAACTATAAGGTACCTACCTAAGGTATGAATAAAAAAAATGTAATATTCAAATATACATGTATATGGACTGCATTTTAATACTTGACAATATTTCAATTACGTATTCCGTTTATTAACTTGTTAAATTTGTATCCCCTCAATATTTCTGCTCATGAAAATATAATATTCATTGGTTTGACCTGTTTCTACTTCGCATAATTTGTTACCCTAAGCGGTTCTCCGTATAACCATGTAATTAAAAATGTCTAAATCATCGTACCTTTAAATTGAAAAATAAACACACTCAATTCACACTTGGCTCCATTGGTAAATTCCTATTTATTGTAAAATAAGAAAATCTGCAAGATTAAACTGTATTCTTTATAGTAACAAATTGATAATTTAGATAGTTACCTAGATTATAGACATTAAAAAACCAACTACCAAGATAAAATATTTGTAGTAACATAGTTTTTTAAAATATCAAACAAATAACAATATTGTTATTCTCTTATTATTTTACTATAATTGCTATTTTAGTTAACATAATTTATAATGTATTAGTTCGGTCATTGATTATTTTACATTTTTATTCGGTAGTCAACCGGGGTGTATAACCATTGATATTTTAATATTATTAAAAAATCAATGTTTACGAAAAGTAATATTAATATCCAACGGTAATAATCGAGTGTTTCATATGTTGTAACTATCAATTTTCTGACCGAAATAATAAATGACTTGCCTTACATTTAACCAATACATTTTCACTGCGGTGTATGTATTCCGAACAAAAATCCAATTAATGTTGCGGAGTTTAAATTGTATCTATGTACTCAGAGATACCTATATTTTAGTCTTTCAATCTTAGGTTCACAGTAAAATCACCAGATAGAGTGGTTGTAGATTATAGTTATTTTAGTTTCCGAGAGATGGCGTTGTGGTATACAAAGACTTCATAATAAATAATTATATTACAATTATTTATACTACGCGTCTACGCGTTCTTTGAACTGGGAAACTTACAATCGATTATAAACGAAATATTTCGTACACAGATTATGCATTATAATAGTTTCTATTATTATAGTGCATTATAATAGTTTTTATTAAATTATATCCCAAATTGTTATTTATAAAATATCTTGTGATTAGTCTTTGAAAATAACTCGCACAATATAATATAAATTATAAACCACTTTATAAATCATAGTATAATTTGTTTTGTATTGTGGATAATACAATGGGTTATGGCCTTATGGGTACCTGCGTTTTGAAAATATTCACTTAAGTCTGGTTTAAACTTAACAAATCAAGATTTATAATTCAGACCTGATACAATACTAACAATAATGATTCAACAATATTGAGTACATATATATATGTACAATTATCGTTTGAATTATTTTTACTTATGAGATCATGTGATAATTTTATGTAGAATTATTATTTTTTGATTTAAAACGTATCATATAGAAAATATAAAAAGAATGTACTGATTTGAGCGTTTAAGTATAACATTTTTTGCCTAAACCATCCATAAATATTAAATACATAATCATATGTTTGTGTAGAAAAACACTCTGCATTAACTTTTTTGAACTAACACATACACATATATAATATATATTATTAATAAATAAAAGTTTATTTGTTTCATCATATTTGTTTGGTTTTGATCCAAGTATATATTTCAGAACCGTTTTGATATTTATAGCAATACAATTAAAAATAATTAAATACTTTGGTAAACTTAATGCTTAATAGTTAACTAAATACTAGTCACGGGATTAAGGTCAATAAATATGCATATTCGTTGTCTTGGTCTTGTAGTAAATATGAATTATACATTGAATTATGCGTACAACGATTATGTTACATGTTTTATAAATTATACTCCAGTAACCCTAAAATAATTCGCTATATTTTTTTAATATAACCGAACAATGTACATTTTAAATGAACTTTAATATTAAATTAAGGAGCTTTAATTTTAAATAAAAAAGTATAGTACTATAGTGCCATTTTTAGATTCCTTAATAATATGTGTAAATAAGGTCTAAATTATTAAGAAACCTAAATAAAATAATAAAATAAATACATTAATAGCATAATAACTTAATTTTAAGAAACAAACGTTTAATTAGAATTAACCCTAGATTCCTCAGTTAGAATCAAAGGCCATTTTATTTCGTTAAAATGTAAATGCGTTTTTGTTGAGACAAATTGAATGTCTTTAATTATTGAAACTGTGTATTCTACTAACCTTGTAATAAAATTGTCGTAGTATAATAAAATAATTTATAATATTAAGGCGATTGGGTACCGGGCAGTTTTTCCGTCAAAAACTACCCATTTAAGAAGTTGGTCCGATCGTTGTATTTAAGCGATAAGAATTCTGAAAATGCCTATGAATTCGGCATGAAGTCTACTTTAGATCGGTCTAATTACATTTTTAATTTTGCCCTCAAAATTTCACATATTTCATTAAAATATTAAATCTTGTAGTAGAGTTTAAAAATTATCATTAAATAAAATTGAAAAAATGGCCCGACCGATCTGAAGTAGACTTCTCGCCGAATTCAAATTAATTTCCACGCACGCACAAACTATGGGAATTGCCTTCAAATTGCCTATACTCAACTCCTTAAAAACTATCGGTAACCAATCGCCTTAATTTTAAATCATTTTCGTTTGGAATTCGAAGAAATATTTACTAAATACGCAAATGAAGTTTTTTTTTTACAAGGAATCGATAGAAAACACTGAATCCACTGCAGAATACCATTGAAACATGTCTGTAAAGGTAATACCAATAAATTCTCAAACAATAACGGAGTATGAAAAATATTTAAAAAGTTAATTTTATTCTAGTTTAGTCTATAAAATATATTTATTCTGGTACTTACCTAATTTGAATATTGTTTTATTTTACAAATATGTCTGTACTATAATAATGTGCATTAACTTGCAGTATAGGTATAGAAAGTTTTGAAGTGTTATATAGTCTAGTAGGCACCTAAAGAGTAATATATTTTTTATTACGGAATATGGTTAGTGAGATTTAAAATAAATGAGAGACTTGACTGACAGTCAACAGACACTGTAGTTCACGCAGTCGTCATGTCGGGTACGAAGTTATGAATGATAAGGGTGCCCCGGGAAAAGGGTATACCAAAATAACGTTATTGAAAATGGTTTACTGTATTACGGTAACATGTTGCGTTTATTTCGTGTCGTATTTTTCCCGTACTTATGGAAAACTATATTATTTATTATCTATAGTTGAAACCGACGTATCATTTTTTACCATCTGGTAAGTTTGTAACCTATGTGGAAAATTCATAACATGACTGTGTCGAAGCTTTAACTAACCTTAGGTAGTAAATTATTGTCCACTGACATACTACGAAATAAATACCTCTAGGTTTATCTTTGACTGACGCCATCAGTCCGTTAATATAAACGTGATAGTATAATTATAGCATTCAAAAATCAAATTACGAACCAAACTCTAATCAGTCTAATCCCGTAAGTCGAGGGTCGGCAATAGGCGGCCCTCGGGCCATATCCGACCCGTGGAGGGGAAATTACACAAATATAAACATACATATATATTTGAGTCATTTCTTTCATTATACTATGAAAGTAAAAAATTGTATTATTATAAGTATGAAACTTTATAATTTATATTATATTATGTTAAAAAAATTTGCCTTAAACGGCGAAGTATTAAACTTAGAACCTAAGTATTCAAACGGGTTGAATTAAACATTTTTTTTTATTCATAATATTCAAAACTTAATAAATTTGTTCATTTTTAATAATTCTTTGTGATTCATAATTCATATCATATGGTAATATGGTATAATAGTAGTCTATTCATAAAATAATATTTATTTTGTGGTTTACTGCTTTATTTACTGTTTTATATGGTTTTACATTTATAATACGTTTAATATAATATTAACTTAATCAAATATTGTTTTAAACACATACAAAAATATTCTACAAACCGCGTTTGTCATACTGCAGTTATTACAATGATTGTATTCTTTAGTTGGATCTCAAGGTTTCGATTAAAATCATATTGGCATTTAAATGTTACATTATTCTAGAGTGTAAACAGTTTTTTTCACGGCGGGAAAGGATATTTGTTTTCGATTTGATCTGAACGTTGCGTTAAAAATGTATATTTCTGAAATGATAAATATAAGTTTTATACCTATGTCACATAGAGTAGAAGTACCGAGTAACTTCTGGCTGTAAAATATACGTAGGTACCTGAATACGTAGGTGGACATAGCCATACAAATATGCAATTTAAAAACATGCACGTGCACATCACTTCCACAACAAAAACAATTTCAATGATTGTTGTTAATATTCAGTTTTGATGGTTTTTTTTCTTGTTCAGCCGACATTATAATATTACATCTTAATGGTTTTACTTTTACCGCATGATGGTAGTCTTTTACGATTTATGTTTTTTTTTTTTAAATATTTATTTGCTTATTTCATGTGGAGACTATGCAAGGGATTGTCGTTACCATGCTTTTGTAATTTTTTTCAGTACATCTAGTGATTTCTACCACATATTAAATCTCTTTTATGTCTATTTTATACTTGGAAACTTTTTAGACATGCTATTTTTTTGTACCTATACGTATCATATAATATACATATATATTATATTACTCACTTTTAACCGGACCTCGGGTTTTTTTTAAAGTTATTAAATTCCAAGAATATGTATCGTTTATAGTTATAAGCAGGGTTCGGAACTTATAGCGTTTGCATACTTTTTTTATTTATTGTAAAATTTAGCAGAGCGCGAAATAAATTCATTTCTCAATGCTGTGATACCAAATCTAAAATTTGAATGTGCATATTTTTGCATATTTCATCGATTTTGCAGGAAAGTGCTTATTTTTGCGTTATTGTGTTTATTTGGCATGTCTTGGAAAATTATTCAAAATTTAAACTTTACAAATTTCAACCGATCTAAAAACAAAAATAGTAATGCAATCTTATGTACCTATATTTGCTATATACAACTCACAACTCTTTATAACTTTCGTAATTAGAAAATATGATGGCCCGTATTGGCCGTATCGCAATATATTACATTTAATAATTCAATGTAACAATGAAAGTAAGACACATAAATGTAAAATTATTGATTTATTGATTTAAATGAAAAATTTAATTTTTAATTTTTCCAATCATTTTATAGTTGACAAATAAAATTCAAAAAAACTCGAAAACTCAAGAAACAAATTAACAATCAGTTGATTTTTTTAAAAATTGTTTAAGTTACACTAATTGTAATTAATAATTATTAACAAAATAATAAATATATTAAATGCATATTTTTAAATTTTTTATGCATATTCTAGGGTTTTTAAGTGCTATAAGCCCCGAACCCTGGTTATAAGAATATAACCTAACAAAGGCGCCTTAACTGCATTCCAAGGGTGTTTACTCGTTTTTTCTAAAAATTCTTTATAATGATTAATACAATATATACTCCATTACTTCATGTAGGTGTCTATTATATTATTAGGGTTGTTTGGAATAATAAAGACCCCTCACCGAGTTTTATAATTTATAATTTTCATTATTTTTCACACTTAGGTACCATTATGTATTCGATATAACTACAATGTAGGTACATAATGATTTTGTTATAAATTAGAACATTTTATTAAAAAAACTTGTTATTGTAAACTCCATATTTTTAGTATTAAATATTACGAAACATTATGTCTACAAAACATTTATATTTATAAATATTATACATTTTAATAAAATGTTATTGTTTTATGCATGCTATGACGGAAAATAATATATTGCATTTTAGTAAACATTAAACAATAGATGTTTGAACGTTTTTAAATTACGATGTAATTTTAAGTTTGTTTTAACGATATCTGATTCTTCTAAAAATAGCTTGAACACACAGATGTGAAAAAATATTTATTTTAAAAACGTTGACCGTCTCATCTGAATAATGAAGTGTATTATAATTCACAGAATCTGTTCGAAATTCCATTATATAAAATGTATTATATTTGTTATTAGGTATTTTAATGTATTTGCTATGTTTACCAACGTATTACAGTTTTGAATTGTACAAATATTTAACCATAATTTGTTTGTGTGTTTTAGGTAAGTCAAAACTCAGGATTCCTCATTAACTACGATTTTCAATACAGTATGTACCTAAACAACATTCGGTAAGAGATTGACACAGCATTTTTAAACATCGCGCTTGGATACAAAAATTTAATTTAATTTGTTTAAATATTAGTGATAACTACTTAAAAAATATTTAAATAATCGAATACATCATAATAGCTATATTGTATGGTGCATTCTGGAATTGGTACCCGAAGTTGGCATTAAAAAGTTGGTAAATCATCCCAAAACTAGTATAAGAACTAAAACTACTGTCGGGGAAAATTGAAAAAGCAATTACTCTAAAAATTTGTTGTGAAATGTACTTATATAGGTAACTACCATTTCAATTCTTAACAGTTGAATGTTAAATTAAAACCTGTCCAATAATAATTCTCGGTTAATTGGGTTACGAAAAAGATAGTAGGTAAATTGAGTCATCCCTGCAAAAATCAAATTATATATTATGTTGTTTTTTTTTTATATCAAATAATATTTTTTAGAAGTCAAATTTTATCATTAATTATGGTATAAATATTATATAAATTGAAAAATCAATTTCATTTTTATTATTATAATTAAATTAAAATATACTTGTTAGGTATTACTAATTATTTATAATATTATTTTCTCGCTAAATAATGCTAAGCATTTTAATATTTGGAGTAAAATGGACATAATTTTAGTCAAAAAAAGTTTTTTTAGTTCAAATAAGTTGTTTTCTGAAATGCGTTTGAATTGTATTTTTCGAATTTGCACCAACTATCTAGGATGTATCGTTACACATCGCTGTTACGTTTCACATTGTTGGTCAAAATGGGCCTAATCTACGATTTTCGGGAACGTCTTGCAAAGTGTCAATTGCTGTTTTCCTCAGTAGATTTTCCATTTAAAAAAGTGTTGAGCAAAAAACAGATGATTTAAGATTAAATCTTTAATTTAAAACTTATACATTTCAATAAACCATTCACACTGAATGTATTTATCTATTTTTTTTTTATAATTTGTCAAGAATTTGTCTATAATATGTGTCAATGGTCACTGTATAATATAATATAAATTAAAAACACATGTTATAATTAATTAAATTAAAGCGATACACAATTAATCAAGGACAATGATTGCATTTTTATTCACGGAGTATGGTTAGTTTCACCAAATATTTTTTTTCGCAGTCAAACTGTATTTATTTTAACATTGGCGATGATCCATTAAGTATTGACAAACTCACAAACTCGACGAATGCATATTTACTGAAATGTATAAGTTTTAAGCTATAGGTATGTTATCTTTATAATTTTTAATCATAGTTGTCGTAGTCGCGCCTGCCACCAAATATGGCTAATAAATGGACGATCAAACAAATTAAAATGGACGTTTGCAAGAACAAAACCACGTACCTACGTTTTAAATAATGAGATTTTCTTTCTTTTTTTTCGCATTGTATTATAATAGTTCTTCTCTTCTTGTCAACTATATATTATTATTACTATATTTATAATGTTGCTGCGTGCACGCGCGGTATGACCATTGGTCTTGTACTCTCGCGTATACGCCGGTACACCGCCGGTCGCCGGTCTCTATTGTATGGATACTATATTTTCGTCCATTGTACGCCGCTTATAAACAGAGTGAAATTTCGCCAAATTTCGTGTCATTTCCTCTCTCAGTACGGTCCACACACACATACACTTTCACTGTGAGGTTAGGTCGAACCATCATCGTCTATGATATTGTGCGGCATATTGTATAACCCATCCTAAAATACTAAGTCGAAATTAATAGGTCGCGTGTACATGTGGTGTTATAAATATGTATATATATAATATGTTTCAAGAGAAAAAAATACGGTACCTACCTATATAATATAAGCTATAATACGTTTATAACAATATATAATATACGTATTAATAATTAATATCATAGACATTGGCCGCCGTTGAAGTCTTTGCTCTGGCATCTGGGTCGCTGCGGTAGTATTATATGTAGCCGTCCGGTCGGCCCGCAGCGGTCGTGCAACGGTCTCTCTCTCTAATGAATTGGCTTCCAAGACGAACCGGGAAGTCACGTCGTATCCAAGTTCCTCACCCCTGCAAGGAGTTAATTAAAACCAGACAATCCGTTACGGTTTATGTTCCATTACCCTTCTCAACTTGAACGTGAAAAAAAATACCTAATAATAATAATAATAATAATAATAATAATAAACCTATAACAACGCGTGTAGGTGGTGCGTGTTCGGTGTACCTACGTGTGCGCTCGTCGTTTTTCTCTTGTCGGTTAACTAATAATAATAAATAATAGTAATAATCTGTTGACATTGCTTTCAACTATAAAACTAGGTATACTATTGACGTGGATCGTTGAACGTGTAGTGTCAGAAAGTAACAAAGAACAGACATATTAGACCATTAGTGTTCTATACCATAATATATGTATTATATATTTATATTATATACACTCGAGACGTCCAAACTATAGAATCCAGACTATTTTCCAAAATGTGTTATTTATTTATGTATATTGTTCTTTTAAAGTTCTACTTTCAAACTTTTATTCATTAGGTTTTCCAATAATCTAATAACTAATAACTAATAAGTAATACTACAAGTATTTTAATTTTCAAGGAAATTAAACTTCTGAGTTAATTGTATTTTGGGTTCAATTCACGTGCATCTTCTTTGTTTATTTTGCGTTGTTTTTTTTATAGAAATTGATCACAAAATAATCAATACTATAGTCATCTTTTACTTTACGGTTATTTTTAATTCGACACTCAGTTTTCGTGGAAAGATGAAATGAAATTTTTATATTTATTTACAATTGGTTATTAGTTAATATTATAATGTAAATTGTTATAAACCAAGTCGAGTAATATTGTTAGTGTTGTTTCTAAAACTTAATTTCATGTTTTTTTCAACTGTTTTACAAGTGAGTGATAAAGAAATAACTTCGGCATTTTATAATATTAGATCCATTTGTTTATTGTGATCGGTGTGATATATTATTTATGCTAAAAAATTGTCCAACTTTTTATGCAATCCTCGGGATTATATGTTTAATATTTGAATATTTTTAATGTATATATGTCGTGGTATGGTCTTACTCAATAAACCGGGGACACCCAAATTGAAATTAAATACTAGTCACGATTTTATATTAGTTGTTTATTTAAATGTATTTAGGTTTGTAATTAAGCTGATATTTAACGCTCGGATTACCTACTACTTTATTATCGTGATATTTTAGATGACCTTTGCTGGCATATTATTATTTTGTACATTCTGATCGAGATGACATAATTATGTTGTGTTTATTCGTATACATACATGTATGTTATTGTTATAATTATAGACGTATATAGGAATGTTTGAAATTTTTTAAATAGGTTTTTATTTAAATCTTAATTAGAATGTTATTTTAATATTTTCTATAAGTTTTCAAGAAAACTGCAAAAACCTACCGACAAATTAAGTCATGTCGCGCAGAAGACGCCGTGAGAGTAAATTTTGTGTAAAATAATAAATTTTTTTTTATTTTACGACGGTGTTCTTTTGAGATATTTGTATCAATTGTTAGTTTTGTCGTTTGTCTTTAAAACTTTGAGGCTTATAATTGTACATACTTAAATCGAACCATATTGTTCTCTTTAACATATTTCCATAATGTTAAATTATAAATTATTTTATACAGTATTGCTATACTATATATAATAGTATCATTATGAACATAAATATAATTGTAATCCAAGCTTTGCTAAGAATCGTTAATGATTTATCGTTGCTTTCAAATTTCAAATAATATTATACAATATGCTGCGTGGTTGGGCTGAAGTCAGCGAAGCGAGACAGTGCTTAACCCTTCGTATATCTACTTCAGTATACCGTCCCGTGCGGTTCTTAAATCATAATTAATTTTCCTATTAGTTTACAATTTGTACGATGTAATTGCAATCAAAAAATAATTTTAACCGTCGATTGTTAATTTGTGTATGTCGCGGCTTGTCCAATAAGCATACGGCCATAATATGGGTATACTATTACGTATATACTACTAAAAAACATTATTGCTGTAAGTGCATGTATTATTTAACCGCTGATAATGATTTTAACATTGCATACATGTATATTAACGTATATTAACGCACTCATCTGTGTGTGTGTGGAGTAAGTACACATATCAGTTTTACTACATTTTATTATACCGTGGTTATTCATTATATCGCTGTTGGGGCGTTACCAGTGTAATCTTGTGGGACATTAACTTCTCGAATGGATTTTCTGGGAAGTTTTGGGTCGGGTTGACTTAAAACTACGTTGGATTACTGCTGTGTTGGTGTACATACGTATTTTATCATGAAGGTACTTTAGGTCGGAGACTATAATGTTGTATAATTATGGAATCGCCGTCCGTTGCATGCAGTGTTTGTACGCTGTACCTTATAGTGGCCAAGTATATAGTTATCTCAAGTACAGCATGACTACTGTTTGAGAATGCCGATGTGTTTTTATTGAAATTGCTGCATGTAGGTAGGTATTATACTTATACACGAGGGAATCGGGGAAACCGATTTCGATGTCGTAAATCATAGTTATTATAAATCCATGTACTTACATGCACCGCTGACTGAACTAGCTTTACTTGACAAGTTTCAATAGTTATTACCAAAGGTAGTAAAGAAGTTTATCATCGAACCTTTACAATACATAATATATACAACAATTTAAATTTAAATGCATAAAAATTGTGTATGCATAATATGTATATTGTATGCGGTGGACGCATTATGATAGTATAAAAAACTAAAAATATTAAAACGAAAAAAAAAATTTTGAATTGAAACATAATTTGCACGAAATCTGTTGAAAAATGACGAAATGCGAATTAAATTGACCGATGACCGTGTTGAGAATTGTGGTGAATAGTTGCCTAATATGGCTTAAAGTAACCAGTTCAATCAATGAGCTTTTCATGCTGCAAACATAATGCATACGATTTTTTTTATATCTTGACGAATAACTGGTCTTCTACAGTATTTACAATTGAATTTCAATTTCAATAATAAAAAAAAATCTTGTATCTCTCATTGAAGTATTGAACGCAATTCAGTGTTATGAAATAGCATTTTAATTTTTTTTTATATATCTACGTCCTTTAATCATGTTATGAAGGTATGGATTGCACTATTGTATTAGCCAGTTTTTTAATTTTAATTTAACAGCAATGTTTATAACAATATAATATGAGTTTTGTGTAAATATATATATATAATAATATATTATGTTTATAACGTGTGTGTATAGACATCCTTCCTCATCTTCCGTAAAGTTATACCTCATGAGAATTATCATACGAACAGAAGAAAAAATTCAAGTCCATCGGTGTTTAAAGAGGTCCTTGGCCCTTGCTGTTTCCCTATATGGCCAAACATGCTCGAAACCGGTATTTATCATTCCAATCCTATTCAGATCTGAATTTTTTTTTTTTCAATAACACGGGTATACGGGATCCCAGTCATTGATATCGCGTTAAAATCCGTCCTTGGCAGGACAGTTTAAAAAATAAAAATAAAAAACTAAAAACAATCCGGATTTTTTTCTCCAAAACTCTCGTTAGGAAGATAAATCGCGCGTACATGTTCAAAGAACTGGGAACCATTAATTTCTATTGCAACACCCGTGTATACGTATGACGTAACTCTTGTAGCTTTTTTCTCTGCATATAACCTTGAAAAACTGTTGATTTATGTGATCGGCACTCTTCGCATATGGTCGGACTTAGCCGCTGTAAGCCGTCAATCGAATACTAGAAATTTCGGGAGATTGTTTATGTACAATATTATAAATAGAAAAACTATCGGTGCATAATAATATTACGATATTTGTCCATTTTCACTTTCAAAGATTATTCTACTCAATTCAAATAATATAATGTGTTCATATTTGATTAGATTGAAAGTTACGAGCCAGGTATTTAAATTGTTATGACCTAATATTACGCGTTCATTAATGTTTAAGATAAAAATCGTGTTATTATTGTAGGAGTTAAAATTTCAGGTCCAAACGATAAGTAAAATTAATTACTTGATTAGTGCTACAAGAATAAATTAGTTTTATCTGTGTATATATAATGATTTTATACTAATCCTTTTTGATTTTTAAATTATTATTATTATATTATATCAAAACATTTTAGCGTTATAACTAATTCGTCTTAAAAATATTCGTGTTTCATCGAAGATAGTGTTCGAGTTTACTTCCTTAAGGCAGCTCGAAAGTACTTACCCAAAATGAATTAGTACGTGTTCAACTAAAATTCCAATCAGATTCGTGATTTTTATAAAAATGTTTAACTATACGATCGTAATCATTATTTAAGTTCATGTGCAGTTCAGTTTTGATATGAAACAATTATGTTTATTCGACTTGATACACAGTCACGTCAGCGTCGTCTTGACTGTCTATCTGTGGCCGTCGTCCAGTCAATATTTCTTTCTCTCTCCCTGTTTTTCTCCCTTATAGGCTACGACGCATTTCATTATGCAATTGTTTTTACTGATAAATCTGAATCGTGAATACGATTTCACCAGTACAAAAGGTCACCCAAAGATGACCCCCAAGTAAGAGGGCGGACCACATAACCTACCGTGGTTAATCTGGTGCACGCGGTCACTTTCGCCCAGTCTAAAGACTGGTTCTGCTTATCCAGTACAGCGTAATATGATTTAACTATTTTTATTATTATTATATCATATGTGTTCCGTGCGCCCGGTCCTATTAATTTTGTTTCCTGTCTGAAATTGATCGGTTACCAGCTATTTGTAACATCTGCGGAATTAAATGCATCATACTAAAAAATAATAATAAAAAAAAATAATTAAATACGCATACGCTGTACATGCCCGTAAAAAGTCTGCCTAATGTGAAAATGTAACATTTGGCATAC
Organism: Neotoxoptera formosana; assembly: GCA_022818045.1. Lineage (NCBI taxonomy): Eukaryota > Metazoa > Arthropoda > Insecta > Hemiptera > Aphididae > Neotoxoptera > Neotoxoptera formosana. Next base: position 47,298,753 of record CM040633.1, read on the forward strand.
AGCCAAAGTAGTAATGCACAATAGGATCATTTCACCTACGCCCCACATTTTATAATACCAAGCTATTACGATAATCCCTCCAGGCTTTGGAGATATAATGCAGTGTTAATTTATGACCTCTGGCTACTTAAAACGTTTGTTGTCAACGTTTATGTATATTGACCTTTAACGCAACTGAAGTATTTATTAATCGAAAAATCAATTTTATATAGTTACACAAATGTGTTTCGTTTTGTGTAGGTTCTGTTATGTATAGACTATAGATACTATACTCAAACTAATATGTTGATATATTTTTTTTTTATTAAAATGTATGAAAAAAAATTATTATTTAATATTTGTTCTTCGCAGTTTCTTGTTTTATGAATTAAAAAAATAAGTAGTTCGTATACATATTTACTTGAACGAATTTTATACGAATTTAATTGATAAATAAAACAATTCAAACCATATTAATTTGCTGTAGAATACAATGTAATAAAATGTTTTCGTGAGAATTGTAACTTTAAAAACCATATAATTCAACTGAACTACCTATAGTATATAGACTATAGATTATTCACTATCGGAAGACATTTAAAATTACTGATTAATACGTGTACCTACTTTTCCAGTTATACTTATTGTCAATTTGTATGCATGATATATTTTACTATTATATAGTACAATCAGTATGTGCATATGTGATGTGTACCTACATATCAATTTATGTATATATTCTATTGTATACTTGTTAGTTTACTTTAATTTTAACAATGAAGAAGTTTTTTCCTTTATTTTTAAATATTGTAAAATCCGTTACATAATATTGTCTGCCTTTTATAAGCTGTGTTAGTTTTGTAATACTATGTAAGTTGTAACCTTTTACAACTAACTCGTATTAAATGCATTTAGGTGAAGTACATTCACTTTTATTGAAACTACCTATTATTCGTATAATGTATTGGTATTTGGTACCTAACAAGTATCAGCAGCGTGGCAGTGTACTGTAAAGTTTTGAAAAAGGTGTGATGGAATTGTATTTACAGAACTAAATATAATGTTAAAGTCTTATAGAACTTTATAGGGTTTGAGCCTATAAAAAGTGTACAGTAAAATAAATTAGGTAGGAATTTATAGAAAAAAACATAAGTGCAGTCCAAATTAAAATTTATAAATATTTTAACTAATAATTTTAACATTTTTGTTCTAGCTTTAACTCGAAATCGGCGTAACAATTACTGAGTTGAATTACATTATATACCTAAGTAGTTAGGTATGATGTTAGGTAAAGTCGGTAATAAAGAGTTGTAGACATCTAACGTACAATAATTTTTTTAAATTTTAATTCTTTCACGTTTGAATTTGTTTGACGAAAAGTTATACGTATTTTACTAAATGTTTATAAGGCAAGTATGTAACATACTTACCAGCTGTAGATCATCTGAAAATTGTTGATATCAGATTGGGCAAGGTACTGCAAGTTCAAACAAAATTATCGGTTATTATGCACTCATATTTATATGGTCACTGGTAGAAAATTTGTTTTTCGATACTGGTCTTAACAAATACGGACATAACAGATATTAATATATTATACCTGTTGTAACAACGATTTTTTTGTATGGTTCCTAAAATGTTCCTATATTATTATAAACCAACCGGTTTTCTATTTAAGCGGACAATAAATATGTCCTGTATATTATTATATTCTAGTAATGACATTTTTTATTTGCTTTTAATTGTGTCATCATTGACTCAGTAGGTTACTATTATTAATTTTAGAATTAATAATAGTTATTTAATGGATGCCATAGTATTACAACAGGTGCCAAATTATGATAATTGTGTATAATTGGGTAAATATTGTATTATTGTAAATTGTCGTATTTCGTTCGTAAATATTCCATTCGATGTTTACTCATGACGGCTTTATACCATTTAACAACTAATACAGCATATACAGAGACTTAGCAATGTAATATCATACCAGTGCACTTAGTGGGAATGAGCTATTATTGAGAATGGACTATTATTCGAATATTAAATTTTAAATGTTATACCGATCTACACGATTGTTTTTCTCACGTCAGGAAACTTTGCTTATGGATCGAATCACTATTTGGAAATTATAAACTATCATCACCACGATGTCTGTAGTCTGTAATACACTTAACCCACACGCGTTTCAAGATCAAAGGCTGTGTGGGTTTTTTTTTTAATCAACCGAAAGCACAACGTGTGCGTTACATTCGGTATGCAAATCATGCGGCCGTGCTGTATTATTATGTTCCGCTTTTTTAAGTACAAAACAAGCGTACTATATATTTTAATATTATGCACACTGTTGAGGATGCGGTCGAGTTGGCAGCGTGCGCGTGCTGGACGGGAAGGTCGCCGTAATCCCGGCGGAAAAAAAAATATAAACAAAACCAAACCAAACATTATAATAATGAAATAACAATAATAATAATAATAATAATAATAAAAAAAAAAAATATGAAACAACGAAAATCATAACGATAATAACGTGCGCGTATATATTATATACGCTTATAAACTGTTATAATGCGAAACAACCTATAGAAATATAACTGAACTGAAATTATAACCATAACCCGTTACGCGCGCAGTTCACATGTTGAAATGTGTGTTTCGTCTGCGTAATAATAAATCGTTCATAATTATTGCGGCTTCTTGACCTTCTTGATGGCCCGTCCGATGTATTGTAATACTATTTTAATATTATTATTATTGCACTGGCGCATTGACAAGTCTTCTGGTCCTCTAATCCTACAGAGTCTAGACCTATTCCACCGTGTTTACGAAAAATAAATAAACGTCTTCTCTTCCGATCGATTTGCGGCCACGATACGCGTTCCTGATCCGCCTAGCCAAAAATGACGACGACACCGCTTAAACAGTTTAACGTAAAAAAAAAAATCGATTACGTCGTCGCGTTGCGTCTTTTTCTTTCCTGCTTCTATGACGCGATGTTCGAATTTTGCGTTGTTTTTTTGTCAGTGCCAAGTGTAATGCGATACGGTGATAAATGATGATATTTAATGGTATATTGGTATAAATACCACGAATGTGAAATCCAACACACACACGCGACACGCATATCCGACCAGAGTGGTCGATTCCTTTGCCATGAACCTCAAACCATATACTTATATAATTAAGTTTATAATAATTATAATTATTACTACTATCGTATCTATAATGACCTAAAAAAAATTATTTGTTGACGAATTTAAGAAGTTAATGTTCTAATAAAGAGAACGCAAATAACACGTATATATTATAATGTACCTATGTGTATACGATATCGTGAACACGCGCTGTTACTATATGTGCAATGTGCATATTAAAATATTTATAATATATCATAATATAATATACGTATATGCATTCAATCGAGCGATAGTAATCTGCGTGTACTGACTACGGGGTAAAAGTGTGAGCTAAAAATTTGTCCTGATTTTAATTAATACTACTGCTGGTGCACTGCAGTGCAAAGAAATTCTATAAATGCTCGTTTCGTGATGTATTATTATAATGCCAAACGTGTTAGTTTTTAAACGCTGCTGTATGGATTTTTTTAAGAGGATTTATAGGATCTATAATTTCTTAAATAGGATAAATTCTTCGGTACGGTTTGATGTTATTTAATATTCAGCAGCAGTTTTTTTTTGCGCTTACAAATACAAAAACCATTTGATTCATCCGTATCGAGTATCGACTGACAACAATCGTTGTACGAGTACGTCTTAAAAGTGTGAAATATATGCCATATTTAAGTATTTACATAAATATAAAGTGAATGTACACAAAATGAATACAAAGCGTGTATTATAAATGATTAGTTTTTGAGGTGTCGTTAATTTAACTATATATTGCCATTTTAACGTTATAGTTTCTTATCTTATAATATATATAGGTATATTTTATACAATGAATATGTTTATTCCATAATAGTACAGAGTTTTATTGTTAATGATAATAAACCACACAATTTGTTAGCGCTTTATGTCAATATGTTATGATTAATTTGTTTTTTTTTCAATATTATATGCAAATCAATTTCTGCATAGGAGGCTGAAACATTATTCGCTATACTTGCAATATTTTTAATATCGTTGTGTCATATTATTAGGTAGATTATTTAAAAACGAAACGGTTGTCGAAACTTTTAGTTATATCATTTGGAAGCTATGTATAATAATACAGTTATACGGAATTTGTTACTAGTATAACTAAAATAAGATAAACAACATTCTGTAATAATGCGAGAATATATGAATGCTCGGTGGTCTGTATGTAGACGGTTCGCTCGAGATGGCTCGACTATTAAAAATTAAGATAGTAATAATAATTATAATTAATTTGCTTTAGAAATTACAATTTCTTCTGTGTTTATCTTGAATGAACCTACTGTACTTTATTAGTAGTTAAAACAAAACTTCCAAATGGGACGAAAGTCGTTAGTTGTATAAATACCATTATAAAGCATTGAATAAAATCTTCACCGAAAAAACACTTGGATCTATATATAATACGACCGTTTCGAAAAACTAAAAAAGACCTCATCTGACCTGTTGTGAATATTTGTATTGCATATTGTCCGCTCTGCCACTGTAAATTAGAACAGTTATTCTGCAGAAGAGTTGTTTGAATCGTTATAAATATGTTTTTTTAATGCTTATAAATATTGTATGTGTATGTTTTCCCGTTGTTTATTGTGCCATAATTTTTTTTATTTTTGTCGGGACGAACTAAACTCGTTTTATTTTATGGTTTTTTTTCATTACATGAAATAAGCTTGCATGTAATGAAGAGGTATAAGCAATAAGGGCGTAATTCTCTAAACATTCCACAATGGTTTTAAATAAAATATAACGGAGTTCAGTAAATAAATAATAATATACATATTATGACATTTATACTTTATAAACCCTAAATACTATTATTATGATAATTTTCGTTTATTAATTAAATTCTCCGTTGAATTCCTAAATAATGTGTCTGTGCATTATATACATATTATACAGCATAATATTCTAGGCACCTAAATATATATTGAAGCAATAATATATAGTAGGTATGTAACACAAGCTTTGCTTATAAAAGGTAGATAAATCAATTGTTTATTACTTTGCATGTATTTTATATTATATTTTTAATAAATGTTTATTATTTGAAAAAAAAAATTATTTAGGTAAGTTGTATACTATAAAATATGTAATATATATATATAATGTATGTATAGAGGTAAAGTTACAGAAATACATTTTAAATTTGTATCAAACTATTTCATGTTCATTAAATTTGATCGTACCAAAATCTTCATATAATATATTAATTATTCTCAGTTGAATAATCCGTATTTTTCACGGATGGAATAACACATTTGTCAATATACAATATATAAACAATGATTATGTTTTTCAATTACAGGTATTTTATAATTATAATCATTAATGAGTCTTACTTTTATTTATACTATGCATGCACATCCTACTATTTATTTTAATTGATTATTGTCGAATAACGATTTTAATTTTGATTTCATACCATTCATATAATATATGCATATCTTACCTCAGCGCCTGCGCTTTAAGTTATATGAGGCCCCGAGCACCTACAGTCTGCATCAGAACTTGCGGATTCTTAGAAAAATGTATCAATAAATATTATTTTTAATAAAGTATTTGCCTATCCCTCATTTGGCTAGCTATTTTTTTTTTTTTTGAATTGCGTAAAAATTTAATTAGGAGTATTTAAACAAAAAAAAAATAATATAACACAACCATTTCATATCAATTACCATATTCATCACTCATCGGCTATCGTCACTTTTATCATATATGGTTCGGTCACGGCCACTCTTTTTAAAGATTTTCTATTATTATGTAGATGAATAAGAAAAAAATATTATTATACATTATTCGTAATCACTGCAGATTATGTAGGTACCTTATAAAACCAGATGGTGCAGCGTGTACTTCGGGGTGGAACAAAGGATTAATGACGTGCTCTGATTGGCCGACCTCGGAACAGTGTCATTGCATATTGTGGGTGTATACAAATAATAATTATATATACATAATATACGTAGTTTTACAATAAATACTAAATAGTAATCGGATGCAATATAAATATCGATTGTGGACTATACAGCTGGCATTCTCAGTGCCTTATATAGTGATTCTTCTCGGATACGAAAGACAATTTTTTTCTCTCCCCTATCGTAACGCCGCATTTGTCGATTTACCAGGAGTTACCGGTTTAGACGTTTACCGAAACGAAAAACACAATACAAAACACGCGTAGGCATGCCTCGGGAGTTTATTTCTGGTCTTTGCGGGCTGCTTGCAGTTACACCGCTATAATATAATATTTTGTTATTTAACACAGTGTTATGCACATTATAGGCACCTATTATTAGTTATTATAACATATATTGAATATAATATTATTCATGCCTATCCACCGCATTTTGGAGTCATATATTTTGTGAACAGATATCAAAGCATCATCCCCTCCGACGCACAGCGAGCGTTTTTGTCGTCATCGCATCACACGCCGCATGTATATATATATATATATATATATGAACCTATACTTTATTCTGTATGCGATGTCGATTCCGTTAATCACGTTTCAGACGCCTTTTGAAGTATAATATAATATATTAATATATAATAATGGTAATCAAATGCCCCGAGGCCGTCCAGGCCGTCGCCGTCTGTGTATATGTATACACCACACTAACATAATTGAACGGTAATATAATGCGCGTAACAATGACGACTGACGAGAGGAAAAAAAATAAGAAACTTCGACAAGCATTGTAATAAATATTACGTGCGGTGTGGTATAGAGGGTTACCTCCACGGGCGCACACACACATACATATATACATACATACATACATAGCACAGACCGCCGATAACACCTTCCAGATAAAATGTGAACACTAAATAAATACTAATGCCTGCTCGTATATACACCTCTCATTGAAAGAATTCGCATTGTTATAATATTATGCTGATAATGACAACGGTATATTTATTATTATTATTATTATTATTATTGCTAAATCTCGCGAGTGTTCGGCGGATATAATATAATTACTGCTCGAGGTGTTGATTAACCGCCGCGGCCGCCGCCGCCACCGCCACCGCCACCGCCGCCATCGCTGCTGGCACATATACGCACAAACTATGCGGTTGTCTCGAATAGTGGTTTTATTTTATGATATTATTATTATTACTATTATTATTGGCGAAGACGCCCTAAACCAGACGAACATTGTGCAACCACTAGCAACCTTATAATATTATATATTATATATAGGTACTACCTATATACGCGACTCAGTCACTGTTGCGAGGGCCGAGGGTCAATAATACACCGACAGTGGCTTTCTCCGATAGAGTGAAAATCAACACTGCACATACCCGGGATGAACGTAAGGCATTTAAAAACATTGCGACGATAGAATACACAACAAACGACAGAGTTTCGCGTAGACGATTGACCTAACCTAACCACCTTAGTATAGACAGTTATTTTCGTTAACCGACTCTTCGAACCGTGTTATTATGTACATGATATACTTTTGCGCTCGGAGAAAAATCGGTTTACAGCCTCGGTGGTAGTCACAATTATAAAGGTCACCATACTGCTCTTTTTTTTTTATCGTACGCCTCGCTACCGCGGATCATCGAAACCGTTAACGACGACGACGACGTCTCCGCTGCAGCAAGCCAACGCCGCCGTGGGCACATAATCGGGCTGTTGAACCAATATAATAATATATTATATTGTCGACTATATAATTATTATTATAGTTCGCAGCTGCCCGCCTGCCGGTCGTCGCAGTCGCCACTTTTTTGTTTCAATAAATTTGTTTTTCACTTTTGACGAGCTTCCGCGCGCCCGTCCCGGTATACCTATATATATACCGAACAATGCGAAATCGCGGTACACCGAACAAGGACGAAGCGCACGAAAACAATCGCACACTGTTCACTCCTCTCTGCAGCGTGCCTATACAGACACATTATAAACGCGTATGCATGTAAAAAATATCATATAGACGTCCGCCGCTAACCTGGCAGAGACGAGGCCGGGGTTTTACAAAACGCGAAATTGATTATACCGGCGGCGTCGTGCAGCTATATAATATAATATATATAAATACACGTGACAACCGAACGAGCGGTGTTCAGGCAGCGCCGCCGCAGTGGATTGATGTACAAATCATCGGTGTTTCGGATGTAACAAAACAGCCGCGTTCAAAACGCATGTAGAAGAAGAGGGAGACGAAGAAAAAGGAAAATCTCACTGCACCGCGGCGCGACGTAACCGCGGCGACTTGGAGCGCACATAATAATATTGATCTCGGCGTGCGTATGACCTTAGAATAATATGCAGCGGCGTATATTACAAACACGGCCTCCGGGGAAACCGGTAGCTATCGTCTGTTGATTTTTAAATAATGTTTCGATTACTTTATACCGTCATATAATATGTATTAGGTACTTTTTTTTATACATATACATGAAATGTACAAACGACGTGTAATAAATACACCTATACGTATACAAGAATAATCGGAATATCCGCGGTTGATGCGCGTGCGACGTAATGCGCACGCATGTTATTATTATTATTATTATATTATTGCAATCGTATAATTACGCAATACTCTCACCCATCATGGCGTGTTCGGTGGTTGGCAGTGCCGCAACTTACTTTTGGAAGATAGTTTTTCAACAAGTTTAATTTAAAAAATGATCTGTCGCGGTCGGCCGTGGAAACAGTAACTAGGAACTGGAAGACTTAATTATACTATACGTACATATTGAGCGGTTAGAATTTCATTATAAAGAGAAGAATGGTAATTTTTAATAACAAAAATGACATTTCTTGAATTGTTTAAGAAAATTAGTTGTCTGATGTTAAATAAAATAATATAAAACTATAACAAGACTTAATTATTTCTGTCTCGCCCGCATGGTCATCCGACGCGCTCATTTAAGCGGAGTTTGTCGATTGCGTCCCGGACGCAGGTAAACGATTTTTTCCTACCTTTTCTATGTTCCGATTGCGTCCTATTGTATAGTAGGTAAGCGTAAATTGCCATGATAAATCTAATATATTTGTCACATATTATGCTGTGCAGATATATTTAAACATGAATTGGTTTTTACTTGATGAGCTTAAGAACATTTTATCTTAATGGTTGGTTATCGATTTGCGATTTAGTAAGTCTGCAAGTGCCTGAGTCGAAAGATATTTTTGTGCTATAGCATATGATATATAATATCGTATATAATGAATACAATTTAAGTGAAAAAAATAAAATCTTCTATTCAGCCCTTAAATGAACAACTCAGAAAATTAACTGATTATTTAATTGATAATTATATTGAATCAAATTCACATTTTCCACCTGAAATGTGGGCTGAAATAAGCAGTAGTATGCAGCGTACAATAAACGCGTGTGAAAGCTTTCATGCAAAATTCAACTTTTTTTTCTATACATCACATCCGAATATTCATCAATTTTTAAATATTTTAAAACAATGTCAAACAGATACACACATAAAAATAACGTTTATATATTATATTATATTTTATAGGTACTTATTTTTATAGATTTTTGTACAATTATTATTTTATAACACTGACAACGACTGACTAGAAATGTATTTTTGAGTTATTTAATAATTACAAAATAATAACTAATTATGACTATTCATTTCTTAATCCTAGAACTAAGAATCTATTAGTAAAGTTATATTCAGTAAAAAAAAAAGGTAAAAAAAAAAAATTTACCTCGGACGCAATCGGACGACGCCCCATTTAAGTGTTGAATAACTATAACGTTACTAATGTATTATAGTAAATACGAGTAGTTTATGGGTTGTGTGTGCTTGTAGTGTTGGAAATTTTAAGTTAATCAATTTTTTTTTGTCTATGAATAAAAAATGTACAACGTTGGTCCCCAACTTAAAAATAAAACGAGTGTTGGACGGGCAGCAAAAATGAAATAATACCTAATAATACCAATAATGAAATACATACATACCTTGCGTCCTAGTTGTGGTGCTGGTGTTTTGGTTGGTGGGGGGGTGGTTGTCGACGTAGATGACGTACTACAGACAGACCCCTATCATATCGGCGGCTCCTAACGAAAACAAAAACCAATGGGAGCCACAGACTTAACTTTTGTGAATAGGCTTTGATAGCTTCTGCGGTTTCCGAGATTACCGAGTACTAACAAACGCAACATCATTTTTATATATCTAGATAATTGGTTTACTTGTCACAAAAAGTCAAAAATCACAACATTGCAGAAAACAAAAAAAAACGTCTCATTGTTTCTGTATCATATATAGCTAGGTATATATTTTTATAAATTATGACAAAGATTCAACAGTCGTTAATCATTTAGTTATAAGTCTACGTATAACAATGTTTTCTACAAAATAGCGTAAATGATAATACGATAACCAAAAAATGGCTGAAATTGACTTGTTCCCTTGTTTGTCTTACCCGCGCACCGCCCAATCCATCTGTTTAAAAAACGCCCAACTAACGCTAAACGATATCCTAGATGGATAATCTCTTCGCATTTACGTTAGGTATGTTGCATAATATAGAACATTCAGGTAGGTAACGTGATGACGGCTATACCTACGGTATTTGCAGTGATCAGATCGATAATTCGCCTCGCGGTCGGCCGCCGCAATCCGATCACAGAAGCGTTTAGCTTGCATATTTAGTACGACTTAATAGTACTAACATAATATTATAGGCACTATACCCGTTCCTTTATATTATCGTATATATTATAATAATATATTAGGTAGACATCTGTATGGGCGGACGGCGTGCTGTGCAGCGTAATCTTATTATCTCAGCTTAATCGAATTTTGTCATCGGCCATCTGACGGTGTCGATGTTGGCACTATGATTTGCTTTCATTGCTAGCTCAAATACTTAATTACCGCCTCGGAGCTGTAGTCTTTGGGGACGAGGGATGTTTTGTGCATTGTTGACGGCGTTGTCCTTCAAAAGTTTCACAGTATAATGGCACAGTTCTACCATGAATATTATATAAATACCCTTTCTACAAATAGGTAGGTACTGCGCAACTATATACTATACAATACAAATATACTGCAATACGCCGCAGCGAGCTTATAGTTTTATGTATCTTGATATCCAATGCAATGGTCTCAAGACGGTGTTAATGATTCTGCGAGCTCAAGTTTTATCCAATTAGTGCGTTTACATTTTGATATTCGAGTTTATGTTGCAGTGCGCTGTTGCTGCAGCTGCTGTGACCGATACATTATTTTTCTGCTTGCAGTTTTCCGGAGCTTTTTATGTTGTATTTATATTTTTCCGTTGTCAACAAAACACTCAAACGCCGTTAAATGCGCAATAAAATGCAATGCGTCAAAGTGATTTTTATTCGTTCGACACGCGATTTTAATAATCCAATGAATCTGGCCCGCATGTGCCGCGTATACAATGTGCAAGGTATAGTAAGAAATAATAATATTATTTGCGAATGTGTAAAAATATAGGATAATATAATTGTTTTTTAACTAGATGATTGTACGTGGTACGCCTATATCTAATTTGTACACATATATACGTATATATATTATGATTATTGACTACAGAGTATAGAATTGTTAGTCAAAAATATTTATCATGTAGACAACCCCGGTGTGTACGGCACATGGTTTAAATCTCCAATCGGGACAAATAATCAAAAATATTATGATATGGAGAAACCGCGCGTTGGTCATCAGGTTCTTTTCGCCGTCGTCGGGACTCGAACGGTCGCCCGACGGGACTTAACACACATCACACTATACGTCTCTTATGTACTCCTCCGCGTGTACCTATACTAGCTGTTGTACACTATCCGAGTACACATGTGTGCACATGCGTACATATGTGTACATATTAATATATTATATCGTTTGCGTCTTGTAATTTTGACGATGACAATAAAATCGATTGAGTTATTGCTAGTCTGTCGCGGGGGCGTACACGCGAGCAAAACGACATATGGTAATGCGTTTGCAATTTGTTGTTGTGTGCGATGTGTGCTCGCGTGTAAAAAGAAAAAAGAACCACTGACTCCTCCTCCTCCTCCTCCACCACCACCTCCTCATCCTCCGGTGACGCGAAACAAGTGCGCACGCCGCGGTTTTGTTGTAGCGTCTCATCTGTGGTAATAGCTGCAGGACTCGTGTGTACATATACATATTTAATGTAGAAGAAACGCCAGCCAGAACGCTTCAGCGATCGGTGGATGTGAATCGAGCCTGTCGCTATATAGCACCCGATGCTCTTTATTCTGCGAATTCGACGGACGAGCCTTATGGCGTCCGTTTATTGTTAACTGTTATTACATTATATATCCTTGTGTATTTTATAATACACAAGTTCCGATAATGTTATTATATTGACTGCAAAAACTACATGAATTCGGATTTCGGGTGTAAAAATTTGAAAAATTGTAAATAAACACAATATTGAAAAAAAAGTTTTCAAAATTACACTGTAAAAACTAAAAACGATTATAAGTTATCAAAAAACGAAAATAATATTTTAAAACGACTTCGATTAATAAACAAATACGAAATGTTTACATAAAAAATTACCAGTAACAAAATTTCAAAACGAAAAAGTTACTAATGTCCATTATAAAAACCGATTTCAAAATCAAAAACCGAAAACGATTTAGTTACCTACCTATTTAAAAATGAAATTTTTATACGATTTAAATGAATTGAAATAGTGAAATGTGTACCGAGAATTATTATATTTTGTTTTACATATTATTTATCTTATTTATATGCATCTATAACTTCCACCGACGTGGCATTAAAACCGGAAATCGTTTTTTAAAAACGTAAACGAATTATCCACGGTGGAGTAGTTTGTATTTTTTAATACGCGTTTTATACGTTCGACTGTTTGAGCATCGGTGCTTTTTTATATTTGATCTTTTAATATTAAGCGAGCGTAGAATAATAATGTTTTAATTTTAATATTTTAACCGTAAAGTATGCTCGTTTGAAAACCGCACCAAAGACGATAATGTTAAACGAAAATAAAACGTATTTAAGGCAATAACGACGGTAGTAATTACTATTTAATCGCATTACAAGCAGACAGAAATAGATATACGACCAAAATATTTTCAAGACCCGAATTACATGCATAGAAAATATATATAATATACAATATTATTTACAATATGAACATCTTATTGGTGATATATCGACTGATGTAGTCATGATTTTTGAATGTTGTGGGATCAATGCGGCAAAAAAAAATTATACAATTACAGATTCGTTTCAGGTGCAAATGTGGAAGAAACGATATCAGCACGATAACGCTAATTATTTATGACACTATGTTTATCGGAACTTCTACAGTCTAGACTCTAGGACGTGTACATCCAATCGTGTTATCAACCTAACTATATGAACATATTTTTAAATGAATTTGGTTTCTGTATAGAAAACACCGTTTCCAAGTTTCAAGGCTTTTGATAGTGCTAAAGGCACATTTAGGATACGCTGCAAACTCTCATGTCCTCCCACGACCACTCACTCCCTTGTGTACGCCCGCGAAAGCATTGCGGTCATCACTGGCGTTTATCTGCAGCGGTTCGGTTACAGCGACCTCGGCGGATGTTTATCCGAATTCGCATCACATACCTCTATATTATTATATTGTACATTATAATAATATTATTATATAGTATACGTGGCTGTGGTGATGGATCGGTATAGGTACCCGCATCATAATTCTGCAACCTAAATAATAATGTGGAACTCCGAAAATCCCGCGGGACGTTGTCAATTATTCATAGTAAACATGACACGATACACTGTTATTCGTAAACCGCCAAAAATATGTTTAAGGTAAAACAAAAAATGTATATACTCGGGAGGGGGGGGAGTCGTTGTTGTTCATATTATTATTACGAATTCTCCGCGGATCTGTCGGCTCGTGCTTTGTGTACGGATATAAATTACATTATATTATTATTATTTTATTGTAGGCGACAATAAGAGCGGGTCGTCGATATTATAATATAATTGTTATTATCGCTGAGTCGGTGGTGGGCGCGCACCAAAGCTGTCGACGGTCGTTATATTTATTTTACAGTCGCGTTGTGTAACAGTTCGTTTTTTTTATATTATTGCCGGCGTGTGCTAGACGCGATTCGTGTTTGCCCGGTTGAAATAATCACCTCACGTCATCCCGCGCGTGGGTTACGGTTGCCTTTATATATATACAGTCGTTCCGATTTTTATTGTTGTTAATAATTCCAACGTCTGACAGGGTATAATGTATATATATATATATAACATAATAAAGGTACGTGTATAAGGTGTAAAGGCGGCGATTGCGCCGCGTAACAACGGGCGGGGGCGATCGCTCTGCAGTCGAGCTTATAATAAAATGTGTGTACTATTCCCGACACTCATCTGACTTATAATAGTACGCGAGTCCGCGTCTATATAAGCAGATAACCATATCGATATATTATTATAAACAGAACGACGATAAAGCGTAGGTATAACAAATGAGGTTTATAGATAAACAGTCGCGTTCGGAAAAACCGTCCAGACATCTCTCGACTGAGATGCAGTCTTTTCTCGGAGGGAGGGTGACTTTCACACTTCCGCGCCAGCACAAAACTACGTTAACATTAGACGTCGCGTAAAACCAATGTTGCGTGTTATTATTTTCTCATACATAGCTATTATGTCCGGGAGCGGATAAAACAGTTTGACGTCGCCCGAGGGACACTTGTCGAGGGAGGTATTTTTTAAAATTAATTTTTCCGTTCTTTTAATCCTGCGAAACGGTGACTGGACGGATTTCTAGCTTCGAAACTCGTCGATAACCGTGCGCCACATATGTGCGGCCCGGGGGTGGATGGTTCAAAGAACCCGCAGCATTGTTAGTCGCGCGGGACAACCCGAATTATGATGGAAGAAGAAGGCACGCTTCGCTTTACAATGAGACGGGACGACATAGTGTTCGATCTGTGTTTTTCATCTTCTCTCTCTCTCTCTCGTTTTCTTTCTTCTTCTTCTTCCTTCTATTTCGTATGTATAATATTCTCTTTTATGTGTCTATATATTATTTATATATACACTATACGTTGATTAGAGATGCAAGTGAACGCGTGTATATAATAATAATATGTACACGTATATTATGTATGTACACGTTCCTTGACCTCTGGAGACACCATTGTCGTCTGGGACGGCGGTTAATCTGGATGGAATCTCCGTGTTACGAACAACAAACTCGGTAGGGGTGCCCAACAGACATGCAAACGGCCTCTGTGTGCTCATAGATATTGAAGTAATATTTTTGAAAATTATTATATAAGTTTTCTGTTTGACTTTAACGCGGCGATCAAAGTGACATATAGTATATAATAGGAATATATTTTTACCGATTTCTATTTAGAAACCATTTTGTTCGTGTATTATAAATTATAAATATACAGCAACATACATTACGGGCTTAGTGAGTGTACATCATCGTATTATGTTATACGCATCGATGAGTTTGTCCTAAACCATTATGATAAACATATATATAATGCCAATCAAATATTTAATATACGAATTTTGATTTAATTTATATACCTATTAGTTTGTTTTGACTCTGTATGCAATTATATGTTTATTATCATATCACATTTTATGTTTCGATGAATACTTAATTAAATTCCAATTACTATTTTTTCAACATAACGCGTATTACACAAGCGATTACCATAACCACACGTCGAGATTGACTTATATGTACTGATGCGTTTTACAAATGCTTATTGCTGAATATACTTTAAACTCTTTGTAGGTAAATTAAAAATAAGTAGATTGCAGATTATACACGAATAATATTTCATTTTTTAATTATTTTATATATCTCACTTATTATAACGTGACATAACCTAATCTCGTTTAAAATATACTGGAGATAGGGGATTGATCAGTGAATTTTTTTATCTGAATTAAAATTACGACCTAACCTTGTTTAAATATATTACAGTCAGTTAAAGACGCTTGTCCCCGAGTGTCAGCGTACGCGCTCTTGTGTTGTGTAGTGAACTATAATGGAAGTGCTTCTGTAATTAAAATTTTACTGCCCAAATCTAGTTTTTCAATAAACATTTTTATATAGTTTGCAAACATATATAGCAAAGTCTCGAATGATACGAATATGTGGTTAGTCGATTTTTATTAAGTTCTCTTTGGATTCAAGTCTATAGAGGTCACGCATCCATTAAAGAAAATATTAATTTTATATCAAATTGGGACATATTTATAGTCATATTAAAACGTTACTGGTAATTATGTTTATTGTTTCATATTATTATCATTATACTTATGATGTTAAGTGAAAAATAACGAGCATACTACAATAGTGCCAGCCACGCGTTTGCAGTTTACGTAGATAAGGCAGTAGACTAAAAATTGGCCCAAAGGGTATTCTATAATATATATTGTTGTCTTATGTTACATTATATAGTATAATAACGATTTCTGCATTTTTTTTTAAAGTAGATACGTATGGTTAGTGTATTATATTTCCTGTAAATATATAATATGTACCTATATACTATATAATATATGGGTATTACTGGTTGTTAATATTGTTTCTAAAATAAAAAACAATTTTAAATTAAAACTTTTCTAAACAGTTTAAATTTAACGTCGTATAACTTTTTCTTATCATATCTCTCTGTTGTATTGGTATCTATAAAATTAAACATTTATTAGTCATAAACGTATATTCTCATATTGTATATACTTGTTTGTTATTAAGTTTGTATAATATAGTTTTCAAAACGGTTTTATTTGATCAAATTTTAAAGTTTAAAACTTTAAATAAGTTAAAAATTATTTAAAACGTTTTCTATATTTTTATCTTCAGAAATATCTGTGAAACTTTTATTTTTTAATCATATAAATGTAAGTAATTGTGCTGTAAAGTAATACAATTATTATCATCTAATCCAATATAAATAAGTATGAATATGCTTAATTGTTTTAGAAAAATAAGTTTTAGTGACTATATATTAACTATTAGCTTAATTTTAGGTAGAAGAAATGTGAACCGTGGTATAGAAATTCACAACTAATTTCATTTTAGTAGCTATAATATAGTATGGTATTTGTTTGGAAATATTTATTCATACAAATGTGCACATAATTATTAATTCTATAAAAATTTAAATATTTATATTATTAATAACCTTGTTAGTACCTATATTATACTAATTTATTTATACTATAGTACCTACCTATATATAAATGTATAATATATGTATAAATAGACTGGACATTATATTGTATACTTACATCAATGATGAATGACTATATAAAAAACCTACATATTATAATACTTAGTGAGTATTAACTGCTGATATTTCAATAGTAATTTTTTTTGCTTAATATACTATATTTTTTATAGGCATTCAAAACGGAAGTCTGTTACACATCATATATTTTTTCACAAGTTTGTAATTTGTTTGTTCTATATCTTACTTACTATTTCTTTGGTATTCTTTAGTGTTTTTCGTATTTGTTATTAATTACTATAGTTAAATTGTTTTAATAGGTATAGTATATAGTTATTATTAATAAAAATCGGTTGTGTTTTGTACATGAATAAAATGTATAGAGATTAATATGTCAGAAAATTATCTGTTAAATCAAAAATCGTTTTTAAAAAACGTAAGAAACGTTGTGAACAAAATTAAGCATCAAATTTGAGAAACAAATCAAAAGGTTCTGACATTTGTTGATAGTACGACCCATAATATATATTAAAAAAAATGTGTATGTATAATGCACGAGAAATATATATATATATATATATATATACATTTGATATGATTATATACATGACATATTCATTGTTCCTCTAACGTTTGATAATTCTTTTTTATCGAGACCCAATTCATAAAGATAATAATTAAAGTTTAAAGTCATGTACGTTTAT
This sequence comes from Neotoxoptera formosana, assembly GCA_022818045.1. Taxonomy (NCBI): domain Eukaryota; kingdom Metazoa; phylum Arthropoda; class Insecta; order Hemiptera; family Aphididae; genus Neotoxoptera; species Neotoxoptera formosana. The sequence goes on from CM040633.1 coordinate 47,316,819, forward strand.
AATATAGAATGGTAGTATTGTACAATATAATATATATATATATATAGTACCTATACGATGGTAAAAATGTTCCTATATTAGTATACTACTTATTAGTTTAATCTGGTTAACTGTATTTAGGGCCTATGTATAATTTACATAATATATAATCTATGAATATTTCACTAATCATCTCAGAAAGGCATTTCAGGTTTTTTTCTTCTCTTAGTAAAATTTATGAAGGCGACGATTTTCTTAATCTATGTGTAGATATTACCGGTACATGCGGATGGTGCGTATAACTTAAAAGGAACTTTATTTAAACAGACAGTTTAAGCCACGCTGCAGCAGTTTATACCTCCGTAGTATGCACCCCCATCTAAATAATAATATAATGATAAGTAATAATATTATTAAGTACACTGTACATTATAATATTATATACCTACCACATAATAACTATACGCGTTATCATAGTATAATAGTATATGTATATTATTATTCATACACTGTGTGTACATAAATCGATTAAATAACGGTTGTATACTGCAGCAGGCAGCGTTAAGTATAATAAGGCGTTTCATTAGTAAAGGCGAACAAAAAAAAATACACACGCACACAATAAATAATATTTTATATTATAATATACGTCTCGGATTAGGGTTCGAAGTACAGAATTAATATAATATTATGCTCTCGCGCAGGTATCTATAGCAGCAGCAGCAGCAGCTATACTGGGTTTAAAATCCAAATACTGGTGCATGTTTATGGGGTTCATTATTGTGTTTTAGCTGCGCCTAGCGGACTTACGGATGTTTGCTGTGTAACAGCAGTCTGTATATCATTATAATGCGCAGACCCGAAGATAAATAATATATCATATAACGTCGTGTAGGTATACCTACTATACGCATACTCTGGCTGCGTTATTTTCCGCCTATCTTCAATCTGGCGAATATATGTATGTATATAGAAATACCTGAAAACCGACCTATACAACGCGCGTATATGTACGCGGCGAATATTTTAGTATTGGCACCGCGTGTACTAGATAAGTACAAGTTATATCGTTGCATGTGCACTCGTCGTACCTATAATATGCTATAATATACGTATCGTACACGCTCGTACCACTATTATTATTATTATTATAAATTATAATAGTGCGTATAATATCACTATAGTCTATACCAACTGCAGCAGTATTGGTTGTGGTGTACGCGTTTAACGAACAGCGCGCGCCAGCCCGAGTAAATAGTTCTATAGGTACGAGTTTTACAAAATTTCCGTCGCTAATTAGTGATTATCATTATACTCGTGTTCCTATCTTTGTAATAATAATAATATTATGCTCTACGGCACTTGTAACAATAATAATAATAATAAGCATTGCAAATACAGATCAGCTCCAACTGATTGTATTCAACGAGAATGACTGGTTTTTTTAAATTTTTTATTCTCCCATCGAGTAAATCCCGCGATCCTAATCGGTACACACGTAATATAAGCTAATAAGAATGATTATTGGGCGTTGTAATATTATACTCATGATGCGTTGTATTATTATTGCGGCGGTTTCAAATTATCGACTCGGCAATAAACCAAACGGGACAACGACGACGTCGCGCGCGGTGTTTTCTCGCTCGCCGTTTTGCTCGCGCGTGACGCGTATAATAATATGTTTTGTCGTAAATTTATAATATTTTTAAATATTTTATAGGTACACAAACACACACACGCGAGCGCGAGATCTTTTTCACACGTAGGCTCAGAGATGAGCGATATATTATTAGTCCGAAGAAACTCCTATAGAGAACAATGCTAACCGGCGGGCAAACCTTTTAAAAAATATCGAACACTATAGTTTGTTGTCATGTATATATAAGGTTTGCGTTGTGGAGCGTCGTTTCGGACAAACGTATTTTATAATTGTTATCGCTGTTAAACTATATATACTTCCACTGATTTACAGTCAATATTAGTGTTCACTCGCATTGTCATTTACGCGATTTTCCGAAGGAGCAATACTTATTTTTATTTTTTATTATTCATTATATTATAATATTGTGTATTACATTTCTACCAATATCGATTTTTTTTTTTTTGTAATACATGAATCAAATACAATTATTGTAATAAATTATCGTCAAGCCGAAGAGATGTTACGGGAAGAGTTTCGTTTTTGACGAAAACGTTTAAGTTCCAAGACTACTTCCCCAGACCCCGCCCACCCCTCGCCCACAAGGAAGTCGTTGATAACGTTTTTTTATGATCTATCAGCGCGAACGTGTTTTTGCAGTTGAAATATGTCTTGTTGTGTGCTACGTACCTATCACTATAATACAGCATATAGGGAGGGATAGAGAGAAAGTCAAAGATACACGTGGTGTGATTAAATTCAATTAACTTTTAAATTAACGTTTACACATCTTAATTATAATTAATTCTAATATACTTCGTTGCACATATTGTGTGTAAGACATCTTTAATTGTACCATAGATTATTCATTAATTATATACCAGAGTTATTATTATTCTTGTGACGCGTGTATTGAAATGTGTTTAAAGTGCGGGTTTTTAACAAATATATATATTTTATTTTATTGTATAACTTTTTTTTATTCAATATTTCAATCAGTTCTGCGTGCCTCTATGAAATAAAAATAAAAAACATTACGGTTTGTTTTTAACGTAAGGTTATCGTATCAACAAATTTGTTCAATGATACTTCGCCAAAATCACATTTTATACGTAACTTTATTAATTAGTACCTACTAATAAATTATATTTTGTAATTGAGTGTCAATTATCATGAATATTATGTTTCTAGTGTTTTACTATAAATGTAAGTTTTTGATGATCAGCTAAGATTTATTATGAATGTATGTACTTTTATGATAACTGAAGGAATTCGATTTTAAAAATATTAACATTGTGTATTTGTGTAAATTATATAATATATATAGGTACATTGGTATCTATATTTATATATTGTAAACGATATGTTTTCTGTACAATTTATGTTTATATATAAATGATAAATCTAAAGCCGCACACGAACTGAATCAATAAATTCATTGCAAGAGAATAATAAACTATGGCATAATCGGTGTTTAGTATGCAGTTATTTATGAAATGCATATAATATTTTATTATGCAATATTCAAAAACCTATGACGGAAATTGTACTGTTTTCGAATAGATTTGAATAATATTTGTGGACCAGTTTCCCAGAAGAACGCCTGTGGTGACTCAAACATGATCTTCGGTAATACTTCTATATTGAATCATATATTTTCTGGTAATCAATCTAGTTTCTACTTCCTGTTAACTCGGTAAATGTTCATGTAGTAAGTAAATTGTATAAATTCGTTTTATAAAATTTTAGGTAACGCGAATTCAATTTGTCTTCAATACAATATATCTAAAGTGTTGAAAATCTAAATTATTAATATTTTATCGTGCAATCGATATTATTTCAACTATAGGTGCAAAAAGTATAAACATAATTCGCGCTATATAAAAAAAACCGTCGAGTTAATGTGAAAAAAAAAATGTAACGTCGTTTCTATTTCCGATAACAAAAATTGCGTAGTGCAGTAAAAAAAAAAAAAAAATAGAAAAGAAACGGGACTTGGTAATCTGTTAAGCTCAAGTACATAAAACGATCGTACGACCGATTGTGTTACGAAAAAAACAGAAAATACGACAGCGGATGGAAATTTGAGTGGCGGCGGTCGCGTTTTACACGACATTTCGCGCAGAGTACGTCACATAATATCGCGTCATAAAAAAAAAATGGTATACTATTATTTTGAACGAACGAACAAACAGGAAGCGGCGAATGAATAGAAAAGTACAAAAATATGTTAAATATCCGTCCGCAATGTTACCTATTTATTATAAATATTATAATATATTATTACGAATGTCCGCTGGCAGCCGCTGCAATAAGTGCACCCACACTCTCCACATAACAATAATATAATAATATTATAGTGTGTGTGTGTGTGTGTATTGAAAACGCAAGTGACCGGACCGAAGCTTGTTATATACCAGTGGCGGCGGCGGCGGCGGCGGCGGTGGTGTCCGTCGGCCGGCCGGTCCAGAGAGCAGCATCGCGGTGCCCGGGCGGGATGCCAGTGACCCGAGTGCTTTGATCTCTCTGCTCTATACACACACGCACTCGCACACGATAGTCGGCGGCTGCGGCTGCGTCCTTGTACAAGTACCTTGGGGGCAACTTGCCCGCTTCGTGCTCGCGTTGTGCGTTGTGTGTGTGTGTGTGTGTGTGTGTGTGTGTGTGTGTGTGTGTGTGTGTGTGTGTGTGTGTGTGTGTTGTGTTGCATCGCAACCGGTTCCCCCCTACACAGACACACACACACGGACGGACGGACGGACGGACGACGGTCGCGAGAGAGCGCGACGGCTTGGTAGAGCGGTGGTGGTTACGACGACGACCGTACCCGAAACCGGTTGACGGCGGCGGTTTACGGCTCCGCTGTGCTGCCGCGTAATACAATAATATTATCTACACGCGCAGTCGTCGTCCGTCACCCGATCGATTTCGCGTTCTGCTGTTCGTGTGTCGCGCGTGCGTTGTTTTTCTGTGTTTGTGTGTTCATGTGTGTCTCCTTTTCTCCGTTTTTTCCCCTCCTCTCATATTGATTTTATGTAAATCGCAACACACGATATTATAATATCATCGATCTAGTGCGCGCGTGTATGTTAACGTGCGTTGTTTGGCGCGTGAGTGTGTGATTTTGCGCTCGTCCGATAACAGCGCCGCGTAATCGACGATGACGGCGGATGCGCGCCCACCGCAGCCGCTGCAGTTGACAGAGTCGCCGGAAGAAACGCCCGCATGAAACCTATCACGTTCGAGAACCTCCGACGGCTGATCGGTGGTCGTCGGAAGAACAAGGATCGCAACGAGTCGCCGTTCAAGCGGAGCGACTCGTTCAAACGCATATCGATCCGTAGGAATTACTTGGACGGTCGGGGCGGTCAAAAGGGTAGGAATCCCACCAAAAAGCCTCCGCCGATAGACGACGTCGGCGACGGTGATGACTCTCCGCAACGCTATCAGAACGAGCACCAGCAGCAGCATTCTTCCGTATTTACCTCGGCCAAGCCGGATAGTAGTCTTCCGGCTAGTCCTCCGGTCGTTTGTCGTCTCCAGTTCAGTCCCCGAGCCGCTTCTCGTCGTCCGATAAGTCCCCTGCCCGCACCGCCCTGCAGCAGAGATGACGTTCCGCCGCCACCCGTAGAGCGAAGACGGCAGGCGGTCGCGCCGGCACCACCACCACCACCTCCACCGCCATCACCACCGCCCGCCGCCTCCAATACCGCCGCCGCCGCCACCACTGACTCCTCGGCCTCTGCCGTCGCTGCTCCAGTCATCGATTACGGCGAATGGATCCGATGCATACGCGCGGAAGAAGACTTGAACAACTTGAAGCGGTCTTGTTCGCCTCCCCCGCCCCCCACGCCACCAGCACGGTACCGTTACCACGTGCACAAAGAGCTGGACGACAGTAGCCGCACAGACTCGGCCATCAGCCTCGGGCGGATATGGATGGACGCACCGATGCTACCGCCGGCCGCACCCCGAAGCCTGGAGCTGCCCGCCAGGCCGGCTGCGGCCGCAGCGATGGCAGCCGACGGCGACGGCCAGCCGCAGCGGCGGGCCCACCATTCGCTGGAGAGCGCGCTCAAGGAAAAGCGGGACGACCGGCCGGTGCCGTGCAGGCGGTTCCACCGGTACCCCGTGGCTGCGGACGGCGTCAACAAGACGGCGTCCCGTTCGTCGGTGGCGTCCACGTGCTCGGGAAAAGACTCGGGCTTCAGCCTGTCCGCCCCTGGGCTGTCCGATCCGCCGCGGCCGTCCAAGCAGCAACTGTTTCGCAAGAAGGCGCCCAGACGTCCCGCGACGGCCGTCTCGGCTAAACCGACGACGGCGCTGCAGCCGGCACCCACTCCGCAAGACCAACTTTACCAGGTGGTGGTCGCCCGGTCGCCGTTCCGACAGCTCAAATTGGACCCCATGATGTTCGTTCCTCCGGAAAAGAGGCGCCCCACCCAGCACCATCACCACCATCACCATCACCACCACACGAAGCCCCGGCCAGTCGTCGAGATCCGAGACTATTGCGTGCCCAAAGACGTTCGTCTGCAGCGACACGACACCGCGGACGACTACTGCGGAGACACCGACGACTACGACGACGAAGACGACGAACAGGACAGGCTTTACGAGTCGATATCGAAGGGCAGCCGGGGACGGTGGCAAGAGTCCACGGACGACGCGGACACCGAAGACGACGACCAGGAGCAGCTGCAGCAGCTGTACCACCGCCGGCATCTGCAGCAGCACCACTACCAGCACCAGAACCACTACCAGCACCAAGACCAGCACCGGAACACCAACCGGGTGAAACGGAAAAAGTCGGCTCGGCGGAACATAAAATACGTAGTGAAGCCGGTCCGGCGGGCACCGTCCGCGGCCACCCGGAGACCGAGCGTCACAGCCAAATCAAAATCCGCCGCGACGCCAACAAGTAGGTTTTCTTTACTTTCGACCGTCGTTGTTGTCGTGTTTTTTGGTTTTAATTCGCGTTTCTGGGTGTACCTTAACCCTTTGACGTCCGCAAATGTCGGACGACGTTCGTTGAACATAACACGAGCATATCTATTAATTATCATATATTTAATAGTATGCATACGAGTAGAAAGACTTCTCGTCTCCGTCGTACACTCGAATGGTTGTTATGTTATACATATTGTTTTTTTGCGGAAAATTCGCGTGATGTAATAATAACCATACTCTCACGTCGATTCGCGTCTGTTTTGAAATGAAGCTCGTCAAAACGTAATTAATAAACCGTAAGTGGTAGGTCGTATAAAATCGTATAGACTCCTCCGTCAAAATATTGATTGTACCTACTAACTAGTACCTATAATTTAGGTATTCTACATTATAGTTATGCGCGTGTTATTTATCTGTCTAGTACAGCTCGCCATCGTTTGTGTATGACGTTGTTTGTGAATTGTTCACGAATCGAATTGCTATTTTAATAATTAAACTTTTGCGATACTAGTTAAATTAAATTGTTGGTACTTCAACCGCGTAAGACTTCTGTTTTGAAATTCTACCCATTGTATATGTATCAACAGTTTATTTGTTGCTAATTGAATTGCAGATTTTAAATTTTCAAATAGAGCGATATTAAAAAACTAAAATTGTATTAATTGAGGGTCATAAAACGTATATTGTAATACAATACCAATAATATATGACGTAGGTGATAAAATGCCATTTTATCATCTTTATTTAGGTTAGTACTATAAAGACGTTTGAATTCCGGGAAGATGATTTAAACCTATACCTAATAATATTTTATTTACCGTTAAATCCGAGGTTAAACCAAAGCTTTGAGTTATGTACGAGAATCGATCGTTTTGTCGATTCATTCATTTCCATTGAAATTGTTGATGAAATAACTCTATATAAACCCGCTAAACTGGTTAAGCATAACACGAAATTTCTTACGTTTTACCATATTTTATTTAATTATGTCCGACGTTCAATAACAACGCTGTTCACCACTATAAAAAATAGACATAAATATATTATTTTATGCATTATATATGCTGCAACACTTTCCGCATTCATTTGTTTAAACGCCATCTGTCGCGGAAGCGTGTTCGGGACGACCGCGGCATACGCTTTCGTCAGTTTCCTGCAAAATGTATTTGATTTGAACCCGTTAAGTTAAGCAGTATTGCATTTCGGTTTAACTATCGGTTTAATCTATTTTGTTGTTTGTAACCCATAAAAAAAAGCTTCGGATTTCAAATGATTTAACACCACGATTCAATTTTAAGGCATGGCGTCTTCGTTCGATAAATTTTCAACGGTACATTTTATCGTTTACATTGCGCGGTGAAATGCGAAATGACTCAAGTGGGGTCGAGTTGAAACAATAATTTAGGTGCCAAAAAAACCGACATGTGTTATAATATACATGTTATACGTACCTATATATTATTATGTTGTATAAACCTATAACGACGGATATACGAGCCTATAATACGTATATACACCTATTTCACAACAATAATAATTACACGATTCCGTGTCGCTTTAATAAAGATCATCTCCGACCGTACATATAATACATATATATAAATTACAGGTTAAAAGACCATATAACAATGTAAAAAACGTCCGTCGAGAAACTATATACTCCGTTGGTATAATATAATATGTAAATCTACGCGCGAGTACGGTAAAAAAAAAAAAAAAACCCCGTCGTCTGGGAACCTTGAAAAGGTTATAGCGGCAATCAAATCCGATCGGGATCAAGTATCACTCTCCTACAAGTCCATATTATGTATATCATATATATACGTGTAATATCATTATCATTATTATTATTATTATTATTAGAATACCACAGCGGTGGTTTACCGGTGAAGTGGAAAGGATGAGACACAGCAGTTTACACCGCACCTATACAACTCGTGTACTCTGCTTAGTTGTGATCATTTATATATTTAATCAATATTTCCGACGATTCCGTTCTTCGTCATTAACTCTCCTCGCCGTCGTAGTAACATATAATATATTATTGAATTATACGAACCGTATAGCCGCCGCCGCGGTAGCGATACAATATAATATAGTACGCGGTCGGGTGAATATTTATTATTACTATACATATATTATAGTATATTATTATTATTATTATATTATTATGTAGAGTTAGTGCGCTGCCATCAATCGTGCATGGGAGTCGTTTTGATTATGTCTCGACGACGACGACGCTCCGGGGTGAAACTACTTACGCGCGTATATGTTATAACGATAAATTATATTATTACATATATTACATATTATTATTATTATTATTATATACATCGCGTTCACGACTTTGGATTTTATACATCGATAAAACAAGCGTTATGCGGACAAATCGTATTTCATTATTGTACGTACACACGAAACTCGTATATTGTATACCTACGGTACGCAAGATAATACAACGAAATGACGTATTATTGAATCGTCATAGCGTAATAAATTGTATGGGTTTTAGCGTTGAAATAGAATTGCGTTCCCGTCGTGAGATGCGATTTTCTATAACGACTAGCAATACGCCTATAACTACGTTTTGTTTTTTATCATATAATATGTACGAAATCGTCGTCGTTGTAACAATAGTATATATTATATACGGCAATATTGGATATTTGGCTGCATTTGCGTAAAACGATTAATAATAATTATTAAATTCGTCCTAACAATTAATATTGAGGTAGTCAAAATCATTTTATGTAGCGTTATTAATAAAATATAATATGGAGTGTATCGCGTGTATGCGTATCACGTTCGGTCATTACGAGCTGTATAAACAAGCAGTAGGTAGAACATGATCTATGTGTGTGTGTGTGTATGTCAGATATAAATGAAAAACTAGCTAAATTTGTTTTGGACGTATAACTCGACAAGGCATCTCATAAGGTTGTATTGTAGGCATCAGCACTTTGGGACCTCCGAGCCTATAATCTAACCTATCCGCAGCCACTTCTCCACACCCCCAACAAGTGATTGAAACTTAATTGTATTTTGTGTCCATGATTTATACAATCATTTAGGTAAAAGTGGATTTTGTTTTTTCCGTTTATTGTTTCGAAATTTGAAACTAATCACCACACCACTCAAAACGTATTCCTCGGTTTAAATACAATATATCTAGCTATAGGTGCGTATTTAGCTAGTACTCGTCGACGGCCGTGTCGTAATCATTGCAATTGTTATAGTATTTCGAGGAACTTAAATCGTCCCTGTGATTTAATTAAATCGAAAGTTGTTAGAATTTTAACGATCGCTAATATAAATACATCTTTATGTATAATATATTATTAATGTCACAATTTATTAATAATAATACTTACGCATATTTATCTAATGGTTGTTTGTTTTGTTTTTGTTTTAGGTAAGTCACGTGAACGGTTTCTGTATTAATATTCAACTCCTGTACAACGTTATTGTATAAGAGTGGACTCACGGTGAGTCTGATGACGCCATCTCTTTAGACGTAATTTTATAACGATAATATTTATGTACACTGTATTACATTTTTTTTATAACTTTTTTATTTTGATATATCTAAATAATATGAACAATATATTTTGTAGTTTAAATTATTAAACGTAAAATTAAAAAAAAAAAACATTTTTATATACTTATACTATATATATAATATTATCTAAATATATACCTACGTGCAAGTGTACTGCATGTACAATATGCAATCACGTTGCGACAGTACCTACACTACGTCTATATATTGCAGTATTATTGCCTCGTATATAGTTCTCTGCGTGTGCAGAAATCTCGTTAAGGAGAATATTATATTGTATTATATTATATGTGTGTGATGCGTATACCAGTAAGTCCATTATTCTTCGACCGTATTAGACAATATATACGACATTAATATGAAGTTAAACGCGTGTGATTAGCAGCTGATTTAGTATATTATTGTTAAACGATTATAGACGCGTTTTTCAATGTCCGCGCACTGTAGCAGTTGGTATAATATTTTCCTATAAGAGCAGTGTGTCCGGTGGCCGTACTCCAAGGCTATACTGCAATAATATAATGACATTTATATATTATATTATCTAGACGTTCAAACGAGTCAAGGAAAATCGCGGATGAGAAATCGAACCGTTACCAGTTTTGCCATAATTGTTTAAAATATATTATTATCATACGATGGGTGCATTGTTTCGGAAAGTTCAATACTTCAATTTATTCTAACGCATATTATTATTACGTATATAAAACATACGTATGCACTTATTATACTTACCCTGCACCTACCTGTTCATGTTTATTATCGTTTATCATAATATACTCATGTTACACGATTATGCATTGAATTATGCCAAAGCCAATCCTCTTTGTATTGAGTATATATGTTGATACGGACGACCCCGCCGCCGGTCGGTGTACAAAACCGATCACATCATGCAGCGATCAAGTATCCAAATATAATAATATAGTTATAATGATAATTACTGTTATTGTCGTTTTGGGTAAGGTCGACTGCGTTTATTTTGTAGTCGCACTCGGATTAAAAAAGGTAATGTCCTAATTATAGCACTCCGATCGAACAGCCGATCAGTCAGCCGAAAGATTTAAAACTTTCGACAGCTCCGATCAAAAGCCCAAACAGTTATAAAAGATTTATTGGATTAAATTCTTATTTAATATCTAAACCTACAATGTTTATTGTTTGTAAATTTTTTTGTATTAATGTTATATAAAATCAGATACTAATTACGTCACATAAACGTCATATCCCAATTGAAACCTAATGTTTTGTTTGATATATTTAAAATTTAAAATTATCAAAAACCCTTGAAATATACAATTATTTAGTCTTGTAACGCTTAAACTTTCATTCGTTCCCGCAGTTTCCGTTTGATTCTCGTGAATTTCCACGCGTTCCTGGGAATTTCTAGTCCCTAGATGTACCGCCGCAAGCTGTGACCGGAGACGTGGTGTTGGTATAATATAATATATTTAGGTATTACATAATTTATTTTTTGGGCATACCGAATTCGACTAACCCCTCTGTGGAGTAGGTATATAATATAATATAATAATTATACGTATTTCGTGCAAGAACGTCGTCGTTGTCTCGTTAATTCCTCCGCCGATACGCCGTCGGCTATTGAACTAATGGACGTTAAATTATGTACGATGGATATTCGGAATCTGTCCTCGTGTAGCAGGAGAACATTGAGAGGACGACAAATGTGCGATCCCTGTATATAATATTATATATATATATTTATACATTATACATTTAATACATATACCCATGTCACGGCAGCGTGTGTATATATATATATATATATATATATATATGTGTTTGTATACATCCTGAATATTTAACACCGTAGAGCCTTCGCGTCGCACGTCATGTCAAAAATCCTTCACAATTACATTCGTGTATAATATATTATATATCTATATGTATAATAATAATATAATAATACGGGTAAGGCGGAACCTGTGTTACCTATGTAATTCTAATGTCCAAGTTCCAAAGTCATACGGCGAGAGGCTGCGACAACGACGACACCACTACAGACTGCGAGTATAGAAATAATTATATCCTTCCTCCCATTTCGACGTCGCATAATACTATCTACATGTTAGCACTGTTGCACTATATAGATGTGCGATTGACGGACTTCCAACGACGTTCGTCGTTGCCATCGTTTATTTGCACTGTCTTTGAAATTTCGTCTGATTATTTTATTAAACTGGCGCGTGGTTACTGCAGCTGCAGGTCACACGAGGACTTCTTATCACATTTGAAAAGCGATGTGCGTATATCGTAGTATGACACTCATAGACCTTATACTCAGTACAAGAACTGAGTAAAAGGTCTATGATGACACTGCACGGGACGATGAACAGTTACGATTACAAAGGAAATAGTAATAATAATAGGTACATTTCAGTTTTATACATATATTTTATGAATATAATATGACGCTTCCGATATGTTAGGTACCGTCATCATATTTTTACTCGTATATTTTCTGGTACTTGACAATTAAATTGTATTTTATGTTTTAGTAATAATTTGTATTTATTTGCAGAGTATAACGCGTATATACATATCGACTGTTACAGCTAAATTAATGATTGAGTTTCTACCCTATGTACATAATATTATTTATTATTTTTTCTACTCCGCGCGCGTAGCTTGTTAATATTAAAACGTGGGTGTAAAAATATCTTTATAGGTCTCGATATTTAGTACACTCGAACGATTTTCAATGGCTCTCAGCCAACGTATATATGTATATAATAACTACGATCATCAAAACGTAATACCTATCAGTCAGGCACACGAATACAATTTAATTTTCATAAATCCGCCGTAACGAGACGTCGTTGTCGAGTTTGCCGGATAATACTTAACGGACCACGTATATAAATATATATATATTTAATGCGTATCTTACCTCTAACTATATATATATTGACGCCTTTGAACATTCAACTATAATATTATCATCGCCGTTTGCAGCGCGTAAAATACGACGTCGACGATACACAAGCCGCTCGACATCCAATTTGAAATAAGTGTAATAATATGGTATATTTTTATATCGTTCCGTATATACAAAATGTAACATTCGTAGGTACAAATATAAATCGATCGGCGCGTGTAATTCTATATAACGCTGCTTGCGGTCGTATAATAATATTACTCGGGGTGTTCGACGCATCGTCAAAGAATAAACACAACATTATATTATTTTATTATGTCATGCATTAAACGGTATTCGAACTTAATATTATATTATCGTCTCGTATATACGTCGCGGCGAGACACGGCGCGAGATTGAACCACCATAATATTATGATGTATATTATAATATGATACTTATAATATTAATGTATTATCATAAACCTTTAGTCGTATTACGACGTGTATATTGTTATTGTTTTTTTTATTGTACGGTCGTCGGTGCTCATCGGACCAGTTACGACTATAATATATGTTATTATCTCGAAGCCGCTTTTGGATGTACATTATTTTAATGTTATTTTATACATGTGTGGCCGAACACGTATATATATAGTAGGTGGGTACCTATATAGCTGTAGTTATATATAATTAGTAGTATATATAATTGATATAACTTATTGGCGCCCCAGACTTGAGATAATAACCTTTAAACTATTATATCGATTTCGAATTGGATGCGTCGTCGTCGTCGTCGATGATATTAATATAGTACGAACACGACACATGTATACGATGCATTGAAATATGCAAAAATAGTCACTTATATCATGTCGTAACACGCATAATTTATCTTTTATTTTATTTTTGCGTGTGTCGACTTCAGTTAATACCAGCGTTCTTTCTTTTTGTGTTTTTCCGACGATAAGCTTAATTAGCTTTTATTAGATCGTGTACACCGTTTAATGGAGTAAGTACCTATACGTTTTTTGATTTGAGTTTCGTTCTATTTCGTATATTTCGTATATGTTGTAAATGGTGTATGTCGCGTTTGGTACAAATACTCAACGTGCTTTACCGGTTTTCAGTTGACGTATTATATACTTTAATGGATAAATATTTAATATATATAAAACGATCGTCAAAAAAGATGGTCCCCACCAGTATTATTGGTATTTGGCGGATCACGCGTATAATAAATAATTTATTATTCTATTTTGTTTTGGTCATTCATAATTTCCGTTTTTTAAGCCACTTTAAAGTTCAACAAATAATTAACTCATTATATATAGTCATCAGCATTATTCAAATTTTAGTAAATGTATTTTACACACTAAACAGTTGCTCGGAAAATTCACTGAAATAATGGAATAAAATGATGGATCACCTTCAGGTTCTTAATATTTAAGCACTATACTGATTACCATAATTCCATTAATCTGATGTCACATATATATTAGTACCTATACGATATATTATGGAATTATGTATACTAACGGTTGGTAGCTATAAACACGAAATTTGTAATTCTTTAGATAACTTGTTAAATATATAGTAGATATAAGCTACAAATTGAAAATGTTGTATAAAATAATTGTACATCAGCTGCTATTCTATATGCGTGTTTCATCTAATATACAAATACCAACCATCACATGACGGTTTATTTTTATCAGCCTGCAGTACAAATAATATGTATACTAGGTATAAAGGCCCGATGCACGCGTTTAATACAATACTGCACATGGTCACAGACGTCCGCATGCAGCAAAAAAACTTTTTTTTGGCTATTTTCGGATCGGTACCGCGTGCTCACTAGAATATAATATTATATATCGAATTATATTAGTGGCACGACGCGACGTACCCATTACCCTTGTCGTCATAGGTCATAATATCCGGGCTGCACCCCGCAGGGTTGTTCAATATCCGTCGGCGCGGTATCGAATATCCGGAATGCAGCATTTATTGTTTGTTTGGTTTACCCGAGATCAAGCGTGTTTTATTGCGAATTACTGTGTAAAGTGAATTGGTCACCGTCGGGCTTGCACACGTGTGTAGATATTACGTGCCAGGCTATTATGTTTTAAATGCACAAACCAGTGATTCACTGAAACCTTTATCGAGAATGAATAACGGCGATATACTCAAATATTTTGATGTATATTATCTGTAATGCTATAGAGGAGACCGGAGGTAAAAGTTGTGTTTTGCATTAAATTATAAATTTAAGAAAAGAATTTATAATTTTTAGATAAAGAACATTTATTTGAAATAAAAACTTAGTTCGTAGGTTACCTTTTATAATAATTGACAAAATAAATGTTAAGTCAATATGTTCTAATATGTATTATAGTGGTGCAAATGATTCACTTTTTATCAGTTTAAAATAATTATGGAAAGATTATATGAGCATGTTACTCACTTGTTGATTTTTTATCGCTAGCCAGCGGTCATTTCATGAATATTAAAGTAAATTTGATTACCATTATTTAACCCGATAAATTAATTATGAAATTATTTTATCATTCAGTCTGTTTAAATCCAATTTTAAAATTGTATTTACCATTTTTTATCGTTGTAACTTTTTATTTGTATTTTTTGTTTTAATATGCGTTATATTTATATTAATATTTTTTGATATTTTTGATTTTATATCTGTTATCATAATAATAATTTTCTGAAACAATTGGTTAAAAAAAGTGTAGGGCTTAAATTAGGTAAACTTTATATAGGTACGCAGCATCACAATTAAGAAATTGTATTCATTAGTTACGCAATAGATCAATTATATAGAAATTCAAAACGCTTTCTTTATATATTATTACGATTATAGGTATATGAACCGCTGACCCATCAAAATGTTGACCATTGTCGTTTGATATTAATATCTGGCGACGTTCCCACATTTACAGAGTCAGTTTTCTGTTAAAATAAATGTATATAAAAAAAAATATTAATTTCTGTATACGACACATATTATTATTACATAGCAGACTATTCGTGGCCCGTTTATATCTTACATTACATAATACTATATACGAACGACCGATCACGGCACTGCATCGAGCTCGGAGATACACGAAGGCTGCTAAAATAATGCAACTGTTATTATTACTATACAAATATACTCATATCTCGCACTGTAGGTAGGTATATATGAACTTATTATATGTTGCTGATGTGGCGGAGGATCGTGGCATAAATGGAATCTTCTTTCGCGTAGTTTGACAATTATTAAGTCATTTAAATGTTTCGCTCGCGTGAACTTGAGTCAACCCTATTATTTATCCACGAGACACGTTAAAACTGCAGCAAGTACCCACCAAGTCACAGCCCTCCTGTAGACATCGGACTTTGAGATGTACAGTATAATAATTTAATTGATTTAACATGACGTAGGTATTTTTTACCACCTTATAAGGTACCCGCGTGTGGCGTGTCTCCGTCTTACTAACGCATAGTTTTGCAGTGTTTAGGCTTGCTTGGTACCTATTTAAATTTGTAAGCTATATATAGATAATATGAACATTTTAAAATTGAATTAAAATTAAATAACTCGCTTCAAAATTAAAATATAAAAAAACCTAGATAGGTAATATTATTTACGTAAAATTTGATAATTAGGTCACAATAAGTACTCAATTCACTGTAATATTAAAAATAACAGTTAAACGAATTATTCTGAATGTAAAATTGTCTTGTTTTGCGTTAGTATACTTAGTAATAAGACGGATGTAACACATAATGTAGGTATATGTCCTCAATAATACGAGAGGCATCGCGGCCTCTCTGATCGCTTCTTTTGCACAAATTAATTATAATAAGTGTTATTGCCGGAGAAGAAAAAATCGTGTTCGCTTAATTTGTTACGAGATATTTTCAAACGAATTTCGATAATCGAACCGTATAATTTTTTTAAAAAAAGGCCTTCGTTTAGTATGTGACCTACCAGACAACTGGTGCCTTGCAATATTTTAACGGTGAATTCTAATAATTTATATATGTTATTGTGTAAAAAAAAATATTTTTTTATTTTATAAAATTTATCTATGGCTGATAATCAAAAACATTTATAAATTGTGTCATTCTTTCTTTATAATTTTTCTGAATAATACTAATTTATATTTAATAATTTATAATGAGTCATAAATTCTTACTTAATAGTACATCTTAATTTGGTAGGCTCAACTTTTCCGATGTCCGACGAGGCAACATATCTGGAGTTGTACGATAAACCATGTAGTTTTCACGAAATACAACACTAATCACAACAATGCACCTATAGATGAGAAAATTGACAGTGATATTATGATAGCTTTCCGTAAAGTAAATTGTTATTATATATATATATATATATTATAATTTATAGGTACCTAATACTTAACCGGTTTACTTATCCGCCACAGGTCGATATGTAAGTAGATAGGTACTATTAAATAAAATAATACGACTCTTCGATTCTTTTAATAATAATTATTTAAATGTGCATGTATCTAAAATTGGACAAAAACTAGGTAGGTCAGATATCGAACCAAAGAAAATCCGGTAGGTCAACTATATAAACCTTAGAAAGTGTTGGTAGGTCACCTGCCAAAAGAATGCAAAAAAAATAAACAGTTTTTTTCGCTTTAAATATTATTTATGATGACGTATGATTATAATAATATTATACTATAATCGAATATTAGAACGGCCAAATATTACTATAATATAATACTATGTGAATATACCTATTATTGTAAATTATAGTTTAATTATTTGTACGTTTAAAAAAAAAATATTATATAATACTATACGGTATAATACCGGTTCAAAAATATGTGTTGTATAGACCTTGTTTGCAGTGCATCATTATACGGTGCTAAATCAGCTGATTGCTGATGACGATTTATGCATATTTATATGCATAATAATATATATTGTTTAGCGATTGTCACTCAATTCCCGATCGGATCCGATGGGCACTTAGTGCTGTAATCGGTTAGTGGTAGCAGATGTATCCTATAGAAAATAATTTATTATATATGATGTATTGATGTTTTTATTAGATATATTTCTAGCCTTTGATATACAGAAATCGTGTGTATTAAGAATGAAAACAAAATTACAGAACCACTGTTTTTTTAAATTAACACATTATCATCCACTAACATTCGAACTTTTGTATATTTAGCTCGTGACCAAATATTCTTCAATTATTATATTATTATGACACCGCTACGAGTCGGATAAAAAAAACAGTTTCCCGGCGCGGAATGATACCAGAATAAAAAAGCTCGAAAAAGACGTTTCTCTCGGGGACATTTTTTTTGTCTGTCTCAACGTGCTACGGATATGATATTATTATTGTTTGCGTCCCTCCGCGTTTGCTACTCAAGTTTATTTCGTAAACTCGGGTGCACCTGCACTCGTCCACGCCTAAATGAAAAATACCGAAAATCGCTGACAAAATACAAGATAAAAACGGGAAAAAATACTAAAACGTCGTGTGATTTTGTCGAACCGTCTTGGGGGGGGGGGGGGGACGAACGCACTCTGATATCTCGTTCGAAAATAATATTATAATAAACGAGCGCGATTCGACGACAATTTATTATATTATAATGTACGTTTATTTAGCTCTTGCACCTCGGGTATTTGGCACGGCGTTCGCGGGGGTGCCAATAAGATGATTTGGATTTTTTTTCTTTCCGCAATACGATACGGTATACACTAGCTATATACACACACACCACCATTATTGGCGCCGGCCGATTTAACACCGTGACGATAAATCACCTTTAAACGCAGAACGAGTGGCGCGCGCGTACCTCAGCGCCTGACGACTTTCACGTTCTCGTAACGATTTATACATATTGTATTGTATATAGGGTGATTTTTTTTTTGTTTTTACCCATCCTGTTCGATTTTTATACGATTCTATTTCTTTTTTTTTCTATTATATTTGATCGTTGTTGTAGAATAGTGTAAACAATATAATATTCGTAAAAAAACGGTATAAATCGCGGTGTACTCGCGCTTATATGAATTATATTATTATATAGAAAGTATATATTACTGCAGTATACGTAGACGCGTCCGGATAAGATAATCGCTCATTCCGTGCGATAAAACAAAACAAAAATCACCCAGTATAATATATATTTTATATTATTTTATTGTAGTACCTAGTGCAGTGCGGGTAATATATATATATATATATTATATAGCTAGCTGCATGCGTACGTCGCGCGCGTGAGATTGAATTCGTGTTGTGCCGAGCGGGCGAAAGTGTCTGAGATTTTTTTACAGCGTCTTTCCACCACCGCCGTGGCATACCCGATGGATGCTGCGCATGTATTTTTTATATTCCCTATATTATATATACGCTCGTGTATGTCTGTCGCTGCTTTTTTGAGCGAGAAAATCGGTAGATCGAAATAACTATTACCTTAGATGGTTATTTTATACCTACTGTCGTACTTTAGGCTATATAGGAAATTCAAATCTTCAGAAAAGAAAAATCGAAACTTAAAATATATGTTTATATCTAGTAAGTATTTATTTTATGATACTACGCCAATATAATACCTTATATTCATGACTTGTCTATTCGTGATATTATATATGTGAATTTTATATTAACATATTATCGCAGTATAAAACATTTAAAATTAGTGATCGTGCGATGTATCACAACTATATTCTGCCGACCGCTTCCATTAATATGTAAACATAATAAATTCAAATTTCTAAATAATGGTTTTATAGAAGCGTATTTGCATATTATTATCTCTACTTTGGTGACTATGATGTATTATATACTTTGTTCATCTTACCTTGCAGACGAGTCACTATAGGTGCGTAATCCTGGGGAAACCGGTGGCACTTGTCGTCGGACGTATAGGTGGTGATTAGAACTCGTTTCACCACTTGTTAACTATATATAATAACTGTGACGCCAAAACTGTTGGCTAGAGATTGTAGATTTGTAGCTTGAATTTCGTCGCACTGCACAACACTATACTATATATACTCATGGACGCTATATAACCTAACGCGGACGCAAAAAATTATGTTAATAAGAGCACCAGACGTGAATAAAATTTCCGTTTTATAAGACCGACCGACGAAAAATATCGTGATTACCTACTCGCTTCGACGGTCCTTGTACCGCGTTCGAACTTAATGCTGAGCACTTTGGCTTAGAACCTCACTGAAACGATATACTTTTCGAACGCGACTGTTCTGCTCATTCAATATATAGCGAGGTTTCATATACCCGCGGTCCTTTGCACGCCAGCCGGTAACCGTGGTATAGGTTAGTTGATGCGACTGCAATCCGTATATCACGATAATAATATGCACTTTACGGTATACTCGTGACGTGCGAATAAAGGTCCCATATAAAGGTCCCCATACACACTGCAGCTGTAGTGGTAAAATGCAGCAGGGCACAATTTACTGGCGCCGCCAAGACAATAGAATTTTACCTCCACCGCTGCAGTATGTGGCGGCCTTAACCGTGATATTTTCCATTCATCTGATGATCGGTTACCAGGGTATGTTTTTTCCACATCCATCTCGCTATCGTCTGATTCACAACGAGTTTCGATCAAACCGTTTTCACGCGTCACTGCGCCGCGAATGCGATTGCAATTTACATCGCAAAGTGATGACTGCGGAACAGTGCGACAAAAATTCAGCGAAACGACCTCCTTATCAATATCCGACCCGATAAATGAAAATATTAAATACAATAAATTGTAAATTGTATAAAAACATCATTTCCTGCTCATAGATTATTTGTTTAAACAGATTGTAATTATGTATCATGTTTTTTCAAAACATACAGTTCCAAACGTTCTTATTTTATCGTTTTTTCTATTTGGTTTATATCAATATTTTTTTATCGCGGAAATGTGGCCCTTTATCACATAGGCACATATGATATATATATATATATATACGTATTATAATATTCATATATATATACGACAAAGTTTTAAAACGTGTTATAATATAATATAATATATAATATGCTACACCGATGATGGCGTGCACGACCTTGACGGTCTATGCGTTTCGCCCACTCGTACGCGAGTACTCGGCTGGCCCCAAGACTATAGTGAGTGTGTTGTTGTATAGTAGGTGTACTTGCGCTAACGTTCACACACTCTCGTCGGTATTATTATAATACTTGTGTACTTTACGCCCTCGCTCAGCGTGTGTGCGTATAGCACCGCAAGAGTTATTATATTATTATCAAAGCCCACCGAACGATATACTGTTTAATACAGCGACGTCGTGAGAGGGAGATGAAAGAAACAGAAACATATAATATGCGCATCGGGGGAGGGATTTTTTTTCTTCACTACGATTCTTTTTGTCGCCGTGTCTCTCGATCGTTTATAATGTGTTTACGCGCATAAAAATGTGATATTATTTTAGAGTAGGAAAAGTTCGTTTTTTTACTGTATACTGTATATATATAATATATATATGTGTATATTATTTAACACAACAGTACAACACTTACACATATAGGTATATACAGCATTCAACACAATAACAATATTAGCAGCGTGTACCGACCATGCTGTAGACGTATTGTAGGTGCAGCATACACGTAACTACATTTGTGATTTGAGTTTATACTCATATATACGCCATCATACACCTATATATAATAGAGTCGATTATATATTATTACATTCGTTTGCCTCGAAAATCGGTCGGTGAATCTTAATGCGTCTACTATATAGTTATATTATAACACTGACATAATAGGTATAAACTTAAAATAAAACTTCACTATGCAGTATAATATATGCAGCTCTGTATAACTATACGGACTCGGCCTGTTCCTATATATGTAGATATAACTTGCAGTAACTCAAAATGTTGAAGTCGTACAATTACATTTTTGTTTTACATATTATAACCACTAATATATAATATAATATACCGGCCGTGGCTCGATCCGTCTATTTTATTACACGATTAACTGCACCGCGTGCACGTATAATATGTTTTATTAGGTCTACAAAGAATTAATTATGTCCGTTTTTAATTATGTATTCGTAATTTGTATCATCACTAGCTACCATACGTTATTATTATAGCAAGTGTGGTCTAGGTGGTATGTATCTTAACGAACATAGGTTTTGTAATAGATTGCTCTGAGGCCTCATCAGTACATAGTTGAATGTTATACCACGCTGAATTTATATGCGATTTAGAACCATGAGGCAATGCAATTTAACTGGGCCGACGAATGTAAGTTGGGATATTTCATTAAAGTTTAAGGAGGGCGCGGCGTCGGTCATTCTTCGACCGAGGAGACGTATACATTTTTAAACTACATTTCTGTGAACGCGTATTCACACGGCACGCACCCACATATATCTACATGACATTTTATTATTGTATATGTACCCATTCCTAATAATAATATTAATTGACTATTGGCTGTATAGTGTAATATATTGATTTCTTAACTATTGTTTCCTACTCGATCAGACTCGTTATTCGCACGCAAACTGCACACTGCCCGAGCGTAGGACTTTTCGCATATATTTTCGGTTTTGTGTTTGGTAACAATAGCGTGCAGTTTCTGAAGCAACCGCTAGTTAATTAGTTCAAGCAATAATAATGAACAACTACGGAGATTATCGTTTTGAGATCGGTCCTTGGCGAAGCCCAATGATAATTATCTTTTAGAGATGCGATTTCGTCATCGTTTGCATGACTTGTGTACTTATTATTATTATTACTATCGTCATCGTCGTCAAGGAGATGATGAGGGGGGGAGTGCAAGGTCCTCGA
Source organism: Neotoxoptera formosana (assembly GCA_022818045.1). Classification (NCBI taxonomy): domain Eukaryota; kingdom Metazoa; phylum Arthropoda; class Insecta; order Hemiptera; family Aphididae; genus Neotoxoptera; species Neotoxoptera formosana. Next base: position 47,339,675 of record CM040633.1, read on the forward strand.
TTTTTATGTGCGGTTTCTTTATGCTGGCATGTCTGCGCTTCCTTCTCAACTCGATGTCATAATTATAATATATATACCAATATACCTATATACATTATACATAATAGGTACATTCAATATTGTGTGCGAACTACATTATATCAATATCACACTTGACGACAGATAAGTACCCTCCGAGAAAATATTATTGGTTCAACAACTGAGTGGGGTATTCCAGAATGTATTATACTGGGTGATACATTTAACGTAACACTCGTTATTTCAGAGAACACTAACGTTTTTGAAAATTTGTCTTTTAAATTATTTTAAGTCGTTCCAAAACAACATTATATTTGGAAAAAAATGTATTGATGATTTTTTTTTTTTTTTATCATTTTTAAGTTTAAACATTATTATTCTTTTGAACGACAACATACATTTTAAATTTCTCAATTTCAAACAATTAGTTTATTCCTCGGTATTCAATATTTAGATGAGCGGATTAGTGGACCAATATTTTTCAGGGTAACCCTGCACCATCCACTATTCGCACACCGAAACTTTAAATACTTATTAATCATAAACTATAGGTACTTGTCCTAAACAAGATTTTTATGTATCGAAGTACTTAAAAAAATATTCTGCTTTGGAATAAGGAAATAGTAATATTGTCATGGAAAAAGTAAAATAAAAAAAAATTATAACCATAAAAAATCGAAAAACTATTTTAATTTTTTTGGACCACTTTAGATTATGTAAAAAAAAGTTTTCCGTAAACGTTAATAGTTTTTTAAAAATAATAAATATACGTAAATGGATCACCCGATATATATTAATTAGTCGGCGATTTTTCGAGCGTCAATGCTGCAGGTTTACATAAATGCATAATGTGTATAATATTCAGTTGGAAGATATATTATTACATTGTCATTATAATTTTTCTTTTAGAAAATAATGAACCGTCCGCCGTAGTGTAATAGTGGAGTGATATTCAAACTTCTAGTATTTCATTAAAATATATCCTGCCCGCTGCCAAGGATCGAGTTACTGCCATCTATTATATTAATAAATACATGTTATGGTATACAACAAGTTGCGTAGTATTATGTATATATATTATTATATAATAATTAATATGTGTGTGTGTGTGTGTAAACTTTATTTTTATATCTGCACACTGCGGGATCTATTGAGCTTAATAATAATAATAACAACAACAACCTGCGAGCATATAATATTATATAGTATACAAAATATCATGTGGTAAACAATGCGCGTCCGCGCTCGCCAGATTTATAATTTCCTTATTTAGATTTTTCGCTTTCTACTATAGCAGACCGTTTTGCCGTTTACGCACATCTTCTAACAAGCGATCGAGCACGAATAGGTTTCATCAACCTCCTCGCCACCGCGGGCTGCCATATGAAAAAATTAGATTAAATAATACATAATGTGAATTTCGTGTAGTTTCGTCAAAACTCGCCCGGCGACCGTTTGAGCGCACCACGAAGGCCGCCGCTGTTCTATACGTTTTTATTTTATTTTTCGTGGGCGGATAGCGATTTATACGTGCACACCGCACACGCTGTGCTTGTCCACGGCGATCAAACTCCGTAATATCGTATTATATTTATTATATAAAACTACGTGTGTATATATTATAATAGCACACATACACACACTATATATTACAGCAGTGTGTATAATATATAATAATATATATATATAACGTACGACTGTGTCCCGGGCGCGTTTTATTTGTTGGTCGAAAACGACGGCCGCTGCGAGTGGATCGAAAAATGACTAGTAGATTTGTCGACATACGTGTCAAGGATGAGGAAGGCCTCTGTTCTCGAGTAGGAAGCCAATTAAAAAAAAAAAAATAGTAAAAGAAAAAACTCGGTTCTCTTACAAACGCACACACACACATCACCCCGCTCCTTCGCGGTGTTGTTGTTACTTCTCCTAAATTATAGTAGTAGTAGTCCTATACATTGTTGGCAATGTACTGCGTATGCACAATAATAAAATATATATTTATATTATAATAACGTATGTACCCATACGACAATTTTGGGTGTACATATCTGAAACTACATACACATTTTTCGATCTTGTGTTTCCACTTTGAATACTTTAACCGTTTGAACAGTGTTTTTTTTCAACTGCAGGCTACAGTTTGAATATACCTAATAACGTAAAACGTATACTCGCATCTCGTTTTTGGGTCTTCAACGTTAATTCATTTCCATTTCCATAAATTTAAATCTAACTATAGCCTACAAATTGTATTATATAGAAAATAAATAGTTCTATACGGTGTGAGGATAATCGAATAAAATACGCCCTCGGGGTCACAGATATCAATTACGAGTATACTCGTAGACAGAAGATTCATTCCCGATTGTATAATATAACACCTCTAGCTGTATAAGACTAATAATTTATGTAGTGAGCAGTGCGCCTCGTTATATATTGACATCGTTTCCGCCACCCCGTTAAGGTTACTGCTGTGCTTTGGAAGACGTCTTTTCAACATAATTTCTCTCTCCCCTATCTCCGGATCAACTATATATATATATATATATGTATATAAGAATATTCATAACGGATCATGACTTTTTTTATCCATACTACGGTCGAAATCGTGATATCGACCGCCACCATTTGACTTTGAGACTTTGGTTATAGGTTCGTGTCCTTATACATATATATATATATTATATTATAAAATATGATATATATTGCATATATATATATATGATATAACATGCTGGCTACTGCCGTATCTCTAGATATTTATAGTATTTTATGTACATCATAATAATAATGTGTGTTTACCTTGCCGCAGTTTAATAGCTCATTCGTGTTCGAACCTATACCCGGTTTCTTAAAACCACCGACACCGTTAATATAACTGCATTGAAGATTCTTCATACACCTTTTATAAATATCCAGGATAATTTTTTTTTTATCTCGAACTAGATAGAAGGTAAATCTATCGTATTTGAGGCATTGTGTATGTTTTTGTTTTATTTTTAAAGGGCTTAGTTTATTATATTATATAGTTTGTTGTACAATTTAAAATGTTTAAAACATATTACCCAATTGGCGTTTAAAAACAAAAACAGCACGCTTGCGCTCACACACTCATACAGTCATACACACACGTATTTTGATTATAGATCTCTCTTCTGCTCTCGAATTTATCTGTGCGCCTATCTCGACTTAATATTATATATTATTAATCATAAAATGTGTTCGTACTGCAACGAAGTGTTAATCTTTAGAGCCGATTTCTTTTCCATCGTGACGCCGTCTAAACGTTAAAACCGATTGACACTACACATCGTATAATGAATAACTATATTATTCCATGTTGCATTCAGAAGAAAAAAATTATACCGTTTTCGAAAAATAATTTACATTTATTATGAAATCTGGGTGTAATATATAAATCGCAATATTTGTAGATTATATGGTTTTTATGGATTTTACGTGAAAACCACCTGATGGTACGTCGGGTACACGATCATTAATCTATGACAATATTTTGAAGAATAATAATATTGTATAATACCTAGGTATGTTTTTTATTTCTCGTTTATTGCGCGTGGGTTCAATTATTACTCGTTCTGTTTATTTTGTTTGTTTGCACGTGTTGTAACGACGAGTTTTTTTTACGTCGAGATTATTAACATTTTGATTTTATGCGCACGTATCATATCATTATATGGAGGTATCTACCGCCTACTATTAAATGATTATAATATTATATTAGGTATATATGGATAGTAATGATAACGAGTGATATTTTTTCTAGGTTTCTTTTCACGCTGTAATGTCACAACTCACAACAGTATGTAAATGAGTTATTATTTTTTTGGTTTTAATCATCTTGCATTTTTGCGTAATTAGACCCGAACAGCGATGTATATAGGCATTTATAATTGCACGTGTTGCGTGCTCATATTTTTGCAAAGAACGGTTTTAATTGTGCTCGTTGTGATGATGGGTTCACACGGTCGGCCTTGGGCTTTGTTAATGAAATTCGGTCGGCGCGGCTTCATTATAAAATTATTATATATGTAGGTTAGACTAGCAAAGCGAAACGATAAGGAAAACCGCACACTCGCAATATATGTATCCTCGAGTTGTCGCGAAAACGAGGCGAAAATCACGTATACCTACACATCGTACTATATATATACAGAAAGATATCGTTTGGGTTTTTTTTCGTAAGCTTACAATATTCTACAGACATTGTTTACCTAAATAATATATAGTTCAAGGCCTCGGTGCCGTTTGCTCGGTTTGGTCGACGGCGCGTCCAGAAGTCCAAAGCAAACGACGTGCCTATACCTACTCGCACGTACAACAGAGTTACGGTCAAACGATTTGTGCGACCGCAATATACCTATATAATATAATAAAATATATTAAACGTGAATGTATACAGTATACACCATCCACAGGATATAGGATTGTCAAATATAATTTATATCAATATCATTTAGTACAACGTTTACGGTCGATTGATTACTCGCCGCCAATATTTATCGGTTAACCAACAGTATGATATTATATACTATGCATAACATAACTATATTTGTTTGTATATATATTAATATACCTATATAATATATATACGTATTTTCGTATTCCAATTATTTATTGTTGTACGCGCGTTGATTTTTATTTTATTTTCGTCCTACAATCTGACCATGTAAGGTAATAATATTGATCTTACACCGATGCGTAATCGCGGGAAAATATAATATAACTTTATTATGTTATTATTATATACACAATACGTTATATTGTGTATGCGACGACGACAAACTGTAAAATCGCGAAGAGTTGCTTTAAATCAATTTTTAATTGATGGGCGAATCGTGGTGTTGATGTAAACAAGCGGGACCTTGTAATTATATACATATTATATATATATATATATATGTATTTATATTGAAGAGGTTTAGTCGTACGAATACCTTTTATTACCTCTCGCAGCGATACCGGTTTAAAAAAATAAAACGCGTACGGTCGTATGGAATATATTAAAATCCGTATATTGTGTATATGTTATACCTACTACAGAAATGCAATTAGTTTTCTTTGTACTCTCGATGGTATACCTATATAATAAATATTAAATACGTATCATCATCGTATAGTAGAAACTTTGAAAACGCGTGCGGGTCTGGTTTTTCGTGTTGCCGGAGACGACGTGTCCGCGACCGAAGGAAAACGCTCGTATGTACCTATACTCCTCTCTAAACCGTCCAACAAAACGCGTCCATGTTCAGTAGCTCGTGACGTCCGATCGATGACGATAAATTTATATCTGCCTATAACCTATGTGTGTTATATATACCAACTGTTGTTATTACATCGTATACAATTTGTATTAGATACGGTTGGCTATTTACGAGATGATCAGCTATTGAATCCGGTGATTCTTTGGTTTTGATGGAAATCCGACGTGGTTGAACCAATAGTGTTGTCGATGGTGGTGAGTTTTAAAATTATACGCCGCGACATGTATAATAATAATAATAATAATAATAATAATAATATTTAGTGAAGAGAAAAAAAATACATTATTGTCTGCCTGAAATTTTCGGATACATCACTGTGTTGATGTGTATATCATATATATATATATATATTTATATTCATATTATTATAATATACGTTTGTCTGGGAAAAAACTCGCATTTTTGTTTCGAACGCGGGTTTTTTTCTCCTGGAACGTTGTGAAACGAAAATAACAATTTAAATAGGTATGTCGAAAAACTTGTTTGAGCTACAAACTAAACGGAACGATATAAACCCCCCGCGTAAAAAATAAGAATAAAATATATAAATCTCATAATTCAAAATCTCTCGACGCTACGGTTATTCCACTTCTTATTCGCTAAAAAGAAGTACCGTATAGTGTCTGATAATAGCGTATATATACGCTTTTGACGTGCAATAAAGCCCGCGCATGTTGCCGTTTGGTCGTATACGATAAGGAACCGCTTTTTCGTTCTCCAAATAAAAGTTTACGGTTACTATCATGTAGCTCCCTCGAGTCGTTTGATATATATATATATATATTATTTTTTTGTTCATATAGAGATCTTTTGATGGGTATATTAGATTCTGTGTGGGGCAAGGGAGCTATTGGTCTTACAATTTTGTCTTTTTTATTTTATACTTTTGTATACCTGTATCGACTATCTTTTCATGGTATATGTATATACTTCAATATATCCCATTTAAATAGGTATAAACGTTTAAGAATGAAAAGAGTGATTCAAAAGTTTCATCAAGTAAATTTCCTATAATATAAATAACTGGACCTTTAATACAAAAAATAGTTATATATAGTTATATAGAGATCGTTTTTGAAATTTTCCAGTAGCTCACAAAAATGTTGCAAACACGACCAAACTTTACTGCTCTTTCAACGTAAAATTCACAAAAACCATTTTAAGCATAATTTTTTTAAATGCCGCAAAAACAAAATCCATACCTGTGTTATTTGTTAAAACAATATAATATACATATAGGTGGGTATTAATATTGAAATAAAAATAACATCTTTCAAAGCAATCGTATATACATACGAAACACAACTTTTTTAATATGTCATCGTGTCTGAACTTTCGATACTACTGCTGTAGTATTATATTACATCGAATTAATATTATAGTTTTATCGCAAGACCTGTTATACCTACCCACGTGCTTTGGCGTTTAAAACATCGTATACTTACATATTGATATTATATCATATAAGGTAACAGAGTATGTATTGTACCTACATAAAACGAAGTAAATACTTTTATATACATACACGATATGTTCCATAAAACGTTTCGATTTTGTCGTTTATATTATGTTCGCATGTATTTGCTGCTATTCGTATACACACATTACACACGTTATCGAAATGTGAACAAAATGATGATATGTATATTTTTCCATCTAACGTATGGAATTTTTTTTTTTGCAGAACTATTGAAATGTAATCACGAAAAAACTTTCCCCATATATTATTCGTTTAAGGAAGTTATTTCTATAGAAACGTCAATCCCTATGGATTCAGTGAAAGTTTACGCGATGTACCGCATTCGTATACATTATTTTTATCTCCAAACACAATACGGTTTTTTTTGTCACTGTTATGTGTGTGCGTCGTGAACAATAAAACAATTGTGTTTGGACGACATTGATTCGGCGATGGTAGTTCCGGAAAATTGGATACACACATATATGTATTATATGCTCACAGTTGAGTATACACACCGATATTTCGGACGAGAGACGACAAATGTCGCACAATTTCAAATGGAATTCTTATTTTATTTTAAATCTCAAGAAACCGAGAACTTCAGGCGATCCTCAATTTCATATCTACAAAGTGCATTTTAAAGTTAAACACTCAATTTCTAGAACACTTTTTGGAAATACTTTTTTTCTATATACAATCTGAAGTCTTTACAAAATTACAGTCGTACTAATTTTTGTTCTAGTTATTATAGGTCTTTAAATTGTTTTTGAGTACAATAAGTCATATTCGACCCGAATCGCACACAATACTATTATATAATATACAAGTCTTATTAAAGTTGTACCTACATTTTTCTGTGAGTAACATTTAACTTGTAAAAAATGTAAGTATTCGGTGTTTATTCGTATACTATAGTATAATATTTAGACACCGGTTTCTTATTTTTCTTTTTGAAAACAATGACTTTAACGTGTCGTCTCCGCGGTATATTGCATATTTACCATGGCATTTTTCGCAGCAGTGTTGTATCATCGTCGTGAAAACAAGAAACTTCTTATCGACACCAACGTTTGCAGCAGTAATCCACTATCATCTATGTACAGACCTATTGTTCGCGAGTCGGGTTTTTCGGATCTAATGCGTTGTAATGTGTTGGGGCTCGTATTCTGCTGTATACCTATACACAGATATTATATATAGAGACGCTTACACGCCGTCTTCGTGCGATGTACATTATATTATTATATACAATAATACATAATATACACTCGCGGTGGACATTACGACGGGCCATTAAAATCGGCCGGTATTAACGACCACCGTTATAATATGTAGTGTAATATATTTTATCAATCGCACGTCGTCCTCATCGTCGTCGCCGTCGTCGGCGTTCTATAATCTCTCCGCCGCGGCCGCAGTCTTCCGACCGCGCACTATCGTCGCTCAGTCATCGTTATAATAACCGCGCGCGTAGCCTTCATTGCTCGTTTCCCCTCGACCGAACGATATTATATATTATATTATTATTACCGTTATGTGATTCAGCCGCCGACAATCGTAAACGCGCGGACGCGATTGCGGTGACGGCGGCGGTGGGAGCGCCGTGATATACAACAACAACAATTATTATTTTACGCATCGACAACAATAATGTTAATGTATGGACGTTTTTCGTCGGTTTTCCGTGCCAAATTCGACCCCCGTCGTCGCTATCTGTATATATAAACCCACCGTGGTCAGACGGCGACATTTTTTTATTCCATCTCGTCGAGTAACGTCTTTGTTGTGTATATACTCATATGATACCCGTATATCTGCAGTGCCGGATAGGGTGTGTATACCCTAGGCCCACCGAGTTTCAGAATTTTTACCAGCCCAAAATCCATCATTGAAATAGATTAGAATAATAAAGTACAAAACTTGATCTATCAACATTTAGTCTGATCCACTGCAGAGTTTAGCCGGTATTATATAAGTATTACACTGGTTCGTCATCGGTCTATCGACAAAATATACTTTTTTGGTAACTGGCCTGTTCTATCCGGACCTGTACTTACTACTGCGCCGCAGTTATTCGAAAATGTACGGAACGACTGCTGCCCTATACTTCAGTTATCCTATCGATAGTGACTAGAATTTTTAAATGTTAAACTACAGTAAATTTCGCTATATCTCCCCCAAAATGTATTATTTAATGAAACCGGCTTTGTAATTTCCCTTGCTTGTACATTCCAATTTTTACTGATATTGTCAAGTTCTGCTTTCTATGCTATACAGAGTTTGCCCTGCTATGACCCTGACGACATTCAAGTATCTTTTAGGGGTGTTATTTATACCACACAGCATTAACATAATCAAACTCCTAGCTAATATACATAATAATCACTGAAGATGACTCTCAATCCTATTTTCCTAGGTACCCTTAAGTTCAAAATTATTGTATCGATCATCTTCTTATTCTGCTGTATGTCCTAGACTCTAGATCCTAAATACTCTTAAACCATTTTTCGCAATTCAAATTCGTTCTTCATTAACCCTACGATCTTTGTGTAATTTAATTTTGTAACGTTACATTTTAAAAATAAAATTTAATAAGTAAAAGTATAACTAAATATTTAACTGTCAAAAAAAAAAACAATCGTAGCAGGCGTAGTGCGTGAGACAGTATGACCACTCATCAGTATCGCCACCGAGAGACTTGTTTGGAATATTTGGATGACGACCACTTAAGGAACGGAGGATTATATATTGTGTATTATTGAGCGTGCGCGTGACCGGCGTGTAAATTTCTAATAAAATTATCCCGGCACTGACCGATACACCGCGATATAGTATATTATAAAACATATATATTATAATATACAGTTTACTCACGAGGAGGAGAAAGAACCATAATTACATCGGTAGAAACAATATGTATAGACGCGTGTATATGTGGACTTTAAACACTCAGCTTTCGTCACGAATCCTTTATGTTTTATTATATTATGTGTACGCGCTTCGCCGTTACGGATAATCGCGGTATTTCTATTTATTATCATTAAAGCCTTTTACAGGTTACGCGCTGACGTAATGTAATATATTTCCCACCGTTTTTCATTAAAACCACGGGGTCACGCACAAACCCTGTCGGTATCGACAGTATTGGCCAAAGTTTTCTTCCAATTACATCTTGTGTACATATATATATATATATTATAGAGGTGTGTGTGTGTGTGTGTGTGTTCTGTGCCGTGTTGTAAAATGTTTTTCTTACCCCGCGAGTAGGTCTTAAAGGGTAAAAGTATACACGATAATTAATTTAATAATAATACATTTATAGGTAGGCGCTATATATAATATGTAGCTAATACCTATAACTACGATTATTTCGTTATTAATTTCTATTATATTATCATAACTGCTATACCTACCGTAGTTGTATACATATTACATAATTATATGCCTATAAATGCGCGTTTTGTATATATGGTGCCGAAGAAAGCGATTTGCAGGATTATTTTGAACCAAATCTCTAACGACTAAAAGTTTCGTCCAACATTCGATCGAAACCAAATATTATTACACTGCTTACGATACTTGCGATTTTTCAGTGTCAAAACTGGATATATAACTAATAGACAATAGTTATAATTCTATTAACCATACATAATAATTTTTATCACGTTATACTTATATATAGCTTCAAAGTGATCTAGAAATTATAGTAAATTATATACAATCCCAAGCTCACACATCAACGTGGTTTCTGTTTTAAAAATCCAAGGAAAAAGCATACGTGAATCATTCAAACGATTTGCTATGAAGATGGTTTGACGAGCATTTGATAGTATCGCCATATTCCAAATTTTAATATGTAGGTAGTAGTTATAATAAATAAAATAAATATTAATATTTTGTTCACCGCTGTTTTACGGTTTTTTCCCCACTAGGTCCAAATATATTATAACATGCATATAGAATTAATAATTTATCAACGCTTACGTTGCAATGTTTATATAGGTATACAGCGTTAATGTGTTTACATCAAATGCAGGTTGCATACGTCTATTATTTAAGACGTTCATATTAAATCAGTAAACGTTTGTGTCGAAGTAAATACGAGTAATTGTATATGTCCTGAAATTTGACATGCATAGAAAACTAATATTAAACCAATTACATATAATAACCTAACTTATTTATAAGCCCTTAAAGTTTATTGATGAATATAGAATCACAACGCATCTAAAATGTCCAACTATCCCATGTCACTCAATACTTATAAGTTATAAGTGGGTACTTTTATAAAAACTTTATTATAATAATATGCTGAATGCTGATGAATAATATATAGAATATCAGTTATTATACTGTTCGATATTTAAAAATCTGTTATATATGAAATCAAGGCCCAAGGGGCACCGTTTACACGCAATAACCTAAGTATATAACTGAATTGTAATAAAAAACAATGACAAATGTATAGTGTGATAACTTATTTGTTCATAATAAGCAGCCGAGTACTTCAATAATATCTGAAGCTAAAATTCATAAAGCTTACATTCTTATGTAATATAATAATAGTATTATATATACTCTCAACTATGCAGTATGCACTGCAAATTGCAATGCACATAGCGTTGGCGCACCGATATGAATGCGCCTCGACACGCGCATTTGTTCTTCAAAGGCAAATTAGGTCATTGTAGTTCATTGATTATATTTGGTATGTATACACATATATTATATATATACATGTACTGCATAATATATATATTGTATGTATAGTATATACGTCGGACGGATCAAAATGAGATTTTATCTTGCTCGCTCATTCACCCGTGGGCCGTGGATTGAAAAAGTTGCAGTTGGCAGCGCACCGCACCGCAACGTTTTACATACAGTACCTATATATATATATATTATACACAGGTTATATACCTATCATATTCTTTGAACAAGCTTACAACCTGTATGGTATATAGGATGTTTCATCAAGCATGCTCACCCTTTTAATCCTTTAATAACAAATCTATTAAAATTATGATTTTTGGAGTTTCAAATTGTATAGGTACGCATAGGTAATTCAAGACCATATATTTTCAAATTGGTTCTTGGATTGTTTATGCAATTTAAAGAGATCCTGTAAAATTTAATATATTTTTTTTCAAGTACCTAATAACTTTTTTTTCTTGTAAATTATTAAGCTGATGATTTTTTTTTAATGTTGGTGTACCTATAGGTATACCTACCTATATATCAATATTAAATCAAAATTTGAGTTTAATACGTAGTAATATAAAACCTATTTTAATATTTTATGTAGACAATTTAAAGGACTAATGTTCTTAGTAGGTATACATATATATTAGTATTATTACATAATATATAAAGTTTAATAACTCAGAAATTACTCGTTAAAAATTCGATCTAAATACGTCAACATTTTCAAAAAAATAAATTAACTTATCAATCATTTTAAAGAGAGTGGTTCTCATTTTAAAAGTAGAAGTTTGTATCGTTATAGGATATTTTTTTAAATAATTTAAAAGGCTAACCACCCGTTTGAAAATATTGAAAATTCTTAAAATTCCAAAATCTAGAAATTGAATAAATATATGCATTATTAAAGGATTTAAAGGCCGGCGAGAATGCTTGGTGAATCACCCTGTGTATATTACTACAGCAATATCGTTACCTGCGTTGAAAACCCTTTGTGTTTTTTTTTTATAAATGCGTCCCGTGCACCTTTGTTTTTCATAATATATATATAACGATATTATATATTATGCAGCATGTGCGATATAGTTCCGTCGGCGTAAATCGAACCGCAGCAACCGATGCGACTCGCGTTTCTTCTCGCTGACACAAAACGACCGTGGATAATTACGGTCAATTCACGGCTCGTACAAACATATATATATATATATAGGTATAACAGCGAAAAATATAATTTTAATATTATGCGTTATACATACACACACCGGAGTAGGTTCGGCGTAGTCGGTTCTCCCGTGATTTTTATTTTTCACGAATAATAATAATAATAATATAATCATTATTATATCGTCATCGCGGTTCATTATTATTATAATACACTGCGGGTCTTACGCATTTAGTGGTGCGTTCATAACACTCGTATATACCCGATGAACGCGTTACGTCGTAGCTGGTCTATATAGCAGCAGCGAACGCCGCGGAATTCTCGGAGAAGAAAAGTCCTTGGCACGATATAATATACATCGCCGTACTCACGCGTGATGGCGATGCCGTAATAATACTTATTGCCGTACGCGCACATGCAATTCGCGCACGAAAATAATATAATATTGCAATACGCGATGTGTGATGTGCGATGTGTGTAATACGCGCGGTTTTCGTCTGTTTGTTTTTCTATTTTTCGCGTTTTCTGGGTTACAAGCGCATAGCGGCGAGTGTGGGTCGGTTCTCATGCGTCCTCGGCACACCGTTCGCGGGACCTTATAAATACGCGGACGATATCATATTATTACCTATACGGCTATACCTATATAATAAATTATTATTCGTCACAATATATACGACAATAGCTGCACTACGGAACCTACCCGCCGCACGGGCACACACCCGTCACCGTTATTATTATAATCATAGTTAATATGTTCCGCGTGTGTACATTCGCGTGTATTTCGCTTGCGCTCATTTTGTGCATGTTGCGTTATTATCGCGCACCGACGACGAATGTCAAACGTATGTATATTATATTAATATTATAAAGAGAAAATTGCTAAAACTATAATATATATATATAGGTACATACTGTTGATACGATGAGAACTCTGCAGATTTCCCGGTTGCTTCGCGTGCGCCCAATTTTCCAGTCTAAATAGGTATAGGTACGTCGAACCGATTATATAATAAATATGGCGTATTAATACGTCATCGCTTATTATCGCCCTTAGTGGAATTCAATGATAATAATATGTCAAACTCGAAAACAGACATAACAATTAATTTGAAGTGAACTGCGAGCGTGTTATACGATTGTAGTAATGTTATAAATTATACTATATTATAGTTTATATTATTATAGTCGTCTACAATGTTAATATATAAATAAATCTGTAAAAAATATAATATTTATAAAAAAAAAAAAATTAAAAAAACTGAAATTTAATACCAACAAAACGATATACAATATTCTCTATAGTTGTTTAGTTGAATAGAAAAAAAAATATATTTCTATAAAATCTGTAATAGTGGGATAAGTTGAAGAATGAGATCAGTTGTCGATGTAGGTTATAATACCTCATCTATAATTGATATCACCCCTCTAAGTATATTTTCTTTTTGTTTTGATTGTTCATTTTTTCCCGATACTACGTAGCTATACATTTTTCAAAAATATATTTATTTTAAATTATAATGTGCATTGTATAATTTTCAGAGAAACAGCAGTGTAATACATGTAATATAATAAATTAAGAAATTACCATAGAATAATTCCATTTGAAAATCAATGCAGAACTACATAATAAACCTTTTTTATAAGTACCTATAGGTATATTTATTTCTTATTTAAAAAACAATTTTCGCTACCTATCGATTTTAATAATTGCTTGAATATTGTTTAGTAAGTAATTTGTTTTTGTAGTTAATTACAATAAATTTGGTTTTAATTAAATTGAGATTCATCTATTTTATAGTTGTAATAATGAACAAAAAAAAACATACTTTTATTATAATAATATATAATATGAATATATGATTGGTAATTTCAATCAATCGGAAATCGAACATAGATTTATCATACGGGCAACTCCGAAAACTCGGAAAATTTTACAAAGTCAAATACAATACAATAACAACTCCAGTGTTTTTCTTTTATATAAAATATGTTGATTGTTGTTTATGTGAAATGCACACACTGCAGTGTATGGGTTATAATTTATATTATGACGGCAGTGCTCTGTTGTGTCCGTTTGCTGCTATACCATACTGCGTGCGTATTAGTACAATAGCGGCTTTACCGCAAGAAAGAAGTCCGATTATTATAATACTTATTATACTGTATACTATTGTGTGTACGTCGTTTTCGTTTAGGTAGGTATACCACTGCGGTACAGCGCACTGTCACTTACAGCTTAAGTGTTATTAAATAAATTGTCCTTTTTTAATATAATTTTTATTCTTAAAAATACAGACATTTTACTAAATTCGTTTTTTTTTTAAAAATTTTTTTTTTTGTTGACCTGCAATATAGCACAAAAGGTTAAATTGGGGTTATCATATTATAATATGTATCTATAAACGTTTTATTATTTATTTTTTAACTGAAATAATGATAATTATTTCACACTTCTTTAAATGAGTTAAGTCAGTGTTGTTTCGAAAAGTTATCTAAGTACAAGAATAAATATAAGTATGATAATAATTAATACCTGTTGTATAATATAAATACTATGCTTTCGACAAAAATTAATTCATCAATTTTAATGAATTGATCTTAGTGGTTCAGGATGATAAGACAGCCTACGTTCAGAATCGTTTTTCGTTTGAATTGATTTATGTCAATTGAATTCAAATTTAATGCTTACTTTACACTGACTTATACTCAATGAAGAGGTCAATCGAGGGACACTCGATACCTACTGTACAGCAGAGCGTTACGTACTTGCCCGATTTTTTCTTTTATTTTGTTCACAACAATGTTAATTTTGGGTTCGATTTTTTTAAAACGGTGCTGTCGTTGCATAATGTTTCAATCAGCGCACAAACAAGAACGTTTTCATTTTTTTTCTCTTCATCCTTTATTTATTTATTGTGTCTTGTTGGCATTTCTGTCTAAATTATTATATTTATATTTTTCTGACAAAAATAAAATCATATTCTGGTTCCCGTTTCAAAAAATCGTTAACCATGAAAAACCAGCCAGCGAATCTCATTACATTGTTCTATGGATTCGTCGAATCACATCGAAATAATATAGTATTGTATAATTTGTTTTACGAGAAAATAACAATAATATCAGTTTCAAACAAGTTAATTTAATTATACATTTTCTGCGCTATAGCTATTCTATTTGACTTTTAAATTATCCACAAGTGATATCGTATTCAAAATATGTTGTTTTGATGATGCAACTGATGATTTATTAATCCCAGATTCAGTGACATCGTGAAAAGTTTTATAACATTTTATCATCAAATGTAATTAAACTGTCAAGATGGATTTTAAACAAAATAATGCGGATCAGTACAATTATAATATAACTGTCATTCGGGAATTGGGACATTTCTGAATTTTTTTATCTGAAATAATGATTACCTATATTTATTAACTCAAATCCAATCAAACGTAAAATGTATTACTTTGGTAAGTATTTAAAATACTTACCTATACATTTGTATTAAAATAAAAGCCATTTGTGTAAAATAAACTTTGTTAACGTAAAGACGTCAAGTTTCATTCCTTCTTTTACGTTGGAGATTTTTTAAAAATACTTATAAGTAGCGTTTCTATACGAGAAAACTTTTTGTACGCAATTTGCTTACGTTCTATTTATGAATATGTCACCCACTTCCGTATAACAAATGTCATGGTATTATTAAAACTTAAATTTAAGTTTATATCTTATGAAAAATGCGAAAATTCAAAATTGTATGAAAATGGTCTGGTTATTGTATAGACCTACGTTTTATTACACTCGATATTAGGTTTAAAGACTGTGGTCTTAGGTTAACATTCCTTACTGTGATATTTGAAATCAAAAAATCCTGGATACCTACTATATATTACTGCTATATCTACTATGCAAATAGTATACCTGCCTATAAGTATTAGTTTTTATTATAGTTTTATTTTTTACTACTCATAATAATAATTAATAATTATGCATAAATATTATATTCATATAATATATTATATATTACTTAAAAGTAATAAATTTAGATATAGGTACTTATATAAACATTAATAAATAATAACTATATAAATTGTATTTTGAAATGTTAACTTTTTAGAATCCTACTTCGAAAATGCTTAGTATTATTAAAACTTATATAGTATGCTATCTAAAAACCTTTTTGTTTGTATTTGTTTATGAATACTATTCTATTTAACTAGAATTCAAGAGTAAAAGTTATATTTGACGAACTAATATATAGAACACCCATCAGAGCTATTAGGATCCATAATATAATTTTAAACCCGAGATTAAACTATATATACTACCAGAAGCACGCTACAAATTAATATTCTTATTAACTCTTAATGTTTCCTTTATTCCATTTACACTGCACTTATCAGTAAAATAATTTTTTTAAAAATATTCAAGTTTAGTTTGACTTATAAGTTATCGTATATAATACTATTTACTTTATTGTAATAGATGTTTCTTAACTTAAGCTGCCAAGTAAAAAAAATTATATTTTCAAAATGGGTTTTTTATTTAATTACTCGATTTATTTTAAATAAAACCAGTGCAGGAATGCAGGATGTTTAGAATTTGGCTAATTGGTTTAGAAACCACTACAAATAATACAATTGTTAAATCGACGATACCGTATAGATAATATTATTATTAACATTTTCAAGTCTGATAAATTAAATACTATACTCGCGATCATAACAACAAAATTGTATTGTAAATGCGAAACGTACAATAAATTAGTAGGTACGTTATGTCTTTATGAGTGTAGCGTCATCTTATATGATTTGAATTACAATTATTGTAGGTACGTTACTTCAGATCTTATATTATATAGTTGTTTATAAAATATATAATATATTGTTGCAATAGTGGTGTCCATAAATTGCATAGCTGATGACCATATAATAAAGAAAACGCTCGATTTTACAGCATTTCTTGGATCTAATTATTGTTTAATTATATTTCCAAGTGATTATTTTCTCGTACAGTCGTTTTATAACGGGCGTTCATTTCATCTTTCTTCGTTGATACTCATCAGGTTAAAATCGCATTAATTGGCGACCAAATACCTAGATTGCACTCTAGAAGCTGCTATTATTGCCTTTCTATAGATATACTATTATCGTTTATCGACGAATTGTTTCGCATAATCGGAATCGGCGTTTTGCACCATTCTGGATTATCCGATAACGTGTTGCGAAATGATAGGTATGATTATGTAAATTGTGTATACCAGACGATGGTATATTTGTGTCTCCCTTATAACCACCCGATGCGACCTATATTAGTAAATCGTCCGTTATATATACATCATATTATGGTATTCGAACACTTTTTTCTCTTTTTCGCCCGTCTTAAGCCCACAAGACATTTTTGTTTTCGGATTTGTTTTCGTAAGACGACAGCGTACGCTCAGCGTGCCAAACGTCCGTCGTCGCCCGTGTAATTGATAAATTTCCAGACACAAACCCATGACCTCACCTCAACAATGTAATGCGCCATGGCGTACGTTGTAGGTATATACTTAACTACCGCACACGTGACTGGACTGCAAATACGGGCACCGCGCTCGCTATTTATATACTCGCGCCCTGCCCGTCTGTCCGGCGGCGCGGCTTCCGAATTCCTGAGCGAAAAAGCCCAGTTAGGTTCGTTCGCCGGACTGAAAAATCAATTGTGCCCCTTCGCCGCATATACCCGTTGTATATATTATATTCTACTCGCGGACGGTCGCTATATATATACGTAGGTATATATATGTATATTATAAAGTTGTGCATTCGCAATACCTGCAGCAGCGCGGTGTATATACGTATACGTTGTGCATAATATAATATATAATATATTTAGGTGAATATTATATAGGGTTTTCGATGCGCAATTTAGGCTAACATTACACATCCACGACCGTGGTATATGGACGAGGTAATACTATATTGTGGGTGCATTCGACACTATAATAGTGTACATATTATGCAGTCTGCACACAGTGTAGTATGTATGTACGATTACTACGCTGCACTGTACGTACACCTACAACACGATCCGGTCCGGTCCCCAGAGTGCTATACCTATTTGGTTACACGCAGAGCCGCTAAACGGTTCCGCCAATATTGCATTTGCCCGCGTTTAACATGCGGATCACAATTATACATACATATTATTATAATATGCGCGCACTGGAAACGACCAAATTTTCGGGCAAATACGTATATATACGTATCCGCGTGCAGCAGTTTACTATCGAATTGTGTACGTAGTAATATTAAGTATTTGTGTTTTAAATTAGGTTCGTATTGTTTCAAACTATATATAATAATATATTATACACAGCATTGTGTGTTGAAGTTTACTGCTCACTCAATACATATACGCGTCTTGTGTTTATGATCTGTTTTCGAGACATGCATATTTAAACGTCGTCTATAAATATGTAATTCTTCTGACGCTGCAACGGCCGCAACTTGAACTACGAAACTAGGTTAAAAATCATACGCGTGTAATGTATATATATGTATATTAGTCGAGAATGTTTGAAATGTTCAAAGGAAAATATCTTGCACATTCAGAGGAAGTGGACTGTTATCAAAGAAAGCAGTTTAAGGACGAGAAAATGATTAAGTGTATCTTTTGAACTTTATGTCGTGTTAATTACTTTTTAACAAAAAGAATATGTGCATTTGACAAGTGAATTTTTCAGTTATTCGGAACAATGAAATGCGCACGAGTAGCTTTGAATTCTGCGTAATGACGCGCATTTTCATTGTGCAAACGTAGCCGCTAAGTTTAAAAAAAAAATATATATATATATTATGTATGTATTTATAGTAAATAAGTAGACGTATTTGTTTTTCACGAAATATATTAGGTCCTACACGTTATTTCAATAAAAAAATTATATTATTAAATTTTGCTTTTTTTCTCAAGTATACAAATATTGAAATATGTATTATCCATCTCTTTTTGTAGCAGGAAATTTATTTTTATTTTGCAAAACTGTTAGTTAGAAATGTTGCGGATAAGTAATTAAAATATAGAAATGTTTTTATTTTAAATAAAATTACTTCCTGGAATATTTTTATGAAAACCTTTTGATTCCTCTAACAATTTTGTATTCTATAAAACATGTTTCTGATCTTAAAATTAATAAACGTAGGTTTGCCTACTTTTAGTATATTTTTATTTTCATTTAATATTCATTGCTCGCAAGTCGCTTTATAATTCTATTAAAACATTTGTGCATTCGTGTTAAATTGTGTATGTGTCTATCACAGAGTTACACGTTTTGGATTCACACCACATAATTATTTTGTTCAAATTGATAATTATGCTGAGCAAATATAAATTTAATATTTCGTTATAAATCTCAATTGTGAACGTGACACAAACATTTGCCGTACGACTTTTGTTCACTTTGTTGACTGAACTAACATTTACTGTGCAAACATACCGAAACCATGAATAATAAAACAATAATAAAATTGTAACGCGCGTGTATTGTAATATAATAATAGCGTGAAAACATAAATAGGTTCAGACGGCTCGATTAGAATACAATATCAACAATCATACGGATGCATTTACGGTATAGATGCGGGATTGAAATTGCCGTTTATTGAAACCGCATCGCCGCAGCATAATTATTCGAAATATCCGAACATAATATTTATAGAACTGCGATGTAGACTTGAGGAATAACGTTTTTCGACAACGAAATATAGTCGTTTGAATGCTATACGCTCGCACACCATATTCAAAAGATAATTACCTATTAAAACATTATATCCTCGATGTCGATCAGGCGCGACGGAACTCATCGCGGTGTCATTCGGTAATATTTAAACCACTATACTCTGATCGTAAATCGTACCTGTTTATTAGCTGTGTGAATATTATTATTATTATTTACAGTATTTGTTCTTAACGATGATCCTTGTTTTCACAATATACAGTATAAACCGCGAGTAAAGCCGCTCGAAATTAAAAAAAAATTCAATAGAAAAGCGGAAAACTCGTATCCGGGGGGTACCTATACGTAATATATAGGTAAAATACATATTGGTTTTTATCGAAGCACACAAAAATCCTCTGGTCCGTCGTGCTGCGACTTTTGTTGGTCAGGTACGCGCGCGCGGCGGGAGTCTTTTGTCTGGAACGCTGAAAGTCTGGCGGACGCGCGCGGCGCCACCCCCGGGCCGATACCGCGCCACCACCCCAACCGACACCCGCACGAAACGTCGCGCCACCCTCGCGACGTCGTGACCAGTCGGCCAGCAGTCGCGATGCCGTCGACTCGTCCGTCTGTTGTTGTTGCTGCCACCGCCGGCTGCACCGCGACCACCACCACCACCACCACCGCCACCGCCGCATGCACGGACGACGGCGACTTGTTGCAGAGCGAGTTGGCAGTGATGACGACGACAAGTCGGTTGGATGGCGGCGCGGCGGGAACGACAAGAGTCATGACGCGTCCCGAAACGTCGTCGCGTCGCTGACCTCTGGCCGCCGTGGCCGGACGCGGCTCACGAATGGACTCGGACGACGAGCCCATCGACCTGGAGGACTTGTACCAGTGGCTCCAGCAGTTCGAGGGTATATTACGTGTACATTTTATGTAAAGATTCAGGGTTTTACCGTTATTCTTTGTCAGTAGTTGAGCGCGTAGGAACCATTTATAAAAAAACTCCCCAAGTCGCGGACAAACTCTTTCTATAACGAATGGTGTGGGGTTTTGAATGGGTAATTTCCGGAAACACTATTTGCGAGGAATTCCTGGAAAAATTTACGGGAATGAATTATGGTTTACGCATCACGAGGTTAAAATATAATGACGTATTTCATTTTAATATTAAAACTGTTTTGCTGGATTTTGATTTAAAAAGTACTTATATACCTACTGCTTAAAATTATATAAAATAAAACATATACAGTTTTAATTGGCTTTATATGATGGAATCGACCAATCCCATTACATAATGCTATAATTTTTTATTGCATTATTACAAAAAAAAGATAAAAATTGTAGGTAACACTAAGTAGTATCTGTAGGTTACTAAATAACAATTTAATTCAACTGATAAGATATTTTATTATATTTTAGAAGGAGTGGTAAAATGTTTTCTCATAAATAATACAAAAAATGTTTGTCTCGGTTTAAGTTACAACATTTACCAATTATTTAAAATATTATACATAATATTTGTGTCTACGTTGACTCCTAAAACAATAATTTCGTGTAAAATAAACACAATGATTCAAGTATGGATGAGTGCTTTAAAGTACATTTTTTTAAAATGATTTTGTTTTTTTTTGATTTAACGTCATTTTTAAAATAGTCTCAAAACATTCATTCTAAGTTCTTGATGTCATGTATCAAAAATCAAAAAAAAAAAATGTATTTTTATAAATTAAAATAAAAATATTTTTACATACAAAGCTTAGTAAAAATAATGTTTATTGAAATGTAATGTACCTACTATATATTGTATTGTTATCGTGGGACGGGTGTAGGAGCTACGACCACACGGTAAACTTCGCAATCAAATTTTCTATCCCCTTCCATTAAAAAATTCTGACACGCCACTGTTGGCCACCGGTTAGGAAACACTGGTATTTAGCAATATACGATCGCCCAATAAATCTGTTTGTTAGAATTGGAAATTTAGTTCGATCGTTTCCGATTGCAGACGATAGCTATAGCATAGTATAAATCGCTTTTGGAGGAGGCGGCTTATTAGTTATGTGTCTGCAACTCGCGTGGGCTTTGTGTTACGAGGTATTTTAGTGGTTTTTAATTACATTAATATATTATTATCTTTTCACTCGCGATATTCGGTTACGACACTTTGCCGCAGCTCCACGCTGTTTCTCCATGTATATAATATAATATTATGTTTTCGGGAGGAGCTACGCGTCGAAATATATAGGCGCAACAATTATTATCCTCTCGTACGTAATCTCATCCAACGTGCATATTATATTATATATTATATCATATTATGTATATTTCTTACACTCGTTAATCGTGGACTATATTCTAACCTATTTAATATTTATACTTTATAGTATACATATATAAATCACACGTGAAAAGCGATTTTTAATTAGCACCTAACCATCACCGCAGCCGTTTCGTAATACCCGCACCCCGATTATTTTACACGATTCGAGTGCACTCAGATTATTATATTAATAGTAATGAATATTTACATTAAGACCACCGAATTTTCGTGGTCCACCGCTACCGGCACGGCTCGGCGTCATCCGATATCAGTCGTTTTCGGAACAAACATGTTTATGAAGTATTATAGAATTTACGCATAAAATATATTTAATTTACACACACTCACATCACCCTTCCTCGCATGTTATACACGGGATTTAACTCGTGAAGCCCACGTCCCGCACACAATTGTGTATAATTTAATATACAGACATATTTGAAGGAAAATTGACTACACTTCTGAATATTCTTTTGGTATACTGTAGTATTACACTATTGCCGTGTACGCCAACGGCGTTGATTATTTGCTAACATATAGTAACACGTATATCAAACTATATCTGACTCAATTTTTTTTTCTCAATATTTACGGATTTTTATTCATTTTATTTTACATCCTGTAGAATTTATAATGTCACACCTTTGTCATAAACCAGTCACCAGTTATTAACCACTAAATTAAACATAGGTACTTTAAATGAATAGGCTAGGTCAAGAACGGCAAGTGTGGTAAATTATACGAAAATTAATCTTTTGTTCATCAAGATTGTTCTCGAGATTAGGTGTTGATATTATAATAGTATGTGAATTTAGAACATAATGAAAATGTTAAAGTTATGCACAATTCAGTATCACAACAACTTGTTCATTTTATTATCAATTACTCTATAGTGTTTTACATAGTGGAATTGTTATCCTTAGAATAATTGTTAAATTCTTAGATGATGAAAAAAAGATTAAAAATTAAAATACTTTCTATAGTTAGAAATTACACATTTTTTTCATATTTTTTCTTTGTAATATAGTCTTAACTCGAGTGGTATATCACTGCATATTGTGAACAACATTCTCATATGTATTCGTCGGGGATTGTCTTAATTGGTTGTGTAATGCCAAGGTACTCTAAAGAATTCCCAAAATTTTTTATTGTTCGTGGAAACTTAAAGAAGAATACTCTTCACCCATAAGACCCACATTTTACAAGAGATGTAAATATTTTTTTTTAGAAAATAATAGATGCACCTATATTGTATATAATTGTATAAAAAGTAAACATTTTAAAGCCGCTTTCCATGTAAAAATTAATCAAAACCAAGTACATTATACGTGAGCAATTTTTATAGTGTACCATGTACCTACATATCAATATCATAAATTATAATGTTGTGATTATCAAAGCAAAATCTCGTATATATTATTATTGATATAATAATACTTAATAAACTAGTAAATAATACCGCAATTGGTTCAAGAATTAAATTCATATTATTTATGTACGTACCTACAGCAAATAAATCAAAACCCAGAGATATGTTCATCGCATAGTGCATACTCAATAATCTCGCGTGTATCATCCATTGTATTCATAATCTCCGACTTCGAGTAGGTAGGTACTCAAGTCGAACACATATTGAACATTTATATACAAATATTGTATTGCATACGTTTTTTGAATCATATAAGTGTGTCTAATGTATAATATCGAAATAAGTTTTTTCATCGATTTGATATAAGATATGACATATTTGGGGATTTAAAAATCAATATAATAGGATGTGACACTGATGAAATATGTGATACAATATATTATCTCAATTTTGTTATAATAATTTTATATTCTGCCAGTACAATATTTATTATATACTCAAGTGTTTTTTTTTTGTTGCGATGAATGTTTTTCTATATGTCTATATATAATAGTATAGAGTATCGAAGAACGGAAAAATGTCAAAACGTAGTGTCGCGGAACAACACACGATAATATTATGTTCATTGTTTTAAAACACAGTATATATTTTTTCTCTCTATAAGTTGCTCACAGTTTATCAACCGACGAGTTGGCGTTGCAGTTTTCTATAAAATGTTTATAGTGGTGGTGACGAAGGAATGGTTTTAGAGACGATTGATGGTTGTGACGCGAAAGACAGTTAAAGCTCTATTCTCCGCAGGCATGTGGCGCATTACGTCAAGTTCATATATTATAGTCGGTGGTTGGCGGTCTTAATGTCGTATATTTTTTAACTTATATTACATATTATATTATTATTATTCTTTGTGGGGGTTTCGTCTGCGTCAGGTTGACGTATTGTTACGTGTTTTTCGTTTGGTTTTTATCTTCCTGCAGCCGTTCTTCCGGGAAACCATCGTGAAATTACCATATTTTATAAAATTACGACGAAAAAATGTATATATCGATTCGTTGCTTATAAATTACGACCACGCGGGCGCCTACGTACACACAACCGATGCGAAAAAAACAACAAACATATATAATGTGTGGTATAACAGGTATTTTGTGACCAACAGACACGTATATAATACCTACAATACGACTGTGCCGCAGCGGGCGATTTTCCTCAAATTAAATATATATTTTTTTTTACTATCCGCGCAAGCTCGTAAATCGATACTCAATCTAATGTTCATCTATGCCGAAAAGCTTTTCCACGGCGCCACTAATTTCTGCAGGCTTTTATTTATTTGAACGTTGTTATAGACACGCAATTGTCATTTTTCTGCAGCTATATATTATTGCTACTCGTGTGGATTACACCGCGTACCTATATAATAGCTTCATGTACCCAAAACTTGGACCGGTCTCTCTCCGCAGCGTCCGTAAAGACTGCTAGTAATAAAGTATAATGTGGTATATATATTATGTTTTTTTTAAAAACCCAATAGTATACCTATATAATACTTTAATAATATATATTATATATTTATTTTCTGAGCCTTGTGTAATATTCGCGTCGTCGCCGTCGGGAGCTTTTCGTTCGACAGAAATAGTCATTCGTTTCAAATACAATAATACATTGTATATTAAAACTATAGGTCTCATCGTCATTTTGTTCCCTTGGTAATTTATTATTGAATGGGAATGTATTCGATGGATACATTTGACGACCAATATATACTATGCAAAGAGGATCTCTGCTGCGTTCGTAGACAATATGGTAAACAATAATTGTGTATTGTGTATATTGTCTACGTATCCCTCGAGAGTTAATACATGTTAATACATTATAGCAGAAAGTCGATTTAAAAATCTGTCAGAATACAAAGTCACTATATATAGACTGCTGTCATTGTCACAAAAAAAAACAGAATTAAACGTTTTATTTTACGGTCGTTTTCATTTTGCGCATTTAAACTTCATTATAATATATATAGATCTGACAATGGTTCGAATTTTTCTTAGCACCACGATAATTTTACATATTATTTTTC
This sequence comes from Neotoxoptera formosana, assembly GCA_022818045.1. Lineage (NCBI taxonomy): Eukaryota > Metazoa > Arthropoda > Insecta > Hemiptera > Aphididae > Neotoxoptera > Neotoxoptera formosana. The sequence goes on from CM040633.1 coordinate 47,365,780, forward strand.
CTTTTGTATATACATAGTATAATAGCTGATGTACAGTAAATACTGCAATAATGCAAACGAACGCAATATTTTAGATCTTCTATTTTATACATAGTTCGAGTAATCGTTTCCTTACGGTTAGTTTGAAAATTTGAAGTACACGACAGTTGATTTTGCCAAAAAGGAATATGATATTTGTACATGATATATACATGTCTAGCGTGTATAAACGTACTCGCGTTGGCGCAAATCCCTTAAAACAGTTTAAACGAACACCGAATTTCAATCATATACAATCGCGGTATCAACATTTCGACAACGGGTGGCCTTTATACGTTCTCAAATACTATTCCAGACTTATTTCTCGCACACCTCCGAATTCAACCGAAATGTTATTACAGTTTAAATTACTTTTGCTTTCCTGATCAATTGTTCAAATAACTCTTACCGAATTCACGCTTCGCGCGTATAATAATACCGGATAACAAATTCAATATTTTCTCGCATGCAGTTATATAATATCAGCCGCCATACGTCTATATAAAATGTATACGTACAGCAGGATGTATAGGGCGCCTATATTTAAAACTCGGTACCTATAGCTTTTTTTTCCGAATCGATTATTAAATAACCATTTAGTTTTATCGCGCATTCGTGTATAATAATAACCTTAATCTCTGTACATATATATATTATAATATATCATATAGGTATGTCGTATATATGTTATAACTTATATTATACTTATAAGAGTTATAACGTGTACGCAGTATCGTTCGTAAAACGACCGATTTTATACCTACCGTGCGCAAACACGAAATCGAACGTGTATTATACTTTGCCTACTATTATTTTTTTTTCACTCCCTTCGCGCGTAATAACCGTCATATTATATTTTACCTACCGCGGTATAGCTATACGCACGAGTATACGACGACGACGACGACGACTCGTGATGAAAGTTGTATTCTCGCCGGTGCCCCGCGGTGCAGAATCTCGTCCCTCGCCCCCGCGCCGCGCTCTCCGGGCAATATTGCTCGGCCGTCTCGGCGGTATCTCGTATTCTCTCGTTCCCGTTATATTGTTATATATACACATTATTTTATACACACAACCGTGTGCGCGTTGCTATAAATAAGACACACGAATGCAAAACGATCCGGACCGGCGTGTATACGCTATATACGATATATGGTATTTACTATATTTATATTTGCGTGTGTGCGAGCGCGTATATTATTATTTGCGCCTAATGCATTACAAATAACCCCATTGACCCTCCCCGGGATATATATTAATTTGCCCATTGTGGTCAACTCTCGCCGCTGTATACCTAGGTATCAACTTAACAATAATAATAATATCGTCGTACCTACTCGCAGTTTATTCGTTAAATAATATAGGTATTATTGTAGCATTCCTTTTATATACGAGTAAATTATATTATAAATATATTATATAATATATAATATTACTACCTACTCATATATAATATTGTATTACAGTTGTATTTTGTTTGAAGTTCAAAAAAAAAAAAATGCATTTGCATCAGATTGCTTTTGCGTGTTTATCTTTTTTTTATGCTATCTGCATGTATAGAACATGTACGAGAGCATAATATTGCTTTTGGTTGATCTTTTATTTTGTGTCGAGTTCCGAAGAGATCGGTGTTTTTTTTTTTTACTATTCCACTCGTGTTCAATTGTAATTTTAAACAAAAAACCGTACAGCGAATTTTCTTTAATTTAATTAAAATAAAATTAATGGATTCTACGCAGCACATGTCCGTGACGGACATTATTGATTGTTTTCTTATCGGTTGTTATATTGGTTATATCTATAAGGTGTCGTACATTTTCAATGTGTTTTTTAATCGGAATGTGATCACGGCACCTATTGTGTACAGTTTACTATTTGTTTGAGTTAAAATCTCAATTATTTTAGAATCCATTGTCTCGATTACATCCCAAAAGTATTTATGCTGTCATTGCCTCGTATCTTTAAACATTTTTAAATGAAATGGTCAGTTAATGATTATTTACCGGGACATTCAAATAGAAAAAAATCTTTCAGTGTTAAATTGTTCTATTTATACTCGTCTGGCGGCACTTGCTTTGCAGGAAAAGGGTAAATATGTGTTGTACGTAGGGGTTCAAACTGTTCAAAGCCGTCCCAAACTAATCCAAATAATCGGAATGTAGGTATATTTATATGACGTAAAAAAAATAATTATTGTAGGAAGGTATACTAGCGTTTGTTTGCTATACTCTACTATGCATATTAATTATAAACGTACCTTACATATATCATTTGAATATTCGAATCTCATATATTTTCAACGAGTGTTGCTGTCGCACAGCTATATATATATACTGTTTGCAAAAGAGATAATTACGGACGTGAAATTCTCAGGCTTCGTTTGCACAAGGTGACCATTAAAAAATTCATTGTTTTTTAATTTCCTGGTTCCCAAAGAGGTTTTGCAATATTACTTTAACTCGTGAGCGTGCCGGTGTGACTGAAGGGGTATATATTCGTAGGGCTATCCCTTTTTGGTGTGGTGTGGCGACGACCCGTGAACGAATAAAGAATGTTCGAGGATTTAATTAATTATTTATTTTTATCACCGTAAACTGCAGCCATCGAGCGAAAACCCTTCATTTGAAATATATGCGCGCCAAATGACAGCCACGTCGTCGTAATCCCTGCAGCAACTTGTCGACAGATTTCCCGCTAAAAAAAGGATTTTACTGATACTGCTGCAGTGCTACCTGCTATATACTGTTAATTAATGTTACTGCGAGCTGACGCGTGACAGTCGAGATTGTCCACTAATGGACCTCTGATGTACAGTGACACGGCGTGTATATAGATGCTGCTTCTGGACATATTTTATTTAGGTACATATTATAGTGTGGCGTTGTCAGTCGCGCGTTAAACATTTTGACCGGACCCGATATCTGTCGCATAAATACTCTTCTCGATATTGTTTATTTTTTTTTATTTAAACTGGCAATTATTTATATTATCAAACTCTGACATCGTATATGTATAAAATAAACCGTGAAAAACCGACGGTATAGTGTGTGATTTGATCGAATATATTTTTGAACCCGCGGGTTCCTGCGTTGAAATTGCTATTTAAAAATTATCATATTAATGTATATAAATATCTACGTATATTATTATATAGTTTCTTCTCGCGGCACTTCTTCATCTGCATTGGAATTTTTACACCAGTCGTATTACATAAACTGGTATATAGTGGTATATAGTTATTATTGCGTCCAAACAGCTGCAGTATACGTATAATATATATGTGCTGAAATCCAATCATATTATCGTGTATCACAAACAGAGATCCAACGAGTAATGTGCGGCCTCCGACGTCACCAGACTCGACTCTCCGCCCTGTAGACCGGCCAAGTCGACGATTACGCTACTGCTGCAGGGAATCCGACACTGCCGACAGACGGCTGAGTAGTTTTCGCGTACGTGTGTATGAACGCTTGTTCGCGGTATACTGCTGTGTTTTATTCGTATATATTATTAAAAAAAAACCCTTAAACCTCTCGCCCGCGACAATCGCTCCGCTCTTTCCGCGGAATCTAGGTCATCGCCGTATCGCATCCCCCTTGCGTTGGCCGCCGTTCCAGTTACCGCCACCGCCGCCGCCGCCTGCACTTCCACCACCTCCGACTGATAACCTCGTCGAAAACACATAGCGTATATAATATAACGATTTAATGATGATAGTATAATATGGTAATAATAATAAAACGTATATTATGCGCGCATCGCGTTCGGCCCCGGTGTTTATCGACCGAAAGTATGGTCGCGTACTAGAGCAATTAGAAACTTTTTAACCGTTTTCGCCGACGTAAAGTGTTGCGTGGCCACTGTGTCGGCAAACTTACGGATTTTTGGCGCACGCCATACGATATATAATTATATTGTATTATGATGGTGGAACTTATCTATAATCTATATATAGTCGGCGGACGAGAGACTGGCGTCGTCCGTCATCGTTGAGTTGAGTTGATTCGCGTATTATGTATTTTAATGTGATGCGATTTGTTTCACCGTTATTAAATTCCCTCGTCGTAACCCTAACCTATAGCTAACCTATATAAACATATACATCGTAAATCGATTGTCGCACACACACTGAAAATACAAACGGATTGCGGCAATACATAATATATGTGTCCAATGCACCGCAATGACTGTTTGGGCTGTAATGCCGACAAATCACTTGTGTTTTTGCGAGTGCGCCATTTAACTGTTCCGCGACGACCGTTATCGAGTGTCGTATATAATATATATTATAAATATGTATATGTATTATAGCCGTATAGGATTATGGAAGGTAGGTCCGGCCACTCATACACACACTCACATTAGTCGGGGTGACTTTACCCGGCGTAACTGGGGCGCGATAAGAAGTCGTTGCGAACCCCGATGCCGCAGCGGGGGTGGTCGGACGACGTCAAACTCGGAGTATGGAAAAAATGGAATTATCGCCAAACTCTGTCCATAATATCTATGTAGGTTCGTGGGCGCTATATCGAACGACAATATTGGCATATATTAATAAAAATAACGTCTCGAACGACTGGTTTATCTGTGCTTATGACTTCATTAGGTAGGTACCCATACAATTACGTTGCCATTCTTGGATCTTATATAATTATGTATTTATGTATATATATTGTATTTTAGGTTGTAGTTGTCTCTGTCATGGAATAATAATATAAAATAGCTACCTAATTTATCGTTATTTATAAGCAAATATCTATATATGTATACACGGACGTGTCCTGACTGACTGACTATGGCTGATCAACGCAAAACTTAAACTATGATAGTTATAGATACTTGAAATTATCATGGTACCTATTACTACCTTCGTATTAGCATGTTTAAAAACGTGTCCACACAAGGGGTAAGGACTATGAGATTCACGGTGGAAATCGAAATTTTTTTTGTTTATAAATGGTTGTCATTGGTTACTCGGGCAGATGAGGTCAAATCAAGCATCAAATGGTCGCGTTTACATGGCCTCGATTAAAGAAACTTTATCTTCAAACCAAATATATGTTTGTAGCTTATATGCTCCAAAAGTCCAAAACTATTCGACTGATATTGACGAAAATTATAGAGATTGTTCTTAGAGATATCAGATAAGTTTAGAGAGTAATTTGAACTTTGAATCACGTTAAATATTACACCAAGTGCTAAATCCAATCCGTAACTTGCGGTTGCTCATTTAGGTCAAATTATTTCAAAAAGCTAGGTATACCGACGCCGAATTGTCTGTGTCTCATTTAAATCGAGATACACTAGCTTATACAACGCTATGTTTTATATTTGTTCATTTTTTCCCGGGCGAAGTCGGGCGTTGTACAAATACTAAGTAGTTATATGTTATATATAGACGTTATAATGTTATATTGTGTTATACAATATAGGGACTTGCATTTAACATAAAAAAAAACGTTATTATAACATCAAAAATCAACATCGATAACTATAAAAATCTTAAAAATCTCCAGAAGATATTAGTTTTTAATCATTGTATACGACGAGAGGTTTTAATTTTATTCGCGTCGCTTCTTGGAGTTCAATTTGTTCAATTTGTTTTGTAATCATAAATAATAAGATACAATTTTATAAAACTGTGCGTTTATTAATATCAAAATATATTGCAGTATTATTCTATGATGCACTGATGCGTGTACTTTATATCTTTTGGTTAACCCAGATATGTTGCAACACTTTAAATTGTTTATACTACCTTCATATTATATACATTATATATATATATATATATATATATACAAATCCAAAATTCGGATTTTATGTCACGTGGCTATTATCAGGGTGGAATATTATATATATATTATCCCGTATTTTCCGTGTACGTGCTTTAAAATTGCAGGCCAATAAATGTGAAAACAAGAAAACTGCGTCACAAAGAATCTTATCTACATATAAATTGGATTGTTTACAGGTGTTTCGAATAGTTGGTTTTATTATTATTAAACACTCGGTACATGTTATAACATATATCTACTATTAAACTCTCCGAATAAACCTCTTCCCTGCAAATGCAGTCGGGTGTATGGTTCGTTACACATGTAACAATCTTATTGAAACTATATTTAACATGATTATATTCAATCGATAGTGTACATTATTTAGACAGTAGTTACACCGCGCACAAAATAAAATATATCTGTTTTGTTTTATGTATGTTCAGGACACATTTCTACATATTAGGCGCACTTATGCGTTTAAGAGAAACACAAACTCCCATATGTACCTATATGTATATGTAATACGGCTACGAAGAGCCATAAAATCTCGTTGGATACGTCGCAATCGTCTCGTTCGGTCTGTTTTCATTAAATCGTAAAACAACGGTATTACACTTTACAGACAGACAAAATACTGTACCTACCCAACACTATATATTGTTATACTCGTATATATAGCTGGTACTATAATATGACTCCCGAGATGACTTTGAAATTTCGTTATCGTCTCCGCCAACCGCGTACACCTGTTGTAGTTATTGTTTATTATTATTAGGCATAAATGATGTGGATATATATAATATATAATGTGCAGTATAATTATATTAACCAATACCGCTAATGGAAGATGAACATTGAACACACAAGCGGGTAGAGCGCGACGCGGCGTGTGCTAAACGTTTCGTAAATTAAAACAATAGATTCGCGTTTGGCGAAAGCCGTTGGAATATACCGTATACGAATATTATGATGTATATAAGTGATATTATATTGTGTTTCGATTCATCGTCGCGACCAATTAGTTATGCGTGTCACATATATACAGATATGATAATGTTATATTAAATATGTCGCTGTTGTCGTTCTATTTACACTGTGGTCTGTGACTCATCATAAAAATCCGCATAGAATTACATGATGCATATATATTTTACACACACACACGTATTCAAAAAATTATTTACTCGCAGATCGCGAGGATTCCACCTTGTTTTTACTTATCAGCAGTTATCCGCCTCTTTGCAGTGGACCTCGTGTCGCTCTCTTTATCCGCATTATATAGTTATATACTTATATCCACCCTGAAATTATTCCATGTCATTTCGCGTTCCTCCCCTATATGTGCACCAGACAATAGTGTGTAGTGCGTATGGTACACGATATATTGGTCTGTGTCCAAATATTCGCCGTCACACACAAACACACACACACACTCACACACATACAAACACGAACAATCATGCAAACATTTGCGCCAAACACAACATCAAGTGGTCCTGCTGGTCGCAATTTAGCTTCGGGCGTTGTTTCGATCAGCTGCAGCAGCAGTTGCTCCGACAATGTTTTACACGTGCTAATATTATCCGTTTTATTATACATTATAATAAAACTCAGCGTGAACGTCTGGTTTTTCACCACGGCCAACATCATCGCCGCCACTCTATATCTGCGTATCGTCAATAGCACTAAATCGCTGTATACGAGTAGGGACAAACCGCGTGTACGGTGGCTGTGGCGGAAAACAAGACTATAGAGGAAAGCCGGAGAACCTAGAGGGGAAGTGATGATACACACGTCTGTTTCGGACGAGGACCAGAAAGGAGAAAAGTCAGCCCAACACACAATTGCGTGTATATAATATAATGTATATTATATTGTCTATACATATGGCTTAAAACATACGAGATCGCGTTAAAACAACACTATACGCACACACACGCACACACACGATGCTCCACTATTGCTGCTGCTGCGGGTGGATCGAGCTCGCGTTTATAAATCACTTTATGAAGTTTGCTGCTTCAGCTCCGCGTTCGAACTGCCCCATATATATATAGGTACGTTCAGTTTCTTAACTGGGTTATATATATTTATATATATATATATTATAAACTATCGTATATAACCGGCGCTCGCGTACGCTTTGTGCAAGTTTTCGGTGTGCTCTTCACGCGGGTGCCCGGCCGTATATATTGTCTGGTAGAATGCGCTTATCATTACTCTCGGACAAATCGCGCGCGTTACGCTCGGCCGACTATTTGCTGCGGTATACCGCACACATATGTGTATATAGTAGAACGGATGCAGTGCTTAAAGTTGTTAAAGTTTTTTTTTCGGGGGGTGCTGGACTAGACGAGCTGCCGCTGCCGTTATTGCACACTCATCATATATACTTTCGCATTTGGGTATATAATATAATGTATCATATTTACAGCAGTGCGGCTCGTTCGTCTGTATATATATTTATACACACTGACATATTGATTAATAATAGATGCTTATAAACGAAATTATAAGTTAAAACAGTATAGGATGTCGACACTCGCTCGTACAACGTATACATTTGATGCTTCTGCTTCTCAATGCTCGTAAGTCACACGTTTATTTGATATATATAATATCTGTTTTTGTTTGGTTTTTTGGAGCTACGTATTGTTTGCCAGTTCAATATTGTCTCGCCATGTGTCGTTGCATATATAATCGCGCGATAATATGATGTGACCGACTGGCGCCCGGGTGATAAATCAAAATATCGCCCGATAGAATATAATATATAGTAACTGTAATAATATAAGGCACCTTCCGTCCGGCTTTCGTGCACGGTCATCGCGAGCGACGGATGTATATATACATACATCCATATATATATGGACGGAAAGAGCATAGATGGATAGTGTATATATTATGTAATATTGTTGTGCACAGAGGATGTGTATACGTGTGCAGTATGCCAGTATATATATAGGTATTGAAATCGTCATCGTGTCGAATTCGCGCGTGTCGTTGATATATTTATTCTATTATATTGTATACTATATGTACTGGACAGTGGGCATTATTGTATTATTATTTGCTTTCGGCCGATGATATATACGTTTATATGTATATAATATATGCTTATGTGTGTGTGTGTGTGTGTGTGTGTGTGTGCGCGCGCGCTTTCGAGCGAGTCGACCACTTTTGTTTACTGTCTGTTTTCGATTCGAGTCGTCGAAATGGTATTCTACTCGCGAAAATACGCTTCTCGTCCGCTCGTTCGCGGGACGACGGGCGCGGCTGACGATGCACGTTTTACCCCCTTGCGTAAGTGAATATCTGTCAACACACGGTGGCGCAGGCGATTTGCGTTTATAAATGATGTCACAGCCATATATATATCGATATATATTGATCATCTGTGTATATATTTATATATATATATCTCGAACATCTGTATATATATATATGTGTATATGTTTACGGCGTTTACCTCACCTCCACTCGATCTCGTCGTGTCCGCGCATCTCGTTGGCCCGGTTTCGAGAGAAATAGCCGATTCGGTTGCGCGTTTGATTGTTGTTATAATATATTATATATATATATATATACGCGTATATTATATGTAGCTTTATGTATAAAACTCACGAAAATGTATGACGCGCTCGCGAGTGTGTGTTTGTGTGTGTGTAAGATCGAGCGAGAAGGACGAAATAATGTACACAATATAGCTGGTATCGAAACTTAGTTGGTTGTTTCTATATATATATATATATGTGTACTTATAACCCCATAATATATATATATATGTATTTGCTGTGTACGATTTATAACCTTTATAATAATATGTGTAATGGTTTGATACTTTTATTAAAGAAACGGTTTAGTCTTTTTCGGTTCTCCGTGGCTATAGCTGATATATTGTTATTTGTTATATATATTTATAGGGTACAGGCGAAAAAATACGTACCATTCTGCGTCGTTCTGTTAAATTCGTCGAACTTCGCACATGTGCACCGTATACATTATTTAAATAATGATATAATATATAATAATATGCACTTGTGTTGTGCGTATTTAATATTTTATTTTAATTTCGCGGAAATTGTGTATGTATACGGATCATCATTGGAGTTGATGTTGAAGGAACTGTTAAAAATATTCTATCCCGTTAAATTCGTTTTTGCGGCCCGGTATAATGGTTATGCATTTTATTTGTCCAATCGTGCTTTGTATTCGCGCAGTGAAGATATCTTGAAGAATATCTAGATTAAAAAGCTATATATATTGAATAAAATATTATAACTTAGTATTTCTTTTGTTTGTTTCATTCATTATGTATTTATGTAGTTTTAAAAAGATAATTTAATATTTAATCTACTTAAACTATAAACGCGACGACAAAAATGCATCTATTTTCCAATATATTTTTTTCATTCTAACTTAGTTTGTTTCTTTTTAAATCGAATTTATAGTTCAATCGAAAACAAATTATTTACTCGAACTTAATAGTTTTGTTGATTAATGTTGAGTTATATTTTTATTCACCTGGACTAATTAAAATCTATAATATCCTAGTAACATTTAATGACAACAAACTTTACACTTAGCTGTAATAAAAGATTAAAACATATAACAAATTTAAATAACAATATAAATCTGTCATTTTAAAATGCAAATTTGCTATTTTTAACAGTCACATTTTTTAAGTTGTACCACATGACGAATTTTTTTCTGATCATTTAATGTGGTACCTAATTATAGTTTCATCTTATTTTTATTTTGTAATGTATGCTATTAGAATGTCGTTTAACCTTTTTTGAACAAAATTGTTTAAAAAAGTAGCCCAAATTAAAACTAAATACAATTTTTAAAAGTTTCTACTTACAATTACTTATATTACAACTTTAAATGTTGAGTTCACGAGGAAAATAAGATTTATCAGCATATTTACGACCATTGTTTTTATATGAACCTAAGATTCTAATCCTATAACCTACGTCTAATATACTGTTTTTGAAAAGTTAATTAATTATAGTCAAATAACAGTACTGTTATTTCGTTTGAGGAATACTTTTAAATTGTAGAAAATTCTTTAACCCTTTAATTATTAATTAATCGGAATATTGAAAAAATGATTATATTAAAATGATCAAAAAGGTTCAAATGTTAACAAAAAAATTAATTTTTTGTTTCAGGTGATATTACGCAAAAAGGATACGAGAAAAAGAAGACAAGACTCTTGGCTCCTTATGCTCCTAAGCAGCCCCAAGGTTTGTAGTCGTTAGCTATTTTTTTTATCATGTCTTTTAACGACCTAATCGATTTACATTTTTTGGTCTATGACATACATTTTAAAACATTTCATCTTCTCTCTTCCTTCTTTTTTTTTCATAGTACGTATTTTGTTTCCGATTTCATTAAGGCTTCTTTATTGTCTGTCCTTTTTTACGATCAGACGTATTAAAATGTCCTATCTCAAATGGCCGTACCGTGGTCTGTACTTAAAAAAAAAATCACAAAACAAAGGATTGCCCTACAAAGGGTAAGGTCAATAAATCTATTGTCCTACAAAATATATTAGTCTAGAAAAAGTTAATTTTATTCTAATGGTAAAACTGAAAAGTATATTTTGGTTTATTTTCCTATAAGTCTCAATAAGCAGAAAATTGTACTTAATACGTTTAGGATAGATTTGCATCAGTGGTTATATTTTTACTTATATTTCGTGTTCGTCGCATTTTATAATGACCGTATCTCTGCAGATATCTATCATATTTCTTCATTTAATATGATTGAATAATAAAAATTATTTTCTAAATATTTGTTCCGATTTTTTTTTTATACCAATGGCCTTTTGAGTGGTCAAGTGGGTAGTATTTAAATTTATTAAATCTAGATTAATATTTATAATTTTTACTTATATTTTTTAATCGTATGGATGAGTTCATCGACAAAGATTATGAATATAATAGGCGCTGCTCAAATATATAGTTATTAATTATAAATTGATTTCCTAATTCCTTTTAAAATGTATGTTGTGGTCGGGGTGGTACGTAATACATTTATGTATAAGTGTATACCTATATTTGTTTTTAAAACTGTGGCACGCCAGGCAAATATAACCTCTGGTATAGTAGTCTGGTCAATGATGATTGACGGTGTTTATTTCATAAACCGCGTGTGGTAGGTACACGCATTTTAAAATGAATACCTATACTAAATGTATATATTAAAAATGCATTAGTATTAAGTTTTATGTTTATCGTTAAGTAAAATGAAAATTACATGGTAGGCGGGTTCTGAGGTAATACATCTAAAACTAGAAAAAAATAGTTTTCGTCGTAGGTTGTACCAGTCATAGAGTTCATAGATATTATCTATACGTTTTATTACCACCTACTTACAAATTAAACATGTCTATTTGCCAGTAAAACTACACGTATAAATACAATCATTTTAAATTACATCATTAATCATGAAAGAATGATTTAGTTGTATTCCTAGCAAATAATTACATTCTTAACAATTTTTTTTTTATATTTAATTTTGTATAAATGTAAATGTCGAATCAACATTTAGGTACTATGTGATAATGATTTGTTTTTTAAAGTACCTACATTATTATTTTACAAACATATACAAGAATATTTAGAAACAATTTCATTTCCTCAATGTCTTTTACCCCAGTTTCTATAAACTTATCAAATTATCCTGAATTCTGTTTGCCGAAAGTCACTTATCTCTGTGTGCATTTTTCCTTCGACATTTGACCTACATTGTATTTTATTGGAATGGAAATGATAACGAAATTCCCCTGGCGCTTCTTATAAATTGGAATATATTTATTTACTTTTATTTTTACGTTAAACCATTTCTTGTTCTATATTATATTATTTTATTTATTTTCATAACTAATAATGGATTAAGTAATTAAATCTATAAGTATAAGAAAAGTCAGTAATGTGAATAATTAAATAAAAACCTTTTGGTGATGTTGCAATGTTTCGTAGAAACTAAATCGATTTATAAAACCTTTTAAATAAATTAAAATCAAATTTAGTTCAATTTTATTTATCTTCGCCTAATAAAGGTATTTAAGTATTATACACGTAAGAAGTTATTTCACTCGAAATTTACGGGACTTAAAGGCCCACAACTAATTTCTGGTATAGGTGAAAACCCCAGTATTAGTTTATTGGGGTTTTCACCTAATTAGTATTCAACAATCTAAACCAATTGACCTAGGTTTAAGGACATAGCCCAATTATTGAATTTAATACACGAGATTTTAAACAAAGGATGTACTTCGTTTCGTATGAAATAGGAGGTTTCAATAGTTCAATATAATATACAATATTATGCAATTCGAGCACTCTATACAGATGTAACGAAAATAATTTGACGTTATTATATAGTGTTTAATACATCATATATTGCAAATTATCCAATCGGTCCAATTCTTGAGAAACATGATTACAGAAAGTACCTATTCTATTAAACTTTTTGTCCTTGAGGACCCTGTAATTTCTTTAAATCCGAAATAATTAAAAAAATGTATTTAGTAACGATAAATGGTTAAACTTACGCACGGATATAGATATTTATAGTTACATGGATAGTAAATTATCGACGCATCTGATTATACGATTCGTATTTTTTGACTGAGTACAACGTTAAAACTACACTGTATATGATAATATGTCTGTCTGTATATATATTTATATATATTATAATGTGATTGTTTGTAATATAAATGTAGATATATATATGATTATTGTATATATAAAGGGAAGACACGAAGTCCTTGATTTTTTACTATCATTTACTATAATATACTACCTATGTTATTACTATTAATTTTACTGTATCTGCGACCTATATAAAATATAAATATTATATATTTGTGTATACTATGTGAGTACCTATTGAATGTGCTGAACCAAGCGTGTGTGTTGTGTATACTTTTCAGCCGGCCCCCCATCGGCTTCGAACAGCAAACAGCCGTCTTCCCAGCAGCATCAACATCATCAACACCGCACCAGGCGCACGCAAAGGCGCGTCACTCATAATGAGAAACGATATCACTCAGGTACATTATATAGACCCTTGAACTTTTGTGCATTCCTCCTTATTCAATCTGTTAAATAATTATTATTTTTATTTCTATTTCGTGCGATATTGTCATTATTATAATAGTATAGTACATAGTTGGTGTGTTGTGCATGGCGTTTTTGACATTTATTTATAGTTGATATAATATTATACTTTGCCTTTGTAGATTTAATAATATAATATATGTCTTCCTATTCTATTCTTTCGCTCTTTCGCTTGATTATATATTGTGATCGCTATACGCACCGCTGAAGACGCGTGGCTGCGGGGTCATTGCGGGCATCCAATTTGGATTCCAAACGCCCCAAAAAACAGAATTATCTGCCTGCATATATACATAAATAATGTATAATATTCTCATCACTCATCATTACGCTTAAACCTAATTGTGTGTGTATGTTAGGTTGGTGGAGGGAAAGATAAATATGAGAAAGCATTTATATTATTAGAGGCATATATGGCCGGTGCTTAGGTTTTGGAAATCTTGTAAATTTAATATAGTCAAATTACTGCTAAAATATCCCGGAAGATCGCAGTTTTCCGCACGCCATCGCCATCTCCAGGGGTAATATTGTCATCGTATAACACGCTATTTTCCCGCTTTGGTTTTCGGTTTTCCTTTACGCAGGTTTCGTAACAAATTCCATTGACGACGTTTGCGGCGCGGCGGCGCTCCGTGCGTGCTGCGAATGAATTAACTTTTTTCTCTCTCCATTCACTCGCGCGTTGGAATCCGGATGAGGATTTATACTCGTGGTTAATGCAATTCAATCGTAAAATGAAAACAATATATATATTATATAATGGGTATTATCTGCGGGTGGGGAATAAAATTGTGTTTTATTTCCAATTATAATACAATGAACTCCACCGCAAGGTCTGCGAACAAACCGGGATATTTGAACTCTCGATAAAGTATTTTGTGATTTCGTGTGTGCAAAAGCCTCTCGCCACATTTAAGTTTAATCCGAAAATCGAGATAATCGTCAGACTTTTGCTGCACGGCGACCGTTTATTTATATATATATATATAATACTAGAACAGCTTATACTGCTTATATAGTATATATTTGTCGGGAATACAGATTTCGTACAAGTCGTCAAGTCCGTGTCGTTTAAATCAATACGCATCGCTTCACTGTAAAAACATCCCAGCTGTTAAGTACCGATACTGCAGTATGACGATATGGTAAACCTACATATAGGCTATAATATACTTTGGTTGTCCGCAAATATTGATATTCCGTCACGTTCTTCGAGTGATTTTTTTTGTGAGAATAGGCCAATTGTTTTTAAAAAAAATTAGTGTTTATGCTTAGACCGTACATTCGTATAAATAGATGTATGCACTGCAAGCCATATTCGCTCTCACAAAATCCTTAATATTATTGTTTCTTCTTCTAGGTACAGGTGTAATATATAATATTGTAACACCTACTATACATAATATAGAAAGTGTAATAAAAATTATGTTAGAATCGTTGGCTAACTATTAGAGCTCATTTATTCCTTTGCAATATAAAAGTTACATAAAATCTGATTTTCATTGTTAATACGCAGTATAAGATTTCCATTTATCCTTAAAAATGTCGTTATAAATAGTTTATTCGTATGAGGGTTATGTAAAACGTTACAATTAAATTTAACTTAAATTATGTAAAAAAAAAAAACAAATCTCGAAAAATGTAATAGAGAAATATATTTTATGGCTAATGTTCTAAATAATATGATAATGACTGATGATAGCGTTTGTTGTTAAAAAATAATTAATCTGAATGCGATGATTGTTTTTTGTCGTGCTTTCAATAATCGTTTTTTTTTATTCTCCATTAAATGTTAAGGTTTTTTTTTGTAAATAAAGTATCCATGGTTTACTGCTTGAATGACATGGTCCTTTTTTATCTTTTTATGATTGAGAACCCATAACGGTACCCGATTATTATACAT
This sequence comes from Neotoxoptera formosana, assembly GCA_022818045.1. NCBI lineage: Eukaryota > Metazoa > Arthropoda > Insecta > Hemiptera > Aphididae > Neotoxoptera > Neotoxoptera formosana. Next base: position 47,381,616 of record CM040633.1, read on the forward strand.
TATTTGCATATGTGCCCGCAAATGTTTGCCGAACGTACACGTGATAAAGTCGATATAGTATGGAATATATTAAGTGGCCAAGCATAAATTATTTTCTACCAAATTCATGAATTTAATATTTATTTTTTTAATCATATATTGTAGGAAGCAATAGGGCATCGTCATACATACATTTTTACTTTAAAATTACTATATTTCTTCTATTTTTTTTATTGTTCTCTTTAATGTACAAGTGTGAATGAATGCGTTATGTTTCTTTGTGCACGACGACGGACGAAGAGCTCACTTATAACCATATAACGCTTGAACTGTCGCGGTAACAATTGTTAAATGAAAACCGTAACTGTTGTGTTAAACATATCCAAAGCTCTTGTCAAATGAATAGACCTTGGTTTTCAACCCTCAAACACGCGTATAAAGGGTTGAAATGAAACATGAATCATGCACGAGATAATTATTATACTGTGGAAAATGAGACTTCGCTCTATACCGCATGTATATATTAGTCCACCGTTTTTCAGACGAGTAGTTTTTATCCGTCTATAATTTTTTCGTCTATATTCTTTATATAGTTATCGATGACACGCTCAACGGACGAAACACGCTTTAATAATTGTATATACTCCGCGTGGACGTTAAACGTTTCGAAAACGACGGTGTACATCATATCAAAATATATTTAACATAACGCGGTGCGCAGTTTGCGGCAAATAATAAATATTATTATTGACACTAAATATATGCGGCATCAGTGCAGGCTGTATCGTGATGATATTTCCAATTTTATACTGGATAGCGATTTATCGATAAGTTTGATAGGTCGGCCACAATAATATAATGACTGATCTCGTCTGAGTTTCGTATAGGTACCTATATAGCAGAGAACAAAATAATATAATAACAATACGCGCCTTAACGAAAATACCAATATACGCAGCGATTGTGATATTATGTATGTATAATTAATATCCAAATATTTGATTGTCTACACAACCTATCGGGGGTGGCGATGAAAATATATGATTCGCTTTATATTAATTCATTATCGATTGTCAGTTCTCGTCAGTCGTCGACCGTATGCAACATATAATATCTATCTATAGACGTGATGGTAAAGTGATTAAAAAAACAATATTCTATTCAGACGAGTCTCGCGTATATGATACGTATTCACATACAATACAGTGTCATAGTGTTATTATTATTACTTATTATTGTATTGTATAAAAATGTATGTGACCATCGGCGTGCGAACCGGATCGAACATTATGGGGCGTGACGTCATTGCATGGGTTTTGTTTTAGAAATAATAGTTACACATTATTACACATAGGTAATTTAATGTCATTACGAAACATTTTTTTTTTTGTATTGTTTATCGTAATTATTTTTTAAGGTTTTGTTTTTCGACATGCAATTTTCAGTTAATATCCAAAAGCAAAATACTTTTTTGTGAATTCTGATGTATAAAATCAAGTTTTATACTAAAAGTTGTTGATCAGATATAACTTATTAGTTTTTAAAGTTTATAGATGAGTTGAGTAGAGAATTTTGATTACTGCTTCGCTCATTTTAAATTTAAATACTCGATCAGTAACAATAATTTAACCTCCAGAAGCCTCTATACTGCAGTATAACGCTACCAGAATCTCTTCAAGGGACGAGAGCCCTTAGGGATTCATCTTTAAACTTCGTTTGATGTGCCGAACGCTACGAAATGTTCTTTAGATGTGTTCCTTATAATTTTTATTATCACGGTGTGAACACTGTGAACTATCACAAAATAGTTGTTAGTTGATAATATATTCATATTATAATATTTTTTCTAAAATAAATAACCACCCGTGTTTTGTTAAATACTTGGTAAAAAATATTTTATTGCTTTTATTACTTCATAATATCCCAATATCTATAGACGGTACCATAATAATATGTTGTCGAGAAAACTCGGCATAATGTTTTAAATCCGTTAGATTTGATTTTTTTTATTATTTGCTGTTGACGGAGAAGAATGGCCTGTTTTAATTTTTACGTAACGTCTTTATATAGCTGTATTTTTTTCGTGCGCTGAGTAAAACAGACATTAAACATTTGAGTAATATATAGGTACCTATATAATATGTAATATTGTACCTATATAAAACGATAGATCTTGTAAAAAACATAATAAAAAGTGTTCGTTTAGATCGCTACGAAGTCGTGATGTTTAAATTAAATTCCATCCATAGCTGTTAACGAAACGGCGTCGTGTTTTTCTTCGCCCGAATAATGCTAAAAAATCAGTTTAATTGTTTCGAAAGCTCGATGGCGCATTAAAGTGTATTTAATATTAAACGTAAACGCTTTTTGCAGAAAGAACGTAATATTTATTATTATTATTTTTTATCTTCTTTTCTCTTAAAACGCCATCGTACAACAATATTATTTCACAAGTCTTATAATTATTATTCTGCTTGCTAATAATAGTATCCATTAGGTAAACTCGTATATTTAACCCAAATTAAAAATAACGCGCTTTTCTTTTTACGTTTATACTTGACATGAATATTTTATGTCTGAAAAACACTACAGGTAACCGATATACAGAAGAAAAAAGTTCTCTGTGTACATTATTTACGATTCGCCGGTAGCAGCAAGTGCCTATTATAAGTATAACACGCATGTATAATATAATAATATACAGCTGGATTATTAAATTATAACATTAAATATATTAATATCGTGTACGTTAGGCGCTTCTGCAAAACGTTTCACAGAACCTTTGATTTTACAAATTAATAACATTACGTAATTATTATAATAAGGAGCTGGTTAGGTTAGGTTTGAAATCTGTTGGTTTTTGTTGATTTATGTTTGGAGCCTGTTTCGCGAATAAGCCATAATGTCTAAAAGCGCTCAACATCGTTGTTGTATCGCGATGTTGTTTCACATCTTTGTTGTTTCCACCTCTTCGGTTTCGCATATCTGGAGCTCTATAATTTGTTATAAAATATTATATCTCACAAGTGATTATTATTTAACACTAAATGTCTACTATATTTTTTTGTTGATTAATATTTTCCTAATATTTATACTATATAATCCATATTGCCGGTTGGTAATAAATAATAGTTTTATGAATTCTGTACCAAGATATTTTTTTTGGAAATGTTCGTTCAGTATCAAATACTTTACCAACATGGTTTATTATTTACAAATGTACAAGCGTCTAAAGATCGGACAATACGATAGTTATTGGGTGTGTATAGGGATTAGGAAATACCTCGCGATTTTTAATGCATTCTATACCCTACCACTCCTTTAGATATAGAGATTCATACAATTGTTTCTTTGTATTCTATATGTTTGTACCAACGTGAAAAAAATGAAGAAAAATATTCGAAATACTATATTATATAAATTCAAAATAAAATGTTCCGTACGACTGTCGTTTGCGTTGATGTGGTATACGGTCTCGTCGGGGTTGTACGAAACTGCATGCGCGTGTGTCAAAACTGCAGCAGTGTATACACGCCTGTATAATAATATGATATAATATTTTGTAATATTATTATGATGTTATATTATATACCCTAAGACGGCTTATTATAATATATAGTTTCCCGTTATGACGTTGCGTGTGGCGTTTTCTCGCACGACCCGACCGAGACGGATCACGACGATTCCGCCGGATGATGATGATGATGATGCGATGCCGCCGCGGCGACGCTCGTCCTCCGCGTGGATATCCGCAACCGCCTCCGCCGCTGAGACCGCCGGCCGCGTGTAAATGTGTAATCGATCCGATCGACGGCGAGATAAGATATTTTGTCTTCTAGTCTTCACGCCTCCATACCTATATTTACGTTTCATCTCGCCTCACCCGTGTATCGGATATCCGGCCCGTCGAGGGGGATAGTTGGGGACGACGATTCGCGCGGTTCAGTCGTAAATCTCATCGCAGACGTCGTACGCGTATATACATTGCATATAATATAATATATTAAACTGCAACAGCAGTGCAATGCGATACGCCGCGCAGCTTATATCGATGATGCCTATATAAATGCAACAACACGTCTAAACACGTATAGGTGCAACGCGTATGTATTGCGTATAATATTATAGCAGGATACGCGTTTCTTCGATGGTCGAAATTATCGGCGACGTACATCGCGCACGCACGCGTACTCAGAAAATACAATGACGGCATCATTACGCGTTTACGGTGTGCGATATAGGAAATCGTAAATTATATGAAGTGTAAAAAAAAAAAGTTTTTAGGATTATGTTTCATTTATGTAATATATGTACCTACTGCATTGGTTTACCTATTATATATTTATTGTAATTTATAATATACGCGCGGCGGGCAACGGTGTTGCAGAGTGTTTTTAACGAGCGGTCACTATATACGTCGGATGTGAGAAGTATAATATACAGTGCTTTCGACCCCCCCCCCACCTCTCAACCCATCTCCCACCGATGACGACAACGCGTCGCACACACACACTGCAGTATAGACTACCATCTTCGTATATTACGTGATTTTAACCCGATTATTATATACATAGATATATGTGTGTGTGTTCCTGAACGACCGTATATATATATATATGTAAAGGTGTACACACCGCGCGTGTATATAATATTACATCTCCTCCCAGCATCCTCCCCTGCTCACGTCCGCTGCACCGTCTGTATAGTCGATAGGTCTTATTATAATAGCTGCGCGCTGCAGAGACGATTACACACACGCACACACACGCGGATTGTCGTGAACCCGTTCTTGTGTAACCAGTTCGTATATAATATTATGTTATATATTTGTTTGTGTGTGTGTGTGTGTGTGTGTGTACGCAAACCGAAAATTACCATCGTCGACGATAATGTTGCTGCGGAGGAGCGTCATCGTCGTCGTATATTATACACATTATAATGTATTATATTATATTATTATTATTATTATTATATTCACCGGCAGGATCAACGAACGTTTGCGGTTTTTTCTTCGTCTTCTCGCGCGGGTACTCCTCTCGCCTCGCGTATTTATACCCGCACGCTTATATAATAGTTATAATATAAAATATAATATATATCGACGACCATCAAACGGATATATTGTACACATTATTATAATACATAGGTATAATAATATTATCCTACGTGGATTACGCGTATATAGAACCCCCACGATTGTAACGCGCCGCGTTTTAATAATAATAATAATAATAATAATATGTAATTTAAGTATAAGTCTGCTGCAGCGGTCGTCGTCTCGAATCATTTTAAGTATTTTAAACAAATTTCGCTTTTTATCTTCTGTTTTTTTTTTGTCTCACGCAAACCTTTTTGTCGTTTTGTTTACGCACGTTTCTTTCGGCGTAAATAACGCATTTACTCGATCTTCGAGAGATAAAAATCTCCCGAGAAATCGACGTGTCTTAACACCATAAATATTTATTATGCATTCATCGTGTGTGTGTGTGTGTGTGTGTGTGTGTGTGTGTGTGTGTGTGTGTGTGTGTGTGTGTGTGTGTGTGTGTGTGTGTGCGTGTATTGGGCTCGCAACGTATATATATATGACGTGTACCTATATATAGGTTTTCTTATCGTTGCAATTACTTAATTTAATATCGTCTGCTTGCAGTATCCGTTTTACGTCATTTACTGCCGAGACTTTCAGTATACTTCCGATACAGGGTGGTTCCGAACCAGCCAGCAATGTCTCTACCAGCGATTGTACTTTGTGGACGAACATTTTTCCGAGAACCAATGTTTCTCACCGCTCTGCCCGTTGAAACTTGAATTACCTACTTTGTCATTCTTACTTATTTGATATTTCTAATAAACTACTCGTTTGAAATTCAATTTTAATATACTAAAATTCTCAGAAAAATATTCTGCTTTGCAATATGATATTAAAACTGTGTGCCATATAGGTAGTTAAAACTATAATAAACATAAAAAATAATTTTTTCAAAACTTGTTTTTTACGATTTTAAACTAAATAAAATAAATATTTCCCAAAACAATAATACTTGTCAAGATAATGAGCGTACATTACTTAAAATGTATAAAAGAATAATTTTGTATATTATAAACTTAGACCTTTTAGTGCAAAGTGGTGTTCTACCTTTTATGAAGCCCCGACGAACTTTATCGACTTGCTACATTTCTAATATCTATACCTATTTTTATTTTTTTATGGACATCAACTATAAAGTTAACTATAGCTTTCGTTAGGTTACTATTGTATTTATATTAGATTAGTTTATACATTAACATTTTTCGAAATAAGAGATTAATTTTTTACATCAGAAAATGGAACATACTGATTTCATACATACAGAAATTCTAGAATGCGGAATTCGTTTCTGGTCTCTGCGAGTTTCAAACAGTACCTATATAGACAACAATATGTCTGACTGTAATTTGTACATAAAATAACAGGCGTATAAGGAGTACAGTTTTTGCCATCATCCGAGATCCTCGTCCTCGTGTGATCAATTTTGCAGAGCCTACCAATTTAATGTAACTTCTTCCTTCTTTTCCACGGTTTAAACTTTATACGAATTTGTTTTATTGACGGAGTGTTTTATTGAATCTTAATTTATTGTCTGTCACATTGTGCCATTTAGTGTTTTGATGCAGTATTTATCTGTATTTCTGCGTGTATCTAATATATATAGTGATGAAAAAGTTAGTGTCTCTAAAAAAAAAGGTAGTGTCCCTATATTACAGGTGTTTTTTTATTGCGTTTCGAGTTGCGTTTTTAGTCTCCTCGGTCTTCATTACCTATGTACACATATAATATATATATTATTAATATATAGTTGTGCTTGTTATATTATTTTCAATAACCGTGTGCATAGTATTTATTGTATTTGTATTATTTAAACACTATGCCATGCCACTGTATAAACTATATGTTTATGTATACGTTTTATATTATTGTAATTCGCGCAAGCATCGGCCATCTCCATTTTACCCTTTATAGTATATATGTAATATGTTTATGACTATATGTACACGACCCATTGACGTAAACATTCGTTCGGGACCTTTTCGCACGACTAGTTACGTTAAAAATAAATAAAAAATAAATAATACGCTTTATTATTTATTTATTTATTATTTTTATTTCTTTTTATGTGCACGCTGCGAGTAAATACTGTGCACACACACAAACACACACAAACACACACACATACCTATACAAAATAAAGTTGTCATCAGTCTGCAGTGCAGCGAACCTAATGACCGTTTGAACTATGTCTACATAATACACATTATTAATATAATTTAATACTCCGTAGTAAATCGACAATAAAATTATTCGCCTTAAAAATCGTAATTAATTTGTATGAAATAAGTAAAAACACTGAAGCAGCTAACATTTCAGAGATCCTTCGTCGATCCATCGTGATATTTGCGACTTGTGTGTGCGTGTACATATTACTTTATAGTGAAGCGTACATTATATAGTTGTATAATATATATATGTATAGCTATATTAAATTAGATGCGTCGTTGTTCGTCGAAACGTGAAGAAATCAAAAATTATACGTCTATAATGTGTACTTCATATAATCGAAACGGATTTTCAGGAATGGCTCTGCGGGGACGTGCACGACGCTTAAAACGATCGGAGCTCCTCTTGTCGGATTTCCGTTTACGATATAAATTGCCGGTCGAGCCTAGTTTCCACTCGTCCGACGGTATATAAAACTTCCTCAATTAATATTTTTATGTACATACGAACATATATTATAGCACTGGATCTCGCAAGTATTCGATATTGATCGACTTGAGGAACTCTCGCGGTTTAATCGTCCGCGGATGTAATACACCCTCCCCCCACCCACCAACATCCGTTGTCATATAGGTGCGTCGTCGTAGGTTTTGTATTATATATACACAATAAAATAATACAATATATACCATAATATCATATACGGTATATACCTGCTATAATATAACCCAATACTTCCATATGCACATCGTTAATTCGAAAACGCCGTGGATATATCGACGTTAAAAAAACAACAATGCTATATACAAACACACACACACACACACACACACACACTGCACATGTGAGTACGCGACGTCTATTTATTTAATATTCGGTCAACGACTCTCGAAGAATGCGTCTCGACGGCAGTCATCGCGGCGATCGGAATCAAAACATCTCCAAAGTCTGTCGTATACCGCATAATATGCGTATACCTATATAATAATAATATGTATACAGCTATTCACCGTGTGCCCCCGCGTGCAATGAATTTTCGACGATATTATCGGCGGCCGCAAGTTTCGTGGTGTGTCGCGGCTGTCGAAACGCGCGAAACCGAACAAAAACAAAATCAGATATATCAAACGTCGCGCCTCGCACGCTCGTTAATATTATTTTGCGTTGCTGGACGCCGCGGCTGCCGATCGAACGTTCTCCCGCATAAGTACAATACGGTCGCGGCTCCGGTAAAAAATATTATTATGACGACGACGATACGATGATGATAATAATAATATAATGAAATGCGTGAAAGAATCGTTCGATTTTTTTTTTTTTTTTATATACAAAGCGATAAAAATCTTACGCGTGCGCGAGCATATTATCGTCGTTGTAAGGACGCTGTTAAAATACGCTATTAGTATAAAATATACTTTTGTGTGTTCGATGTGGGGGAGATACTTTTCGCTGCTCTTCCCGGTGTTCGATAAAACTGTATATTATTATTTATTTTACTACGAATACCTGCAGCTAAATACGTCGTGTCGCGGTGTCTGCCCGTGCCTATTATATTATGCATTTGTGTTTGAACGCGTATGATATGAAGAGCTTCGTTGTTGTAAGTATAATAACACGATACTCGTATATGGGTCAGGTGTGTCGAACCTTTGTCGGTGATAGGCTCGAGTGCTGCCGGAATTTGGTTACACGCAAGCTTTCCAGACGAATCCTCTTAAAGTTTATTCACAGTTTATTGTTAAAATGAAAAGATAACCACGGTGAATTGTAATTGGGTACTATACACCCTTTTTTTTGCGCCGTTAAAGTTAAAACGAAATTCGTCAAAGTTAGCATGTTTTGTTCGCGAATTCGACCTTTACGGGAAACGGGCACGTGCGAACCCCATCATGTACGTATAGCATATAGGTTTGCTCCAGCTTTATTTGTACGTAGACACCCACGTTTATAAAGGTATGCCACAAACCGAATGTTATAGCTTATACGCGTATCTATATATACATTATATACCTACCTCTCAACGCGTTACAAAGGCTCTCTGCAGAGTCTGTCTGAGAGGTATTCTCTTGTCGCACCGTCGACGTCGTTCGTATCGATTTGCTTTTTTCTTCTTATGTACGCTCTGCACTTTTATTTCGAGGATCGATGAATAAAATCAATAATAGCCAACTGCCGAATGCTGTAATAATGAAAAAATACACACAAATGTAATACGAATATTATATAAGTACCCCTACCTATGTCATATTATATACCTATATTACATTATTGTGTGCGGTTTCGATTTGTGATTAAAAAAAATATCGTTATTTAATTAAAATACTATGTCATCATGTCTCTGTATACAGATGACTCCGTAGTCAATATAATATAACATAATAATATCGAACACACTGCAGATGGCGGTTATTCTATTCGTCCACTCTGCACGCTCGCGTATTTTGTTATTACCTATTTATCTTATAGTTATAACATCGTACGCAGTAAGTATAATTGTATATATGCTAAACATGTTTTATCATCACACATTCGCACAACACTTGCTGCGCATTTATACGCGTGCAGCGTATATTCATTTATATAATCTGTATATGCTTATATTATTATTGTCCATATACCTAGCGTGCAGCGAGCGTATATATGCCATTATTATAGGTATATTTTATGTAGGTATACTGCGTGTGTAATAATCACGAAATGATTTCGTATTCTAATAAATTCCACCGTATACCGACCTCATACGAACACCGAATGCCTTTATACACACTGCAGTCGGTGTAGCGCACTTAAATATTATTACATATTGTTATTTAAGTCTCGTAAAACGATATGTGTAACGTTTTAAATAACTTACCTATACCTATATGACGTGTATATGATATAAACCTAACTATACTTATAAACGCCACGCGATGCGGTGATTTAATCATATTATCAGGAAACAGCCAACCGCGAATAGGTATACTACATTCGTATAGTGCCTTATGTAATATCAAGATCCTGTGAATAATATAAGAATTTTAAACACATGTGTGTGTGAGCGCATATAAGTGTGTGATAATATAGTAATGTCACACAACACGCGTGCAGTCTGACTTTTATAATACCCAAAGGGACATGAAATACGCGAGCGACTGCGGAAAATTTCGAGTATATAACACGAAAACCACCGGAGCGTTATTTCAAATTTTTAGATAATTTATTAACTCGGCGACAAAAATAAGAAACTATACGGCAGTGACGTGAGTATATATATATAATACGTATACGGTGTCCCAACCCCCTATAGGCTTTCTACTCGCTCTTGCCCGCGGCGACTTCACATTTCAACCCCACAGCTGTATACTGCAGCGGCGGCTCTGATGTATATACGCACGTTAAATAACCCGATATATAGTAATAACATCGTATTGTATAATAATATAATATATATAGGCATATTCGCCGCGTGTCCGTGCCGCGGTGCTCGGTGGAGGGAAAGTCGTATCATCGCACCGCAGCATCAACATCGAACACCTACAACTCCAAATTATTGAAGTATATGCGCGTATATAATATACGTTCCTACGTGGCTGTACATGTGACTCTGTTATTCTGACATAACGAGATCTGTTTTTTTTATTATTATATATTTTTACTCGGTGGGCGAAAAAAAAACTTTGCCAATCGTAGTTCGTGAGCATATAATATACAGTAATAAGAGTAGATATTTTTTATTTGTCCGTTCCGTTCTCCGATCGGTGCTTATCGTTTTATTTAAAAGAATTATATAATTATACCTATATAATATATATAAATATATGAGTCAGTTTATAATAGTTACGCGAGTCACGTGTCCGTATGGTATTCGGTAATTTATTGTATATACGTTCCGAAATAGTATTATTATCTGAGTAATGGCTTGATTATATAGATTAGCCGCGGTATTCGCGAGTAGGTATGCCATATTATATATGTATAGGTATATATTATACCATACCGCAAATTAAATGAAATGCTCTGCACATAATACATAATATTATACCTACTGCAAAGAGTAGTTTTTTCTCCCCCTCCGCTACACACGATATACTATAATATCGTTCATACCGTTATTAATTTAATATGCTAAATAAACAACTTTTGAACAAATATCAATTTTAATATAATGAATTTCGTACAAATAATTGCTTGTATTCGATTAATTGCCGTATATATATATGTATTTAAACTCTGGCCTAGTATGCGTTTTCAAACATATCTATTCGGTCTTGCACAATTTCGAATATTATAAATAGATGACATAGCTAAATGGATGAAATGTTATAGCGTATAACATTTTGCATGATTGCTGCAATTTACTGTTATTTTTTTTTTATGCTAGAGCATTGTGAAACCATATACTATTTGCTTAACGATTAAATCATCTACAGACAGAAATTCGAATGCTAGAACAGTCAACAGTATGAACTTAGATTTGTATGTAGGACGAAAAAAAGAAATTAAAACTAGAAAAATAATTGAAGTATGTGTACTTGTATATTATACTTGACTATATTTTGCATTATGACTATATAATGCAACTTTTGTTTTACACATAATTAAAACTATTCACTAAACTTGAAGTTGAAACTAAATTACATACCTAACAAGAAAAATACATTTATTATTATCAGGATTGTACACGTAGTAATAATAATCAAGAATCAAGATTTTATTTATTTATAATAAAATACAAACAATTAATTGGAGAATAGCGTTTCAAAGCAATACTCGTTACTCTATAAATTGCTAGTATAAATCGTAGTAAATGAACTGAACTGAAACAATAATCAGAAAAAAATATTTTTTCCTTGTTTTGGAATTAGAGTGTATCTCTTTCACTTCCAGAACACTCAACTACGCCGAATTGCAATTGCTACAAGTAGTAAGTAGAGATAAACAACTTAAGGGTCGGTACATTTTCGGAAGTACCCACTAAAAGTATTCATTCCTATAAGAATGGTATTCATTTTTTTTTATATGAAAAGACCTTTCAAGTGTTATTTTGAAACAAATAAAAAAAGATTAAGATGAAGATAAAAAATTGTTTGGAACTGTGTTCTGCACGTTTTTCAACGCGTTTTACTCTTTGCCGTTATTTGCAAAAATTGCATTTTGAACTTTCGGTAATTATTTTATATTATTATTTAGTAAGGACTTAGGGTTAAAAGTAATATTTTTCACACAATCTGTAAAAGGAAGTTAAAAACATCATTAAATCTCCCGGATCCTTGTTCGACCGGATATCTAGGACAAACCCCAAATTGTCGGGAGGACAAACATTTTATCTTTATGTGTATTTTTATTTTTTTTTTTAGACATTAACACCAACAATATTATTGCTATCCAAAGATAACTGCAGTGGTTTATAATTAAAATTTTTTTTTTTTTTTCGTCAAATGACAGAATTATTTTGTAATTTATATAAGATTATTTAAAAAATAGGTCAGTATATTTAATAGGATTTATGTTTGACGAATATTTTTTTCGTTGGTATTATTATACATATGGCCCATTCTGCTTTGTTTAATATTTTAATTTTTATAAAAAATATTCAATACTGTTCTACATTATTATTATATATAACTTAAACACCGGTTAGGTAGGTATAAATTATGAACATTATGAACACTCAAATAAAAATAATTCAATTTAATTAAAGTTATTAAAGGTTAAACAGTTCTAATACTCTCGTTCGTTTTTAAATAACAATATTAAATATTAATGTATGTTATTTATTACTTATGTTCATAAACTTATGACAGTTGCATATTATTATTACGGAAGTTCGAAAATTTTAAACGGTACGTTTTTCTTTCAAAATTATACCACTTGATAGCCTAGCTACATATATTACACGCATCGTAAAATATATTGCAATAAGGTCGGTTCGTTTCTTATTATGGTTATAAATACTTTAGACTTTAGTAAATAAAACCCGTCTTACCAAGCACATCAATTCCAATTTACTAAACATATAATATTTTTTATGGTCCTCTCGTCCGGAACTTTCTGCAGTTGGTTCAGTTGCAATACCATCCACAGTGTTTTTTACATCACCAAAGCTGTTAAAAACACCATTCTCTCACATTTTACTTTTAGAATATAGTTTATTTTGTGCAATTAAATTGTAATTAAAAAAAAATATTTACATCGTGTGGCGAAGGTATATAATCCACCGCGAATTATTTTACCATCACTCGAACGACGTCATACAATTCCAGTGGTTTTAGAGTAAAATATATTAGAACTTTACCAAAAATAACATAAGCTTGTAATTATTATAGTATTATACATGAATACTTTTATGGATATAGTTTATAATAAGAATTAAATGTAAATAATATACCTATGATTAGGATAGAATATCATTAAATTAAATTTTATTTCTATAATACATGACGTGTGATCGTAATAATAGGTATATTTACTTATAATTCGTGTATTCGCATTTGTAATGCCATAATGGTAATATTCGTCTTGTATATAGGTATGCTACTTACAGACATAATATGTTGTATATTATGTATATGCTGCCAATACCAATTAATTGTAAGATAATTTAATTATATCATACTTTGTATAGCTGATACATATACCTATTTATATTCATTTTTGTCAAATTGTATTGCTATTTATATTTTCTTAAGTATTTTTATGTCGTTCCAGAAATCTTCTAACCTATATTATTTTATAATAATGCATTCTGAACGTCATCAAAAAATCAAATAATAATAATGGCACTATCGATTCTTCCTGAACAGTTACACATCTAACCCCCTAAAATAGGGTATGTATACTGTATAGGTATCGATTAGGTATCCATACAGTTTCCTAAGCCCAACGAGATTGTATGGTCATATTCTGATGATATTTATCTTAATAACAGATTATTAAGAAGAACTTTATGTCTTGCTAAAATTATAATTTACAGTAGGTAATAATTTTCTGGTAGCATAATGTTATACAGTACTAACGCGCGTTGAGGTATAGGTAGCATACAAATTTAAAATTAACACAACTTACATCCGTAGAACATGTTTTAAAAACAAATATGCTCCTATTATTCCTTATTTGTTTTTTAAATAAGTAGGTACCAATTATCCCTTTTTAGTATATTATGATGTGTTAAGCAATTATAACAATTAATATTAATTTAATATAAATAGCTGGTATACGATCTAATTCCGAAAAAATGTTTAGATCGTAATTATTTTCAAATTTATTTATTTTTAATAATTCTAAAATTCCATTGAAAGCAATTCAGCTCATCAAACTTAATTTTACTACTGTTATATTACATTACGTTTATTAAATATTCGTATTTTGTAGGACGGAATTTACTAAACAATTATTATATAGGTACCTATAGAATATATACGTTGTTTCTTTGTTTGTAATTCGTAAGTGTATGTCTTATTATGTTTATATAATTATATGTTTATATATATTTTTTCACTTTTCTTTTGTAACGAATTCTGTTATCACAAATATGTAATGTTAATTTCTAAACAGCCATTCCCGTATAACTAATAAAATAATGTTAAGTCGAATTTTTAAATACTGTATTTTAAGGTACCGCACAAAATATATTCTTATAATCTGCTGGTATATATATGTATGTGTGTATTTAGTTGCTTTTATTATTTATTATGCTTTTTTTGGTTTAAGGCGGACTTGAGCTTCCTCTATACTCTTATCTATGTATTGTAACTCTGTAATACCTTTTGTATTTTTCTATAATATAATATTATACAGTTTATATACTTTATACTATATCATTTTCATGAACTATGTAAATGTATCACATTTAAATATATTTTATAATTTGACAATTGAGGAGATGTATTATAGAAATCATAATAACAAAGTGTATTTCTATAATTTTAGAAGTGCGACAAGAAGCTGTACAACAAGCTCTGGCCGCTATGCAATCTAGGCCTAAACCGTCGTTGCCGATGCCGAGTAAACGAACTTCAGTTATGGCGAGAAGTCCCGATCGGTCGGCAACCACGCGTAACGAAACCGGTGAGTAAATACCTACAATTAAATAATATATATATATTATTATTACATTTGTTATATAATATTATTTTATTATTATATATATACATGTATTATTTTAGCCGTGGTGAATGGTAAAGAAAAATAAAACTTATGTCCGAAGCTTCTTTTTAAACCTAACTCAACCTAACTGATTTTTTTTTTTAACGTAAATCATTAATGATTTTCTATATTGCTTGTTTTCAGATTCGAGCTCTGACGACGATAGCGTCGGTGACCATATACCTGACCGAGGAGAAGTCAAAGACCGTGGCAGCGGTGGACGCGAACGCAGCAGCGGAGCGGATACCAGTAGTACCGGTGGGTCTGCTAGAGACACACCGCCACATCCAAAGACTGTAGCTGCTGCTGCTACCACTGTCGCTGCCACTACAGTTACTCCTTCGTCTACTCATGGACCGCAACACCAGCCCCCGCCGTCGATGCAGCAACACAGACACCATCACCATCACCACCACACCAAGTGAGCCCGAAAACCTCCTATTGTATTTGTTTGGCCGCTGAGTGGTTTTCCTAAACATTTGATACATTGTATTATTATTATTTTGTTTGTCGACTAAATTGTTTTGGAATTACAGGATTCCTAATGGTGCGCCCGGAGGTGGGATGTCCGGCAACAACGGTCCCGGTTATTGGGACGAGTCCAGGACGATTATTGAAACTCCCAAGGAGCAGGATAAAATCAAACGCAATAAGCCCGAGGTGACTGAAGTGGCTGACATGTTGCACAACATCCGACCTCCATGTGAGCATACAGTCCGATAAAATGCGTTATTAGAACATAATATTACAAGTCGTAATTTACGACTCATAAATAATCGCGCTTATAAACTACTTTTTTATAATACAGAAAAACCTCGACTATCCGTCACTCTGTATTATAAAATAAATGTATATTATATATAAATAATATATAATGTATCTTTCAGACCCTCAACCTCCAGACGTTACGAACAACGTGACCCAGTCCAGGAGATACACACCTGCGGACCGAGTAAATCGGTACAGCCGGGATTCCAGACAATCGTCCAGCGATGATGGAATGGGCACGGTATCCAGCAGCGGCCGTTGGAAAGTTTCGGCCAAGATTCAACAGTTGTTAAACACACTCAAGCGACCCAAACGGCGGCCCCTGCCTGAGTTCTACGAAGACGACGACGTTGAACTCGAGATTGCGGCCAACCCTAAAGATCCCAACGCACCGCGACCAGAGGGTGCCTACATGTCTCCGGCTTTGGGCGAACCGCTATCCGTGAGTAGCTGCTAACGAAACATTTTGATTTGCCCAAAACTAAACAACAATGTTTTTTCATTAATTTCAGGTGCCATCAGGACTTCCTCGCAATTTGGAAGCTGCTTTGCAACGTTATGGTTCGAGTACTTTTAAAGCTCCCGTAGCTACTGTATTAGATCCTAATGGAAAATTAAGCATCACACTTACTTACGGTAATATTTTGTTTTTATTTCAATTGTTATTTTAAACATATTTACCTATTCATATTACCTATAAATATAATACCTACTTATTTTTTTATGTTATTTCAGGTAAACTTCTTAGCAGATCTCACAAAGTGGCCTATACTCTCCTTAACCGTCCACTAGTCAAGGGAAATGGTGGTGGAGAGTGCTTGAAACACGGTGACCGTGTAGCTCTAGTCTATCCCAACAGCGACCCGCTAAATTTCCTGTGCTCTTTTTACGGTTGCATATTCGCTGGAATCGTACCTGTGCCAATTGAAGTGCCATTAACTCGTAGGGATGCAGGGTCACAACAAATAGGATTTCTATTAGGTAGCTGTGGTGTTCAAGTGGCTCTGACATCTGATGTGTGTCTAAAAGGTCTTCCAAAAACAGCTACTGGCGATGTGGTGGCATTTAAAGGCTGGCCAAAGTTGCATTGGTTCGTAACCGAACACCTACCCAAGACTCCTAAAGACTGGTGCCCACCACCTCATATTGGTGAAGACACTCCATCTTACATAGAATATACCACTGATAAAGAAGGTTCTGTGATGGGTGTAAGTGTAAGTCGCACAGCTATGTTAAACCAGTGTCGTGCTTTGAGCCAATCCTGTAACTATACTGAAGGTGACACCATGGTATGCGTTCTCGATTTTAAACGTGAAACTGGCCTATGGCATTCTGTTTTAACATCAATCTTAAATGGCATGCATGTGATCTATATTCCATACGCTTTGATGAAAATCAACCCAGCTTCATGGATGCAAATGATTACAAAGTATAGAGGTAATTTTTTTTAAAATTATTATTCCTATAAGTTTATACATTTTGTACTATATAAATCTTATAAATATTGCAGCAAGTGTAGCAGTAGTTAAGTCAAGAGACTTACATTGGGGTCTTTTGGCGACCAAAGATCACAAAGATATTGTACTTAGTTCATTGAGATTATTGTTGGTCGGCGATGGAGCTAACCCGTGGTCTCTGTCATCTTGTGATCAATTTTTGGCTGTTTTTCAATCAAAAGGCTTGCGACCAGATGCACTGTGCCCATGTGCTTCATCAAGTGAATGTCTCACAGTTTCTGTTCGAAGGTAAATTTCATGATTTTAATAATTTAAATAATTTAAAATAACCATATTTATAATTTTTAGGCCCGGCAGAGCTGGAGTAAATGCAACAGGGCGCGGTGTCTTATCAATGTCTGGCTTAAGTTATGGTGTTGTTCGTGTGGACCAAGAAAATTCACTTACTTCATTAACTCTTCAAGACTGTGGTCAAGTTATGCCAAATTGTTCAATGGTAGTTGTTAAGATGGATGGTATACCTTATATGTGTAAAACTGACGAAGTTGGAGAAATTTGTATGGGCGGACTCAGCACGACTACGTGTAATTACTGGGGACTTCCTGGCTTATCAAATGCAACATTTAGAGTTGCACCCATCGGAGAAGATGGAAAGCCTACAAACGATACAATTGAATATACTAGATCAGGTCTCCTTGGATTCCTTGGACCTGGTGGGCTAGTATTTGTGTGTGGATCTCGAGATGGTCTCATGACAGTTACTGGACGTAAACATAACGCTGACGACATTATTGCCACTGTTTTGGCTGTGGAACCAATGAAATTTATATATAGAGGAAGAATCGCTGTATTTGCTATACGCGTATTGCGCGACGAACGTATATGTGTTATTGCTGAACAGCGGCCTGAATGCAGTGAAGAAGAAAGTTTCCAATGGATGTCTAGAGTACTTCAAGCAGTCGATTCCATACATCAAGTTGGGCTATACTGTTTAGCACTAGTACCACCCAATTACCTTCCAAAGACACCATTAGGAGGAATTCATTTGTCTGAATGCAAAAGAAGATTTTTAGATGGAAACCTACATCCAGCTAATGTACTAATGTGTCCTCACACGTGTGTCACAAACTTACCAAAACCACGAGAAGTGCATTCAGGTATCTATTATTGAATTATATATTTATGTTTAGGGACCGGGGTAGAAATTAAAAAGAAGTTTTCATATAATTTTGCCTAGTTGGCGGGACTGTTTCAGACGTGGGACCTGCTTCAGTCATGGTTGGAACAATAGTGCAAGGTAATCGTTTGGCTACAGCACAAGGGCGTGATATTGGTATCATTGATATGGAATCAGATTCTAACAAAACTGTAAGAAAATATACTCACATAATAATATCTAATAAAATTAAAATAATATATTAGTAAAATCTAAAATATAAATTTTGGTTTTATTTTTTTCAGTATCTTTTCATATCAGAAATACTAAAGATGAGGGCAATTAGAGATCCTGATCACGTAATATTTACTTTGGTGAATGCAAAAGGTGGTGCAGCTGCCACATTGACTTGTTCACAGTTACATAAACGAGCAGAGAAAGTTTCCAACTTGTTAAATGAACGAGCTAAAGTAAATACTGGTGATCATGTTGCACTTATCTTCCCTCCAGGAATTGATCTCATATGTGCATTTTATGGTTGTTTATATGTCGGTAAGTTAAGAATCAAAATAAAAATTAACTACATAATAAACGTTTTTAATATATTAGTATAAAAAATATTTTTATGTTCTAGGTGCTGTCCCTGTGACAATACGACCTCCTCATCCACAAAATCTTCAGACTACTCTACCAACAGTGAGAATGATTGTAGATGTAAGCAAGTCTACATTAGTCTTATCCAATCAAAATATCATAAAACTTCTCAAGTCAAAAGAAGCTAGCAATGTAGTAGATGTAAAGTCATGGCCAGTAATCTTGGATACGGATGATATGCCAAAGAAAAAAATTGTACCCTCTTACCGAGCACCTACTGCCGAACTTCTCGCATATTTAGACTTCAGGTATATCAAAACAATGAAAAAAAAAAACGACATTGTGTTTCTATTCATTTTTATATTTACAGTGTTTCTACTACTGGTATGTTAGCTGGAATTAAAATGTCTCATGCTGCTGTCACATCATTGTGTAGATCCATGAAATTAGCATGTGAACTTTATCCATCAAGACATATTGCGTTGTGTTTAGATCCTTACTGTGGTTTAGGATTTGCTTTGTGGTGCTTAAGCAGGTATGTATTCATTATGCTGTGTCTAAATGTCTGACCATGGTCAGTAACATAATATACGGCCTACCGTGGTCTGTAAGATGTAGATCGACTGACCATTGTCAACAACTTATTTTAATGAATAAACATAAAACAATTATTGAATTATATATTATGTTTGATTTTGTGATATCTACTTGTATTAAATGATTATTAATTAAAAATTAAAAATGATTTTAAAATAACTATTCATAGGTACATAGGGTGTTGTTGTATTACATTTTCAACCTTTTTGGCCGAGAAAAACAATTTTGTCCAACATTCATATGGCCATTTATCATAGGTTATGTTATGTATTATATGATAATAAATCATTGTGAAGAATATAATGTACTATTACACTGTCACCGTAATGCGTGTGGTCTATGTTTAGAATTTTCCTGTCATTCACCATAATATATAAATAATATTGTTTATTATTAACCACATTTAAATAACCTTCTAACTCTCAGTGGAATAGTTGAATTTTTTTAAATTTTATCATAACTTAAATATTATCATTTTTATGCATGATAAGATTTTCGAATATTTGAATTCTGCCTGGACCGTTGCACGGCGATTGCGGACAGCACAAAGACCTCTAGATTTTACAAAGACTAGAATACAGCTCATTTATTTGATAACAAGTCGATATCACAAAATCAAATAATAATAAACTATATTATGGTTATATCATAATATACTAGTATATTATGATCTAAGACTATATGCCAATATAATAACATTATATTGTATTCTATTAATGTGTGTATGTAAGCTGTTGACACTGGTTGGGTGTACCATTATCTTACCGACCATGGTCAAACGTCTAGACACAGTGTATTAATTATTTACAAGTAAAGTGTATTCAGTATCCCTTAATGTCACTGTTTTTAATTAATTTCAGTGTATATTCTGGTCATCATTCAATTCTCATACCTCCGTCTGAAATTGAAATTAACCCTGGCTTATGGCTCACAGCTGTTAGCCAATATCAAGTTCGAGACACATTTTGTTCTTACGGTAATATATATTTTATTAATTATCAAAATAGTATGGGTTGTATTACAGTTTACAATAATAATAATATTATAATTAATTATATATTTTATTTCATATAGGTGTCATGGAACTGTGCACTAAAGGCTTGGCTTCATCTGTAGGACTTTTGAAACAACGAGGTGTGAATTTAGCATGTGTACGGACGTGCGTTGTGGTTGCCGAAGAAAGACCTCGAATAAACCTGACTACATCATTCTCAAAGTTATTCTCTGCTCTTGGACTCAGTCCCCGAGCTGTGTCTACCAGTTTTGGATGTCGTGTGAATGTAGCCATATGTTTGCAAGGAGCGTCCAGCCCAGAACCATCATGTGTATATGTTGACCTACGAGCCTTAAGAAATGATCGAGTTTCCTTGGTGGAACGCGGTAGCCCGCATTCATTGTGCTTGCTTGAATCAGGGAAATTGTTACCTGGAGTAAAAGTCATCATTGCCCACCCAGACACAAAGGGTCATTGCGGTGATTCGCATCTGGGTGAAATTTGGGTTCAAGCACCACATAATGCCAGTGGATATTTTAGTGTATTTGGCAATGAAATATCAGATGGTGGTAATGGATCAGAACAGTTCAATGCAAGACTAGTCACTGGTAGCACAGGTGAAGTTTATGCTAGAACCGGTTATCTTGGATTTTTAAGGCGTACTGAATCAACATCAACACCATCAAGTGTCGCGTTACATTCAACAGATACTATTGACATAATGTCTCTTAGTGATTTGTCACTTGCCTCGTCTAACCAATCCACTCTAAGTAGCAACACTACTGCTCCTACTGAATTACCAGGTATGCAAATGGTTATTGTTTGAAACGTATGATTTTTTTTTTAAATGTAAATATTAAGTAATATACAGTAGTGATTTAAAAATTAATTAAATAATAATTCAATTTTATAATCTTTTTTGAATGATGTAAACATTTTGTTTATTTTTTTATTCAACAAGATTATTTTTTTAGTTTTAAATTTCAATCAAATAAAGTTAAATTAGTAAACAAAATAAAACAAATACATTTAATGTCCTAATTATTAAGACAGTAAATAAATTAAACAAAACAAAAAATGTCCAATATTATAAAATTAACTTAAAACTATATAAAAAAAACTTTTTTAATTACATATTATACTAAACTTTAGTAACTAAAGAATGTACATAAATGTAAGAACAAGCGATTTTTTTTTTCCAAAATAATTTACTCTTACCGGGTAATTTTATGAGTGAATTATTGAAGTAAAATGTTAAGACATTTTTCTGCATTTCCCATAACCTATTAATTTTAATCATTTACATTAATTTTAAATATTGTGTAATATTTTATTTATTCAGAGCTTCATGATGCTGTTTTTGTGGTTGGTGCTCTTGATGAAACAATTATTCTACGAGGCATGCGTTATCATCCGATTGATATTGAAAACAGTGTAATGAGATGTCATCGAAAGATTGCAGAATGGTAAGATGTTTTATGATTTACTGTTATTACATTAATATTTGAATGCTCGAGTCTTTGATATTAATCCTATGATATTAATAATATGATTTTAGTGCTGTGTTTGCTTGGACCAATCTCTTAGTAGTTGTGGTTGAGCTGGACGGCAATGAGAGTGAAGCCCTCGACTTGGTACCATTAGTGACCAATGTGGTACTCGAAGAACATCATTTAATTGTTGGCGTTGCTGTGGTTGTTGATCCAGGCGTGGTGCCAATAAATTCCCGCGGTGAAAAACAACGTATGCATCTACGTGATGGCTTCTTAGCTGACCAACTTGACCCTATTTATGTAGCATATAATATGTGATCGCCTCTAAATTCAGGGGTCTAGTTTTGTTTTTAGATAAATTTATAGTTGTGATATACAAAATTATTATTATTATTATTATTATTATAACAATACACGTTAAATAGAAATCTTAATTATAATCGAATTTAAAATGAGAAAAAAAATTCCAAAAACAGTAGACTATATTATTATTATTGAACTCTGATTTCGATGTATAATAATTGTATGATAGATGATTTTATTTTTGTTATTTTAAGTTGCCATATTGTGCGTCTGATGGTTGTGATAAAATTTCGGGCCACCATTTCACCCTTTCATTCTCTTTTTTTCTCTAATGATATAACTGTATGTATGACCTAGTCATATGTTAAAAACTTAAAATTTAAATTAAAAAAAAAAAAAAGACATAATTATAACCATTTAACATTGCGTAGCTTTTTATTCTTTATTATACATAATAAACATTTATATATATAAATATATGAATATTGTGCAATTTTAATTGATAATATTATTTGTGACTAGTGTGCGTGTTTGTGCATGTAACACACGCATGTACCATACACGTTAACCTCACCATGTCTCAATGTTTTTTGTACATATTATGATAAATTTAGTATATATTTATAAACATATTTATGCATTTATGCATAAGTAACTATTGTGAATCAACCGTGAACCGTGCACTGTGTATGATCATGCGTTTTGTTTTATTTATAATTTTAGACTCATATTTTCTGTACACAGTAATTAATAGATGCCAAAATGTGTATTAGTGCTCATAATTTTGATTACCTTTAATATATAATATATAATTGAAACTTTGGTTGTACCTTGTGTGAGTGCAAATATGTGTGTGAGTGTTGTGTGCGTGTTTTTTATGTATAAATAAAAAAATAAATAATATAACATGGTGTTGATTTTTTGTTTCCCACTAATTTGTGTTCTATTTAATAGTTTGCCATCATTTGTCATAATTTAATATAATGATTAGCGTGGGGTACATTTAAACATTTTAAATAATCCATTAATTGAATAATTGTCAGTAGGTACCTAATTGAAAGAATATTAATTTATGAGATTAAATTATTTTTGGATCAGCATGACTGTTGAATGTATTAATCATCATGATAACAAATATTTCATCAATAACTGTAATTATAATATTTGATTAACGAAATGTAATACAATATACACAATCCTTCGCAAAACATTGACATTAATTAATGCACTCGCTACATGAACCGCAAATGTTACGTACGAGGCAGAATTAGTTTTTGCATTTACAAATAGCATTCAATGATGGTACTGTAACGTTTACACAGTTTATTTTATGGACGAGGTCACACATTATCTCTTTAGGTAGCAGTCTATCCCACTTCTGAATTGTTATACTCATAAATTGCACTCATCAATTTTAGTAAAATAAACCTTTTTTATAAAAAGGAATACATACTATTGAATAACACTTCAGTACTCAACACACTCTAGGTTGGCGTTGTCGCCGCCTACTTCCGAGTGAATGTTTGTCTCTCCCTCCCAATGTGTATGTCTCTTACTAGTTACTTCTCTGGAACTCTAAAGCTTATACGCTCAAGGAGTCGTGGAGCATCTATCTTACCTTGAATTAATTTTAATTAAAAGTTATGATCGGCCCTTAGACGCCTGTCCTCGAGAAAGCAGAGATTTAGCGCATCCATGACTGATTGGTAAAAAAGCTGAGAATGATTAACATTTAGTAGGAAGCCAGCAGCTAAAGAAGCAAAGTGATATTGTCCATATGAGGTCTGAAGGAAAGTTAAGAAATATATAATATTATACCTAGCTCGAATACTTGATTTAAGGGTATGTCATAATAGATATAAATGTAATCTACGAGATTCCTTAATCTAGAAAATGATATAACTTTACACTTATCAGAATTTAACAAAACTATTGAACGACGCTTGAAGAATGCCGCAATAGTATGTTCATTAGTTGGTAAACATGGAGGTAAATTAATTTTTAGATCTTTGGCAACATAAATTTGATGCTTGCAAGGTTTTCCTGTACCACCTTGTGAACAGAAACATAAACCAGTATTAATATCAACATTGTATGTTGTATTTTTTATCTTATTTTTTACAACAATAAGTGATTTTTCCAAATCTAATACTCTAAGAATTTTTTTTTATTTGGCTGATCTTTTGAAATATCAAGTGTTATTGGACAAATATGAAATAGTACACAATTATATGTAAAATTAATGTAATTGTCTAATTTTGGATTAAACTTTAAATACTTATAAGTTATAACTCATCTCTGAACTGAATATTAAATTTAATTATAATTAATAATATTTGTGGTGCCCGAAAGGTGGAGGCGGATGCAAACTATTTTTCCATTACAACATAATATAATTGTATAGTTAATTCATATTTTTTGCTTTTGTATAACATTTATATTTTTAAAATACATCACAAGTACAAAATAATTTATTAATTAAACGTTCTTAGTATCGACCTTGGTGGAATTGAATTATTCACCAAAATAATGTTTTTTGATCATTCCGAAAATCAGCAAAAACCAATAGATACGCACTGTTGTGTGATTTATCTACATAATATGAGCTATATCCACCATTACGACGAAGGTAAAATACAAGTATACGTAATCTCGATTCTCCAGACCTATGTACAACGTATGCGTCAGTGGCGTATAATTATCGCATAGGCAACAGAGACATTTGCCTTGAGGCTCAAAATTCTTTGGGGGCGCACTAATATATGATGGTAATGTATAATTTGATAATTGTGAATTTATTTTTATTTGAATCAAAATGTTCAATGTGAAATAAGTGTAATTGAGTTAATCTTATGTAAAAAAAAAAAAAACAAACATAAATTTGGTCGCAGTTATGTTTTAATGACTAAAGTCGAAGAGTCTAATTTATATTAGGTAGGCCGAAAAATATATATTGCCTTAGGGCGCTCACGAGGGTAGCTACGCCACTGGTATGCGTAAAATATTTAGACTCATAAACAAATTGTTATTTTTACCACGAACCTCTTCGGGAACCTATTAACGCCATATTATTATGATGGACGGTACATCTGTATTTACCAGAGAGCTTAATACCTAGTTGGTATTGTCAATCAGACGCGTGATACGAATATATTTATAATAATATATTATTATAAAATAAAATAAAAAAAATAAACAAAAAATTTTTTGCGTGAGATCGAGTATGGGATAATCATATGTTGTCACTTCTCAGGTGCTACGCGACAGTAACAAAGTCGACGTGGCACAGTGGAGAAATCAGTTGCTTAATCATTAATGGTAATGGTAACATTTATGCATTTTGGTAAATAGACGTATTCTGATTTTTTATTCTGCCGTACGGCTGGTTTGACAATGATTTCCCGAGCGCCATCACTGGCATAGTATGATCGGTCAGTAGTATTTATATGCGTCAAATCGAACATGTAATCACAGGGTAGAGCGAGCATCCCTCGAACAGCGCACTCTAGGGACACGCGGGCGTAGCTGATGTTTTCACCATTACCGACTACAATCGGTAGAGCGCAATGGCATTATTACTAAGGCCCGGATTTATATTATTATTATACAAACGCGTATTCGCTTCAAGTGGCGAGCTGACGACTAACACAAATGCCGTGGGCGTCGGCGAAGAAATTACATATTGCCCCCTTAATAAAGACACACGATCATGACCCTTAAAGAAACAGGTGTTAACAAAATCAAGCAATTTAAAAGTTAATGAGGAAATTATTTTTTATACAAACTATAAAATGTATTATGAATTTTAAATAAAATAAAGTACTCAATTTTAATTTATTTTGTTTCGTCTTAAGATCGGTTTAATGAAACGATGTTAATCTATGCTTCTCTTCTTTTCAACACTTTGTATAGAGTTATAGTATTATGTCCCTCATGATCCATGCAAATATTAAGAGTAGATACCCGCATGTACTAATGTAGGAAATTCAATTGATTAATTAATAATGATAACTGTTTAATTGTTTAACATTGTTTTAAATACTGTGTACATATACATAAAAATGAAAAAATGTTACAATACACACGTACAATATGATATAGGCACCTAAAGTTACTAATAATAAAATAAATAGATTTTAAAAACTAAACTTTAGGAGTGGTCTTTGGATAGTATATAATGTGTTACGACCAAAGTAGGAAATCATAATGCACGGTGCACAATGCCCCAACAATTTTGGGCAATGTAAGAATGATCAATTTAAAACTCAAATTGTTCATGCATTGTACGAGAGTGCCCGGGCAAAGTGTACCCTGCCCGGATTCCTTGTGGACAAAGTGATTTAAATACAGGGCACTGCAGCGCACACTTGTATTGAATGGCATTCGTACGTAACAAATATACCAAAACCTATAACATATTGACGATATTGTATTGATTGTTTGATACCACAACATAATATACGAGATACTTATCTAATTTGGAAACAAATATACTTGCATTTATATTATTACTAGCCGACCCGACACGGCTTCGCTCGTGATTGGTTGTTTATTTTGACTTCGGAGTTCGGACGATAATAATATGTAGAACTTTTTATTCAAATTTTATCGTTGAATGTGATCGGCAAGTAAATATAAAAAATTGTTAATGAAAACGTATTGAAATGTTTCTAGCGGTATTAATGATAAATATATTTGTATTAAAAATGAATACAGATACAAAAGAAATGCTAATTAATCTGTTGTTGATAAAGAATTTTATAAAACTTCTGAGTATATAATGTGTTTTGTTCTATCTCCTGTTGATATCAAAATCATTAAATTATTCGGGTCCCCAGTTCGAGAAAATCCCACGTATAATTGTCCATGTGGAAAAGCACTCTGAACGAAGATCCACGCTAACGTACCTAAATGTTTGACTTGAGCTTTGTTAATCACAAAAGAAACTTTAACAGGGAATTGAAGCCGTTTGAATGAAAATTGTAAAAAAGTTCAATAGCGTCTTCAGAAAATTGGAACATTTAAATACAATACAAGAGAAAGACAAAAGAAAATTAAAAATCGGGAAATTTGGTGATACTCAGGAGGATATTTGGAATAACTCTATGAAAAAAAAATGAAAAAAGATACATGGTGTTATCACAAAATGGGAACATAAAAAATGCCTGTTCTTGAGGACCTCACAGAGAGGCCTCAACAATTTTCTTTGTTTTATAATTTTTCAAGAACTTTATACTTATTTTTGATTAACAAAAGTGGTACTAAAGCCTTCAGCAGACTGTCAGGTATAATAGTAAACAATTTCAGCCAAATCGGTTCACAGTAGTTTTCTCGTTTAGCGCGGTCGTAGAAAACCTCTTTCAATTTTTTATAGTAGTAGAGATATAAATAGATAGGTTTACATATTATACGTTTATTTTAATTAATAATAAGTTTTTTTTACTAACTATCTGACCTAAAACCTCTTAGGTAAGCCTTAGGTAAAACCTTCTCTGTGATGTCCTCTTTAACTGCACGACGATCCAATAAGTAGTTTCGGAGTTTATCCCGAATAAAAAAACCGACTTCATTATATAGAGGTACGTATAAAAAAAAAAATTCATATTTTTGAGAATTTTTTTTGTGAATTTCAATGAAAGCCTATTGTTGATTTGTCATCCTACTTTGCCCTTATCATATGTTTATAGTCTCAAAGTTGATTCTGCACGTCGTTGCCCGTGAGTCGTGATAAATGAAATAGGAACCCGTGGATTTTCCCCTTCAAACTCGTAATAACTCGTAAACTTCAAACTTATACATCAATAAATGAGTACCTATAGATATTAAATTGATTAAGAGCTTTTAAAAATGACTATATCGTGCATAAGTAAGTACTACTAAACTACTAAATAGTTTTGAAAACACTGAAAACAATAATTAAGTATTATATAGTTTAAAGAGTTTGAAGCGATTAGACAAGAGTAGAGGAGCTGGCAAAAAACATGTAAAATTCGACAAAAATAAAATATTGATTTGCAAATTCTAACAACCAATTTGCAATATTATTTGCATTTAATTTGCAAAATATTGACATGTTTATGGAATCGATTGGCCAAAGTCGAAGGGCCAACTTCAAGGACATTTTGTGAGCTATACCCTATATAGCAACATTTATGAGTTGGAAAACGAAGCTATACTAACCTAATACCCCAGTCCAAATAGCCAGTGGTGGCTATCGTTATAATATGGACAATATGTGCTTTTGCAGTAGCACATACAATTTGGTAGGTGGGTTTGTGATTTGATGTTGGTTGATTAATACTTATTAATTGTTATACCTAGGTACTTGTAATGTATTACTTTATAATTTAAATATATTAATACGTTATAGTTTTTGTGATATTTTAATATTTTCCATTTGAAAGGTGAGCAAGAACGACAAAAGTGTCTCATTTTTATTTTGAATGTAATACAGATATACTTATATAGCTTTATTGTTTTTCTCAGATCATTTTAACTATGATAATTTTTTTCTGCGAGCTAGAATATATTATCGGAAGATTGCAAAAATTGATCATAATTTCCAATTACCTCATCAATGTCATTATAATTTTTTCTTTATTTCCTTCACATATTTGATAATACACATTTTAATTTTGCGCATGATTATTGCTATACAAATATATGTATTGTCTTCTAGACGACTAGACGTATTCATAAGTAACAGATTTTTTTGTTTTATTTCTGTTTATGTATATTTATATATTTCAGAATATTCTTACACAATACATCACTTTACCTGTACTTAAAAATTAAAAATAATACTATAATGTTCTTGTTGGAAAAAATTATTTTAAAAAAATTCCACTTTTTCTTGATTTATGTGAAAAATTAAAATAATTACCTGTTTGACTCATGTAATAAGTAGAATAATATGTGGAAAATGACACATGACATTAGATATTGATAATATTATAATATAATATAATATTTTATTTATATATTTTATAATTTTATAATTGAAACTAATACTTTCAATCAGTTAATGTTAATGTCCGATTTTTTACAGGGATATTTAGCCTTTATAACTCATTTAATATGAATTATGACAATTCCTATATATAAAAAATTCTCTTAGTTGTACTTATAAGTTGATATAAAAACTAAAATGTCGTACAAGTATTTTATGGACCGTGCGAATTTCGTAAATCATTGCTTTACAAAAAAAAAAAAACATTACCGAACGGAGTTCCGGTTTTTAGCGTTATTATAAGACGTATTTGGAATTTTAAGTATCCATTATTTTCAGAATAATATAATATAAAAAATAGCACATATTGATTTTGCTAGAAATTTTAAAGACATTTTTGAAAAAACATCATACTGTTTTTTATTTCGAAGCTGATGCTCTCGAGGACACGTTGTTTCCGCGGACAGAAAACTAATTAATATATATTTTAATCAATTTTTTTATTAGTTTACCACAATATGACGAAATATTCCCACGCAAGTGCTCCCCACCCCCAGCTAGACCGGAACGCAATGCTAACTTAATAATTAATAAACTTATTCAAACATCCCTTTAAATATCTACGTTGCAACGTGCAAAGCACGTTTTTCGAACTTTTTTAAAACTAGATATTATTATACAAAAACTGCGTGGGATTACTCCGAGGAAATATTATATTTTCGGATGTTCGTACACATTGGTTAATAAGTAAAATTGAGGACAAAGGCAACGTGTTAAGATGGTATCTCTTTAATAATAAGCGTAGGTAGATATATTATTAGATAAACGTTGACGTAGACGTGTATTGTGGGAATGACAGCGGCAGACTTGAAGTGAAACGTTTGTCGTCGGAAAATCTAGGTATATTATTTATCATATTAGCAGAAAAAGCGAAGTACACAAAATGTCAACCTACAGTTTTGGATATATTTTAACTATCATAATTAAAGCATATAATATATGTATTACACTGTGTAGTGTATACAGTTGATATTTATCATAATAATAATCATTAAAACATTCCAAAAGTTAGGTGAGCTGTGAGCACATAATTTACATCCACTATATATAGCCTCTTATTTATTTCGTATGACAAAAATTAACATTTATAGCCTATAGGTAAAACAATAGTGTACGACTATAAACGATTACTAATCATGTTCTAGTGGTCATCAATAAATATATGAGTAGGTATAAGTGGATCATTAATCTGTATGATAATATGCTTATTTCGTGGTACCTATATCAAAAAATGAAATTGCACCAGTTGTGTGTGCATGCATTTTGAACGGGAGCGAGGGATGTGATTTATTTGATTGTGATTGCGCAAGACTCTAAACGAACTGATTTTGATAATTAGTCATTTGAGTTCACTCGCCGTGTTGGTGGTGAATGTCATACTAATTTATTGTCGTGTGTCTTTTTAATAATTTGGGTTGAAACGGAATAATCTTCATAAATAAAAGAAGTAAGACGCTGCTAAACGAACTCTTGACCATGTTAATGTACCTACCACAACAGTTTTTACGTTACATTCTAAACAGCTATATTTAAATCGACCCTACAACAGTTAAAACCGCTCGAACTCAACGGCAAAATTACTGTAGTATGGCGCAAACTTTATGGAGGAAGCTGTTCACTGAAGGCACCTCAGATAATTTATTTATACTCGTGTAGGAATTAAGATTAACACATCACATTTGTAGGAACTAACGTGTGTAAGTGTAATCGTTTATCTGCTAGATCTCGTGTAGGAACTTACTATTCCCCTAATACAATTGGTAAAATGGATAGGTATAAATATAACATTATAATGTATGTGGTGTTGAGGCATTTATAATCTAAATAATTCACAAAAAGAAAGTGATTAAAATAAAGTTAAATTATGAGATATTGGCATAGAAAAAACCATTTAACCAGCCAGAAGACTATTTAGGTAATAATTAAAATCATTTAATGAGACACAGGAAAACCGATGATTATTTAAATGTTTACAAATTGCATTGATCTATTTATAGAGGCATTTTGACCATAGTTCGAACGCTGGAATGTCACATAAAAAGTATACAACTGTCTAGTTCTACGATTTGGTAAATTAAAGTTCAATAAAGAAAGCAATTCGCGACATTTAATATTCCCGTTCGTTAATTTAAAGAAAAAGCATAGATCGAGTTTTTTCCTTCGATTATCAACGGTTTCCAACTTTAAGTATGAAAATAGAGGTTGATAATATGATGAGCGAGGAGTACATTTGATAGTACATCTGAATTGAACAATTCGTAGAAAACGGTTTTGAATTGAATCGATGGCTTTTATAGCACATATTTACTGTGGGGACCACACTCTAGATCCATAATTTAGTAATGATCTGACAAAGGAGCAGTACTGTGATTTTAAACCTAAAGGATTGTTGAAGTCCATACAGCTATGGTTTATGGAGCTTAACATCGAGGAGGCTTTATTTTGGATATGACTATAGTGATCATTGAATGTAATAGATGAATCAAAATAAATTTCCTAAGTCCTTGTGAAGAAAAACACGATCTAATTTTATGTTGTTGATACAATAATTATGTGAAATTGGATTACGAGTTTTGGAGAAAGTCATAATTTTACATTTCTTTATATTTAAGAATATATTATTTTGACTACACCGAGTATTGTGTCGATTTAGGTCTTCCTGTCAGTAAAGCTTCCTCCCGAGTCATCGAGTCGATTCCAAATCAGTGTCAATATTTCACAGCTATCTGCATCAAAAGTTTTATCATTTGCAACCTATAGAATTATCTTAGTATAATATAATATCATTAAATATTTTACGCAGTAGCACTCGCGAGAGGTATTATAAAAAGCAACGCGTATGTCGTCCGATTTTTTAACACGGTGATATTCAGGCAGTGCATTTTCAATCGGGGCACGTATACAATACGATAGAGAACTATATACCTATATATCGTTTTCTACCTATCTATACCATCGCGGTCGCCCACGATTTTGGATAAAACAAACGGCTAATAGCACTCAACCGCGACTTTGGACTACATATATATATATTCACAGAGATTGGCGTGTTGGGCGGTATTGATTGGCCGGCGAGGTTTACTGTATACGCACCTACTTAGATTGCTCAAGATTGTCTGAGACGACTGGGTGCGGTGGGGGGGGGGGCTGGAGTGCAGTCGTCAGGATATCAATCCCTTTTATCCTCTCCGCAGCCGTCATTGTTTTCGGACAAATTGTTACGGACATTATTTATTTGTTTTTATGTTTTTTTTTTCAATCTCTATCAGAGAAAATCCTAAAAGTCTTACGCACTAGTATCGCAGTAAACGTCCATCAGCGATTGTACAATATAATATATATATATATATATATATAATATTATATTACAAACCTAAATATACTTGCCGGAACCGTCGACGCAACAATCATTTGACGTGTCTACGTATATTATATTTGTGTGTGTATTATATTATATAGGTACCTATATATATTATATTGTATCTGTCGAAAGGCAATTGATATTTGGAAGTATATCGAAGAGAGCAGTGGCGTAAGTCTTAAGGTCGGGGAGACGTATATAAGAGTCTATTACGTGATATTTTATTACAATCACCGAAAAAGATGTATTGACAATTTGTTTATACTTTCCAAGTCTTGAACCGACCAATGTTTGGATAGATCTGAAGTCATTTAAGTATGTTTCAAATAGTTAAGTAGGAGAAAACGTAAATAATCCACTGTCATGTATTTATAAAGCAAATATTGGGTATGCAAATTTGAAAAAACTAGCTGAATGCTTAATGTGTGTACCAATTTCAACGACCACTGCGGAGGGCTCTTTCAGTACGATGAATAGGAATATAGGATTATGAACAAAATAAGAAATCGAATGGAACCAGAAACATTGCGAATCCTGCATAAAAATTAGTACATAAAGATTAAAGACCATCAGAACTCGATGAAAATACTGTGAATGAAGTAATTTATTGATCAAAAGCTACGCTGGATTCGTTTAATTAAATTTATTTAATAAATATAATAATAATTATAAACATAATAAATAATATATGTATGACTAAATATTACAAATTATTTCAGCTCTTTTTAAAATTAGACCAAGAATTTTTAAGAATTTACGTATTTGCAGGTAGATTATCTAATATTAATAAAGTGAGCTTAAACCGATATTTTTAGTTCCCTTCCTTATTTACTCCTATGGCATACTCCCTTAAACATTTTTCGATACTCCAGCCCCTCCCCTCCCGGGATAGAAGGTCTGAAGTAATTACTGCGTAAGACGTTGGACAGAGAAATATATTATCAGGCCTAATGGGCAATAGCAATATTATTATTGATATACTCATGTTTAAGACAATATTACGCCTAGAAGAAACAAACATTAAATTAAAAACCAAATATGATAACAAATTTGCGACGGTGGTTAACATGGTTAATAACGATTACTTAATAATAAAATAAAACAAAAATATGAACGGCGAATGAGCAAGACATGTCTCGTAGTGAAACGATAATCCCTACACGTTTTTCAATTCCCACTCGCCAAATTAGATATCGTCTCATATTTTTTTTTATTTTCTATTTGGATGTTTGCAGGATTGAGTCGCAAAGGAAAACTGTCTCGCGCACGCGACCTGCAACTAGTCTATTCTAAAAATACTAAAACAAATATATTATTGAAAAATATTTATTATAAT
Source organism: Neotoxoptera formosana (assembly GCA_022818045.1). Taxonomy (NCBI): domain Eukaryota; kingdom Metazoa; phylum Arthropoda; class Insecta; order Hemiptera; family Aphididae; genus Neotoxoptera; species Neotoxoptera formosana. Next base: position 47,416,045 of record CM040633.1, read on the forward strand.
TTATTATTGCGTTCAGATGTGTAAAAATAATAATGGCGCGTAGTGTATTATATATTTTTTGAATTCTAAGCGTTTATCGTATATATTGACAGTTACGCGCGACGGGCGAACATATAATTTTATAAACATATATTATCAGAAAGTACGAGAGCGAATATATTTTATAATAATAATAAATTAAATTATTCTTTCAACGTATTAAATACATTGTAAACGTAGGTATAATATATATATTTATATTCATTTCGCTCTCGGTGTATGGGCAACCGTTTGTGATATTTATGTGTACACACAAACACAATATAATAATAATATATTAATATGTAATAGGTGTATAGTATATGTAATAGACTGTTACACTTTGCGGGACTCGTCGAGATTCGCCCGACAGATATATCGGACCGGACGTGTGCCAAACGTAGCGGAATTAATGAAATTCGAGTGGCCAGCCCTAACCCTCCTCCGCCGCCGCCGCCGCCGCCGCCGAGCCCTGCCCGCGCGTGTGCATATTATACGCGTACGCGCGATAATGTATAATAATTTAATACGCACACATAATATATAAGACCCGAGTGATAAAACGATTCTTGTGTTACGCGAGTTTTTCGGAATTCTTTTACCATACATTAGCGCCGCCGCCGAGTCGAGCGCGCCTAACCGGTACCGTTTTATTATCATTGTATTATACCGCCGCCGCCGCACACTTTTATATTGTAACACTCCAAGAGTCTGCGAGGCGGCGTCGCGGATCGGCCAATCGGCGTGTCGCTTTCCCGGGTCCCGCTTTCCGCCGCGCTTTCCGCCCCGCCCGCGACGCCGGCCGAAGACTCCGGAGTTTGTGTACTCTTTCTCTTTCTCTCTCTCTCTCTCTCTCTCTCGCACGCACACACTACCTCTCTCTCTATCTCACTCTTCATCTCTGGGTTTCGCAGTCGCCGAAGCCAAAGCCGCGGGCACACAGTCCTCGGCTTCCCGAATCGCCGGTCGTCCGGGAAAACTGTTGCGCTTACACCGCCGCTGCTGCCGCCGAAATAGGTCAGTCTTATATTTTATATTATCGTTAGACTATTATTATTATGATATTATATAGGTAGGTATAGTAAACATCTGCTGGTTGACGTCTATAATGATAATAATAATAACATGACGTCACTTAGAAGAACGATACATTTTTTCGAACGCGATTTGTCTAAAAATACCCATAAGGGATGTAACACATACCTAAAAAAAACGTTTTTACGAGAATGTATTATTTTTTATAGTGATTACCTAGTAAATATACAACTTTCACGCCAAGACTTGAGTTTGTTATTTTAATTCGAAATTAATAAATAATATTGGTAGTATAATATTCTACCATACTGAAGACATAAAAGAACTGAAGGCACCGGCGCAACAACCAGAATACCAGATACGTCAGAACATTATCACAGCGGAGATACAAAATTATTAAAAAAAAAATGTCTGTCACGATCACCGAGTATTTCCGGAAGTATCCATTTTATGAACATTTTTATTTTTCATTGGGCGCAATAACCAAATATATCTGGACGTAACTGGATATATTGCTCCTAACAATTTCCTTTGAGTTATACTACAGTCTATAACGAATTTTCTTAAATTATTTTCTTTGTGGTTAGTTGCAGTAACTGAGTAGATACGTCAAAAATCAAAATTAGACAAACATAATATTATGTTATTGTAAATATTGAAAATATATTTATCAACATTTTTTAGTTTTTATAAATTATAATCATGAATATAGTAAGAAACTAAGAACACCAAGGGAAATTATTTTATTTTGTATGTCTTATTCTTGCATATAATATAATGACATCACGTTTTTAATGTTTGGTTCATTTATCAATTTTTAGGAAGTTTTCTTGTCTCCTGAAAATTTGAGGAAATGGACTTATCTGATTATTGCACCGGTGCCTCAATTATACACATCTGCCATATTTTTTTTGAATAACTGTGTTTAGAATAACTTTTAGAATGTTTAAGATAAGGCACCTATTTGTTTTTTGTACTTTATTATAGTTAAATTGTTTAGTATGTCTAGTTATTTCACTTATGATAGTTTGACAATACTATAAGTTAAAATTAAAATTAAAAACTATCAAATAAATTGTACTATGAAAACATTATTTTAATACCAATACCTTAAAAAACAGTGAAAAAATATATTTAAAAAAAAATTGATTGTGTACTTTTTACAAATTATATGAGAAACTTACAAGTTTTAAATAGATAAAATAGCGAGCCTCATATCGTCCAACAATATTATTGCAAACCGTATATAGATCTCGATTTAGGTTTTGACAAATGCTTATAAACTAAACACTATACGCATGTATTGATTTCGTCAAATTCCATTCATTTTACACGTTCATAAAAGTGCACTTTGTTTTGTTGAAAAATGTGTTTGATTGTAATATTTTTCTATATTATATTTGATGACATAAAAGAATCACGGAGGGAGGGCAAATTAGACACGCCCTACAAATCGAATGAATATAATATATAATATGTAGATAGTTCTTTAATACTAATAGTGATTACATATTTTTGTACTATAATTAATATCTTTTCATCAAGCATATGTGTGTGTACGAATTGAAATGAAACTGTACGAAAAAATAATAATTACCTATGACATAAAATTATCAAATTTTATTACCGAAAGGTCCGGCTTGAAGTAATTCTATACTAGTATTATTGTCAGTTAATTGGGTTACAAAAACAAAAAAAAAATATTCAACCCATTATGCGGTGTATGAAATTGGTTTTTGCGTGCCATCTTTTAGGTTTCTTAGTTATTACAAGACTCGAGACAACTGAAATAATGGTTTTCCCTTTGTGAACATTTAAACCTCAACGTTTATGCTTTGTAAGATTTTAATACGATTTTTACGTTCTAAGAGAAAAAATAATCAAAGGAATGAGAAATATTATGAATGTTTACTAAGAAGTTAGTAATAACTATAATAACTAATGTATTGCTATTTTTGTGAAAAGTTCGATTATTTAGTAAACCGGGGTTTTGTGTTAGAGTTTATTGAAAAATACTACCTACAACGTTTAAGATAACGTCCTTATAACTAGAAATGGGTAATTCCCCGAAACACTATTTATTGGGAATTCCCGATAACACGCAGGAATTTGTGGGAATCGTTAATCAACTGCTGGATCGAATAATTTTAGTTGACACACCATAAGGCTAAATGTAATACTGCTTAAAAATAAATGAAAAAATAAAACATTATGTTTAAATTAGGATAATATGTAGGATGATGCGGATACGTTCATTATTGTTATTTTATTCCCCACGATAATTATTGTTGTTATCTATCACACATATCGCTAACTGATGAATTTGTCGGTTACTCTCATTACTCTCATTCCGATAGAATATAACATATTCAGTTAGTTTTTACCTTGCAAACGTAGAGTGCTGACCATTGTGTGTGTGGTGTGGTACTCCAGATACGAAAAGTAATATTTTATTACTGCATGGTCACCCACATAATTAATTTAAGAATATGCGTTTATTCAAATTTTGATTTTTGAAACTTTTAAGTGTACCTACTTAATAGTACTATATTTTCAAAACCTTAGAGTGTTAACCATTTAAGCACACCAATAATTGTAGTATAAACTAAATTCCGAGCACCACTATTTTCTACAGTAAATTTTGTAAATTGTTAAGCAAATTATGTTTTTGAAAACATGACGCATCTAAACAAAAATTTAAACTAGTAGATTTTGGAGTTATTTAAGTTGTAATAATAATGCTAACAATGTATTATAATACTAAAATAGATAAATATGTGTGCTACCCTATCATGATTGTATTAAGTTATATAAATTTTCTAAAATTTAAAATTGTATTTTTAATAAAAATTGTTCAAGTATGATAAACACTAGACTAAATATTACATGTGATTATCCATCAATAGTATAACAAAATCATTACAATTTTCCAATTATTATCTGCTAAACGATTAACAATAGAAGAAAAAAAGATTCTTCTTGAAAAAAATTCGGATACCCATATTCAATACACGATATTTCATCAAATTAATTTTCATTGATACCATATTATATTACCATGTCAGCAATATTAATATGATTTATTTTTACAGATAAAGCATGTTATTCCATCTTCTTTAATAAATAATAAATAATGTTGTCTCAGAATGAAAAGGTTCTAACGTAATTTTTCTAATTGTTCAGGGGAACGTTTTTAAGTTAGGAATAGAATACATTTTTTCACCGTAAATACTTAGTTATAAAAATTTTATGCAGTATCAAGAAAGTTCCAAAGAACCCAACTTAACTTGAATTTTGTTTTTGCCGCAATTATTGATCAAGGTTAAAAATAAAAAACTAAAATATTGTATCTAGAATTAAAAGGTTTTACGTGTAGAACTTTTTAATTCTGAAAATAAAAATTATTTATTTAGTTAGAACATTTTCATTCTAAATAATTATATTATTGATTTAGTTAGAACTTTTTGATATTGATTTAATGAATTTGTTTTATTCAGTAATACCAATGTTCAAATGTAAATTATTATAAATTTTTTATTATGCAATAATATAATACGTTTTTAAGTTTATATTACCTATTAGGTATAATACGACTTACATAGTTATAACTTATATCATATACTTACTACAAGGCAGTGGCATATTTTCAAATTTTTTGTGGGGGGGGGGGGTTTAATATTAAAAATACATAAAATAAATCAGTAGCGTATTTACGGGGGGGGGGGGGTCCCGGGTCTCGACCCCCCCAGAAAAAATAAAAGGTTAAAAAGTAGATACAGAGAAAAAGAATATTAATTTATTTTATGTATATTTAATATTAAACCCCCCCCCCAAAAAAAAAATATTTGAAAATACGCTACTGATATAAACTAAAATTATCTTTTTCTGTACCTACATAGCAAGTTATTTATGACTTTTTAACCTTTTTTATTTTCTGGGGTGGGGTCGAGATCCGGGAATACCCCCTTCCCCCCCAACCGTTAATACGCCACTGCTACAAGATCAGTGGCGCAACTAGCGGGTAAGTTAGCAAAGTGAAACTTTGGGGCCCCCGATTTATCAGGGCCCCCATGGCAACATAATAAAAATTGATTTTTAGTTTTTTTCACACTTTATAATTATTATTATTAGGTACCTATATTTTATTTTAAACATCTACGTTATATATAGGTTTATAGCTTAAAATGAGATGGCTATAGGTACTATAATTATACTATTATTTTAATATTTATTGTTAATAGACACTCAGTGTCGTCCTGGATATGAGCCGCTAGGCTGCGAATACAGCCGGGGCCCCTCCGTTTTTGGTTTTATTTTAGGGTCTTGTTAATTTTTTATTTGTGTGGCGGCGTGATCTTGCAGGTCTTTATAGGCCTATAGGGAGTATGGACTCTCCAAAGTATTTATCGAAATATTTAACCATACGTAATTTTAGGTACAATTTTTCTTTACAAGGCCCAAGGCTCGTTCATTATGGGACTTCTTAAAAAAACTAATCCATGGAAATTTGGTGTGCCAGGCCGACACTGATTACACTACGGTCTACGAGTTATTGATTTAATAATATTATAAAATCATTACCAATTACCATGGCTAAATAATAAACTGGAAAATGTAATAATTAATTAGGTAATTTTTTATGTGATATTGTTTATTTTATAAAAATAAAGAAGAAATAGAAATTAGTCTAGGTGACTATCAATAGAAAGAATCCAAGTCCTTTTATAAACATCAAAACTTGTATTTTTTATTATATTGTAAAATTGAACTGTTTGCAAAGATGATAGGTGTTATAGGTGTTAGGTGTATTTATTTTTTTATAAACTGTACTTCAGCATATATTTTATATTGACACATCTGAAATCTGAATTGTATTAGATTATATTATGTGCTAACTACCAAGAGTTGATATTCTCTACTGTTATTTTTTCTCAATATTTTGTAGGCATTTTGAAGATAGTTTTTTACAAAAAACTCCAGAAATATTAATATTGATTCTATTTTATAAATAAATAATATTAAAAAAAAAAAATAGTTTACAAAAATTATTTTTAATTTTATGAAATTACTTGCTCACCCCGTTGCCCGTTAAAAATTGTTAAATAGGTAGCGCCATTACTGTATTTTTGCTTTCCAGATTTTATACATTTCAGGTAGATTTTCATAAAATTTTCTTTCATACCTCTTAACATTTATTAATTACAAACACAACAAAAAAAAAAATCAGTCAAATCGGTCATGAATTTTTGGAGTTAATCCGTAACAAAGATTTCCATTTCGCTTTTATATAAGTATATAATATATAGAATTAACGAAAGGTTTTGATTACCTTATGGGTGGTGAGGAAGAGGTGTACAGTGTACCTTTGATTGCTTAAGACCATTTACATTTTTTGTTAGGGGCCCCATTTTATATTTGACTTTAGGGCCCCCAAGTGTCTAGTTGCGCCACTGTACAAGGTAAGGGTTAATTTAAACTTAGAAACCTATCGATATTTTTTTCAAAATGTATCTTGATGTTACTTTCAAAAAAAGTCACTCAAACTTCATTTGGAAGTTATGGTCAAATTATGCCACAATAATAATTTGTATTGTATCAGTGGCGTATAATCGTATTATAACAGTACCTTTTCATTCTAAGATATTACATCAAAGATCGCTTAGAACTATTTCATTCTTAATTATTGTTTAGGATGAAAAAGTTGTAATCGATATTTCTCGGTTTCGCCCTTATCATTCTTATTTGTATGAGTTAGAACCTTTTCATTCTCTATACCTCATTAAATAATCAACGGATAGATACGATTTCAAGATTGATTTATACCTACAAGAATAAAATATTAAATAATATGTGCAAAAAAATTGATTTAGAACCTTTCGAGAAGCCTTTCGAAATTTTCTACATTTAAATATTAATTATTATTAACTATAATACTATATGCGTTGATGTTCACGCGCGGTGCATAATCTCAGTCGACCACTCAAAATCGAACCCTCAACCCCCCTGAATGTAAATTGTAGCTATTGATTCATATTATTGTAAGGTAAGAATTTATTATAGAAACGCTCCAGTGATGAAAAAATATTTCGCCCCCTCTCTATAAATTCTCTGTAGACAAGTCACTGCATTTAACAATATTCATGCCTAAATAACATTAGAAAAGAAGCTTTTTTTTAATTATCCTAACATAGATAATATTATATGTAATTTACTGACTTATAGATATTTGGACTTGATTAAGGTTGATGAATTTTTATTTTTTATTAATATGATTCAGAAATAGTTATTTTTGCTAATATTTTAGTTCAAAATGAGCGGTTCTGGTAAAAGTCTTCTTGGTCTTTGGCTTTACCGAACTGGAGAAGATTGGACTCTAAAAGAGGCATCTCAAACAGCTGTAAGATACTTTAATACTAACAAATTGAAATCAAATCTCTTGTTAAAAACAATATGCATATTACAGTCGAGACCTGCAGTGAGTGGTCGACCAGATCAGACAAGATTCGATTCAAGAAACTCTGTAATATTCTCATTGAAAAATCGGGTTGGCGGACTTGCACAAGCACTTCAAGTTTTCCAAGTAAGTAGATTTGATTATATTAAATTATTTATTGTACTAAATGTTCATAATTTAATATAAAAGCAAACGTGAAATCAAAATATAATATAAACAAGCAATGTAAAGCTAATTTTTGGATGAACACTCCATGCGACTTAATAATTTAATTACAATCCATCTATATTACCGTTAACACTATCCTATTTGATTAAGTCACAATGTTTTTATACACAAATATAGGGAAAGAGATATAATTCAAATATATATTTTTGTTATGTGCTCATTTGTGTATAATAATTGTAAAAAAATTATATTATTGTTATACGGCTGTAATAAATAATTCAATTACAAATAAATTGTAAAGACAAATTAAGTATATTTACTCGAATTGTAACTCAGAGACAATTCTTAAAAATTCAACCCCTTTACAAAAAAGTTCAAATATAGATCTTTAAACAATTAATAATATGAAAAATCAAAGTAGTTCAAAAGCTGTTCGGATCATTTTAATTTTTTGTCCACCTCCGTGGTTTACATATAGTAACAATTATAACTACTTAAATTACTTAATTTAAAGTAGGTACAACGATTATTTCGTCTATGTATTGACTGTATTTACTCGTGCCAGACGTTTACCATACGAAATAAAATATATGTGGTTTGTTCAAAAAGTTTTGATTTGATTTGACAAGCACATCGAAATTGCAACGACAACAAATTTATAATCAATCTTATTATTATGATTTTTTTTTTTTTTTATTAATTCGCAGAGTTTGTAATATTATAGCAGTAATGCACATCACATATTTTATTTCTTTAGGATTTAGGTGTAAATGTGTTGCACATTGAATCTAGACCGTCCCGCCGTAGAAAATCAGAATTCGAAATTCTGGTAGACGTGGAATGTGACAATAAAAAAATGGAGCAGTTGACTGGGATGTTGAAGCGTGAGGTTGCAGCTATAAATTTAGCGACGTACGAGAGTGGTGCCGAAGTACCACCTCCTACTCCGATGTCAGCGACGGCTAGTTTCGGTAAAAATGCAATCAAGCTCATTCAAGTTCAATTAGCTTTAAATAATATGATCATTAAGGTTTTTTTGTTAATAACTCACTCCGCTATCTATACATGTTTATTTTTTGTTTTACTATCAAACAACTAAAAGTAAATATGAATTATTATTCGATTAATGATCAAAATTGTTTAAAGGAATAATTTTTATTCAAACAATATTTGTCTCCCTTTCACGACGTTCATTAGGTGTTCTTATAAAAATAAAATAATACAACCGCATTTAGGTTATTGGAAATATATATTTTTTAATAGTTTTATCATTATTTGTCGTTTAGTTATAATTTTTGTGTTATAAGATTTCTCAGAGGAGCTTCCATGGTTTCCGAAAAAAATTTCCGACTTAGATAAAGCTCAACGAGTACTCATGTATGGAACAGAGTTAGATGCTGATCATCCAGTAAGTGATTCATATAAAATTGAATTAATTGTTGAGAATCTATATTTATTTCTTCAAGATTTTATCTATAATAATTTCATTCACTATTTGCTCAGGGATTTAAAGATCCAGTGTATCGGAAAAGGCGCGTAGAGTTCGCACACATAGCGAACTCTTATAAATAGTAAGTATCATTTTAATATTAGACATTAATGACAAATCGATTTATACCATAGGTAGAACATCTGCTGTAATGGCACAAGTAATATAGCACAAGATATTTTATCATAATACAACGCAATTATCGTTATAAATATCATTTTACAATTTTTGATTCGATTCATAAAACGTGACGACATTGTTTCAGTGGACATCCAATACCAAGAGTTCAGTACACTCCGGAAGAAATCAAGACTTGGTGAGTACATTATTGATTGAATTTCGTTATTAATTAGACTATACAGCATGATGTTTATTCGTTAGAAAGTCAGTAACTATTTTTACATGTCTTTTTTTGTAAGCCATTGTCTTATTTGTAATAAGATATAAGATAATATTCGTACTATACCATAAACTAAGCGGTCGCTGATTTTCCAAATAATACTTTCAAATAAATCATATTAATTGTGCTCCTCGAAAGTAAAAAATGCAGTAGACGTTACTGTAAACGTGTATTTTATTTCGTTCGGAACAAAATATATTATCGACAGTTTTTTTGTTTTTTTTTTGGTCTTCTTTTACTATTTTCACATGTGTTTGTGTTTCAACTTTGTGTTATTCTTCGGCACATATTGTTCTCGTTCGGCGGTAAGCTTACTCAGCCGATAATTAATTTATCTCGAACAAAAGGCTTGCTGTCCTGTAATGTTGTATATCGACACCGATATTCAATAACTGTTATTGAGTTATCCGGGTACAGCTCATTTAAATCGGCGCCCTCACGCGACAATAATAATGTATAGAGATGTTTACCTTTACTCCGAAAACCGACTTGATTATTATATATTATATATATACGTACGTAAATGCGCACACGTACGCGTTTTATGAATACTCGCATTGATAATTTAATCGAATCTGCAAAACTGTCAAGACGTATAAATGAATAGTGAATTAAATCCTGAGAACAGGATACGGTGAGCGGTCCAATAGAATCTGGACCGTCTGCATGTGAAATGTCGCCGTTAATAATCACGTCAAAAACAATATTTCTTCGGCGAAATCGATACACGTGTATTTTACAATATAATATATATATATATGTCTTTTAAATTATATATCATATACCTTTCGAGCTTTCCCAAACGATACCAATAAAGACACGCGCATGCATGCGTTTTTCCCGAGATATAACCAATAAAGAATTACGTGACATAGGAATAATGTTTTGTCCTGTGTATCTTTCCCTCCGGTCCACGTTTTCCTTATTTTTTGAACCCGACAATTATTTTTATCGTTTTTTTTTTTATATACATTTTAAAAATTATTAGATTTTTTTGTATAAGATTTTTGTTGATCTTTCTTAATCATTTATTCAAAGTGTAAATTTATGATTTTCCTTTGCAGGGGTACCGTGATGCGCGAACTCCACAAATTGTACGTGAAGCACGCGTGCAGGGAATACTTGGAGAACTGGCCGGATCTGGTGAAGTACTGCGGTTACCGAGAGGATAACATACCACAGTTACAAGATGTAAATACGTTTTTGAAACGTAAGTGAAACTGTTGATCGGTCGTAACCATTTGAAATTTAATATTATATCCGTTGGCCGGCGTGGTGTATAGGCAATTTCGGTACAGTGGTTCACCGAGAGGTATTACATAATTATATTATTATAATTTTATAATGCTCTAGACGAATTTAATGTACTTTGTTAGTTCATTGTGACAAAAATACCGTGCTGTTTGCTAAGTACCGACGTCTGGAAATGTGCAGTGATTACTGTGAATGACTGCAGTAGAGTGTATTTTTTAGTTATGACACACTTGAGTTTTCGTTGTAAATCCATTATCAACAAGGACAATTTTTATACATGCAACTTTAATAATAGTATACTAATCCAGTAATATGCAATTGATTTGTTTTTTGTACAAAATGTGTACGTAAATATATGTACTTGCGTTTAAATCTGAGACGCAGATTTAATATTAGAAAATATCCACCAACTACTTGCTCGGGAATAATAGGTACTACCATCATAACCGTGTCTGGTATAAATTGTGTATAAATTAAAATTATTAAGGAGAATCAAAAAAAAAAAAAAAACTAATATCACGCTCTTGTTGATGTGAACGCGATCTACCAACCCGCATAGTATAGTTTCGCCAACCATTGGAAATAATTGGTAAACTTTTGCGAACGAATTTTAGGCAAAACTGGCTTTCAATTGCGCCCGGTGGCCGGGTACTTGTCCCCGAGGGATTTCCTCTCCGGGCTGGCTTTCCGCGTGTTCCATTGCACGCAGTACATGCGCCATTCGTCGGATCCGTTCTACACGCCGGAACCCGATTGTTGCCACGAGCTGTTGGGCCACATGCCATTACTGGCCAATCCCACATTCGCACAGTTCTCCCAAGAACTGGGACTCAACTCGTTGGGAGCCAGCGACGAGGACGTTGAAAAGTTAGCGACGGTGAGCGGCGCAAACTCTGTTTATAGTGTTAATATCATATAACTAGCTCAGTGGTTCTCAACCGGGGTGACATGGATCCATCATAGAGGTGACATAAAATATCCACAGAAAAAGGAAAAATAATAAAATAATAATTTATTGATTTAGTACACTCACAAATAGTAAAACAAAAATACGCCATTGACTCATAAAAATAATTCTAGAAGTCGAATCACACTAGCTCTTTCCATCATCAACCCTAGAATTACCCATTTGTAAAAACTATACCAAGGTCAAATTTCTCATTGATTGTAATTGTATTTAGTTCATTATTATTTATCAATATTCTTATTTTTTTAATTTGGCAATTTAAAGTGTCAGTGTTATTGAATCCTGCAACTCAAATAATATGTATAATAATTATTTTTTTGCGTACTTTAAAAAAAAAAATGTCAGTTCAAATTGTTTAATAAACTGATGTTACGGTGACACAGTGTTGGATACTAGTGGCTAAGAGTGACATCAAACGAAAAAGGTTTAGAACCACTGAACCAGCTGATCCCGCAGCACACGACTTTGCCCGAAACAACAAATTAAATGCCTGTGGAATTTATCCCTTTACTTACGATCTCATTCTGAATAGAGTATAGTATACAATATAATTACGGTAAACTATATGGTCACCGATTGGTTAGGGAAAAAAACCAAGCGTATTGAATACCTGCCTATAAGTGCATTGATTCCCATTTAGTGTGCGTATAATATTTTCCAACGGAACAACTTTATAAATTATAATATTTGTATGTGTGTACTTCAGCTGTACTTCTTCACCGTGGAATTCGGAATGTGCAAACAGGATGGAGAACTGAAAGTTTACGGGGCCGGGTTGTTAAGCTCGGTGGCGGAGTTACGGCATGCGATTGAAACCGACGACAAACTACAGCGATTCGATCCCGAAGTCACGTGTCACCAAGAATGCATCATAACATCGTACCAAAACGCTTACTATTATAGTGAGACATTTGAGGAAGCCAAGGAAAAAATGAGGTGATTCGTGATACAATTAATAGATTATTTTACGTACATTGTGCATGCATATAGGTACACCGAGCGCCACCTACAATACCCATTGTTTTACTGAATGTTTTAAAAGAAATGTCATCAACATAATAAAAATATACGAGCCAATCACACGAATAAAAGAATAACCGTACAATACTTTTCAAGGTTGCAAATTTACAGTTCTGTAAAGAAATATTTAACATTTTTATTGATCAATTTTGTATTTATTATATTGAAATATTATCATTATTATACTTACGTTTTGAAAGCCGAAATCCTATTCGTAAATTTAAAAAATAAAGTAGTACCTTGTACTATAGTAAACATTACAGACGTATAGAACATTTTAATATATATTTTAAGTAGCTAATGAAATACTGAAAACTTAGCAAATCTGATTCGTCTACATTATTATCAATTATGTCGACTTTCGAAGCTATTATGAGCTTGGTTAAGAGATACTGCAACATTATATACCTGTATAATATGTATTATGTCGACAGATAAAATATATTCTTTGGTTCTAATTTTGAATATAAATATGCCATTCAATTGACTTTATAATATTAATTGCAGTTAAAGGGTAGTTACATATTATATTATTATACTTGCAGACACATATCTTGATGAAAAGCTTTTAAATAAAATATATAGGTGCAGTAGTTAGCTTTGTTTAATAACATTTTTACAAATTAAAAATTTATTTGTTGTTCAAATCAAAGACCCAAAATAGGTAACCAAACTTTTAACGGTATGCATATATTATACAAATTATAGAATGTTTGCAATTTTTTTCTATAATATTTCTAAGATTTAATACATTTTTTATTGATGAATTATATTTTGATCGGCTATCTTTGATAATTCGTTTATAATGAATAATGATTTGGAACAAGTACGCTAAATGATTTTAACGCTTCACCTCTGTATCGGTTTTGATTTCAGAGAATTTGCCGACAGCATTCAAAAACCGTTTGGCGTGCGTTACAACCCTTACACGCAGAGTGTGGAAATTCTGAGCAATACTGACAAGATTGTGGCTCTGGTGTCGGAGCTCAGGGGCGACTTGTGCATCGTAAGCAACGCACTGAGGAAAATTCACGCCGAAGACGAAGCGGTGGAGAACATCAATAACATGTTGCACAAGGGAATGAACGTGAGCGGACATTCGCCGGAAAAGTCTCCCGAGAAGTAAACGGGCGTCCGGAGTGCATTGACTAAACAGTCGGTTATTTATTAAACAATAATAATATTAATCATTGGTCTAAGACACACTATTATAATAGTATTATCATATGTTAACGTCGTAGTGAGCGATTAGAAACGCAAAATTAGTTTATCGACATTATATCGTAATATCATGTTATTATATTTATCCCACTTATATATATTAGTCGATTGTAGTTTTAAATGAAAATATGTTTGTGACTCGTTAAAATAGATTTACATGAAGTTATTATTTTTTTTTTTGACACATCGCGCTGTGCGTGCGTTAAAATCGACCGAACGATTGTTACACTACGTGTTGCGCTGCATTTTTTTCATATAATAATATAAATATTATGATTATTAGACGTAGGCTGCAGATCGGTTGTACTGAAACCTAGGTTTTTATATAGCACTAGAACCCAAGTAGAATTTACGCATTGGGGTAAACTATATTATATAGTTCCGTAGACGAGTTGCCCGGGTAATGTAAAACACACACTTATCGGGATTTTGGATAAATAATGAGTGCAATTGATTAGCTATAAGTCAGGAGTCAGCTAGAGGATCATATGCTCGTACGTTCGAAAATATGGCATATCCCATACATTTAAGTTTAAAACTCGGTGCAACCGTAAAACTGATGTAGTATAGGCAGGGGCATCATTTGGGGGGGGGAGTCAGGGTGTGCGGTGTCACCCCTTACATTTAAAATATTCTCAATTGGCCTGCTGAAACAATAGGGAATCCACCCTTGTAGATCCACTCTATTTTTATTTGGCCTGGTGAAATTTCAAAATGGCACACCCAAAAAAAAAAAACTGAAATGACGCCCCTGAGTATAGGTAATGATTTTATTGTATTCGTTTGTGTGTAATATTATTATCTATAAGTCGTTCTTTAATGTTATTGATTACTGTTAGGTGCCCTACTGATTATGTTATAATAATTTAGTTGTATATTTTAAACGCGTTGAAAATTAATGAACTATAGAATTACATTAAAATATTTGTGTGTAGTCATAAATAATTATTACTAAAACATTCAATACCATAGAATTTTATCGGGTTATTGATTTTTATTCGTATCATAATGACTGCGAGATTTTGTTTAAAATTAAAAAGTTTAACGTCAAGTTCTGAGTTATGTTTAAAAATTAGAAATTAAGGCATGCTTTATTTCCATTACATCATATATAATATATATACATATACATAAAATATTGTCTGGTACTTTTGAATGTCCAGTAATATTGACTAAAATATCCATATGCACTAATATTAGATACCTATAAAAAAAACATTATAATGTTACAATAATATTAATACGATCGAGCTAAAGTTCTGTAAAGTTTTTCTGTTTAGAAAACAATTTAGAATATGTGTAGTATTTATAATTAAATTATTAAATTATAACCACTAAATAGTTTTATTCGTTCTCGATAATTTATTTAATAATATTTGTTATAAACCTATACCGGCGCAGTGTTCAGATAATTATATCTACTGAAATGTCGGTACATCGGTGTGTATATTTTACAATGATGGTACCTATTCGATCGGTTATCACTTATTAGGTTCAACTGTTCAAATTATGAATACGAGTGAAAAGTGTTTAAAATGTTATTCGTTTGAAAGAAATATTGTTTAATATTCATAAATTGTTTGAAATCATAAACTTTTACATGTATTATTTTTTATTTTGAATACTATATAAACTTAATAGTATATATTATATACCTACTATCTATATTATAATATTAATATAATATATATACCTACTATCCATATTGTAATATTTATACAATACAGTCATTGAAAATCTTGAGTTCTATGTAATTCCTCGTAAGAACTCAAAACCTAAACATCGATGAGTACGCGATATACATTATCATACATTCATACTAAAGACAAGGTACAGGTACTTATACGTACTTATTTCATGGTTTTATCTCTTTTAAAGGTGTCCCTTCTTAAAATATTCTGTTAAATACACTTAGCCTGTCTTACCGATATCATAATATATTATAAGATTTTATGTCACCTACAAATTTCAACAACAAAACAATGAACAAGCAGCGCTGTGGACTTTGGCTGGGCTTTTTAAGGAAGCACAGCTGTCGTAGCTCATTCAAAAATACTCACAGACTTTATTTATATTTATTACAATTCAAATAGCGACCAACATTTTATGAATATATACTCTATAGGCCATTCTGTAGTACGACATTCAAAGCATTAAGTAAAACACTTTTAAATTAAAAAAAATTATATATTATATAATATATTGAAGAGAAATTATTGAAAAAAATAACTAGACTTACACAAGTATAGGTATATACCTACTTCTGTAAACTCGCTATAAATACGTGAAAGAAATTTGACCTCTGACAAGTCCTGTCTATATACTGAAACAGCATATTTTGAACGCTATTGGGATTCATTTGGTCATATATACGAATCGCAGTAAATATAAGCAATCTAGTAAAGGCGTATCCTTTTATGGTTCTCAAATAGGATGCGTTTGAATTAATGAATGAAATATTGAAGTGAGTGTAAAATAACTACTACAGCAGGAATGACACGGAATAAATGAAAACACACTTTACGACGAGTAATAATGTTCACTTATATAATGTAATACGCATAGTCTTGCTTGGACGAGACGAGCGTACATTTTGTGAAAATTGTGTCAACGCCGCGCCTTATTGTGTTTTCCCTCTATATTCTCCTTTTTTTTCTTTTCGTCTTATCGCCGCTTACCAATTTTATATATACACAATGAAAGTTCAATTACCTTTTATTTTGGGAATTTACATTGTAAATATTTGATTTAGTAGCCCGTGTATGCTCTGCAGTATGTATAATGACCGCGTCCAATGAAATATGCATATTACCTACCTATTATTTGTCGAGTCTTATCGATTTGAGAACGAAATGCAAATATTTGAAAATGCCGTGCCGCGAGTGTATTCATAGGAAAAGCTCAGTTCTTATTACTTATTGTCGGTTACAGACTACCTTTGAGCAATATCAATTTATTCGTGTATAGACCCATAGGCGGAAATTTGGTGAAATTACTGGGGTGGCTGAGCATTATATTTCTCATTGCACCCAAGGCCGTATCCAGAAAATTTTCGGGGGGTCCAAAATCTGTAATATTTATGTTGGTATGAAAAATAAATATTTATTTAGTTAAACATTTGTACATTATTTAGGAAATTTTGGGGGGTGTCCGGACCCCTTGGACCCCCCCTCAGATACGGCCTTGATTGCACCTATATAGGCACTAATGTCCTAGTCGCTCACAATTATTTATTTCCACAAGACAATTTACAAAGTTTGACATACTAAACAATTTATCCATAATTCAATACAAAAACAATAATGTGCCTTACTTTGAACATTTATTTCTTAACAAAAAAAGAATTAAAAATAGCATATTATTACGTAATTTTCATCGAAACCGGGACGCCGCGTGACACGACGCGAACGACTGCTAATAAACAACCAATGCGGGAGTTATTATTAATATTACATTAATTACGATCTTTCCAAGTTATGATAATTGACAATAAGTTTGTAAAATCTTACTAATTTGATTTAATTTTTATCATAGAATATTTATTTATAATTTATTTTGTAATCCAGATTTTAAAAATGCATTTTTTAATTATACTAATTATTGTATATTTAGTCACATTAAAACTGTGATGGCCAGGGGGGGCTAAGACCTGTACTTTAAACTTCTGGGGGGACTTAGTCCCCTCTAGCCCCCCCCCCGATTTCCGCCTATGTATAGACCGCAATTTTATTATAGTGCTATACGATCAATAGCTATGGATAATATTCAGTGACGGAAGTATTATAGAGTATATTAATTTAATAAAGCTGATTTTGAGATGACAATTGTAATAATTGTATTAGCAATAAAGTTATTAAATACCGAGACCAGGCCCTCGCAAACACACCGCTGATGGTAACCTGCAGCAGTCAAGCGATGCTAAAAGCATATTATTATCTACTGCTATTGTAAATAGCAATTTTATTGTGCCACGGAAAGACGAAGATGCGGCTTAAATTAATCATTACACACGTCTTGTACAAAATAAACTGAACATATATTCAATTGTCATTAACGATATACTTTTATTATAGAAATCATTACGTTTTAGAACATACAATACAATATTATCCAATAATGAAAATTCTATTTCATTATAATATAGGTACGCTATTTTTTAATTGTCACACATTTTCTTAGAAACAGTATATTTTCGGGGAAGATTATAATATTATATTTCGTAATAGCCGTAGTGTAATCACCTTGGTAGAATAATAATAACAATATAATAATGTATAGGTACTGATGTCCGATAAAAAAAAAAAAATGTATTTGTTTGACAGTCACAATATTATTTTACAGTGTACAATATTATGATTAAGTTTAATAATATTATAATAGTCATAACGTATTCATAGCATTATTAGGATAGGGTACCTGTGTAATCAAATTAGAGGTATTACAAATAAAAAAGAAAAAGAAAATAAAATAACCAGAAATTACAAACGAAAAATAAGTCAACAGAAAATACATTCACCTATTAACCTACAACATAAATTTAATGACAAAAATAAAAATAATGGTTAAAACAAAAATAATAAATGTTAGTTTTAAAAACAAAATGTGTGATGTGCGTTTTTAAGACATAATTATTATCATTATTATTATTATACAAAATATTGAGATTAAGTTACACGTTTATAAAAGTATTACTGATTTTCTGTGATTAAAATCTCCAGAAATTGGCAAAAAAAAGCGCATGTCAAATTTAGCAAATTGTTTAGCATCTAAATTAAGCTTTTAATTAGCAAAATAATAATAATGATAATGATAATGATATTTTTTTATTGTATTGGAAATACTTACGAAAAAAAAAAGTAATTATCATAATAAAATAAAATCATTCTACAAATAAAACTATCAACGTTATCTGATAAATAAAGTTTAAATAAACGATGAACATATTATAACGTGTATGTGTATACTTATTTATGTTTAGAATAAACAATGTACATCAAGATAATAATAAGTACATATTTTTCAATATAATAAACTTAGAAATTAAATTAATAATAGTTCAGTTTTTAAAATTATTTTTCAATTAATATAATAAATAAATAAACACGTCCGAATGAATAATAATTTACATAATTTTCCCGTTAAGTGGAGCAGATCATTATAATATATATTTTTAGACTTGATTATTATATGAGTATATATTTTTACGAATGGAAGAATTTCAAGCAACGGTTAGTTTTTGTTGTTAAGTAGGTACGACCAAAGAGATTCGTCGATAGTAGTTATTAAAATACTAATAAGAAACTTATTGCGTTTGACTAGAGAGAAACCATATTTTTTGATTAAGATACAAGTCGTAGCATAGTTTTGTTCAATTTTTAAAGTAATTGTACCTATAAAGGAATTTTAAAAATACGGGAATTATTGTTTCAATACTATCTCATATTTGGCACTTTAAACAGAGAAATAAACTTCAATCAATGAGGGTTATTTTAACCAAAATAAAAAACACTTAAAAAATGATTATCTAAATTAGTAACTCAAAATGAACAAACAAACTAAAGCATAACGCAATTCGCAAAAATTGTAGTATTATAATGAAGAATATCAGTACAATGGCAGTGATTTTTCGTTATACTTATTACAAAAAAAAATAATAATAATAATAAAAACGAGAAGAACAAGAAGGAGGAGGAGGAGAAGAAGAAGGAAGAAAAAAATATACAAACTACATTTGAACAGCATAAAGTACATTATGTCGCACAATAATCGTTATCTGAACAGATTATCGTAATGCCTTTACTGTGGACCACTTGTCGTTAACGCAATCGATCGAATTCAAATGACTCGAAATCATATTTAATTTTCGTTTATATCATAATATCGTGGAAGTATATCTAATGTTTTGTAAATGTATTTTTCCCTAATAAATCGGACTTGACATGTGTTCGTTATAGAGCGGAGCACCAAACGCAACATATTTCATGCGAACGGACTGAGACCCGAACACTTTAAATACGTAACAAACCCTGCAGAATGTTATTGTAGGGCGAAAACTGAGCGACACATGTTCGCACGCGCAGGCGGCACGCGGATTAGTGCCCCATATTAAGCTTAGGCTAGTATAATAATAATAGTTGTAAAAAAGGCAAAGATGGTCAACACAAATGCATGATATGTACCACATATACACAGTTAGAAATAAGTGGAAAACTGTTTAAAATAAACTGTAAAGTGATCATACAATTTAATATAATATATCCCTTTACGATTCGTCTCAATGGGTGAATAATATGTTTTATATTTACATTTAATATTAATTTTTAGAAGTGTTAAGCTTATAGTTACCGAAAATCAAAAATGAACCATAAGCGTCGAAATTTGGTCAATGAAAATAAATAAATCAAAAGATTCCAGTATTGGTTTTTTTTTTTTTTTTTTAAGAGTACTGCGCTGGGAAGACCATAAATTATTTATGTTCCGTTTGTCAATAATTAGCGTATTATATATAGGTAATAATACAAAGTATCGAAAATTTCGTGCAAATATGATCGCAACCGCCGACTTCCACATTTATCGTCCAAATATCTTGTATTCATAATGTCAGTCTACGATGCGAAAATTCGATGATCATTTTCCTCAATGTGGCCCTGAAAGAAAATAAGTTCTATGCTATAATAACGACATGAATATTATTTATCTCGAAGTGATGGATTTTAAACGGAGAGATAATATATTATAATATTATATAGTTACCATTTTAAACCTTTCCCTATAGCTCAGTTATTATTATAAACACAATAGAACCTCGACTATATATTCTATCCGAACTGCAATTGACGTCAATACGCGTAATACGAACGTAATCGTGTACAACGAATTAATGCATATAATAATTCTATATTAATAATAATAAATGTACATACATAATAATTATCATATAACATAAATAGTGTTAAAACAATTCCCAGTACCAGAACTTATGCGTTTCCAAACTAGGTGCAATCCAAATTAGTTCTAATAATCGAGGTTCTACTGTATTGAAAATAGTAGGTCATGAGGAGGCATCAACCTCCCCCCTCTGTATCGGGGAAACAATTAAAAATAAAATGGCACACTGTGCAGTGCATACTTGAACACATAAAATACAGAATAAACGTAAAATACGTGAAAATGTACGGTTTTACAAAACGTACATGTACCCGATAGCTACCGATCACGACGGGTAGACAACGTTTGACGGCTGTAGAATAGAGAAAAAAGTTATTTTCGCATGAACCGCGAGAGTATTATTATAATAGTCATAATAGTTAATAATATTGTAGATTTTCAGAAAAGTACAGCAAGCACGCGTTCGTTTTTATATTATACTAACGCTGCAGTGTCGTGTGATTTCATTGTAAGACACTATAGTCATTTCAAGGAATCGACATTAAGTATACCTCTATATGCACAGGAGCCAAAATTAAAAAAAAACCATAGGGTGCTCTAAGTGAAAAGCCCCACCCCAATTTAAAAATAGCGTGTAAAGGCTTTAACCGTCCGTTCTTAATAAATGTTATTTGGCCAATTACATTTTCAGCACCGGCTATAATAACACTGCGACAACGGCAGTCTGTCATTGATAGTGTAAATTGAGTTGATAAAACATCAGAAATCGAGATAAACAGTCAAAGAATTAGTTAATCCTATATCAAATACCTTAAAAACCGTTCAGATACGTCTAAATTGTCGTCGGCTGTACGAAAATATATTGACACTTTTTCTTTACACGAATTGTCTACTGTTTTAATCCATAATAACAATCATCGTCATCGACCAATTATACATTTATTCGTTAAATAAAAAACTTTTACGAATTGTAATTTTACAGACAAATTTCAACGGGTACCCGTCTAAACGGCGCCTACGGCTATACTATGTGGTTTTTGAGCAATAAAAAAATAAAAATGTTTTTAAATCGTTTAAAATAGTGTGTCAAATGTTAATACAGTCGTAATTTATGCAGTCGGGTCCTGTATATTTACCCGAGAAGGACGTGGCGAGTATTTCAACGGGCAAGGAACCGCGGCGGTGAGCCAGGAACGAATCCATCGACTGGCCGGTGGACAGCAGTACGTCCGGTCCGCCGGAGCTCCGCCGCTTCATTGACTTTCTGCGCCGTCTACGGCTGCCCGGGCGGCTTCCGTCCGAACCTCTTCTCTCTGCAATCACACCACCCAATCGCAAGTTTTATACAAATTGTCGCTGACCAATAACGGACTCGAAAATACAATACGAATATAATGTATCGTAATAATTATTATTGTATCGTTGCGTATTTGAGACGAGGGGTTTTTTTTTTTTTTTGGAGGGGGAGTGGTGGACGGTTCTTGTATCTTTCCAGATACTATTCTACAGCCACTGCATAATCTTGATAGAAAAATGATAAAGCTGACATTTTAACATTTTCCCATAGTAAAAACAAAATAACAAAATAATGTGTCAGTCTAAATATTTAGAATATTTATTAAATTGTTTTGATCAATTAGGTAGTCATCTATTTACAATATTTAATAGCTCTAAACTTGTATGATCAAAATAAAAAATTAAACGAAAATAAGACAAGTGATATGATATAAATATACATAATATAAGTTTTGGGTTGAAGGGAAATTACCCCGTCCTCAAATACACCACATGTAATATATAATATAATTATAAATAGCATACAAATTATAAACGCATATCATATTTATGGTACAACCACTGAATTTCGCTTTAAAAAACCCTTTTTTTGTTAACAATATAATTGATGTTAAAACTTTCAGCCTTAAAAAACTAAAACAAAACAACACAAAATGAATTGTACATTTTCCAACAAAATCGTTATTGGACCATCATTAAAGTCTCGTTTCGAAACTGTCCATAATACGAATTACACGTCATATAGACGATCTATAATAATTCTATATAATCATCTAAGAATATGAATTACAACCAAAAAATACCACCCATGCTATTAACTAAAAAAGTATTGTTATTATTTTTATTTCATCTGAGCGATCAAATTGATGATTATTAAAAGCGAACAAATGAGAAATGGGACAGAAATATTTATAACGTATTTAAATTATTTAACACTAGAATTGAATATTTTTCCATTGTAAATTTGAAAACGTTAATTAATTATTTAGAGAACAATATAAATTTAAATTTAAATGTTTCGAGTTAAAACGAAATGAGTTTTAATAATAGGTATTGTAATATTATTTAGTGATCATTTCGAACGACAGCAGATCATTATTTGGTTCAACGATATAATAAAATTAATCGGTCTAATAAAAATATATGAAAATTGCTAAATAAGCAAAAATAAATACAGTAACAAAGAAAAGTCTAAAAATAACTTATATAAATTGTTAATATGTCATTAAAAAGCAAAGCGTATTGACTGACAAAAACCCATATTTAATTCATATTATGTTGTTATATAGGTAATTTCGAGTGTATTGTTGTATACTAATAATATGACAGTGTGTGGATGCTGTTTTTCTTTTCTTTCTAATAATCGATGATCGTCTCACCTGGCCGGGAAGGAGAAACAAGAGGCGAGCTCGATAATCCAATATTGGAATCATACGGTAGCGACGAACGTCTCGCGCCTTGCTTCGGGCTATTTGTGCTCAGTGGCCCTGTGGCCACCACCTTAAAAAGGGCACCTGCGATAGAAAGCCATGCATTAACCACAAGTGCACAAGTACGTTGACATAAAAGCGCTGTGACTGCGGTCATTCACAAATAAAACAATTATGGTAAAAATGTTAAAAAAGAAAATTAAAAAAAAAATTATGTAAAATGTTATAAAAAATTAATAAAAGAGTAATTAAAAAAAAAATACAATTTCTTAAAATACAAATAAAAGTTGTTTACTCTGTTTGGAAAAATCTGACGGCACAGACCCGCGCCTGGGAATGGTCGCTTCTTGGCCCTTGCCGGCTGTCATGTGTCCCGTACCATCACCGTTTCCAGCGCCAACCGGTGCTGAACCTCGGCGTCTCGTCAAAATCTGTTTGGTAAAAAACAAAAGACAGTTTATTATTTCTACGAATTCAGCCTGATATTAGATTGGTGAAGACCATCACTGGCCGTGTATCTATGGATAAATTGGAGGTCCGAGGGCACAAACAAAACGGGTCGACAATATTTGGTGATCATATAATAATATCTTATATTATATTCTCCGGTCTCAGGGTTTGTTATTGAACTCCTCCGAAACTGCTTGACCGATTTTTGTAGGTCTGAGAATAGGTCATAGGCTATTTTTTAAGCCCCTAGGTGTTAGGGGTGGCTCACCCTAAATATTTTTTAATATTTAACGTGTAAATTGTATATATATAATATAGGCGGCGGCCCGCGGGTTTCCAGTTACCTGACCTTTTTGTCCGTCAAATTATGTATTTGATATCGGCGTGTAGATATGAATCGTTTCGAGAAGTTAATCGATAAAAATAGTCTCGCTCACCGAGCGTACACAAACACTACGTATACCAAATATTATACTTTATATAAAAAAAAAGTGAAATTGGAATCTTTGTTACGGGTTGACTTCGAAACTACTTGTTCAATTATCTAATATCTTGTATTTTTTTTAAATGAAAGAGTACATCGCGGAGCTGGTTTTAGGATTAATTTAAATTCTTTAAATTAATTGAAAATTGGAAAATTCTGGAAAACTGAAGTAATTTTTTCGATAGGATTTATGTATGACCTATGTTTATTTATAGAATTGCTATTATAGTTACATATTTTATGACTATAATATTTTTTAGAGATATGGCATATTAAAATTTTTTTTTTACAAATCAATCTAAAAAAAAACAAATCATTGGCACTCTCAACCGTTGCAATGTTATTCATGTAATTTCCTAATTCTGATTTTACTCATTGACGCCCTTATTGGGGTCCGCAATCCACCGTAGGTGGATTGCCTACCTAGGGGAATTAGATGCATATAAATCACTTGAGATTAATATTAACTTAATATTTGGCTCAGGCAACGCTGGTTAGACAACAGCTAGTATAATAATAATAATATAATAATTATACCACGGTATTATTTTGATACTGGTATTCACACGTCAGCGGTATTCGTGATAAATACAGTGGGTTATTCGGAGTAAACGACAATAAATAATTATAGTCATGTCCATTGTCCGTGGGTACTTCAGGGATTTACAAAAAATAAAGTGATTTATTCATACAATATATCAAGTATGGTGAGACGATAACTAATATTCATAAAAGATACTACTGTATATATCTTACAAATAAATTAAAAACATAAAGCCTTTCGCCAAAAATGAAATTTTTCTTCAAGCCTTAAAAGAAGAAACTAAGTTATTATCACCCTAGTCAGTATAGGCTACACTCATCTAACCACTCCTTTCTTATCTCCAAAAACCTGCCCCAGTGCCCCGCATGACTTATGCAAGGAAAATCTCTCGATCGACCATATCGTTACTAGATGTCCAAAATACGCCAAAGCACGAACGTCGAACAATCTTCAACAACTCTACCTCTCTCTGACTAGCTCTCAGTGATGAAAACACTGAAGCAATCTACCAATTTTTCCATACCATTAATTTAAACCAAAAATTGTAAATAACTGTAAATATTTCAACCTTGTCTCCTGTCTCTGTATACCTGTTTTTTAGTTGTAGGCTAATAACCCTCAATGTTGAAGCCTTACATTAAATAAAAAAAATTTTAAAATACCGTGTATAAAAAATATTTAGAAATTCTCAGAAAAGTACTCTGCAATGGAATATGATGTTAAAATATTGTAAGCTGTGTATATATTTTGTAATTCAAAAAAGTGAAAAACTCGTGGTACGATAATAATAAAAAAATTTTACAAAAAACTTTGATATACTATTTCTAGAAAATGAGTGTTTTCAAACATTTAAAAGAGTCACGCTGTACCTATTATATATTATATTATACTGTATAACCAGATTTTTCCTGAAAAAAATGAACAAATATAAAATACGGAGCTGTTTGGTGTATCTTTGTTTTAGCTGGGTACCTCAGTTCACGGACAAATCGCGGTGTTGATGTATTCTCGCTTTGTGAACTAATTCGACCGATATGGACCATCCGCGTAAGGCGAATCGGATAAAGCACTCGGTATATTTTTGAACGTAGTTCAAATAACTTCCTAAACTTTCATGATATCTCAAATAATAATCTCAAAAAACTTTCGTTAAAATCGGCGGAGTAGTTTTTGAGTCAATAAGCTACAAGCATAAGACAATGCTCTTTGTTGTATATTTGAATAACAAATAATAAATTGAACATTATTTTCTTTTATTTGAAAAAAATAAATCTCAAGGCAACGCAAGGGCGAAGTCGGCTACATTTTTTTTTTAAATTAGACTTTTATATCCAATAGCAACATACGTATACATACAAAAAATTATTTAATTTTTGTGAACCTAATCGAATTGTATGTTTGAGCCGCTCGATGGTAACCTATCGAGGTTGAAAACGAAGGTATATAAACACTCCCAGAGTCTTAAGAAACATTTGTTGCCGAGTGGTCCAGTAATTTCTAAGTTTATAAACCCCATAAAAACGTATACATATATATTTATATATTATGTACCTATAAGCACTGTGGGCATTGTACCTGATTCACGTGATTGCTGTTACGCCTGATTTCCGCATTTGTCCTAGCTGCCGGATCAACGTTTTCCTTCTCCTTGTTGGATGAAAACCTGGCCAACTTGAACGCCCGGTCCGTGTCCAGGATCGAGTCTCTCTTCGTGCCGTTTCCGCCATGGCCACCACTACCACCACCGCCTGCCGACGGACAACCCTCGCTACTCGTCGAACCGGTCCGGCTGGACGCCGTGGATACGGCCGACGTGCCACCGCTGGACGACGAACACGGCGCCACGGTGTCTCCGCCGGTGGACAGGTACCGGGCCCGGACGTACGGCTGGATGGGCGGGAACGTCTGCTGCCTGGTCAGGCCGCCTCTAGAGCATCCGGCTCCTGCCTGGTGCCCGAGGACCGGCGACGTGACGCCGTGTATGACGTTGCACAGCCGGCTGGCATCGGCCGTGTTCGTGATGGTCGCTATGCTGGGTTCGGGTATCAGGTTTTCGGCGCTCACCGGCCGGTCGTCCATGTGACTACTGCCACCTCCACAACCGCCTCCGTCCGACGACCGCTGCAGCCCGCTGCTTCTGGACGAGCCCACCGACATGCTCAGACCCTCTTCCTCTTCCTCCAAGTACGGGATCTGGCCCAGCGTGAAACGTCGCCGGTTTTCCACTTGCACCAGAAGCGTTGAGGGCAGAGCGCCCTGCAAACTTTCCCGGCGCAGTAGCGTGCACGGCAGCGCGTGGCCGGTGACCCGGGCCAAGTTCAGCGGCACCGAGTGCCGGCGGCCCATCTTGTCCACGGTCTCCAGCATGACGGCTGGAAGTGAGCCCCGGCGGTTCTGTTGCTGCTGTGGCGTGTCCAGTTCTTGTTCCGGCTCCAGCATCATGTCGTCGGCGTCCGCCATCAGCTGCTGTTCGTCGCAGCTCTCGCGTTCCCGAAGCTCTTCCCATTGCTGTTGGTTCTTCCTCAGGTTATCCATCATGGAGTGCGACAGCTTGGTGTCCAAAAACTTGTGCCATAAATTGAAAAGCGGCAAAACCATGAACTTGAAGAACACTGATAAAAAAAAAGAAAAATAATAAAATAAACTATATAATACATTATGATGGTATCAGCAAATGAGTAGTTATTTCAAAAATATTTCAAATATATATTACAATAAAAACTATGAATTATTATAGGCAATATTTTCCGAAAATCTATACTCAAATAGATTTACGGGCTAAACCAATAATAATATACAAATATTAAATCAAATAATAGTTTCAAAACTAATAAAATTACAGTACGGTGTGCTTTACTTTAGTATAAGATATCAAAATATGCATTTTAATATAAAATCATATTTTACTTGATAACTGTTGTCATTACCCATGCCGATTAATATTAAAACTTATATTCTAATAAGAATATAATAAGTACCTAAATGTATTAATTCATGTTTCGATTCTTCAATTGTTTTAAATTTGATAGCATTATTATGATGTATGCAATCCTTTATTACTTGTTGATATACTGTTTTTATTTATCTGTGTAATATTTTACACGTGCTTATTAAGGGTAAATGATTGGACGATATATAATACACGAATAAACTTTAAACACTAATGCTTATCCTATAGGAATTTAGATGAAACCAAAAATTTATATCGTGTGTTCAAAAAAATAAAAAAGTTAATACGTTCTATGCGCATTTATACAATCAAACATACTGTTGACGCTATGGAACATATACGTAGCTGTTTTTAGACTAAACGCGTTTATTTTTCGGTCGGTGGCCATTATATTTAGCTCTCTTCAATTAGGTAAGTCCTCGGTGTATCGGTTTGTCTTGAATTTGAATAAAAATAAGAATATTTTATAGTTAATAATACTGTAGTTCATATATCTTAGGCTTATTATACATTATAAATATACACAAACTATATATTGTATAGCATGTATTGTAATTATTGTGTATTACAGACGTGGTTTGACAGAAATAATTTATATATTAAATTACAATACTTAAAATGATTTGAACTCGACAGAAAATTTCTAAGTCACGTACCGGTTTGAATTTTCGGCACTGTATTGTTGTATCGATCGCAGATATCGGTGACCGGCAATCCCAACTGCCTTTCGTAATCGCCTTGCCTGAAAAATTCGTCGCACACCTTCAAGCTCCATTTGCGACTCACGTCCCACGGCCTGCACGGGTTCGATATGTCAGCGCATTTTAGTGCTATCTGCAATATGAAGTGCCGCAATGCCGGGTCCTTCATGTCCAATTCGTCGTTTTCCAGATAGTTCTGTTTAATTTGATAAAAAAAAAAAAAAATTGTTAAAAACGAATGATACCTGAACAGTACACATTAATGGTTAGGTCGTCGACATTCATATTGGTGAATTATTTATTTAGAAATAAATCATTAAGTGAATAGTGTTGCGAACACAATGTACACAAATACCTTCTATATTTCATATATACTAGTGACAGCTGACGCAATAATTGGTCTAAAATTAAATTACTGAACATATACTTAAATCATATAGTTTTTATCATATTAAATTATTAAAGGTGTTTTGAGCAAACAATACGATTACTGAGTACAATATATTTGTTTTAATTTAGTAGTGATAATAAAATACATTCAATTAATAGGTAGTTCGTTGATTAAAAGACGTTGTTTGTTATCTAGGCGTTTGAGAAATATATAATAAATGAATAAAAGATCCAACTGATTGATAAAACTACTAAATTTAATTTAAATTATAACTCCGATGTATACAATAATATTAGGCACAGCAAAAACTCATCAGCATCGCACTAACGCTGAAGTTAGACATTTGAAAACAGGAACATATAATATATTATCTATTGTATATTATATACAACGTACTTATATGTATGCATCTGGGGAAGCACATTAAATATTCATACTCGGAGAATGTTAAATATTTTTATGGCTAAAAAGATCGTAGGAAAAAATAATAAAAGTTTTTTTCGTCCCGTTTTTGAAATGGAATTCATGAATTAAACATGAAAAGTCGAGAGCGCATAAATGAAAAAAGTTTTCGGTGCATTTCAAATGTGTTTTATATACGAAAAATAGACACTATATAATAATATAACCACACAGACAAGTCCGGGTAAGAGGGTGGGGAGCTGTATTTTAGAAGCCCAACTCTTTCTACAAAATCATATTTTTTTTTTAAATGGACACAACCGAAAGAAATTTTAAAGAATAAAATAAACTGTGTTCAGATCACTAAATATTACTAAATGATAAGTTCATTATAGATTGATATTTGATAACAATATGAGAACGTTTGTAAATTAGTGAAAATGAGAGTTGCAAACAATGTGGTTCAATCTAGTGAGTGGTATTACCATCGTAAATTAATATCATTAACATAATATGTAACTATTATTTGATCTTGGGTTTTTGACCTATTAGCGTAAGGTAACAATATTTTATATAAATGTCTTAACTAATATTATGTTAATGCGATGGTTGTGGTGATTTAAATACTTTTGTTTAAATAATTAATAATTATTTTGGTAGTCTCCTTATGTTTCCTAGAATTATTGTATTTTATTTTAAACAGGAACAAAATTCGAAAGTTGAATTCAACCGTAATAGTAGTAATTAAAATGTTTTTAAGTGAGAAGGATAAAAGTATGAGAGTTCAAAGTGGCCCACTTTGTGTCTGGTGTCCCGGGGCCCAATTATGGATCTTTAGCCCGGGATTGCGCACAGACAATATGATTGGTGTGATGTCTCTCTCCCCATCCACCTACACACACACACACACCCACACACACACACACACACACACACACACACACACACACACACACACACACACACACACATATTAAATTTCAGGGAAACTCACGTTGAATTTTTTCAAGAATTCTGGTTGCCTCGTAATGTCCGTGGCCAAGATCAGTGAACTTATCTGCGACTCGAGGTCTTGTCTTATGGGACTCAGTTTCTCCGCCACGTGGCTTTCGAGCAGACAGCCAATCGCCGACCTCCAGTGGTGGTTCTCCAGCACTGATGTGTTCTGAATCGACGCACACGAATACAACAGAAAACCATATTATGGATTAATACAAATATATATAGTGACGAACGCGAGATAAAATGCGGTTTGCGCGACAATATCATTAATGTACAGCAAAATTCCTAAACATAGGTAGTAGGTATATTATTATAATGGTTTACCTCGTAAAGAGTGGCCAAGTGATTACTGGTGGCGATCAGAAACGGTTGATTGACACCGGGATGGTCGAGATCGTGAGCAACAGCCGCTATGAGAGACGCCATGATTTCGAGTGGTGTCAAGAAGTTCTTGATCTGTAGAAAAAAGAATAATTATAAACAGGTAAATCAATAAACATAATGCCCGATACGACATATCGTATGTGCTCTTATTATACGTTATTATTTTAGTACAATATTTATTATTACTAGAATAATAAATTACTGTACACGATATTATACCGGCATGCGAACGGTGTGCGGTTAAAACGGTACTACCCAAACATAACGTCTTTAAGGAAAAAATTTTCTTTCCTGAATTATAAAATTCATTTTTATAGGTATTATTATTAATTATATCGTATTATATACGCAATACGTGTAATTAGTTTTTCAAATTTTAAAGCTAATTTAAGATACGAAATAATATTGATCGTGTGTAATTTCGGTGGTTTCAGATACTGCGCAGAGAGTAATTTTTGTTTTACCAGATAACGCTGCAAGAATCGAAAAATTGGCAAATTTGACTTAATATATTACGCCACCTAAAATGAACTACTGCGGTTATCTAAACATCATCACATCGTAAGACAAATAATAAACTTAAATTTTCAAACAAAAATAAAATTTTTCAATTATATCGCGCATGTGGCATGTCGTTTCTCATTGTACGTTATATTATACGTTCGTACCAGTTTCGCATTTATATCAGGATTATTCTAAACTATTATCATTTGGCGTATTTTATTTTAAATACCAAGTAAAATGTAATTACTTGTCTTAAACAAGTATTCATTCAAATATGTGTTATAATATAACATAATGTGAAAGTGTTACAGAAAATTGTTTTTTTTTTTTATAAACTTTAATACTTTATAATATATTATATACTATTATTCTATTCTGTAATATTATGCAATATAGTGTACGATTGTCGATGTAACGGAACGTTAAGCCTGTTGAGTTAAAAAGTATACAAAAGCGATTAACAAACTTTTTAGTTTTAAAAGCACTAAATAAACGGAGAACAATACATCGTAAGAAATGTTTTGATTGACTTTAATACTTTTCCGTTAAGTTACCTATTGTATTTACGATTGTTTTTGTTATTATATTATTCGTGAATGCCACACCATTAAGTTTGTATTTTCATTCTTATAAAATAACCAGCACAGGTATTAAATTTAATTCTATACTAAGTTTTGTTTGAATATACGTACTTATTGATAATTTATTGTTATTATATAGATAATTCATTGTTATTATAAATCATTTAATTTATCGAATAATGATGGATAGAAAGTCGATGCAAACATTTTTTTCACTTATAATAATATAATGTTAATTATTTCAGTTATTGCAGCTTTGTTATTATGAACACTGAACAATCATTTAAATTGGTAGTGTTTTTTTTTTATAACTAGGTAAAGTAAAGAATTCTGTTATATGAAAATATGTACAATACAAATACACATTTACATATATAAGTTATTTATTTATTTTTGTAACTTCTGTTTTCGTCACACTGAAATTCAATGCGATTAAATTGTACACGATTGTTTAGCACTCAAATCGTTATATATTTGAATAGTTTTTTTTTTTTTTTTGAAGTGTTTGCAAACAAGTTTGCAGATTGAAAAGTAATAAAAACAGTTCAGTCACGCGCGTCGACGACAAATCGAGACAAATGGCGGAAATATTAAATATTCTGTTTGCGGTAAACAGTGCTATACTCGCTATGCACTCGCATCGGTAAGGTGTCTACAAAACGAATAGTGAAATAATCTAAAATTAAACGCGCAAAGGTTGGGAGCGAAATTAAATTTTTTTTAATAATTAATATAACGACGGACGATTACACGCCGCGCCGCTGCGGTCCGTCAGAAACTCAGAAATAATTTCTCGACATTGGCACGCGGCGGCGGGACTTTCAAGCCGTCTGCTATCCGAATTTCGGTCGAGCACTTTTTGTAGTATGTGGCTTTTGCGAGCAGCACTAAACCTGCAGCAATATACCATGGCAATAATAACAATAGTATAAAAGAAACAAAACGAACAATATAATGACGGAAGATGAATTCGCGATTCTACTCGTTCCCGAAATACGTACGAGGTTTTTCTTTCTTTTTACAACACTTATACAAACAAGATATTATTATAATATTTAAATAGTACGCGAGTATATAAGACGACACGAGTTTTTTACGAGCGTCCAGCGTCTTCGTTGTCGCCATTTTCAGAGAAGCCCAATTAATGTACGATATTGATTTTCGACGGTTAGATTTTGATGTAGGTATTAGGTTATAACTCGTATACATAATAATTAATAAAATACAGTAAACTATAATATAATCGTTCTGTCGAAGCTCGAGGGGAACAGAAAACTGTGTTCGAGATATCCGTAGTTTTATTGTAATGGTAATTATTTCAAGAGGATTTCAATTGAAATCGATATTACGAAAAATTCGAGATATGATATACGTTCGACATAATAAGAATTTACTGTATTATTTTATTTTACCTCGTTACGCACTTGTAATATTTATAGTGCCTATATAGTAAATAACGTGGTGCAGTAAATTCTTATTATGCCGAAAGTCGATAATATTTCGAATTTTTCGTAATCTAGAACTCAATTGAAATCCTCTTGAAATAATTACCATTACAATAAAACTCGATATCTTGAATTTTTTTTTTTTTTGTTCCCCTCGAGCTTCGACTCTCTAACGAGAGTTTACTGTATTATTATAATAATACTTTATCCGAGGCAATGACAAAAAATAAAAATTAATTCGCTATAAATAATCGAATAATATGCTTAGTCGACACTGAGTGTGTGAGCAAACGCAATGAATTCCCTTGCAATATATGCTGTTGTGATTTCAAATAGTATATAATGTTGTTATTCAATTATGGATACGGAATAGGACGCCGCGGTGTTTTTTCGAATTCCCGTGAGGCCAATGCAGTACAACCGGAAAACTTGGTTTCTCGCCAAACGATTATATTAATAATAATAATAATAAACACAGTATAATGCGATTAAATTTTGTTTCCGCACATAATGTTTCAATGATAAAAGTGTGGATATGAACTTATATTAATCATATAAACGTATTATTAATTTAAAGTTTCGTTGAATAATTAATTTAGGTTAACGTAATACACTATAATACCTAACCATACTTTATAGGTCACTTTAATATATTATGAACTTATAACTCACTATAATCAATTTGAAATCAATAAAATTTTCATTTCCATTAATATTGTGGTACCTACACATTTTATCACAAAATAGGTACCGTTTTGTTCACTTTTTGGACCACCAATAATGTGCGTCATCTGATGTAGTGTCAAACGGTTCGGAAGTTATATCAAATGTCACGTGCATACCTGTCATTATGTAGTCTATACACTCAAACGATTCAAAGTCAACACACGAATAAAAAGCTATATATTATTACTGACAAACGCCGCAAAAAAAAGTTTCGACGATAGATAAAACGAATTACACGCGCAGGAAGTTTCTACGACTATAAAATTAATGAAACGGTAGTATTTGAAAATCATCCTGGTGTTATTATATTTATGATTGCGGAACTATATATCATACTGTGTGAGTATAATATAAATACAGAAGGAACATTAAGACGAAATTCATACCCAAAGGGAAAACTTTCAAACTTACGTAAGTGTTTATCCTTTTTAGTTATTGATAAATTATCGAGAGGTCGGTGGTTTTTTTTTTTAAGGAAAACGACCCCTCATCTAGTGTTTTTATGCTTCTTAAGATCTATTTGAATCGAGGGTTGTTTTTATTACTCGAATTAGATAGGTACATATAAAATACATATTATTACATAAACAACATATATATAATGTGTAATAGTACCTACTGGAATAGAAATTAATCTTATCCCAAAAATGTGTACACCGCTTAAGACGATTCTAACAAACTAATGATTACACGCACAAACGTACTCTGGGGAGTACATTTCGAAAAGCCTGCATCATTGCATTTCGCCTAAAACATAAAAGGCAGCTACGAATGATCGTTTGGCTTAAAGCCTACGCCTTTCAGGATATTATATATATAATAATACAATGTACGGCGCTTAGTTGTAGCCTATATAGTGTACAAATTGTGAATTCCGAGAACCAATGTAATATTCAATTAAACTTTAAATTATATATATATATATAATAATATAAATATAATCAAAAAACGTGTTTCTAACCTTGTCTTCTTGCAGGAAACAATGCATTGCCTGGGTGACGTCGGTAGCGTGAATGGCATTGTGGTACGGGTTTGTGCTGTGGTACCCTTCTTCTATGAGACCTGTGAACAAAAATTGCAGAAATTCACGTTAAGAGATCATTGACGAGAAATTAGTTTTATTTTTTACTAGATTTTTATAACATATTTAATAACTTATTAAGTCAGAGACGTATTAAGGAGGGGTCAGGAGAGGCTTGGGCCCAAGGAAAAATAATTTTAAAGGCGGTCAATTTTGATAGCTTGATAAAAAAATTATAATACGAAAATTATTATTGCAGTTATCATTTTTTTTTTTTTAACAATACCAAATAATGAGTTACTAAACACTATATACTTAAAATGTACTCTCTGACCATTAAAAATAATTATCAAGATTTGTATCCATACGCAGAAATTGCGTTAGTCAACTGTTCTACAGAGAAGTATTTTTCGACTTCAAAAGGATCAAGTCTTATTCGAGATCAAGGTATAGCTAAATTCTCTAGCTGTTTTAATCATCAAGTCAGATTTGACAAATAAATTAAATTACGATTGATACATTTCCACTGAAAAAGTTTCCAGTGAAAAACATTTTTAATTGCATTTCGATTTCCATCATTAAAATGTAATTATAATACGTATAAATATATATTACATTTATGTGTATCTGTGTATGTATTTTTTTTTACAAATATATTGTTGAAGACATTTTTACGGTGGGGTGGGAGCCTTTTTTTCTTACCTGGTGAAAAATACCTTAATAAGTCTCTGTATTATTGAGTAGTACCTATACCTAGGATATTATATGCTTTTATTTATGTATAATAAATAGTTCATACGGTTTAAGATCCACAAATTAAAAATACAAATAAAATTGTTATTATTGTTATCAAATCGTTCTATAATCTATAAGGTATACAAAAATTAAAATTGTGATACTTCCTGAAACAAATTTAGCCCCCTCTCAATTTCAGATTTTTTTTATCCACATTAGTACCTATACCTAATATATTATAATAATACACTCCATACATCTTTGTAACTTTATTTTCGAAGAGGTTAAGTCATCAGTTTTAGAGACCTATAATCTACGATTTTATCTCACTTAATTTATTTTATTTTTTCCGGAGCGGCTAGATACTGACCACGGTTTCAATCACTATAATTTATTATGTAAATACAATATAATATGCAGATTGCAACTGAAAATATATAATTTAGATCCCGCATAGTAAATATGACAGTAAAAAAACCGTTGTGCACATACAAGCCTACTCATTTTAGAGACCAGCCAACGTGTTTTAAAATGAAAACTTTGTTAATTGTTTCCTCGGATAACGCAAGCGTTCACGCGTACTTTATGTGTACGTAACAAGAAAAGTTTAAATATAATAGGATCGTTCCATAAGTTTCATTTCGTGTAAATTACCTGTTCGCATTACATACAACAAATAATACTTTTAATACTTTTAACCATTGCGATTTTTTTTTTTTTTTAGCAGTTAAAACATAAGTACTAGAAATTGATTAGAATAATATCTTGAAAAATAACGGTAACACTTATTTAAAAAGGTCAATTTAGAACACGATAATAAATTAATAATGTCAATTCCCGCGCAGCTGGTACCAATACAATAATATATATTTACAGTGTGGTTAAATTATAAATTCAAACGGTAATCATCGGATACACGGCGGTACACCTCAACGAGCTAGTTTTATTGACTTTTAATTTCAAACATTTTATACAGTATTTAAGGCGATGTTTCCATTGAAACTTTCCCGAAACCGGCCGGCTAAAGGATTAAATATGATAAACTCTGCGGAAACCCAAAATAACTATAGGACCGGATTGCATTTGCATAATAATAAGGAATCGCGGGATCGGCCAGGGCTGTAGACAATAATAAACACGTCGAACGACAAACGTTAACACAAAATAAACTGTACGCGTGTCGCCTCCCCCGCGGGGGAGAGGACGCGAGCCGAATAGCAGACGAAGTTTTTCACGGTTATAATGCGCAGCGTAAGAACTTTCGTGGGCCCGAACACTCGCGATAATTATATCAATAATTATTTAAGACGAGCCGCTTACAAATGGAAATAAACAAACAGCGTTCGGTTCCCACTTTCGAGTATTAAAATGGCGATTTCAAGCTAACATCTTGCGAGACAATATTAGGTACGTGTATAATATGCGGCGAAATGTTGCGTTGAGTGTCGAAAATAAACGCTTCGATATAACAGACACCAATAAGGTTAATTTAAATAGCTAAAAATAACAATAATTTACATGACAATATCGTTCATAAGTATTGCACACCAAACACAAAATTACGATACATTTCGTATGAATGAATTGTAATTTTTATTTAAAAAAAACTTGTACCTATGTTTGAATGTTTCTACATAACGACAATGAAAATAATTTGCATACAATTATGTGTAAATAAAAAAGTGTTTTATTTTCAGAATAAATGAAATTAAGAACTTCAGTTTAGGTAGTTGTTTATGATTTAAAGATAAAATGTCGGTTAAATATATAAATTATAATATAATATGACTGGTTAATTTGTATTTCTCTTTGAGTTCATATAATACCTATAGGTGTATTATACACCTACATAATTGAATCACTAAAATCTAAATGACTTCAAACAGAATATTTGTAAAATAATAAATCGTTGATGTACATAAATCATAAATACCGATGGAAAATAAAAATATAGTATACACATTTCAGAAACAATGTACTGTGAGCATTACATAAACAATTGTAATATAATGTTACGGATCAAAGGCAGAATCTGGTAAATCGCAAATATCAGTATCAATAAGGATCATAAAAAAATATTTTACTTAAATGTATTAAATTTTAAGTAAAATTCAAGTATAATATTTAAAACTGTAGCCTGTTGTAGGTATCAGTTGCTGGCTAGGTACAATTCATTTCAAAAGAACCAAATCTATGAATTTATTTTGAAATTATTTTAGGTTAATCTAAATTTTTAATTTGTTAAAAATATCCAATTCATATTCTGCATACCTATTCATTAAAAATGTTAATAATAGTCTACCCATTTTGTGCTTTAAAATCGATTCGTATCACCGGTTTTTTCAAAAGTCATATGGTCACAAGCGTGCACCCGGCCAAAACCAGAAATGAATTATACAGCTACGTGAATTTAATTCTGTCTGGGCGGATTATTACCCCTTCGCTGCTGAATAGAGCACATTGTCGGGGTATTTCCGTATGATTTCCGCAATTTTATTAGTTATTAACCATAAAATATAATAATGATAAAAGCAGTCGAGCTTAAAGCAAATACGTGTATAATTGCGATTTTCAATAATACTCCACATAACGTAAAACGATACTTATTAATTGTTGCAATAAACCACGTTATCCTCCCGCAACAAAACCGTAGTATGTAAATCGGACAATATAAACTATTATAGAAACATTTTTTTCGAAGAATTGAACAAATATTATACTGTACCGTTGTAAAGGCACTATTGAAACATTATATTTGAATTCAAAGCGGAACACGAGTAATCATAATTCTATCGATAGCCAGGTTAATTATAGGAGAACAAACCGTATGCACAGTATATTTGACGTAGGTACCTATACGATCTACGTATTTCACAGACTATTAATTACTATTTGATATATTTTACTATCAATGGTTACGTTTCGAAGGACTCTGGAAAACAAATAATAATGATTATAATAGCTATAAGTATCTAATTAAAAACCTAGATGATGAAAATATTATCACAAAAAGACATAATAATAATATAGAAGATCTTGTGTCCTGGAGTACCAGGCGTACGACGGAGTACGATTAATAACCAAACATTTAAAGTGAAAAACAGCAAAGCGGTTACCCTACAATACCAGATAATATATTTTATTACATAATTATTGTTGTACGCGTAACGGACTACGGACAAGTGTTTGTACGGTACAGCCTAATTAAATTAATTTAAACAAGTCTGATAAGATATTATAATATAATTCAATGTTATTTTTATTGAGAATATTATTGTCGCCAACGCTGATTTGTACAGGTATTGCAGTTCTACGAAACCGACTTCAAATAAAAAATACGAGCAAGACTTTTTTTTTTTATTATTCTTGTCAATTTTAAAGATCACCTACATCACATTATAATAATATGCACTATTCAACAGCATATTTTAATAGAAATAATGCGATGAATCCCAATGACGGAGGACGCAGTGAAACAAAATGCTGACGACGTAATTTTATTGTTATCGATATTCAACAGAATAAGCACGTACTTTTAGCATACGAATCATAAAATGTTCTGCTTGTAATAGTATATCAATATATGAATAAACGTCGATAGCTCACAATCTTAACTACGCAAATGGTAATTGGTAGTTAAATGAAATAATGTGACTTTTCAATGATCGAAAACGAACAAATTCGTTTTTAGTTTTTGTCTATAAATAAATATTTACAGAACATAATATAGTCGTTTAAATAAATAGTATATCGCCGCCTTGATGCGAAAATAATAAAAATTAGAAAGAGGTGGCAGGCGGCAGCACACCAATCTTTCAAACAATAATAGGTAGTGATAGAATATTATATTTGTATATTCAATTTGTGACCACTAACCTGCAGTAACCATGTACATATTTCATTTTTCTAAAATATGACCGGGTGGAGGTAATAAGAGAAAAGTCGTGTAATATCGCAACTGCTGCATAATTCATAGATACTAAAACACTTTCTGCGAGGAGTGAAGGTTAATGTTGTTGGAAAAAAATGCAATATAAATGACGACACCAAAAACTATACCGCTTGTTTATTTTTTATTTCATCACGTTTTGTTTTAAGCAAAAAACATAAAGGTGTCTCAGGTTGATTGCCAATATATGCACAATATGTTGTCGAGTGCGATCAAAAATATGAATTTAGCCAAACTCGAGAACAGCTAATTTCAAGACGTTTTTATTTTGTCACGAGCATCGTCAACTTTCATAAATTATATATTGATAGGCAGCATGATGCGTGTTACGATTTTATTGGAATATAATAATATGCCAATCGCTCAGCCAAAACCGTTCAAAAATAGATACATAATATTTACAGAGTTCGATAAATTAAGCGGTGGTGAAAACCATTTACTATGATTATAAAAATATATAATATAATATGAAGATGACAATTACGGTTCTGAGATTATTTTTCGAATTAATAACCCATCGTCGCGGTACAACAGATAATACTTTAAATTCTTTTCGCTTACAATTGATTATAATCGTATGCAATAAAATCGTTGTAAAATCAATAAGTTCTCCGCTCTACTGAGAAAACATATAAACTAGTAACTGCCTACTGCATTTTATCTGACATTATTCACTTATT
Source organism: Neotoxoptera formosana (assembly GCA_022818045.1). Taxonomy (NCBI): domain Eukaryota; kingdom Metazoa; phylum Arthropoda; class Insecta; order Hemiptera; family Aphididae; genus Neotoxoptera; species Neotoxoptera formosana. Next base: position 47,456,634 of record CM040633.1, read on the forward strand.
TTAAAACGTGTACGTTGCACACTATATAGTTATCGAGTGTTTAAATATATATAAGTATATTTATACGGTTTAATACGTATATACTAGACCTAATGAAAGAATATAGTGAAATCATATTATGTGCAACTAAATAAAGTTCATTCAATTTATTAAAAGTTTTTATATCCCATATTATTCACGTATAATTAAAAACCGTCATGGCTTTAAAAACTTTTAATAAATTTAATCAACTAAATTTAGATACAAAATGCACATATGATTCCATTATATTATTTATTACAACGCAAAACAAATATTCATATTTTTTTATACTCGCATTGTATGTTGTATTGCGTGGATGTTTAATTTATTAATAAATAAATAATATTAATAATAATTTATACATTTATTGTTTTACAACTGGGCCTACAACGTAAATAACTCAATATTTATTGTATTTATATACACTAAGGGTAATTATTACTATCTGTTACCACTTTGAATCAGAATCCTAATCTACAAGCAACGAATTAATATAATATAGTCTTTAGTTGAGAGAAGACATATTATAGTTTAACTATACGTTTAATTGACTTATGTATATTATATTATTATAAGTTATAAGTTATATAACACCGAGGCTTGTCAAAATAATACTCAACAAACCATTATTTTGATTTAGTAATCGATTTTCACTTCATCATAAGTAATTGATGGTTCGCTAATCATCAATTAGTACTCATCAAACTTTCTCATTGTTTCTTATGAAACTTGGTTAAGAGGTTTTTTTAATAATGTTAGATAACATCTATAAAACATAACAATTGCATTTTGCAGAGTGTCATTAATATAAATAACAAATCACAATCATGTGCTTAGTTAGGTCTTAAGGTATTTCAATTTTGTTACTCATACATTATAATATAATAAAGGTAAGATTACGTATATAATCTCAAACTGTAAAAATAAAATTGAATTTCTCGACAATAAACGAGCAAGTTTTTAAAATAATATTTTTATCGAGATAATACATTTTATACTTACTAAATAGTTTCCAAACTTGGACCACGTCCAACTTGAAGTGTTCCATTAGACCGTACCAATGGAAAAGATGAACACAAAGTACTGGAAGTGATCTTCCTAAAAATATGAATAAAAAATACCGTTAACCAAGAAAAGACCGACTTATTGATAGCTTGTAACATCACAATATATTATAGTTCTCTTGATAACTCGAAAACTCGGAGAGACAACTAATAAATAAATCACTATATCGTGTACCCGACTGTATATGTATAATTATTATAAATAATTGTTTATTACAAAATTTCAAACATGGTCGAGTGTATAACTATCGTATACATAAATAATGGTATGAATAAAGTGCAATTATAATTATATAAGTCTTATGTTGTAGTGGCTTGGCGTGGCGCGTTGGCTGCTACCAGTCGCGGAATGTGACTGGGAGTAAGCAACGGCCACAGCTACTAGCTCTCGGATGGGTGACCATCCGAGTTCATCATAGTAGTTAAACCTTGCCACACATACACGTGTTTGCTACCTACTGTAACGACCGTAAAAAAACAATCGTAAAAACAACCAACCGTACCAACCCTTCTCCTACCTTACAGTTCAAGGCTAATGACCTCGTTGTCAAAGCCTCAACCCTAAAAAAAAAAAGTCTTATGTTATTGAGAGTTATAGGAATATTAAAAACCAACGTGTTATTATATTTGAAATATCAAATTGAGCCTAAATAAAGTAAATAACAATTCATTGGTGTTATGTACCCAATGTTTTTTTTAAATTGAGTTTATTTTCAAAGTATTTTGGGAAATTACTTAAGTACAAATATACAGGTATACCTACTGGGTGATCACGAATTGAGGTAACACTTAATATTTCAGCTGGACAACTTTTAATTTGTAATTTTTTTGATGCATACGGACTTATTGCACTTATTTTTGAAAAATTCAAATTGTTAGCACTTTTTACCACACATGCACAGTGTATCAAGTTTTTTGAACGAACGTCCTTTTGAAAAAATTTGAATTACATTATTTTTTTTTAAACAATTTAAAAAAAAATAATTTACCCTTATTATTTGTTGTTATTATTAATTAGTCATTTCTAACTACAAAATTGAGTGATTAATAGTAGGTTAATAAACCATATGAATTTGTATGATTTAAAATAATACAAAATCACACAAAGATTCAATATAAAAATAAATTTAATTAAAATTTAATTTTTAGGTTCCATGTAATTTCATTTGATTTATACTTTCAATCACTCAATTTTTAAGTTGTATTTCACCTAAATAAAATTTGCTTAAATAAAATTATGCAATTTAAATTCTAAAAATGGGGTCAAATCAAAAAAGTTTGGTTTACTGCGCATGTGAGATAAAAAAAGGTTGCACATTTTATATTATTTTTAAATAAACGTAGTCATAAGTACATAATGCAGAAAAAAAAACCAAATTAAAGGTCATCCAGCCGAAATTTAGTGTTACGTTAAATCGGTTATTTAAATCTGAACTCAATTAGTAGGTTTTTTTTTCAACGAATGCACTAAATTGTACTCTAAACTTCTACAACATTTACTGTTAGGTATTTTAATTCACTTAACCTCGATAAAGTGTTTTGCAGTATGTGTTTACATAAAAACGAAAAATATATTGAATAAAAAAAAAAAAAAGAACGACGACAGTACGTTTAACACAATTATACGACTAAAAAATATTATTCCTAAATAATATCCATACTAATAACGATTTTGGTTTAAACAGTTGTCGCGTGGAAAAAAAAACACCGAAAATGTTAAGTAGGTGTACACAGTTTAATTATTGCAGAATGTTCGGGCGAGTACAATGTGCCGGCGTTAAACGTGTGAAAAGCCAACTGGATTGCGGTTACCCGCGAAGGGATTGTTTTGGAACAATTTCCAAATGTTTACCGTGTCTAACTTTGCGACGAAAAATCGGCATAAATATATATATATATATATATAGCGCGGGATGGTTTCAGAATGAGTCATGTTTTGGACGTTGAAATGCCACACGACTCTACCGAACACAAAACTATATTAATATACAAACATATTGTACAAGCACATGCATATTGTCACGTTATGTGGAGGTACGATTTAATTCCGAGTGTCCATACTTGTAATTGTTCCGCGTGAAATACGTCGATATGACCAGCATTCAATAGTTATCTTTGCGGGAATATACGGAAAATCGTTATCGATTTAGATACTTTATATAGGTAGCGATATTATTTTTCACAACGTCAACATTAAACTCCTAGAAAGCATATTTATTTTATTCGCCGATATTTCATTTGTGCACGAACTTCCAGGTGTTCGGACGGACACCTGTATATTATAATTTATATTTTAAGTTAAGTTCACAAGAATGAAAATAAAAACCAATCGGGAAACGGGCATTATTGATTTTATTTTTTTTGAAAACTCCATAAAAAATACAATGGAAATAATATTAAAATGCAGATTCCGTAATTATTTAAAAACAACGTAAGTAAAAAATCGTTTAAACGGGAAAATATAAGAACAGTATTTTCTACTTACCCCCTGTAGCTGTGTCTAATGCAAAAGCGTTGAACGGCCATTTCCAGACATGCTTGAGCACACACTGTGAACAAAATAAAATAACATAAATGTCAGTTAATAATATATAGAAATTACGCAACTTGCGCATTATATATTTTAATGTGCCATTTATGATTTACAATTCAAACTCAAATATGTAGTATAATATGTACAAAAATAGTATTTTTATTAACGTGGACAAATATTAAAATATCAGTGAAGCTCTATAAATTTAATAATATTATAATTTATGTAATGCATTTAAGAATTTAGGACCGTAGATATTTCACGAGTAAAATATATTAAAAATAAAACAAATTGAAAATACTTTAGAAACACAAAAATAATAAAGTCGGAAAAATAGTATACAATGTATTTTGTATAAATGTGTAAGATTACTGTAATGTTAGTACCTAACGTAAATTTAATGTTTTTAACAGTTGGACTTAATAGTTAGTAATAAATAAAATGTACCAATATATAGGTATATGTATACAGTTTTGAGTCAGTTTTTTTTTTTTTTAAATATCGTGATGAATATTATGAAAAGTTATAATATAGTTAGTTCAGTCGTGGATACTTAATAATTGTACAGCAATATAACCTATTTATTCATAAAACATGTATCCGAAAAAAAACTTTCTTAAAAAGATAATAGGTACATTAAATATTTAAATGTATATATATGTTTAGCATAATATGCATATTATATATTATCTGTATATATATAAAAGAAGATGTCCTGACTGACTAATCAACGTACAGCCAAAACTATGATAAAGTCTTGAAATGTTCATAGTAAGTACCAGGTACCTTCGTACCAAAATGTAGGATTTCTTAAAATGCACATCCTAAAGATGGGATCACGCAGGAATTTAGTTTCGGCGAACGGAAAACTAATACTTTTTCGCTTATTTATGTGATTGACATCGGCTAAAGTAAATAAAATAACTGTAAAATTAAATATTTATAAATAAATAAATAGCCATGGGTTTCAGTAGTATTACTCGCATTCATTAATTGCGGAAAGTGAATGTATTTTCAAAAAGTTTTGATTATATTATATGTGTATCACTGTAAACTAAACGTTTATGTTCAGAAACTACTGTATTGATTAAAGTTATATCAACAGATCCCTTTGGCCTCGGAGGATGTATTAAACTTCTTTCTTCAACCCCTATAGATTGCTATATGGCGGCTCACACATGAACTTCGTTTTGGCTCAGGAAATTGAATATTTTTTTGTTTAAATATAACATGATTTCCTCTATTGATTACAGAAAAAAAATTCAAAAAAAGAAAATTGGCGAATTGCCTATATTGGTCGAAATAGTTCATAAAACGTATGACGATTTGACCGTGAACTGAGTTACACTGGAACAGAGATACACCAATATAATATGATTTCTTATTTTATGATAGTTCATTTTTTTTCTGTGCGAAATCAGGTTTTACTGCTAGTACTTAATATAAATTATATTAATTCATGTTTTACATTATAATACCTAATATATTAATAAAATTACTTTTATTATATCATTGTAATATAAATATATAATATAATGAAATATAATAAACATTATTATAAATTTATAACTATGATGTATTTAAATTATTATCCGTGACACAATATTTTTATGATCCTATAATATAAGACATTTCAACCACACTTGATTGTTAAATATTTTAATATTCTCAAACAAAATATATAATAATAATACAAATTATCGTTCATTTTTATACTCGAGGGAAGTTCACAAAGGCTTTGTAAAACTATTGTTCTTTAAAGCTCAGAATAGATAAGAAAAATAAGTAAAAATGGTTAAAAGTTCATGAAGGAATTTTCAATTTCAATCCAGGAATCTCTGAATAGTGTCTATAAATCTCATTTGTACCATTTTTTTTCTATTTTTTATCCGTTCTAAAAAAGACCTAAGACTTTGGTTCAGAAATTGTATCGACCCTTTTGTCTAGTGTTACTGAGGGGTGAACTACTCAAAGCAGTTTATAATATCCCAGCTCGTTCGAAAGTCTACTTCAATCGCGTCAAAAGTTCAAACAATTCATCATAATTGAAAAACGTAGAAGTTGGATGAAAGGAAATTTTTAATGAATCAAATACCGAAAGAAATAATTTAAGTTTTCACCGCGAGGACACAAGAAAGTCAGCAACAACTGGATACTTTTATACATACCTAATGTATCCTTGTAATTTTCCATTGTTAAAATATACCTTTCTCCCCGTGTCTATTATAGCATTAATATCCGAGGTCTACTGTATACAAATTTAAATATGATAATTTCTTTATTTCAGTTACTTTTTCCACAACCAATTAAGCAATTCAAATATTTGACAGTCAATATTTCATTTACATCGTAATATTGGTGCGAGTAGTAGGTACTCGTATATTTCAATATTTGCGTTTTCGGGAATATCTTATAAAACTTACCCAATACATAAATACACGTGTAATTAATTAATAATAAAATACAGTGCTTCGAAAATAATGTTGATAACTGTTGGTAATTGGGGAGTTAAGACAGAATTCTACTCATAAATAAATTAGCGGATGAAAGATTGCAAGATAAAAATATTAAATATACTATTTTTCTAAAACAACATTTATTTCAGAGGTAATAATATGCCGTGATGTTTTGGAATTGATTAAATTAGAATTCCGAAACAATAAACTCTGATAATATAATATCCATAAAACACGAGAAGTACCTAATGTTATTAAAACCTATTTGATACTATTCCTAAATTCAGTATAATATCGTCAATAAAATCGTGTTAAGTTAGCATTAAAATATACTCGTAGATTCAAGTATAGGACTAGAAGCAAAGTTCTAGGAGTAAAAGAACAAATTAACCAGACAGTGGATACAGCTAAAAACAATAACAATAATACAAATAAAAGTAACTTATTACTGCAAAAATTAGCGGCGGCACCAGTGAACCAAACAGGAATGTGCGAATAGAAACTAAACAGACAAATTAAATTATAGCTGGTTGAATGCTTGAAAAGGAGAAAAGTACAATAATTAAACTGGAAAGGCTGTAAGCTTATAAAATGAAACGGTCACGATGAAATGTAAACGTATGCGATAGGCACTTTATGCATATTTGAAAGCCAGATAAACCCTTTAGGTATTGGAATTATTATAATCATCATTGACGTACTTATACTCTTTGTATACTTTTAAAAAACATTTAATTGAATTTATTTTAAAAGCTTTGAGTTGTATTGAATTGTCTAAAATAAGGTTTACGGGCCAACGAGTACTGTATATATTATATGCTGTACTACATATTATACTATATGTTTTTAAAAAAAAATAACGGTTTTCATATTATTTTTATTTTACTAACGCCAATCGGAAGTTTTGCAGGTAGATAAAAAATACACACCGAATATTATTATTTAATAGTAGGTAATACAAATTAAGTGAATATATAGTAAACCAAAGTATCTTAAAATTATGACGAAAATTTTAAAAATATTAGTATTTAGAATTTGTCATAATTTGATACTTTGGCATAACTGCATCTGCATGCCATTTTAAAAATAGGTTAATCCGATATATAATAATATAATAATTATATAATGATAATATTCATATATTTTTTTTACTTTCATACAACTAAGAATAACAATGATAAGTCTTTAAGTTAATGTTTTGAATGTTGTACTACAAATCGATAACAAAAAACAAAAAAAAAAAAAATTCATTACCTATTATATTATATTGCTCCATCCGGGTGGAGGGGCAATAGACCACCCTGACCTCCCACTAATGACGGGACAGGCATAACTCTGGAGTTTATGAATGTCAGAACATAGTCCAGATAATATGTATGTACAAGGTGCATATAACATTAGAGATCGTCAAAAGACGAAAACCAAAGATGACGTAACAGTGACACTTCAGAGTTTATGTTTGGTTTTCCATCTTCCTACCTACTAAAGGATATTAAAAATATTTCTGAGTGCGTATCACAAGGATTTGTACATATAGCATATTATATTAAATTATCATGATATGAGAAAATGTAATTTCTTTAGGGGTGTGGGAGGAACGATGTCAAATCGGCCCAGCTGCATTTTTATTAATTTTTTTTAATATCACTGGGACTGGATTACTAGGGGAGATGCGCGTTTTAGCATTGTTTGATATTCGATGGACGGCATACTAAAATATTCGATTACGTATAGATTGATTGATGTTTGTGTATCGTTGTAGTCCGTGCCTGAATGGATATCTTGCGATGAAATACTGAACAAAGTATTAGTAAGTAACGATGACTCACTAAATGCGTACATCAGACAAATTTTGCTCGGGTGGTGGGATAAGTGGTAATGGCGGCGTTTGTCGGGGTAATCGATGGGAGACATTCTCACACACGCGTTTTCCGGCAGAACACAGCCGTTACGGGTTTCGAGTTTTCCGGTGCAAAGTTTTCGGGGCACTCGCGCGGTGTACGCTGGGTGGTGGTTTTGAAAATTATTGTAAAAGCCATAAGCAGCGGTAGAGTATATATAAATAATATATACACACATACACATCCCTAACCTAACCTATACCTATAGGCCGTATCTCACTTTAGCTATTAGGTACATACATACGACGACGTTATATAATTTATACATCCAAACTATACATATATATATATATTTAATAGGAATTCTGGGTATACGCGTATTGGTAAACGAAGTGCACGCGGCCGCTGCGGAAAACGAAAATCTAATTTATAATGGCCTCGCGCGGTGAAACCGATGATGAAATTTCACTCGTGTAATTGGCATACGACCCTCCCCCTGACCCGCCGATCATTACGCACACGCGTATAGACACACACGTGAACGCATAGTTATACTTAGATAATGACTTGTATATGTGCGCGTTCGGGGTGGTGGAGGAGATGCTGGAGGAGGTTGTGGTGGTGGTGGTGGTGGTGGTGGTGGTGGTGGTGGAGGTAGTGGTGGTGGTGGGTGTTGTGTTGTGGAGACGACGGTACAGTCGACCTGCACTGCGCACCCCGCAATATATGCGATTCTATAATTAATTACACGATTAATCAAAAACGACGGCGATTGTTTAAGACAACAGTTAATTACAGATATTTTGAGGTACCTACGAAATGTTTTCGGATGAATATTAAATATACTATTATTATTATTATTATTATTATTGCTTTATACATATACCAGCTGATGGTTAAAAGGATAAAGTGATACGAGGCACAGGGGCGTACATCCGCTAGGGGAGACGACGTATGATTTGGTTGACACTCGTATAAAACGTATAACCATTGATACCATTGAACACTAGTATTTATAATCAGTGGTATAACATAACCAGGCAACCTCTTCGGCAAGAGGCGTGTACGAGTCGGGCGAAAGGTGAGCAAACGGCCAAATATAGCTGATGAACTGCAATGTCATATATACCTCGTTTCTAGAACATTCATCCGAATTATTGTGTCGAACTATAATTTAAATTAACATAATACGCCATATACAGATAGTATACTCACGTCGATTTCGAATAAACGAACCGAATTAGATATTATCGTCGGTGAACGGAATATTGTAAAAAGGACATTGAAATACACTACGGGCTGTGGAAAACGTCACACCGTACCCTCACGCAGTACTATTATAGGGCACCACTCGACGGTAAACGATATATTATAATATTGAATATATCTATTTTTTACATATACATGAAATATGTAATATTATAATATTATGTAATGTGTTTTTTCCCCAACGTTCTATCACTAACGTATAAATGTGTGTATGTTGATAATGTGATATCGCAACACATACTGCGTCATGTCCGGTTTATTATCTTATCGACGACGAGCATTTCAGTTTCCTCTCGCAAATTTTATGAAATTGCAGTATTATACTATACAAATATACCACCAATGAAACACATATGGATAAAGATTGTTTGATTATTATTCTGACGCATCATGTCATTATTTGTGTGGAATTAAAATTTGATCAAATGATTTGTTTTTATTTTAATTGCCATGGACGCTGTTCTAATATAATATGTACCTTTTTCTTATCGTTAAATTAGTTGGAGACTATAACGTATGCTGATGTTGATTCTTCAACTAATGCACTTTATGATGCTACATTTTTAAAAGAATTATGCTTCTAGTAACTGTATTCAAAGTACTATTGACTGTGATAAAAAAAAAACTAATCCTGGGACTTTTCCCATTTTATTTCATCTTGTTTCCTTCGACAAAAAGACTTCCTGGAATACAATTTTGCTTTTTAATTTGCCGTATTATGTAGGTTCTATTGGAATTTAAATGATAGATCCTATCATCATAAAAAAAAATGGAAAATCTGCTATCCTTTGCCAAGAACGTTATAACATATTGCAAAATCTGCCATCTGCTTCATAGTGATTTCTTTCTTTCTACTACAACGGAAACATTTCCGAACTGCTGATTCTACAAAATGTCCAGCCCTATATTTTACACTCAATTTTAGTAGATGAACAGTATGATTTTTGGACTAGCTTTTCCACCCTATCAAAATTGATTATTTACGAGTTTTGGAGTCCATTGAAAATCGTTTCCATGTTGATATCATGTTAACTGATTTTTTTAAAGCCTTCAACCGCGTTACTACGAAACTCTTATAGAGGTACTACTTAAATTTGGTTTTAGTGGGCCGGTCTCATTTTGGTATAAATAATATTTATCCAAAGGGTAAAAAGGTATGGTTAAAAATCTGTTGTTGTCAGGGTTCCACCGGGCGTTTCTCAAGGGAGCATACTTGTCACATTTACACTTTTCGTTGTTTGTTAAAGGATTATGAATGTCTGAGCTCTGAGATCCCTATTTCTTGTCTGAAAATTCTTTATATTTTCTGATGACTTAAAAAGTATTTCGTAAAATTGAATCTGTAGTTGGCCCTCTAGAAGGCCCCTAACAACTCTTGTTCTGTGGTTTAATTGTATAGAAATATACATCAATTCATAGAAAAATGTAAATCCACGCGTAGTTTATACCAGGGGATGAACTTCTTTTAACTCTAAACTTACTCTAATAACTGAAGTGTTGAGGTGGTTACTAGTAAGTAAGACTTAGGTGTTCTATTAAGTCCTGATCTGAACTGTAACTGTCATATCTCAGGAACGTGAAAGCTGACTCTTAGCATTTATAGAGCGAGTTCAGAAGATTTTTTTTATCGTTTTGCGGCTTATTCTTTAAAAATACTCACGCCCAGCATGATTAACGTCCAGTTATGTATGACTTATCTCCTTACCAAATATACGAATAGAATCCAACTTGGTATTCATACGGAGGCTAATAAATGGAAGTTGTGATGCTCCTTCTTTCCTTTCCCTAATACATTTCAATGTACTATCATTAGCCACAACACATTATTCTTCTTTGTTTGGTTCATATTTATAATAATAATCATGGGAGGAATTATGGGAATTGCCCGTTCGGGTGATGAACACTTCACTTTATTTAGTTCGTAATTATTATAAATTGTACATGTACATATTTAATTATTTTATTATCCAGTAAATTAAGGTAGGTATTATTTTTCTGCTTAATTACAATTTATTAGTTAGTATTAAAACTATACTATTGGGTATCACGCCTGTTAAATAAATAAATAAATAATAAAAAGATAAAAATATTTTTAAAGCGATACAGTTTATGTATACACAAACACTGTGACACAAATAGACAACTTTATTATTTTACGAGTAAATTCTATTATCGCGGTCGCCAAAATACATATATTTAGGGCTCTAAAATTAAATCGTCTGTAAACAAGCCTCTAGGGCAGTTTCGTCTTCAAAAGGCACCATAATCTCTTAAGGATGGGACAGGAGAAGAGAGTTGGGGCTTTGAATCGAAGTAATATTGGATTATTCCACGAACATCAAAGGGCAAACGATTTCCTTTGATCCGTGCGGAATTGACAGGAAATCACGTGAACTTCTTTGGGCGTTCCCGATAACTTATATTGTCCTATGACCTATATAAACGAAACCCGGAGGAGTTATTAAAACTATTGATCCCCAGTAATCCATAGGTAAACGATATTTAATATAAATTACGTTAACTGAATGTTATTGCAGTTATTAAAGCAATAAAATGTGTCTACACAACGCGTAGATATGTACATAATACAGCATAATATACAAATAATCTCAATTTTTTTACAGAGTTTTTACAGTTTATAAATTTAAGGTTTGTTTCTTTACTATTTTTTAAATTATATTGTTCGCGACTATTTTTAATTGAAGTTTTTAATATTTAAATGACACACCCAAGATGTAATATAATGTTAATTAAATATTACACAAACCGCGGAGGACTTATGCAGTATAATTTAAACTTTTAAGACATTATGTTTAAAGGTGTATTTAAAAATATGAATCTTTCAAACCTACTTAGTTTTTTTTCTAATTTTTATTCACAATTGTTATTTAACTTATGAATGTATTATGTATTTATTGTATGACCTTTTACGAGTATAATCCGACGCTTTTAAAAATTAAGTTATAATTGCATGTTTGAGAACAATTTTATATTTATCAAGTATTTTGAATCATAATTTATAATGTATAATGTTGACGTCAATAACACAGTAATAGTATTACACGAAGCTTGGTCAATTAGTCAAACATATTATAGATCATTTATACGATTGACGTCAAAATTTAATGACACCAAATTATTCACAAATATCTAGCAGCCATATTATGTTATACATTTTATAGACTGCACATTGTTGCTACTTAGTGTATAATTAAAAACGAGAAAATTAAACAGATATAGAGTATAGACAGTGTAACGCGTATGGTAAATTGATTGGTATAATTTATTCCTTATGTTTGTATTAAGTAATATTTATCTATTTGTATTTCACTTTCATCATCTGAACAATTTTATGGAAGGGTTAAATTTTGAATATAAAACATATCGTTGACATACATTTTGTTAACCAATGAAATATTCACATATTTTTATTACACTGGGATATGACATAAGCATCATATTATTATCATCCTTGTACTTTTTATTTGACATATAAATTACAAGTTTTTAATACTTAATGAAAAAAAAAGCAGTGTGTTGTGTAAAATTATGATTACACATACTTAAGTAAATATCTACTAATAGAGTATAATAATATTAAAATATATATATTTTATAGTAAATTAATTAGATATGTAAAATTAAAAATTTGTAAACATCGCTTATACGATGTACTATATGTATAAAGTTCACACATACATATTTTACAACAATTATATGTTACACCGTACCTACACGTCAATATTGTATTAAGCAAATACTGTAAGTTGTCCGTTTTTTAACTAAATTCTGTCTTCGTGTTACGTAGCAGTGATTGATATAATTACATATGTTAATTTTTATCCACGTTAGTTACCTTAATTAAATAAATATAGGTTCTTTGAGTTTAAATTGTGTTTTTAAATTTGTGTGTAATCAATAAAACTAACTAGTTAACAATGAATAGCTAAATATATAGGTATATATTTTTCACTAAGAATTAGTTGATTCCTGATTGAACCTAAGTATAATTATTGTTTGCATGTCTAATATTTTTTTAATGGAACACTAAAAAAATGATATTGTTTAATTTGAAATTAAAATAATCATTACAATTTAACTGGTTAATCATATTGATAGTGATATAATTATTTTAAATTGTTTAGTACACGTTATTGCATAGCTATACACCGATCATCGGCTCTTAGCTATAAACTATGTTTATCTAAAGACTTCTTTTGCTTGTAATATATAGACTCTAATTATAAAAGTAGATTAAAATTTAATTTAATAACGTATAAAGATTAATTATATTTTAAAATCACAGAGGTTAAAATAAACATAATTATATTTTAATTAAAAAATACACAAATTTAAAAAAATTGTTTTAAAATATTAAATACCTCCGTGGTTTTTCCCAAAGTACGTACTTATATTATTATACATAATATAATAATTATTATACGTATACCCACTGCCTGAGTAGATGCTAATATTAGGCTGTATAAAAGTTATGTTAAGTATGGTATTACATAAACAAATGTTAAACTCAAAACCATCATAAACATTAATTCCGTATATACTGCTTATTACTACAATGTCATATTATAATATAACCGCAATAGAAAAATGCATTAGACGGTCGAAATAAGAATAATCAAATCGATGGCAAAATAAATACTGTTACCCCTACATAGGTTAGGTATATAACTCGTTAAACACTCGATTATAATATAATATATTCTAACCTGGACTTGGCCGTGGTGAATGTCGTCCAATAGCGCCGGCGCGTTCTCGTTGGACAATGATCGGGTGGTGAGTTTTTTCCGTCTGCGCTTGTGCATGGTAAGAAACCGGCCGTTGGGTAACCGTTTGCCGTGATGGGCGACCGACTCGAGTAGCACCACTTCGCCCTCGGACAGCATTCGCGACCGTCTCCTGCACCGGTCATCTGTGGGCGAGTCGTCTGCAAAACGACAACCGAACGCAACGGTTATAATATAAAACGACACCATATTGAATATAATAAATAGATTATATTAATATACATTATTATAATCGGGTAAACAACAATGCGGGGATGGCGAAAAATCGAAACAAATCTGCAAGACCCGCGACGAGACTTGAGGTGCATGTTTGCATTCGGCTGTGTATATATGATTTTACTCGTTTGGGGCCATTATATATAGGGTACTGTTGTAGGTACAAAATAATAATGATAATTGATAATATATGAATTACAACTGTAAATATGTAGGTACCTAATATTAGAAGCATTAACGCGTCGAGCATGCGTCGTATTCCGTCGTTGCACACTCGCACAGCGTATAACGACAATATAATAAACATAATAATAATAATAATATGTCAGTGAGCCGTTTTCCAGCAATAACTCACTGTTGTACACCGCACAATATGCGTACAACTCGAAACATGCACTCTTTCGATTAGGTTTTTATGTGTACGTAATGTGTGGACGACTGGACGAGGTTATATCGACTGTACGCGACGAGTACGCTACGTATGTGTGCTCGCAGTTATTAATTTGTTTGCATATATAATATCGAAACTCGATGGCGATGGGTTTGTGTTGTGCGCAGATGATATAAACGATAGGCTGCATTATATTGTGCAGGGCTGCCGAGAAGGATGTGAAAAAATAGTTCAACGATAAAAAAATCAACAAAAACTTTGCGTAGGTAACAACATATGTTATTTGGCCGATAACATTTTTGCCGAATAAATTATAAACAAATTATAGTTTCACACGATTCATGTGTCGATGACTCGGACATTCGTAAATTATTTATCGGGTTAAGGATATCTTGATAGTATGTTATAATGAATGACGATCGGTGACGACGACAGTGTACCTACGATGACAAGTCTGTACGGCGGAGAACGAGCTGTGTTTCTAGAAAACCGGTCTTTAATGTATTCACACGTATCGAAACGTTTTACTTCTCGATATATATACTAATATTATAATACAATAATATACACCGCGAGCTTATGTTATTTCCACGCAGTCGAGCAGAAATATTAATACATCTCGTCGGCCGTTTGTAATAATAATATGTTGTGATATTATATTATATATATACATAGGTCTTAAGCCAACTCTCGTCTCCCGCTGCAAAGGGTCGTGAGCGCGAATCGAGCACGTTATAAAAAAAAAAAAAATTCGACGTCCACTGCAGCACTCCGGAGGGGAATCTGAAACTTCTCTACAAGTTCTACTCCCCCCCCCCCCCAACTCGTATAATTCCGCGATAACTAAGCCTCCGCCGGAGAGGATCTGCCGAACAACATATATACGGAATTAAGTCGAATCGATATAACTTCAAAGCATTTTACAATATATATATATAGGTATATATATAAATTATATAATATGTACGCGCGGCATTAAAACACTTAAACGACGGTCGTTGCGTTCGGCGGTGTACGAAGTTTGCTTAGGACGTAACTACCCGACAAACACGCTGCAGCAGTCCCTCCAATATTAATATTATTATTATTGCCGGTATTCTATACCTATATATTATAATATTGCTCGTCGACGCCCACTGTGTCATTTCAAAGGATTTTCGTGCGGCGCAGGTTTGTGTATATACTCATATATATATATAATATATAGGAGGTATATGATGCGTATATACGCGTGTATAGTATATATAATAGTACTCAAACGACGGAACACACCCAAATAATATATCGATTAAACGGTGTGGGTATAATAATTATTTTCCGTCGCGTAAGAAACGACTCCGCAATTACATACGCTTTATATATATATATATATATATATATAATATACTGACACACACTTCGATCGCATATTTTAATATTATTATTATTATTATGATATTATTATATACAATATATGCCCGTTGCGCTGTCGTAATAATTATTGTTCGTATGAAGTCTGCGCGGCGTGTACGATGCATCACTCGCAGCATTCACCTACAAAATATACCGTTTTTGAAAACATCGAGTGCTCTCGATCGTCGATCGACCGTAATAATATTTTATGGGTGTGTTTTAAACGCGACACGCGGCCGGGATAACGCGAACAAACAGACATAGGCTGCGGAAAATGCAAACGTGCGCGGTTGATCCGAAAACGGTCGGATGCCGTGGTTGCGACACATATAGATATTATGTATGTTTTCAATTGTACAGTAAACATTTTTTATGCGAAATTACCGGATGACAGCTGTGCAGAGACGTTGATATATGAAAATATATTTAATATGGAGAATGAAAACGTAATATTATTACTACAACAACTGACAGTTCGAAAACGAGATGGAAATCAGGCTTTTCCGTCTGAAATGGTAATCACTAATCATTCGAAGAAAATAATACGTATACTATATACACGCCGTGTTCCCGTGTACCTATATAGTGAATTTAGGGTGTATATTTTATATATTATATAAACCAAAAGGTTTATTATGTAAGGAATAATAATAATAATAATAATAATAGTAAAATATGTTCTAATTATACTATTGTTGTCACCCGTGTATTTTTTTTTTTAATCATTTCTAGTTTAAAAATATTTTTGTCGGGCACTATTACATATTAATTATATACCTACTAAGCAAAATATTTCGACGAAGGAAATCTAAAATAGACTTTAATGACTTTACACGTATGTGCCAAAGAAACAATGCTACAGCCAAAACGATGCGGTATGCCAGCGGTTAGCCTAGTCTAATAATCCTAAAAGCACCCTTGGCAAACTATATTACGCTCGTCCCGCCTGGTCTACTATGTAAGGTTTACTTACGTGTACACACACGAGCTGTTAAAAAACTTACTCATTTATAATACGCGTTTACCGGTAGGTATATGTATATATATATTGCCAAAATAAACCAGCGACAATTATTTGACGACGAATTTGCCGCGATTACAATTTGTTTTGGACTGTCGCGCGCGTATATCGTAGTTGCACTCGTCGAAAAAATGAAAACTCTGTATGCGTTCGAAAAAAACATCAACTGACCGAACGCGTATTCGTTCACGACGATATGATATTATAATACACGTCTCGACTCTCGTTATTAGCTTGTTATACGCACACGACAATAATAATAATTAACCGCACGCCCGTTTAATATAATAATAATTGTGCAATTAACACGAGAGATACTTAAAAAAAAATTATCATTATTACTACGCTACTATTATTATTATTATTATTATTATTACAAAACGACCGAATATAATAATAATAATACATATATATTATATAACCGTCGCGTGATTGAGTGACACGCCGTGGAATTGTTTTACCCACGTCGTATTATATATTATAATACGTACATAAATATAATATAATATAGTCGTGGTAGTATGTATATATATATAGTATTTTAGCCAGTAACACACAGCGCGGGGTACCGTCGTCGTGCCGATTGTATAGCACGCATTGATTTGAAATTCTGTATAATAATTGCCGTCGGTGTGCCGTGTGCGTGCGATGTATATTACATAAATTACACGATACCTGCACATTATCGTAATAATAATATTATAATATAGGAGAGACAGCGAACGAAAACAACAGCGCGTGGGCCGCGGCGATACCTGCTGACGTGTGTATAGAAGAATGATGATAATAATTAACGGCAGACGGTCGTCGGACAAATAATATTACGATACGACGGTGACCGCGCGGAGGTACCGTATTATTATTATAATGCGCGTTTATGTGTTGTTTTCGAGTCTTCGGATCGGATAATATATCATATTATTGTATATCGGCCGAAAACGCGTTACCCGAGGAGTTCGGACGTCGAATAATCTGCGGAAATCAAATGTTTATATATTACATAATATTATATAGGTACGTCGTGCACTGTGATTTCGCCGTAGACGCAGACGAAAAATGATCAATTCACGCACGCAGAGATCGACCGTATAATGTTATAATCTGTTAGCACTGCTTATAATAATTCGCAGGAAAAATAATATGATTAGACCGTATAGTCGGGTATACTTTGGTAAAATACATTTTTCAATTATTTCCGGTACATTATAACTACTTGTTGCCAACGATCGGACGGCCTCACGTGCTGATACAGACGACAATTATTGCCCGAGTTTTAAGAATTACGTAAATTAATAACTGGAATTATTCCGTCAGAATGTCGAGTCATGTGTGTTTTTCCATAGGTACACATTTTCTTACTGCACCTACAGCGTCTACAGCAGATTTAAAATACCATTAGAGAAGTGAAAAAAATAAAATAACTGCAATAAGTGGTTATTTAAATTAATAATTGGTCTAGTAATAATAGTAACAATAACGGCCTTGAGTTTTTTAAATTTCGTATAATCTAATTACTGTATGCAATTCAAAACAAAATAAATAATTCAAATGTTTGGCCATAAATGTATATTATTTTTAATATTTTTAATACGATAAAAATATATGCAGGTTTTGGTACATATAATATGTTATATTACTGAGAACATTGAAAAAAAGTAATTATAAGTTCAAGCAACAAAAATCGTATAAAAACTTACTTTGAGAAAAAACGCAGGCATACAAATTATGAAAGTAATACAGAAGACATTACAATGATTGTGTTCATAAATTAAATGCGTTTACTCATAATTCCGATTGTCGGAGTATATTACATTGTATACGACAAAATACGGAACTAATTTAAATTACAATTTGTGGACCACCTTCGAGCGAGTTTGTTTAACTTTTAAACTTTATAAATTGAAAAACACTAGTTACACATAATCAGCACAAGCGATGAAAAAGCAGATTAATGTTGTAATTTACATTTTAAATGCAAATTGAACCTACCTTTTATAAAATGTAAAAATAGAATTTTAATTACAGAAATGTACCTATGCGTTTATATTATATTACTGATCAACATAATCATTGGCATTTTAAACTATTGACAATTTTGTTGGATTTTAAACATTTATACTTATATTTAACAATCTTATTATAAATATTTACGAATAATAAATCAGTTATCGAATCAAAATTAATAAGAAATAATAAGAAATAATGCAACTATCGACTAAAAAGCTCTATTATATATATATATAATATATTTACATTTACTTATATTTTCTTCGATAAAGCCCAGGATAAACCATACGATTTCTAAAAACTCGAAAATGTATCATACATTTATTATTAAATTGTACTTAAACTGTATTAAAATGTATTTTTTGTCAGGTAATAATTTATTTTTAATTTTAATATTTGAATGTTTTGGATCAGAAATTAAATTTATGACTTAAATATTTACATTCTCTGTAGGTAGATTTTATTCTATTTTCATTGTACGCAAACAAACAAATTTTAGACTTTGTAGATTTATGGCCAACAAATAAACAACTGCTGTCATTGAATAATACATAAAAGCACGTCAAGATACAAACATAAGATTCGATTATATTTGTTTTAAGAAAAAACTGAGAACTTAGTTACAATAAAATGACTCGAAATTAAAATTATATTTATCTGCTCAATTTCGATGGATTCAAGCACGCAGTAAAATTTCTGAAAACGTTTAATAGATAAAATCAGATCTCTTGACCTTAACTTCAGTTCAGGAAATTTTGACGTGTTTTTCGACATTGATTTAAAAACATTTTACCGATAAAAATCGCAAAGTTGAGAAATTTCAAAGAAATTGCTAATCCTGACTCAGGGTGCTTTTTTCAATTAATTTATCAGAAAATGTATGTAGGTATGTGTGTTTAATGTTTATAAATAAGGTTGACTATTATTGTAGCGCATTTTAAAGAAACAATTTCACTAAAGAATATTCAAACAATTTAGAAAAGATGTAGGTAAGAAAAAACATTTAAAAAATGTAATACCTCTGTTAGAACAACATATAATTATGATGGTAACGCGTACTTGAAAACAATCTAAATTATGTTTGTAAGTCCAAATAAAATGATTTCACAGACAAATTTAATTAGGTTGAGCAAATGATTAATTCATACTATGTCTAAATATAAAATGTTATTTTGAACACTCAATGTTCATGAGTGTATTTTAGAAATGCACGTATTTTTATAGGACATTTAGACATTGTATATGCTCTATAAGTTACAGATTTATTATGTTGGATATTATTTATTCGTTATTACGATTGTTAGGTATATGCAATACAAATGAATCGAGACCCCATTGCTATGATTTGAAAATTGTTTTGAAAAATAAATAATGATAATCGATTAAAACCAACAACGATAATAATAATATAGTGTATCAATACACTTCTATAGTTGGTGTACCTATCTAATGTAATCCGTTAACTTCAATCATCATTCATTACCACTCATCACGCCCAACAGTATCATAATATTTATACAAAATGTTAATAAGACTACAGCTGAAGAAAAATTGATTTTATGTTACTCGATGCTCGTAAAAAGTGATGTTTTAGAGTGATCTGAATTATTATTATACATAAAGTAAGTATAAACAATTTAGGTATACAGTAAATAGAAATAAAAAAAACCATAAATTACCGAGATTTGTGACTATCAAAATCCTCTATGTGTATACAACGCATTATATATGTGTATAATGTCAACAATCACACCTAACCCTTTCAGATTTATTTATTATTTTTTTTTTTTTGTTAAATGAACGTATATAATAATTTTTAACGTACTTAATTACTTTTTAAGTTTATATAAACAATTATTTAAATTTATACAACCCAGCACACCATATATTATAAAGTTAAAAAACAATTTAATTCTATTTTAATATACGTAGGTATAACATATTATAGTAAGGGCGTATAGACTATTATTATAGAATATGGTATTTATGCGGGTGTTATATAATAGTAATAATAATAATAAAAACTAGAGTTATTGGATGTAACATTAGAACTTTCTAATACTATCATTGAATACAATTGAAAAAAAAAACTAAACCTTTTTCCCTTCAAAATAAAATATAATAATACTAAAGTGTATGATACATAATAATATCTATTCAATTTATAATACGCTAGCTGTAAAATCAGACTTCGGCCGGGATAAAATGAACAAATATAAAATACTGCGATAAATTGGTGTATCGCGGTTTTAGTGTTTTGCCTCTGTTCACGGACCAACCGGCATCGGCGTGCCTGTCGCTTTGTGAACTAATTCCATTGATATGGGTTTTCCGCCTGAGTCGACTTTTTTGATACCTTTTAGAACAACTTCTGAAATGTTCGTAAAATCGGTGGAGTCGCTGTTCAATCTATAAGTTGCAACCTTACAAACAGTAACCAATGGCAACCCAATATATTATATACAAACAAATATTATATTCAATTTTCGTAAGCTATAAAAAGCGAAGTTAAACATTCCCCAAATCTCAATAAATATGTGTGCAAAATTTGGGGACAATCTGTTCAGTAGTATCCAAGTCTACATAAGCCCCATCCAAACAATACATTAAATTATGTATTTATTGTAAAACAGAAAAATATACTTTAAACACTATATATGTCAATATATAAAAATATTTTTGGATCACGTTAATAGAAAATGTGTTATCGTTCATTCATATACAGTGACCCCCAAGTCAAGAATTAATCACCTTTGGTCGTAGCGTTTTCTTAAACCATTATTTAATAAATATTAACAGCGTGTGTGAGTCTTTTGAAATCTTAATCAGCTAGTTGGGATTTATTGTGGTAAGAAAATCAACAAAAATATAAAAGCCCGCCTCAGAGACTCGGAAAACAATAATTTTATAGGGCACATTCCCTGGCCTTGCGCCCATAGAACTACAACAAGGCCATTCAACTTTCTAGTCAAAAACGATTTTATTTATAAAAAGTTAATAGTTTATTTCAATCTTTTCTTAAATATCTGTGGAAATTATTTTATAAATACTTATTTTGCTTCCTTAAATAACATTATATCTTATACCTAGTTTGGAATAAGATCAAAACACACGACTTTGCATCAATACTGTGGATATAATATCTATAGTTCATTGAAAAAAACGGAATTTTTTTAGATGTTTTCGAAACCAGACAATTGTAGACATTTAAAAAGATTTACCTGCTACCAGTTCCTTATTTTTGTTAATTTCAATCTTTTGTGACAAAACGCTCCTTATTTACGATTCATCTACCCATAATTTTACACAATTTGAGTAGGTATCACTCAAGAAAGTGATATAACCTCCCATCCATTACTCGATTACAATCACGATATTCATATGACCCTCTAGTCTCTACACACTCCTAGTACATACATACAACGAAGGTATACTGATAACAAAACCTCTCATAACAATCACATTACAGACAACCAAATTATTCAAATTAATTTAAACATGATTGACTAATGAGCAAAAAAAAAAAAAATTAAAAAAACAAATCTAAATCTATTCAAAAAAAATGTTCAACCAGAAATCCTGAATCCCCACCCGCTATAGTAAATAATTATGTAAATCCAACAACAAATTAAATTAAATATCTTAGTCTAAAGGTGCCTTTACACTGTATCGTGTCGTCCATAATTCAGGACGTCGTCCTAAAATTACAGTGTTTTGATTGGCTGAATATTGTGGTTACCTAATTAATATACCATGTTACCAGGCGTTACCAGAAAGTTGAAAAAAATTCAACTTGTCGTCGTGCGGTAACAGTCGTGGTTCAATCCTCCTGATAATAAATAATTTTATAATGCCCATATAATTGTTATCAACATTGTTATCGTTAACCATTTATATACCATTCTACCAAGAACGAAATTGGAAATGGACGACACGATACAGTGTAAAGGCACCTTAACTCTACATAAACACCTCACTTGGATGCCCACGTCTAAAACTTAAGCGTATAACAGTTAACCATAGACTGCACCTGTTAAAACCGCTTTTTAAATCCAAACTATCACTATCATATTGACTCACAACATAAAAATCAATAACTGAATAACACTGGACACTATTCTCCATCTATATCTCCGGTAATGTCCATACAAGTTCCGAAGAAAATTGGCATTGACACGTAATCAAGTATAATAATATATTATAAATAAACAATAATAATCGAATTAAGTTCCTAGTGGGATTGCACTGCTAAGTGTCTGCCCGTTATCATTAACTTTTATTTTTGCCATTATCATTGTCATCAAACTTATAATTATTATACACTGTTGTAAGTACCAATGGATTGTAAATAAATATTTTAAAAAAGCATAGAATATCAATATAATATGAATAGGATTATTAATGAATTTGAACACTTGTTTTGCTGCCTATGGCAGTTTATATATGATAATAAATCATTTTAGAAAACTACTCTGACCACAGCTTAGTTTATTAAAACCTTTATAGAATATTTTTCATTTTGCAAGTCTTAATAAGAAAAATTGTTGTCTAGATTTTCGAAATATGTTTGATATTATTAACTATACAGTGTAGAATACGCTGTGATTAATATTTAATTAAAATTTCAATAGCTAAATATTTTATGGAAATACATTTATAAATAATTTATACAAAATAGGTATTTATAAAATTCAAATTATAAAGATGTACATAATTAAAACTTGAACGCTTTTAAAAAAATGTTGAAACCACGTTTTTAAGTATGAACTGAGCAGCATTCTATAATCAGAGTGTAATAAGTTTTTTAGTTGCTGACAAATCAAAGAAAAAAAAGGATAATAAAAATATTTAAAATTGTACATGGACAAGTTACGTCTAGTTTATAAATTAGATGATTTCATACCATAAAAATTTATTGGTGATAATCTGAATACTGATATATAGGTGTACCTCTATACAATTTAATAAACGTTCCTGGTTAGTGGTATTAACCCGTTTTATTTGTCATCAGGTTAACGAAATATTTTGAATAAAATTGAAAAATTCTAAAATGTATCTCTCTGAAAAGTAGGTAGCACGAAAAATTATTTACTTTTACAGTCAATATTTTAAAACCAATAGAATAAATCTTTATTTTAGCTGAAGCTGGATATTTGAATCTCTATAATGTTTCAAAAAACATATTTAAATTTCCAATTACTATACTGTAACGTAGGAAATACGCATTGGACATAATATTATATTACAATATTAAAGTATATACATTCACCTTTTCGAAGTACAAAAAAAACTTTAGAGACATACAAAATTGCCTCAATTCCACGAAATATCTGTTGTAGAATTACCCGATTTTTGAAAATAAACTATAAATTTATGCTGTCTCATCACAATTGGATAACACGACATTGATCATTAAAATGTTTCGCTCTGTGTCATCATTTGTTTAGGAAATACACAATCGGCCAAACATATAATAAAAAAACTAAATATATTGTTACGAGTTCGTTTGGATGATGCATGGAATAAAACATTTGTAAACAAGATTTATCACTAGATAAAGGTTTTTAAGCACATATTTTTGCTAGTAAAATTGCAATTAAACTTTTATGTTTTCTTTTGTGCATTTTAATTTTACATCATTCAACATTTAAGAAATGTTACTACCGATATTAATATTATTGTACAAATATATATTTTTTAATTAAACACTGAGTAAAATAAAAATAATAACTGACGCGTTTAACATTTAACATTGGCACACATATATATAGGCGTATAATTATATCAAAATGTGATTAACGGTCAAAACACAAATTTACCAAACTCATCAACAATACTAATGCCGAATCAACCACTAATCATGGTTTACGTGCGATAACTACTGTCATATTATCGTTATCATTCACTGCATTGTTGAAAGTCAAAAACATAATTTTGTACACACATTCCACAGTAATATACCTGGTATAATAACGAAATACTAATAGTAATAACGAAATAGCAATAGCAATGTTCCTCTAATGGTAGTAATTAGTAATATTAATAGTAATATAATAATAATTGTAATAATTATACTAATAAGTAATAACAATAAATTAATAACGAACGGTTCGACGGCTATTTGAGTGGCACTTGAAAAAAATAATTACCGCGCCATCTGCAAGCTACTCTCTGAAATGCCTGTCATTAATAATTAATGATATGTTTGCCATTCATTCAGTAGCGCTGTCAAACAATATATTATATATTAAAACTACTGTTTTTGCCGAATAACTGAGTATAAAGTACCTTGTATAAATCAATGCATTCATTATCTGATATAAATAAAAAAAATACTTCCTTAAAATTCAAAATTGAGCACATTTTAATGAATTTCATAGTTAATAGTTCTACAATATTATTGTCTTCATTTGGAATTAAAAAAAAAAAAACAGTTACGATGACAAAATAGTTAAATGTAAAAAAAGTATTTAAATTAAAATGATCACTTTAAACACCTACCTATTACATAATAATTATGAAAAACATCAGTAATATATTTTAAAATAGTACGTTCATAACATTCAAACTAATTTAACGACGAATCAACAATTTAAGTAGATATTATTATACCTTCAACAGTTTTCCTTAAATCGAGTATTTTTTTTTATATCATTTAAGCTGTAGGTAATAATAACTTTACTAATAGTACCATAAAAAATTAAAAACATAATTCCACAACAATTGGTTATGTTTTATTATGAAAAAGCTATTAACGCGCTTTACTGGTATAAAATTATATTTTGTACATATTTATTATAATATCCAGTATTATTTTTTATTACTAAGTATAATTTAAATATTGTTCCCTAACGTTATATTTTTAAATAACATTATGTGTTAATAGGTGTAGTAGGACAATGGTACGCAGACATTATTATTTTTGATGAGAATATTCTCATGGGAAGTAATTTATGGAGTAACGTTTTCTAATCGACATTTCCAGAAATATTGTTAATTTTTTTTTTTTTAATCATCTATTAGTTACTTGAACAGGTGCATTTCCCTGGCAGTTTCATCGTTTGTGCTACAACCCTTCGGGAGTTATAAGGGATAGACATTGGGGGTGCCAGCGAAACGACTGCACCCCCACATACGAATTTTCGAATTCAAATTATGCCATTCGTTTGTGCTACGTTTGTGCTGGATTGTGCTCGAGTTTCATCGTTTGTGCTACAACCCTTCGGGAGTTATAAGGGATAGAAATTGGGGGTGCCAGCGAAACGACTGCACCCCACATCCGAATTTTCGAATTCAAATTATGCCATTCGTTTGTGCTACGTTTGTGCTGGATTGTGCTAGAGTTTCAACGTTTGTGCTATAACCCTTCGGGAGTTATTAGGGATAACGTTTGGGGGTGCTAGCGAAACGACTGCACCCCCACATCCGAATTTTCGAATTCAAATTATGCCATTCGTTTGTGCTACGTTTGTGCTGGATTGTGCTCAAATTTCATCGTTTGTGCTGCAGTTCTTAATTAAATACAAGGGATCATTAGTGGGGGGGGGGTACAATAGCTCAAATTCCAAATGATTCTTTAGTGATTCGCTTCTGACATTCTGTACCATTTTTTCGACGTTAGTGCTCTACTACTTCCGGAGTTATCCTTAAACTTAATTAGGGGGTTGTAAAGACATGCTCTGAAAATCTTAAAACGATGACAGCCCCCAAAGTTGTATCCGAAATTGATTTTGGTTAATAGGTAAAAATGATCCATTGGTGTTCATAAGTTATTTCTCATAGTTTTTAGGTTCAAATAGATTAATTGTAGGTGTTTGATTTTTACGATTTATGTACTCGTAATTGTAAGAATCAATTCTCAAATATACATTTTTAACCATAAAAAAAATGAACTTTCATTTTGCAATTTATTGGTATTTTTATCAGTTATTCGTTTTTGAGCAATAATTATTACAATTTTGAAAATTTTTAATACATGCCTATTTCCTATACACGGTATACAATTTTAGATTTAACATAATTTTGTAATTCAAACAATTTTACCTATATTAATTTGATTATTATTTTTTTATTAGCTTAACTTGAGTTAAAAAATTAGATTCATAGGCGGAAATCCATTAGAATTTCTGGGGGGGCTAAACTAAAATAAAAACTATATTAACATATTATATAACATGTATTTTCACATAAAGATGACAAAATGTTGGGGGGGCTATTACAGTATTTGGGGGGACTAAGTCCCCCCAAGCCCCCCCCCCCCTATTTCCGCCTATGTGTAGATTGTAAGACCAATAATATTTTAAAACAATGAGTTGTGAGTAGTAATTTATGATTCAGACTAGGTTAAATTAAAATCTAAATAAAGTTAATTCAAAATTTTTCATCAATTTAACTAAGTTAGAAGTTAACTAAAAGTTAATATTAATTTTTTAACTCAAGTTAAGCTAATAAAAAAATAATAATCAAATTAATATAGGTAAAATTGTTTGAATTACAAAATTATGTTAAATCTAAAATTGTATACCGTGTATAGGAAATAGGCATGTATTAAAAATTTTCAAAATTGTAATAATTATTGCTCAAAAACGAATAACTGATAAAAATACCAATAAATTGCAAAATGAAAGTTCATTTTTTTTATGGTTAAAAATGTATATTTGAGAATTGATTCTTACAATTACGAGTACATAAATCGTAAAAATCAAACACCTACAATTAATCTATTTGAACCTAAAAACTATGAGAAATAACTTATGAACACCAATGGATCATTTTTACCTATTAACCAAAATCAATTTCGGATACAACTTTGGGGGCTGTCATCGTTTTAAGATTTTCAGAGCATGTCTTTACAACCCCCTAATTAAGTTTAAGGATAACTCCGGAAGTAGTAGAGCACTAACGTCGAAAAAATGGTACAGAATGTCAGAAGCGAATCACTAAAGAATGGCTCATTTGGAATTCCAAAATATTGAGTTAGGGTTGAGCTATTGTACCCCCCCCCCCCCCCCCACTAATGATCCCTTGTATTTAATTAAGAACTGCAGCACAAACGATGAAATTTGAGCACAATCCAGCACAAACGTAGCACAAACGAATGGCATAATTTGAATTCGAAAATTCGGATGTGGGGGTGCAGTCGTTTCGCTAGCACCCCCAAACGTTATCCCTAATAACTCCCGAAGGGTTATAGCACAAACGTTGAAACTCTAGCACAATCCAGCACAAACGTAGCACAAACGAATGGCATAATTTGAATTCGAAAATTCGGATGTGGGGTGCAGTCGTTTCGCTGGCACCCCCAATTTCTATCCCTTATAACTCCCGAAGGGTTGTAGCACAAACGATGAAACTCGAGCACAATCCAGCACAAACGTAGCACAAACGAATGGCATAATTTGAATTCAAAATTCGTATGTGGGGGTGCAGTCGTTTCGCTGGCACCCCCAATGTCTAAACAAAATAACTCCCGAAGGGTTGTAGCACAAACGATGAAACTCGAGCACAATCCAGCACAAACGTAGCACAATCGAAAGCCCTGGGTTTGAACTCAAAATTCGGAAGTGGGGGTGCAGTCGTTTCGCTGGCACCCCCAATTTCTATCCCTTATAACTCCCGAAGGGTTGTAGCACAAACGATGAAACTCGAGCACAATCCAGCACAAACGTAGCACAATCGAAAGCCCTGGGTTTGAACTCAAAATTCGGAAGTGGGGGTGCCAGGGAAATGCACCTTACTTGAACTTATTAACTAATTTTGAAAACTTAAGTATATAAGTTATTACGTATAGATTAGTTATTAGATTTAACTGTGCAAAGTTGTTGTTTTCATAATTGAATTTTTTTTATTTTTTTTATAACAACTTATGAGGATTACATTTTGTAATACATCTTGTATTGCATTTTCTAGCCAGCAAAAAAATGTGCTATCGATACTTGTAAAAAAAAAATATGTTTATTTTAAAGTATAAATAACTCAAAATAAATCGAAATATATTGAAAATGGTATCATATATGGAAAATTGTCATATAAACATTCGAAGTATATACGGTGATTCGTTTATGAGTTACTACAAAAAAAACCAAAATCGATTTTGTCAAAATCTAATAAAAATTCCTGTTTTTTCTTAATTTCTTCTTTGTTTTTCTCTAGGCTAATGAAAATGACAGTGCATTTTTTACTTTGGCCCCTCAACAGTACGACTACATTTACTTTTCTATACCCAAAAAAGATGCCAAAGAAGAAAATCAAATTTTTTTTGCTGCTCAAAAAAAGTCGATTTCAGACAGAAAAAAACACATATAATTTTAAAGTCAATACATCAATCATTGATCGCTCAGCTCAGAATCTAAAACAATAAATCGATTTATAATCTATATATTCTATGTAAAAAAACCAAAAAAAAAAAAACGATTTTCCGCTGTAACCGAGCATTATTATAATAAATGTATAATTATATACGCTATACAGAGTGTCCCAGGTCTATTTGACTAATGCAATAACTTTTTTTCTATTCAATATTTTCAAGTTTTTTTTTTTGTACTGATTTGTAGAGCTCTGCGCTATAATTTGTATATCTTATATTTTATTTTTTTACAAGAAAAATAAATAATTTAAATTTTGTATTTAATATTTTTTTAATAATCCAAGATAGCGCTATTTCATAAATAAGTATTTAAAAATCATTTTGGCGTTTAAAACTTTTAATTTGGTTAAGTCGTTATAGTTTTTAAACAATTTTCAAAGTGTGTTAAAATTCAAAATTATTTCTTGCCAATCACTGCTGTAAAAGTTATTGCATCAGTCAAATAGACCTGGGACACACTGTATATATAGGTAACATATAGGTATTAGGTATATGCATTGTTTCACATAGCGTACAATTTGGTTCACAGGATAAGCCGCGCGTATTCGTTAGTAAAAATTACTGATACACCTACACAGTCGGTATCGTCATTATAATATATATTGTAATAATATATATATATATGTTTGCGTACCGGCCGCGATCTGCCGAAAGCCTTGACACGTTTCAAACGATCAGTATATGCTTACATGCAGTTTATTCGGTTTACACGCATACACGCGTATAATATTATTATAGTCATACTAAACAAATGCTCACTGTGCATAGATTTATATTAACGACGTTCCGTGCACGTACTAAAACATAATTTTCCTGGTGGCGCGGCGGCGGCGGCCGGTCGAGGTGTTATATATTATATTATAATACGTTATTGCTGCGTGATGGATATGACGCGTATTATAAGAAAACCTTTCACGGGCGCGCATATTATTGTGTCTATAGCGCTGTCGTTTTTCCGATTCGAAGAACACGGCAAAATCCACCGAGTGAAAATCTTGGCCTGGAATATGTGCAGTGCGCCTATATATATAATATAATAGGTGAAATATTTTATATTAAAAATTATTATGAATATAGATGAGGGCGTAGAGACGCCGTCCATATTTTTAACGACGCCGCGCCGCGCCGTTTTCGGGCTGAGATAAAAAAATTTTAATTTGTAGGTAGCTGGTATATACCTATAGGTATATATATAGAATATAGATAAACTGCCGTGCGAGAGTATTCGTGCCGCATGATTTACACGTACCATAAAATGTATTCAAAAGTCGGTTTCTTCTATTTGGCACATCCCCTCCCTACCCTACCAAGGCGCGCCCTCGGCGGGAAAACCCGCAGTCCGGAACGACACCGCGCCGTGTACTCCTCCAGCAAACACGGGAAAATGGCCAAATTCACTATAAATAATAACTCGTACGCGGAGATCGGGCCGACGCATTGTTTTTGATTCCGTCGCGCGGGGCAAGACTTATTTCCACGAGCGGGTTCCGGTTCCGATACGCGTAGCGTAGGTATACGGTAAAACACAAACCAAAGTGCCCTAAAACTTGGTCGACTAATGGGAAACGACGACGTTTACGAGTTGTTTGGACGTGTGGGTTTTATGGCCAGCTATCTCTCTCGCACACACACACACATATGAACACGATACGTTCAATTGATTAGTATTTAGTCTGTCGACGCGCATAAAACTCAAACGAAGTGCCTAATCAAATTCGTTTTATATACGTCATTATATAACCATCACGGGTTTCTGTTGCAAAAAGCCGCGCAAGTCTATTGTCGTATAGTGACTACCACTGTAGATTTGAATAAATATTATCGAATCTCAAGCCAGAATTTCACACGCGTGGTCTCAAACATTCGGCGTTTGGAATTTATAGGTACCTACATTGTTGTAGCAACAGTTTACGAAAAACGTTTTTTTTTTTTTTTTACTGTCAGTAATGCCAAACAAAAGGAAGGATAAAAACACACATATTTATTTATCAAACAGTATCTATGAGTATTGCAGTTCGAAATATTATTAATACTACGCTTTGTTGTGCGTTTCCTGCTGCCAATGACTGGTGCGTATTTTTTAATCGCTCAAATTTCGCTTAATAAAACAATAATAACACAATACGGAATTTCGCTCAAAAAGACAACGAGTTAAAAGTTGGTTTCAATTGTTGAAACAACTCGGTTAAGTTGAAAGTAAACAAATATGATATATATATATATATACATCTGAAGTCGAGGTAATGTTTTATTGCACTTGATTTATACACATTTGTTAACAAAATAAAACGATAAACTTGATTTTATGTTTGACGATATATACGTGAGGATAAAAGAATACAAATAAAATAACTTTTTAAATGCCCGAAAAGTTGTACGTATATTAAACTAAATTGCCGGGGTTCAATTCAAAATTATCTCGTTAAGTCAAAAATAATAACTTCAGTTCAACATAAACTCTCAGCCTTGGAGTTTTACTACCCATATAATCTACATATGTGCGTATGATAATATACATTATAATAGTTGAATGCCTTTCGGGTTCTCAGCCATGGCCGCGGCGTGTGAATACTTAAAACACAATTAAATTGACTACAGCAATATATCTCTATCGTCAATCTTACCTCTGAGTCGAATGTAAATCACGTCTGGAGAATGAGCCGATACGTTCGTAGGATCAGCGGTCACCTGAAATAAAATAAAATAAAAAGATTATATTTTAACCGTTCTAAAATGTCCATCGTCCGCCTGATGGCGACTATTATTGTATACACATTTATAGTTAAACGTATTCTGTCGAATTATAAACTAAATATCTATAGACACACGCATCGGGGGCATGCTGTAAATCGTTTGTAAACATTTAGTTCACCACAAAATTAATTTTACGACGTATCTATAATTGCGATAGTATAGTGAGTATAATATTATGGTATTTTATTTTAATTTGGCGGAAAATATCGTCACCGAAATCTCCAGACTGTCACGCACACAATACATAATAATATTACAATAATATTATAGTATTGTATATATGTTCATCATATATACAGCATAATATAAAATATTTAGATTATATTTATATTGCACTAGGTACAGCGTATTTATACAGTTAAATTTAGGTACTTAGTGTTTATGATTTTAAAAAATATTGTACGTACAGATTAATATAATACTACGAAAGTCGAATAACGAGTTCCTTAGATAGGTAACTATATTGTATTTACTATTAAGTGAATATTATAGTTATCAATACACGTAGGTATGTACAATAATCTAATGTAATAACATCATTGATATAATAATGAAAACATTGAGTCAAAACTATGATTTTATTCTGCAACAACAAAACCAAAATACACGGTCTTTCAAAACATCTTGAATTGGGAACAAACAATAAAATACGATTTGTGAAATATAACACAAGAATGCTGCGAATATAAGTTACCTATAATTACTAAACCTAATATTTTGTTATAAACTTATAAGTAATAATAGTATAATAGTCTATTTTAGTATTTGATCCTGCACAGACCACAATACAAAAACAAGTAGTTTAATTTATTTTTTAGGATTGATTTGAAAACGATATAACTTTATTTTTTCTATAGGAATATTGAAGAATTAAATTTTATTTTCCTATCTTATCAAAGAGAAAGAAAAAATATTAAAAATTATTTAATCTGCTAATAAATAATCAAAGAAACCAAAATAAAAAATTACATTATTAAGCAACGATTTTTAGAGGAGAAAAAGTTCAACATAAGAATTAAATTTATATCAAATGTCAGAAAACTGGAAAATTAGTGGTAAATTGATGAAGACGTGGCGCGACTGCACAAAAATAAAATAAACGAAAGAAGTGGATCTGTGTGCGGGATAGGAGTGGAATTCAGTGGATAATGAAAAGAATATTATGTATAGCACTATATTTAGATAGTACATCGAGATGAATAGGTATATACATCAAGAATGATGATTCAGAGAAAAATAAAAAAAAAAAAACACGAGAAGATAAGGAGAGAAGGATTACAAGAGAAGGAAAAAGAAATGTTGTCACTCTCATGTGGATGCGATAAAATACAAGTTATTATTTTATTTTCGGGGTGGAAATTAATGGACTATGCCAAACGGTGGTGGTCGGTAACTCTGACGCATGTGACGACCAACGCGTCAAAAACACGGGCACGCAAACCATACATATGTAAACTTGTTGTTTAAGTATTTCCATCATTAATTAAGTACTCGAAACCGCGATCTCAAAGACGGTTACAAAGAGTTCCGATTAATTGAGATTTGGTACGTTCAAAAACAAAGTTTATTTGTCTCTAGAATAGCAGTGTTTTTTTTTTCATATGACCCCATGTTCTCTTTGGTGGTAACTGGTAATATTTATTCAGTCAACAGTTTTAATTAAACCGACTATATAGTTGGCCGGATGACAAGACTAGCGACTAAAATACAGACGACCATTCCAGATGTTACACGCTTCGAAATCCATCAAACCGACAAAGTGGGTGATAATTTGATCCTTTTAAATTTAAATAATTATAGAAACAATAAGTTAAATTTATAATCAAACAAATGTTTCAAAAACTAACGCGTTAAATATACTTGGCAATATTCGAATAACAACAATTTACAAAACCACGTTTTCAAGAAAATTTCAAACGCTAAGCGCAGAACTATATTGTTTCATAGTAATGAAAAATTCTGAACTCGGATTGTTAAATTTTACAAAAATATACGTGTGTACAACATTATTACTACTCGAACACGGTAACATATTATATTCATATACGACATTGACGTGGAAAATTCGTACCGTGATTACGCACTGCAAACATTTGAAATATTTCTATCTTGTATCCACTACAATATAATGTATAATATATATGTTTAGATATAATTATATATATAATTTTTAAGTCGAAACGGATAGTACATATATAAAGCTACTGTCGCATAAGACACATTTCGTGTGGCGAGGAAATCGTAAGAAGCAGCTGAACGCTTCTGTACCGACAAGTCGAAAGAAAAAGACGAACAATATGTCACGCCGACTATACACTTCATAGCTAAGGTAATACCTATAGGTATAATGCTCACAATTAATGATTTATATAATAATAATGCACAATATACCAATTATTATGGCCCGGTCACCTTCGCTCGTCTGATGATTGCGAAACGCAAATCGTCGTAATTATTGTTGTTCCTCGGACGTAATAATAATACACACCTAATACCTACTAATGTTGTTGTTATTTCGATACAACGTTATTTAGCTAATAATTGATCGAAGAGCCGCACACCTTATGAATATTGTTTTAGAGATATAACTTATAATAGTGAAAACATTTATTATTTATTTACATTTTTTTGTACAAAAACATATTCATACTTAGTTTAGACTAAGTAATCATAATGGTTACTTAAATATTGTAGAGTGGAACCATTTTTAAACGTTATT
The DNA here is from genome assembly GCA_022818045.1 of Neotoxoptera formosana. Classification (NCBI taxonomy): domain Eukaryota; kingdom Metazoa; phylum Arthropoda; class Insecta; order Hemiptera; family Aphididae; genus Neotoxoptera; species Neotoxoptera formosana. Next base: position 47,491,489 of record CM040633.1, read on the forward strand.
GGTACCTACACTTATATACTATCTAATTTTGTTTATCAAATGATTATTTAAACAATAAAATAAAATACAAACTTTCTTGTTAAGACTATAATATGCAAAAGTAAGTAATAACTTTATGCGTATTAATATAAATATTTTGAAAGCATTCCAATTATTTGTTTTATAGTTAAAGACACACATTATATTATTAGAGCGAAATAAAAAATATTATTATACTTCGTGCTTTTTTTATTTGATAAATCTCTGTCAAAAGATCCCCGTATTTTTATTTGTTTCTGGATATATATATATATATATGTATATATTATAAAATATTTTGTTATAAATATTTAATAACATTCATAAAAAATACACTCTTTATTATCTAGATTTTTTTGATTTGTGCTATTAAGTAGTCTTAACTCTTAACAGATTTTCAGCAAATATGTAGGTACCACTATAACGGTCACCCAAGAATTAAAAATGTATTTTCAACAAGACGGGGAAAATAAATACGAATAATGAAATTTTTGGATATTTGTGGATGTGGTACTCTCTGTTTGAACGTCTGGCGACGCCGCCGCGCGTTTAATGGAGGCGCTCAACAACGGTTCAGTGACTTCCTGTGATCAATAACTCGCTTCTGAACCCCATCGTTCGAGTTTGACAACTGAATACACGAATATGTGATGGATATGCTGGTCGGCCCTTATGGGTATTTTCATAATTTATATAGACCACCGCCGGGCAGTGGAAAAAATGTCTCTCGGGTGTCTCGGATCAACGCCGATAGCGTTAATTTCGCGAAATTGATCAAAAGTACACTACTTATGAAGCGTATAATAAGTCGAAACACGCCGAAGCACAGGAGAAAATTCCGGACAGTATAATAATAATTATCAAGTGTAAGCATAATATTGCGATATTGCATTCGGAAATATATATATAACCTATACAGGACGAGACGATCCACACATACTGCTATACCTCTCTATATAATTGGACTGTGTAATAATAATAATAATAATTGTAAGTGCAGTACAATAACACACTGAGTATTCACACATATTAGCTCTCGCGCGTTTTAATAAACGAGGAGGCCGCAATGTGTGTTTGGAGATTCAATTAATTGAAGCTGTAACATGCTTAACTTTATGAATGTAAACAACGTTTAATGAGATTGTTTCGGGGAAGGAGCTGAAAAATAATTGGAAATAATGACAACAAGACCATTTTCACTTTCGTTCACCAGTTCTTTAACGAAAGTTCCAAATTTCTATTAGACATATTTCCATCGCTCAGTTTTTAAACAACCAAATTGTAATAATTTTTAAATTTAGTTTCAAAACAATGAAAATTGATTTTTAAGTATTGTATAACAATGTTTTTTTTTTATTTAACACCCGCGATATATTTTGGATTTATATTGTCTTCAACGACATAATAGTGTTTATACGGATAATCGTTTGATATCAAGTTGACTTGTAGTCTTAAAACATTTTATTTCATTTAATTTAATTTAATTAATTTTTTTTTTAGGCCACTTACTTATTTTATAATATATCTTCTATGATATTAATATAATAAATTTACTTTTACATGAATCAGACAAATCTATAGTTATGACAATATAATCGTCTTAGTTTATTTTGTATTTTAATTTCCTCTTCATAGATATTAATCAGTTGTCCTATCTATACTACATCTACACGACAACGTTATTTATGGTTTCAAAATAAACATACAAACGTATCATAATTATATGAGATACGTTTACCAACATAAAATTCACTATAAAATGTATTTAATCTATGAATAATAAGTTGTTAATTATGTTGAGTTGCCAACGTATATAATTGTTGTTGAAAAAAAAAATATTTTTAAGCACTCCTCTGACTGCTTGTTCTCGGATGGGTGATCACTCGAGAATTTATGCGACACAGCACGGCATGTCATATTAATTTATAATTGAGTCTTTAAATAACTATCGTAGTGATAAAAACAAGATTATAAACTCGAAAATCTCTAAACAAAAAAAAACAAACTTAAACTTAAGGTTATTCAACATTTTTTTTTTTAACTAACATGGAAAATGTGATAATTTTGTTCTAAATACATAATTTCTTGTACATTAAAAAAAATAAGTAGTGCATTAATAACAGTGTCGAAAAGCATAATAGTCAGCAACTTTTTGCTATATTGGTAACTATATAATCGTCTTGCTATTTGCTCACATCTCGATAGTGGTGTATTCTAATAATTTTAATTAAAAATTCACAATTACAGTATACTTACTTAATTGAAAGAACATTCTGATCTTAGTTCACTCGAAAATGGTTAATCCCATACTAAAAACTGCTTACATAATATGATTTATGTATATGATTTGTACCGCTACAAAATTTGAAAACTACCTAGTGGCATAATATCTTTTCAATTTTCAATCTATGAAAGTGATGCATGAAAATTGTATTTCCTTCCCTAAAAAAGACAAAAGTTATTGTAAACACAATAACTTGTTCTTGGCCACATTTTAAGATTAAACCTTCAAACTAATTGTATGCCCGAAACATTAAATTTTAGTTACCTAACCAATAACCACCATACATAAACAAATTATATATGAGACCAGATTCCAGATACCACCAGAATAGAATCAAAACACATATTGAACTTGATAATTATTAGGTAGGTTCAATAGCACATAAAAGTCAAATTAAAGAGTAATAGTTAATAAATTATTAATTCGTATTCAAATATTTAAACACAACTATCAATATAATACTCATTAACAATTAATTAATTGTATTGATTATATGTAATATATAACCTATAGGTTATAATATAATAGTGCTTGATGTTTTTAAAGATATTTCTGGAGCTATTGATTCATAAATATCAAGACTTTCGTAAAAAAGTGCAAGTTCGAGACCTAGTAATTTATAACGATGTTGCAGACGTAAAAAAGTTTACTATTTGATACAAGAAAATCGATAAATAAATAAATAAGTATAGTATACTAATTATTAAAGTTTTCCATTACCTACTATACGTAGACAAAAACAAAACATTTTACTTTTGAAATGAAGAGATAAAAGGTAGGTAATACAAGTGTAGATAATATACCTATACGAACAAATTAACAATAATTAAAAACTCAAAACTATGAATATATACATAGTACTATAATATAAGTGTGTTTAAAAAAATATGATTTTACCTAAATTATATTTATTAAAATTAATTAAATTTATTTTGACATTTTCATTTTTAAATACAAAATTGAATAATGAAAATTTAATCTAGAGGCAATGTAATGGTGGTATGACTCCAATCTACTTAATACTAATTAATTTACTATATTAATTAAAATCATATCATATAAATATAAAATAATTAGGTTGGCTGTATAAAATTACAGTACCTACTTAGGAAAAAACCGAGTAAAAATTAGTATAATTATTATAATCGTTTTGTCTTGATTATAAATTATGCCTTTTTTAAAAGTAATATTTTTATTTGAAATACGATTATAGTTTACGGACACGAAAAATATGAGAAATTAAATTTCCACAAAAAAAAACCTATATTGTTTTGATTACTGCACAGTGAAAAAGTGAACATATCCAAATATTTATTTATTTTTATACTGTGATATATTTCCATATTATATATCTTTCGCCAACGATGATAATAATTTTTGAAATTCTATATGACACTTGATTGAGATTTTTTATACGCTTCGAAAATATTTCGTCTGACAACTGAAATAGTGGAAGATTTAGTGTTTTTTTATTCAATAACCGTCATATATAGTTATTGATAAATTCAGAACCGATTGACTCTTCTCCACATTATCCTTAGTAAATTACATTGTAACCGCCATTAATAGTGCCGAAGACGACAACGGTTGAGTCAATTAATTATATTCGTCGAATGAAACGACCGATTACGATTAATTATTATTGGGTTTAAATGACGATTTGTCCAGAAGAGCTTTACAGATGAATAAAAATATAGCCGACCCATTTCGCTCAAACTAGCTAAAAGATCGAGTGATTAACGACGACTCGTCTTGATTTATAACTCGGGAATACGCGGTTCATTAGCACTGCGGACAACGATTGAAAACATAAATCCGAGAATAGCAATAAATTATATTATTATCGATATTATCGTAAGTTTGAAATCCCAAGAGCATATTGATTGTTGAACGCTAAGGACAAACTTAATACACTTAATTTTTTAACATATTTATATAGTGTTATATTTTATAACGATGTTAGTGAAACCGATTATTAGTAGTTTTTTTTAGAGCTAAGACGATGCAAATTTTTTTTCCGGAATTCTCATTTAAAACCGATAATCAATCCAATATTTAAATTTGTTTGTTAAATCCTTAAACCGATGTATTGGTTCAAAACTCGATTGGATAATGTGCATTATTAAATATGAGACGATTATGATAGATCAATAAATATTATTATTATTGTTATTATATCAATTCAAAAAAAAATTTGATATCTGAAATGACTAATTTTGGCTGATGTGGTGATATTAATAACCAATATTGATATCGGCTAAAATATTAACACATAAATTAGTCCTAATATTTTACTCTCATAAATTGATTATATTTTTAATAGAAAACATTTAATGTATTCTGTTGCATCTCAAATACATACATTTGTACAATAATTAACAATAATAAAATTGTAATAAAAAGTTATTTAAAAAGTCAATATATAGACACTAGTTTTTTTTAAACATTATTTCAGGTAAAAAATAAAATTTAATTAAATACGTACCAGCTTACAAAGCTGGTATATATCTGATAGGTTGATATTTTTCGATCATAAAAAGTATATTACATTGCACTTAAAAGATTTCGATAACCATGCTAACGTGTTAACACAATTTTATATTTAAAACGTGTATGCAATTATTTTTATATAGGTAGGTGTGTAAGTATATTAATATTAGCATACGACTTCGCAACAATACTCAAATAGTATGAAACCACACTAAAATATGAATTGTTATTTTTAAATACATTTTTAACAAAATCGTCACCAATATAAGCCATACATTTTCTGTACATCTGAAACACATTTTTCGATTGATGTGAATCCTTAAACATAAAAAATAGATAAACATTTTTTTTTGTCGAAGATTTGATATAACGTTACTCAATTTGCACAAAAATGATTCAAAAATGAGTTAAAAGAAGAAATATTTTGCAAGGCATTAATGAAAATACATTTTTTATTCCAGAATCATTGTATTTTCTTTGCAATCACAACTATTTCAATTCTTTATTTTCAAAATAAAGTTAAATAAATGTCGTCGATGGTTTTATGGCTTTTACCGAGCCACTCATTCTAGTGTAAAGCGTAGGGTTTTTTTTAAACCCCTTACAACTCAAGACTTCCCTACCCTAAAACGTTGTACAAGCGGTAATCTCCCAATCGTGACGAAAATAGTAGTTCCAATGACCTTCGCCGAATACCCCAGAAGGCAGAAACCCTTGTCTTAATAAAATACTTCGTTCGGCATAGGAGTAATCCTCATCCGTTCTTCAAAATATCTTAACAGTTATCGTGAGTGCACCATGGAATAAAAAAAAATAAAAACCTAAATAAACATTTTTCTTTGCGATGAAGACATGAGCGTTATAAATATACATATTTTCCATATTGATGATTTTTTTATATATTGTTAACATTACTTTATGTTTAGAGTAATAAAACAAAGACGTTATAACTTAAAAACTTAATCGCAATAAAGAGGGGGAAAAACTTTATAACATAGAGCAGGTACTAATAAATTAAGAAAATTTAATGATATGGTTCCTTTGATGCCTCGATAGTTAGATAATAGCGTGGAAAGGTGATATATTATTTGGGCACACGTAAGACGAACATTTTATACCTGAGTTCCTCCACCAATCCCTATGGATCCCAATCCCTAACAAACAAGTACCTACTAAAATGCATAGAAGAAATAAATAGAGACAATTTATTTTAACTGGTAAATAAAACCTTAAAATATCGTTATTATAATTATAAGAAAAACATTATTGTCAGCAGTGTTACTTTTAACACTTAACAACTAACAAGTTAAGATTTGGTTACATTTGAAAAAAACATTGTGTGTTTAAAATAAAATCACATATTTTATAAGTTCCAAGTATCTATGAATAATATTTTTAATTTACAACAAAATAACTAAAACCGTTATTCTATGTTTAAATATTTATTTTAATCCGAATTTGAACTCAAAATGTCTATAAAAAAACAATGTTTAGATTTTTTAGATTGTTCAGTTAAAGGTTATTAGAAATCTTGTATTAAATTGTCAAGCTATAGCTATAAAATGTTAACTACAAAATTATTTGCAAATGTTCGTGATTTTTACGAAATATTGAACTTTTGGCCAGAAATTTTCTAGTGTTAATTCCGTTCATTTAAAAATTAATGTAAAAAGAAAAAATATTTATAGATTGAATAAAAGTACTTGGAACTTTTTTTAAAATCTTTATTCATTTCGTCGAACGATTCACCAAAGGTTCACAATAAAGGTTATTATACAATGTTTAAAGCTTAGTAATAAATATTATTGTCCGAACAGTTGTAGCGGTATATAGTATTGAAATGACTACTTTATCGAGTGTTATAATAATTATCATATTAATGAGTGTTTTATTTTAATTAAACGTCTCGAAAGACGATAAACATAGTTCTGTCGTATAATGATTTTAATTTGGCAAACGACGAACACTCCCCCGAAAATGTGGTTAATGAACGTTCATCTAGTCCTGGCATCCGAAATTCCCCGCACGTCCAATAAAACTCACGCTAAATCGCTAAATTCTCTTACTAGCATCGCTGCGAGAACGAAAAACAACAAAGCTATCAAAATATTTCTCTTGACATCGTCGGGCGCGTTGTCGCGTTTATTTTTTGTGTTCGTTAGTATTGAAACAGTTCCAAAAACTCGTCGGCCTACTGTGCGCGAACGCGACAGCACAGGAGGGTATTGGAGCGAGTGCGACTTCGACTAATTCGACGACGGTTACGTCCAACGCTGCATCCGAACACCGCACCGCGCACGACCTCTTATTTATTCCCGACCTGTGCTAAATACCGGAGCCAAGATCAATAACACCCGAAGAGACAAACAAGTTCTGTGTTGGAAACCGTGGCCAAAAAAACCCGTAGATAATTATAGAAGCCCGATCGATACACGGCAATATAGAAGGTTATAATACTTTCAATTAGGAAATAAATAAAAACGTTGCGACAATCCGAGAACATCGCGCGAAGATTTTTCGAGATTCGAATTATAAATAGATTACAAACTATAGCACTCGTCAAAATTATGTGGTTTTTTTTTTTCGTACACTCCGGTATTTCGTTTCATTAGCGTGTAAAAATGTGTCCTGACATGATAGATATAAAAAAAAAAAAACTTAAAACAAAAAAAAAATCATAAAAAAATAAATAACGAAACGCACGGCCATAAAATATTACACGCGAATGATCACGGGAGTGGAAGTGGAGAAAAACATCTTAATGCGCTCGTATAAATTTCCGTCAAATAAATGAGGTTAGTGTTTTGTCAACATTGTAGATATATGCGAGTGAATATTTTTACATTTTTATACATTTTGTTTTATGTTCGCTCTCATACAATCGCGTATATTCGTGTGTCAGAGGACAGAAAAGGATACATTACATAGGCATTATATGTTTTTTTTAATACTGTGCTCAAAAATTAATAGCACCTATCGTATTTTAATAGACTGTATCACACTTCAATATATGCTGGTCCACGAGTTAAGCTACGAAAGACATCAATGCATTCCAAACAACCCTGCTGTAGAACTACAATAATTTAAAAACATAACATATTCTCACGCTGTACACGCTAATTATATAGCCAAGAAATTTAAATTGTAGGTTTTAAAAAAATTGTAGGAAGTATACTTTTAGTAGAAATAGGAATTTTATGTAGAATGACATTTAAAGTAAGTTATAATAAAAAACGTATCCTACTATATTTAAATTTAATAAAAATATTTTAGTTTTTTCATTAATACTTTTATTATAATAGGTACTTGTTTTAGGCAAATCTTTAAATCGAACTTTTAAATTATAATATTGTACAATTTTATGACTTTTTAATTAATTTTGTAGAAACTAATTTACGCACAAATAACAAATAGAAAATTAAAAACAAGCACAATTTCGGATTTAATTTATCAGCATTTTTTTAAAAAATATTTTGTTGTTTATAATATAATTGTATGTGAATATGAGAAATTAATATGTACTTACACCTATTCATTTGAATACTTACAAAAAATTACTATTGTGATTTGTAAATCTCAACTCTATTATGATAATGATTTCCAACCGTATTAATTAGGTTAATGTATTTTCTTATGTGTATAATAAATGTCATATAATCTGTTTTCATAAAACATTATATTTTTGGAATACAAACAAAAAACATTTCGGAAATTTCTATTGTTATTGTTCTAGGCACAATGAACGAATTGCATATAATAAAATCATTCTCTTTAATCGTATAGTACACGGTGGTCACAGAGATATGTTTAAAACGGAATTTTGGTTGTTTGGGATTGCAGGACATAAATAAAATGTATATAAGCTCGTGATAAACGAACGAAGATTTAAATAATAATGCGTCACATTAGAGGAATACATGTAACATGTAAGTATGTTACACATGTAAACATATAATATTTTTATAATATAAAATGTGTGTGTGTGTGTGTGTGTTGCGAAAAACAAAAACGTACCCTTTTTATTCTTAAACCTTAGGATTTAACGAGAAAATATTTTAGGTCCCTCTTCGTTGACTATAATCTTGTGTTTCATGCCTTTTATCGAACGCTTTTTGCCAGCGATAGTGCCGCGCCACCGTTAATAAAATATTATATTCCTGTTATCCTATAGCTCTAATATCATATATATTATCGGTTTGGTCTTCTTCGGAAGCTGACAAAAAGAACGAAGAAATAAAATGACCCGAGTGAGCAGACTTTGGAGATAATAAAGTATCGATTAGGAATGAGAAGGAACATAGACCCAGAATTTTTTATGTCTGTTTATTTAAGCCAGTACTTTTATTTCGGGTGAGTCAACCATCCGCTATGATATATGGGTGGGGGGGGGGTTCTGACCATATAACGGAAGAACATAAAACAAATTTATAAACCGATGGCCAGGGAGAAGATGAGCGGACGAAAAGAAAAAGGTATAAAATATATATATACGATACAGCCAATTCCCACGCATTATTTACTTGGGTCACCCATTTAAGTCCCCGTTGTCGACGAAATATATACGTTTGAAAAACGCGCGTAAGAGCATTAGTTACAATCGAAATAAAATTATATCCGCCATGAGGATATTATATTATATTGTAGTCGGGTATTAAGTACTTAAGCTATTTAATTACCTCCAAAACAATTGGTAAGTAACTCCATATAATCGTTAATCATATTATATAATACATATTAAATATTAATACATGACGGAAAGAAAAAAATAGAACAAGGAACACAATATATCATGTGCTAAATCCGAAATGCTTGAGAGTCCGCAATAATAGCATAATATTAGGTACCTGCGTATAACATAATATAAAACAAAATAATAAATTGTTCCAAACGTAATCGGCGAGGTTAGGTTAGGTAGAACGGATTTTTATTTTTTTATTCGTTCTGATTAAAAATACTAAATTAATTAAAACAAAACCGTTTTATACGAACACTATCGGATAATGATACGATTTAAACAAACAGAAACACAAGTTTTTTTTCAATTTATACCAATTAGATTTAAAGGTAGTATAATATATTACAACATACTATATGTATAATAATATATAGTGTTGTATTCATGTTAACCCATATAATTAATACAGTCTGTGCGTATAAGATTAAATGGTAGTATATACTATTGCATAATAATATGACCATTGATAATAATACACCCATATTCACGATATAATATATAAAGTATAATGTTTATCATATTACACAGATTAAATAATAATAATTAAAGTATTTATAGCAACTCGCGAAAATTATGTATTTACAGCAGTACATGCGCAATTATATATATGTAAATATTTCGTTTTTTAAATACCCAAATTTAAAGTTGGGAATTTATTTAAATTTATTTACACTAGGTATATATTTTTGGTATAAAAAATGCTGTCCTACGAAATATTTTGAAAACCCGTATTAATCCTCAACAAATACCAAACAAAAGTATTATTCTAATTATTTATTTTACACTCCTGTGAATATTAATAATGAACAATCTAAAATAGACATGTCTGGTCGATATTTAAATATTTAATGCAAACATAATTTTTCATATGATTCATTGCGAAAAAATGTTGACAAAACATTCATCAAAACTTCTCTGTATTTATATGCAAAAAAAAAAATTAATCATTATTATAACCGACGAGCGTGACAGGCAGATGTGTTAATAAACTTTTCGCTCGATACTGTATTACTGTCCCTTTTTTCATATCTTTGTGTTTTCCGCCGTCTCCACCTAAAGCGAAGTATTTCGCAATAATCTCTGAAGCCAGAGAATTTAATCCATCAGACTGGATTTTTGGCCAGCTATGAAAACAACAATCGACAGTCTAAGTTGACCCAGTTTATTTTTTAACATTCACACCCACCCCATAATTTTGTTAGTATTAATTAACGAAACGGTCGCGACAAAATATAGTTAAATCACGACGGTTTTTTCTATATTAACTTCTTAAAGCTTATATACATACGAGTTCATATATATATGAATTCCTAAGGTTTTGGAGTATTACCTATAACTCGGCACCACTGCACCTTGTGGTATTATTATACGTAACATCGCGCAGTTTTGGTGTTGATGCTAGTCTGTTACAGCGCCACACAACACTATATAGCCAGCTAACCTGAATGGTCGCTGCAATAAATCGTAGCTGAAAACGATTAGGTCGCAGAATTCCATAGAGAGGGCACGAGATTTATGCATAACAATATCAATAGACGAGCGGATTTGAATTTGAAATTTGGAAATATTTTAGAATATAGCTTCCCAAGCCACTATCTCCGCCGCTTAGCGACTTCGCCATTAGACTATACCAGGGCCGTAGCTGGAAAAAAATTTCGGGGGGGGGGTTTAAGCTAAAAAAATTGTGTTTTGATTGAAACAGAGATTGAAATAGTTATTTTACCTACTACCACGTAGTATAACATGAAAAAATTTCGGAGGGGGTTTGAACCCCCCCCCCAGATACGGCCTTGAACTATACGATACATTACGTCGACTTGTTGTTGCCGTTGTAAATATGCGTATAGCTAGGATGTGCAGCGCGAAAACCGACCGATTTAAATCGCACACAATTAGGTATTGATATAATATTATGATTATTATCACGCGCTCGGCCGCGCATAAAAAACAAATGCCCGAGAATCGTGTTTAACGGTCGCTTTTCCACATAATCTTTCCAGTCCAAAGCGGTGCGTCCGGTATATTAATTATTATTGTCACGAGTAGAAATATTACTACATATATACGCACTGTGTCATAACATTATTGTTACAATATAAACAACATCATCGCGTCGAAACGTGAACAATGGCAAAATAATTGCGCGTCGCAGACGCCATCGCGCCGTATATTATCCTGACCTCGCGGGGAGGCGCGCGCGCGTATATATATATATATATTGTTGTATATATATATAGGTAGTTTTGTTTTATTCCCAAGACGAACAGGGTCGCCATCAATTACATGCACACACTCGTGCGCCGCAAACTATATTGTAATACGCAGTCCTGCTGCACCTGCTCGGGGGGGGGGGGGCAGCAACCTTACACCTACACGACCGCGGCTCTGCACTCTCTCTCCTTCGCTCGTCCGTTGTCGTCATTCGTACTCACTCACACACACACGTATATAGCACGATAGTATATATATTATATCCCATAACAATCCGTCTTCCACGTAATCCGACTAATTCCGCTAGACAATCTTTGTCCATTGACCAACGACGAGATAAATCGGACAATAATATATACGTATGCGGTGCGGGAACGAGCGTGTGCACGTGTGCGTGCATTATGTAGACGCATTTATATAGAGTGTATATTATATATAGGTAGTATATACCTTTACTATACACATGTATGTCGTTCTATATATATATACTATGTTTGCGCTATTATATTTATGTATATGTAGAAAGTTTGCCGGCCACATATTATATATTATATTTCGTAGTTACTATATGTATTGCGCGGGGCCGTATAGTGACGTCTCTGAACTCGATCCATCAATCGGTATAGACGGCTTTTTCGTATTTTTGAGTTTTATCGATGGACAACGATCCGAAGACCAACGGCGATCTCAAATTTGCTTAATGTGTTTACATAACCAACAGTGTACGAGTATATAAGTATAATGAATATGATGTGGGCGGTCCATCGAGGAAAACTGCACCTCGCACTCGTCCGTCAGACGATATTCTGTTTTCGCGTTGCAGAGAGAATACGAGTTTTTTTAAAACTTAAAAACTTCCACGCGGACTAGATTCACTTCGACGAATTTGTGACAATGGCTCAACTACAGCTCGGGACCGATACAGACCGTTTACAGACATATAATAATTACCTCTTTAGTGATGATCAACATATATATACATAACGAACGATACTGCGTAATATTTATATTTTATTATTATTTCATTCGACAATCATACGTTTCAGTTGTTGTAGCAAAAATACGCGTTAATTATTTGAGTGCTTGGCTCTCGACGTGGTCACGTTGTTTCTCTTCTCTCAGAAAATAAAAAATATCTCTCGTCTCAACTCGAGATAAAAAAAAACTACGCAAACGAGTGTATAACAGCTATTAATCTTAAACACACGTATTATTAGGTAGGTATAATATTTAATACCTAGCACCTACGCAAGTCCCTATTTAAGACAACTCGAAGTCTCGAAACACGGTAAGGCTGTCCAAGACATAACACGTTGTCGAGTACTAATCTTTAAGGTCACCCAAGCTCAGGTTTTTGTTTTCAACACTCGTCGGATTTATGTATAATGGTTTTGGTAAGTTCATAGATTTTACCCATTCGAGAAGAATAATAAAATAATATTATATATAAGAAGAAATATTATCACGTGAAAACTCAAGAACGTCTTATAACCAACGTCGTCGTCTGTGGGCGCGACTCGCTGTCTGCTTGACCGGCGGTAGATTTTTATGGGTTCTCCGTTCAGTTCTCCCCCCCCCCACACAGCCAAAGACCAGCTAAAACGCGTTAACTCATTTTTTATGCCCGCCATCGCTACCTTTCGTGTACACCACATATATTTATATATAAGTGCGCGGAAAAAGACGACCCTTATATTATTCCGTTTAACGCGGTAAGGGCTCTAAAATACGTCCAGTTTAGTTTTTACGACGTCAATCGTGCAAGAACCATCGCGTGTTTTCGTGAAAAAAAAATGAAGCCATTCCGATTATGTTTCCGTTGTACAAATGTTAAATTGTTTTTCTAACCGAAACAAGGAAGTGAAATAAAAACAATTTATGTAGAGATAAATGCGTTTGATTTCAACGTGTATTTTTTTTAGCACTTTTGCATTGAAAACGAAACAAGCACCGAGTAGCTGAAACTATAATATAATATTCAGCACAGAATATGTAAACCAAAAACTATAGTCTGCAGTAGAGCTGCAGTTCACCAGACATAAACGTATTGGTAGTTTGTGCTTCCGGAAAAGTTTTAATACGATGTTTATACACGCGAGTACGACGCGACTAAAAACATGGATTATAAAACACATGTCTTACCACGACAAATGCATATTTTGTAAGAAATTATGAAATATTATGATTACCTATATATACCCATACAAGAACGTTCATTTTTTCCAGCCACGCTTCTAAAATAGATTTGTTTAATATTCGTTTTATTAATATTTCTAGTTTATTTCAAATACATGTTTGGCTGTTGTTGCAAATAAGAATAAAATATCATAATGTAAATAAGTAATGAAAGAAAACGCAGCTTGTATATAAAAAAAAAACTACCTGAGGAATCGAATAGTGAAATTGAAGGTACTATAAAAATAAGTTACAGTTATATTATTTTGTTCACAAACGTAATATCGTAAAAAAGTTAATTTTGTTATAATATTATTTAAAGGTTCGAGTAAATAATGTAGACACGTAGTTATCCAATAATTTCTCGTTTTGTTTTTTAATCACATTCTCAATAAATAGCTCAATTCATACCTATGATTTTTTTTAAGTGTCAACAAATATTTTTTTCTAACATTTATTTCATCAAATGCGGTACAAAATCAGATTTTTTTTCTACTTTGACAACGAATCAAATTTATGTTTTGTAATTTCTTTTAGTATTTGACATACACAATATAAATATCTATAATTTATAATGCAAAATTGCCAAAGTTATAATATCGTTTTACTGAACGAAGTAAATGTGTGTGTGTGCACAAGTATAGGTATATTTTCTACATTGATTTGTAGATATATGATTATAATATATGATTCGTTTGACACGTTGTATAACAAAAACATTTTCGACCTTTACACTGAAGTTTAGCGTAAACAAATACTATTAGTGATATACGATAATAATAACAATAATGTTGGTTAAACAACATAATAATAAGCGCATTAACCTCAATGTTGCGGTTATTACACGTTACAAATTCGTACACAATATATAATATAGTATAATATAGTATGATACGCCTTGTTTTCAGTCGGCAACGAGGTAAAGTTTTAAGTAAATTAGCATTAGGATGCGCAGGCTTATCGAACGATAGAAATGTCCCCTGCAAGGGTATTCTCGGAACACGTTTCGGTCGAAAACTACGTGTAGATTATATTTAATGGGTAATATCATATGAACAAAATAATATTATCATCTTGCCCGTTCTAAGCTACCACGTTTCGATAGAGATCATGCTACCAGATATTTTTGTTTCATAAAAGTCCATTATTGTAAATTATAACTATATACAAGTCAAAATATTTATATTATCCTATTTCATACACAAATATATACAACACGGTGTCATCTTAGAGTTGGCTTTAATAAATAAATAATCTTTCTGAATGGGGAGAATATATAGAACATCTCATCTGTGATTTTCCCGTTGGAAAAATGTTAAAGAAATATTATCGCCATTAAACGTTGAGCTTTGATCGATGGGGATTAATGATGGTTTTAGTCAGTGCGATTAACGTTGAGGTTTGACGTGTATACACAACACACTGTAATGGAGTTCAAATTGATATTAAACAAATATAATATATAGTGCGAGAAACTTATCAAAACCGAAAGATTTAATAAAACCGTTATTATAACGGTTGATTATTATGAGGTTATTGATATTATAATTATTATTGTAATCATAATATATTAAAATGACGTATTAACTATATACGTAGGTACTCGTATAATAAAATATATTATTAATTATCAAATTGTAGTTTTGGCCAACGATATCGAAATGGTTCACAATTTCATATATATTATTATACGTTTCGTACTATATACTGATTTATAATAGCTAGGGGAACGCACACGCCCCTTATATTGATTACCCTAAGCGACACCCCATCCCACCTGCACCGCCACAAAGTTAGCACCCCTTGGCAACAACTCCGAAACATCCACTCTTTCCGCACTGATAAACACACGGTATATATAAAAATTATATTATTGTACATAATATTATTCTCTTTCTGCCCAATCAATGTATCTACATACATTGCATTTAATACATTTTTGGTTTTTAATCGGCTACAGCCAGCGTTTACATTAAGTATATATGTTAATTATAATACGTATATCATTTTAACCATTTGGATTTAATAACGCGACAAAATCAGATCTAATGAGTTTATCTGTGAGATTGTCTACAAAAATCATTATTACGGACTACACAAACACGTCTGCGGAATAATATATATAATATAATAATGCACCTATATTAGTTAGTTTTTCTCTTCCACTTTCTCCGTCTCTCTTGCACTCTATCGCATTTCTATAGTCTCGCTATTTGTTTGTAATGAAAATAATGCTGCAAATACGCCAGACGGGTTTAATATAATAATGGTACGTATATATCTTTATACCTAGTAAAAAGTAATCACAATACGCATCGCACAATGACATAATTTTTTCATTCAATATATTTTTCCACGTAAAACTAAATGGGTATCACTTTCAATTTACTTTAATAAATAGCTTCGAGATAATTTCAAAAAATCGTGTTCAGAAAAGTATTTCTGCATAAAACACCTTATTGAAAATTGGAATCACTTAAAATGTTTAACAATACACTCAATATAATATAATACAAGTTTAAACAGTCTACGAACCGACTTGATCAACACAAAACGTTTGTCTAAAACGTTAAATCAACAAAAGCAGTGCACTTTAATAGGAAATATTTTTAATTAATAATTTATGCATAAATATTTATATATATACTTTGAGATATATAAAATCAATATACAAATCTTTATACTTAGGCATTGTACAGGTATTGAGTTATAACAAATAAGCTATTAACAACAATAATTCAATAACAGGCACAACATTAATATAATATTTATATTGAGAAATAAAGAAAAAATATGAATAATAAATGACGACATTTTAAAAACACATAGTTCATGAAAAAAAAAAAACGCTAACAAATACACTTAAAAATAAATCCGAAACGTCGGCTATCTCATCAATGGATATTAGATCTATTAAACGAAGACGCTTGAAAGTGGTAAACAGGAAATACAAAAACAGTATTGGCGTCGTAAAGCCTATAATATATACTATATATAGTATACTATAGTAAATGAAAACTGTCGAGGTATAGAATCGACAAGAGTGGCGAAGATAAATGAAATAACATATTAAAATTGGAGAATGAAGGGAAAAACAGTCCTTCAGAAAATAGGATTTAAATTGGATTTTATCGATTCATAGATGGAAACTAATTTTAAACAAATTGACACAATAAAAAAAAATTACATTAAAAATCTAGTAGAATGCTTTTAGTCAAATGATTGTAAGTAAAAAGTTTAAAAGTCAAAATAAAATCCACTTCAATTAATGAGATGACAACTTCTACAATGCAAATAAAGTTAGCCAATCTAGAAAACAAACGCATAGTATAAGTTGAGCGCCAGCACTTATTACCATTACACTGGAAAGTTAAGTTTCATGTACTACTATTACTATTTACTGAGCGCAGTCTATTATCTTTACACTGATTAAATAAATAAGGAAATAATCAAATATCAAAAATATACTCACCTGAGATAAATAAATAATTAATATATATATATATATATACACAATTAAAATACGAACGAGCTGCTTTAATGAAAAAAGGGTATATTTCACCCAAGACTTTTATTCGAGCACGCATACCAACAGTTAAGTAGTATAATACGAACTACATACGAGAATCTAATTCCAATCAAAACGAGTATATATATATTAATATATTATATATATATATACATATATAGTTGCTGACGGATTTCAATTGACGCGGGTAACTATATAGCGTAATAAAAATAAAATGCGATGCGATCTATTAACAAAGAAATGTTTGTATACATCATACATCCTTACTATATATGTCGAATCAACGCTCAATTATTCGTTTGAGACTATAATATCACGACCAAAGCGTATATTATATATTATATCAAAATACATATTAATATGATGGGTTCTATATTGTAATGATATATTATGTTCAGTAATTGCAGATATTAAAGCGCGATACTATCGGCGAAAAGGATTATCTATACAGACGCGGGTGTAGTAGTATAGGGACGAGGACAAAGGCCGAATTCCAATGCCTGTCTGAAACGGAAATCGGAAATAGGCCGCGAGCGCGATGTGCAATGCCCGCGAGCTCCGTTTTTCCCGGGATAATATGGAGACGACGCGCGTCCACCACGCCCATGCATATAGCAGCGCCGCCGAAAGCCACACTCTGCTGCTGCCGTATCCCGCAGGTGCGTCCTCCCCCGCAAAGTTTGGTTCGACCCCCCCCCCCCCTACCCACTACCACCTCTACCGCAACGCCGCGAGGGATAACTTTCGTGATACTTAAAGGGCCCGTTTCGATGTTTTCTATATAATAATATAATACATTACGTACCTGCGTGTACATATATAACTATATAATATACGCTTGTAAAATGAGTGAGCGTGTGTGCGCAGACATCCGCACAACCATATTTTTATAAATACGAATTTAGTATTATTATCGTTATTATTATATGTACAATACCATCGAGCTTACGAGTTTCCGTTTATATTGTGTTCCTTGCAATTAACGGCACTGCACATCGCATATATATAATTAGTATAAGCACGTATAATACTATATATTATGCGACCGTTCGAAATACTTTCTTGTCCGCTCTTATTCCGTGCCCATACGCCATACTCGAAGTACGATAAATATTTATTATCAATTATACAGATATTGACACAATAAATTAATAAATAAGTGTCCTGCGTGTTCGACGTATATAAACCAGAAAGTTTTGGAACGTTTTCTTGTGGGACGAAAAAAAATAAATAAATGTAACTGCGCGGGATGCGATTTTCTTTAGTTTATTTTTCTTTTATGAGAAACTGAAACTTTTTCGCGCGATATTCGCGATAGAATCAAGTATATAAATCTTGAAAACGGAAGAAAAATACGTTAAGTGCCGTAAGGTAGTAACAGCAGCAGAAGCTACGGCAAAAATAATAACAAATAATGGTATACATTATTGATCCACATAAAGTAAGTTCCGAGAAATCACCAGAAACAAAGAAAACACTAATTGTGTTTATCACGTTCAATTATGAAAACGAATAACCAACTGTATACCTACATTTTTTCAATCGAATGAAATATCAAAACCATTTTGTTTCGTTAACACTTTAATAAACCCGCTGTATCTTTGGCATGAATATACGTATAATGTAAAACGAGTTATCGTTTCTTGTTAAGTATCAGTAATTTAAACGAAATAAACAATTACATCTAATTAAAATTTACTTTGTGTACAGAATTCGTCACTAACATAAAATACGACATTTAAATGTGTTCAATAATCAAACGTATTCCGAACTTATAAACCCAACTATAGTGATTTATTATATTAATGCCTCTTGATTTATGTCAGGTCGGTTTTATGATTTCTATTCTTTATAAATTGAATTTTATACATACGATTATAATTGGTTTGAGAAACCCATAAGCAATTGTACAGTTGACTGGGTAGTGAAATTAATCTACCGTGTGCCCGTGTCACATTATCCGAATCACCCCGTTTAAAAATCAATACTAGGTAATACAATAATATAATTTAATAAGTTATTATTTTATCGCATGAATAATTATTTGGAATTTCAAGATGCGCTCGGTAGAGTTTATAATGTTTATCTGAATAATAGGAAGTAAATGCTTTGTTTTTTATTATTATTATATTATTATATCATAAAGCGATCAAATTTAATTTCAAAATGTACGCACTATACGTCATGATATAGGTACGTAGTAAGTATACAGTACCTACACATGTTCGTATGAATTTATAATTATTTGCATATGTTATTTTAATATTTTTTAAACTGCAGCTATTATGACAACTTATGAGGAACCTTGTATTAAATTGTCAAGCTTTTTGACTGAGTGAATAATTTTTTTTCTATAATACCGTGAATGATAAACCCTCATAGTTATTTTATTTAATAATTAGTATACTTGGATATAATATTATATTTGTGTAAATTACAAAAAATTATTTTTAAATTACTTTTTATGGGTAACCATATTGGTTTGGAGTACATGGAATTAATTGTTTAAATATAATAACATATCGATGATTTAAAATATTAAAATCGAACAAATGTTCTAAAAACGGAAACCACCAACCTTATCCTAATAAATCACAGTTTTCTCGATTAAAGTTATTTTTTTTTCTTGTCTCGAACCTACATGACGTAGGAAACCCTAAATAATTTGTTCACGACCTCCAGGATCAAAATCGCTGGTTTAAAGGACAAAGACATACAATTCTTTTCATCTGAATATATGCTTGTTAGAATTCGTTTAGTTAATAAAAAAAAACTGTTATTTACATAGACTCTAAACAGACTAAACCTATATCTAACCGATTAACATTTAAACTCATTTATTCATCACGGCCCTCCGACTTGACTTTAATTTTCGTTGTTGAACTTAATACTGCAGTTTTAAAATATAATTTACAAAACTATCGTGTACTCTGAGCTATACCTAATGTATATCAAATACCTAGTCTTGCCACCGACATATATTATCAAATTGTACACTACTGGGTATTCGTAGTTCAAATTGTTCTCGGGCGTTAATGTTCGTTTAATATCATTATTGCATACTATCTCTTAAGTCATAACAGCCGAGTATAAAATAAAATTCTATGCAATATGGAGTTATCAGCAGATTCCTCAAAAAATTTTAACGAACTGTAATTGCACACGTTTACATAACGTAGTCTTATATCTTACGCAAATCAAATTTCCTAATATACAAATAAAAATATTAAAAAATTGCATGTAGTAAGGTACCAGCTAGATTATATTTGCCGACAAAAAAAAATTTACCAGATCTGTACTCGAGTGTTTCGCCATCGTGAACTGCAGTCGATATCGTATCCTGCAATAACGAGTAAGGCGACCAACAACCAAAATGGTCACTGTATCGAGGGATGAAATAAAACTCTCGGAACATTAGGGGTGTGTTATTACGTTACGCATCACTTCGATAACGGTACACGTAGGTATATATAATATTATATAAGCGTATATAATATAGCTTTAGGTAGTATATAGGTAAGACGTAAATATATAGAAACAACGCACCACGCACGCGCGCTTTATGCCAGCGACGACTGAATGGCCGTACGCAGGTCGTATACTACACTGCACGGCTATAATATTATGATATACCTAACCGTCACCTGAATTCTGTACAGCATATAATACATTATGATGTTCTCGTACAGTAACGTGCGCTCGCAGGTTTTACCTACCTACCTACCTATCTATATATACAATTATAATATAATATATTTGACCCTTGATATTATATATACGCGAGCACTGCACGTCTGCACAGCACACACGCAAACCCGCATACATTAAATGGAAAAAAAAAGTAGGTATGTTGCGAATAATAATATCGATAAACCGGTAAATTGTGAGAGTAGTCACGGTGCGTGAGTAAAAAAAATAAAAATTATAATAATAATAATAATAATAATAATAAAAAGTTCGAACTGGTTGTTGCGATACACCGATCGTCGTATAATATAGTTGCGCGGGCAGCGTATGCGCTCGCGTGAAAGTGAAATCGTTAGCGGAGCGACTCCAGGACTAACGACCTACGCCATTAGAGACACGGGTGGTAAAAAAATAATAATAATAATAATAATAATAATAATAATATTTTAATATATCGAATAAAAATTCTCGGATTTTCGTGCGTGGCGCAAGTGTGCTGTGATGTGAATGTGTGTGTTCGACGCGTATTTCATTGAGCCAATATAATATGGCCGGAGAAGATTTTGCCGGCGGAGAACGGGGAGGGCGAAACGGCGACAAGCGATTAATATCGACTTAAGTTTTCGCTCAGATTTTGAAATTCGATTAAGGATGTTTATAATAATATACTCTAAGCGTCGTTCGTTGCGAGTAGAAAAATCTGGCCGACTTAAATCGTCGTTTATCAAATGCATCAAGCGCTCGGTGTATATTATTATTATTACTGTTATGACGCGCCGCCGGTGCGCGATACCACGTGCGACGGAACTTCCGCGGTAATGTTCGAGATTAAATTACTTTAGCGAGTAGACGAGTAATGTACGAGTATAATAACAATAAAAGCGCCTAGGTCGGGAAACGGGAAAAAAATACGCTCACGACGAAGAGTTTGGCTATTTGTACAATCGCTATAATATATTATTATAGTATAGGTCGTGTATACAACTCTCAAGACTTTTTACCAGTAACAGAAAAAAGAAACTCGCCTACCTATTATTATTTTAGGCGCCATATTATATAATGACATATAAGCTTTGTACAGCGAACGGGAAAATGTTTATTAGTGGCCTGCTATTACGCCAGCATTCGATATGTTCGCTGTTTCCGTACACGAGCTCGATCACTTAATCGGCAAACGAATATACTTATAATAACGTACATTTATTTGATAATATAATAATATGAATAGGACGAATAGGTAGTACCATATAATAATAATAATATAATAATAATAATAATAATGAATAATGATACATTCACAACATCATACTTTTTCAGGGGAGGAGGGGGTAGCATTTCGTTGCATAATTAGTTTAACGATCTACTTTGAAAACGTATCTAATTACCGTCTACGCGTCCCATTTATTGAGTTAACCAAAGGTTCACGTGTACGTAAACAACCCTATTAATTTTCTAACCCATACATATATAGGTACACGCTTTGAGCTTCAATTAATGAGATGACACGTTGTTCAAATGCTATGGCAAAACGTATAGGTATACACGGCAATTCGGCTGGCTCGTATACCTAGAGATTATTTGCGCAGCATCGGACCGCCTATATATTATACATATGTACTTACAATTCATTTTCGGAACAAACAGTGGACATTTACAAACTTTTGACGCTTATAGCCATCGATATTATTGTATATGTTATATTATATAGGAACGAAGATAATCGTAATTTTTTTGGAAACGTCAGCACGTCTATCGACAGCCGTGCAAGACGACGACTCACGCGTACGGCAGAAGAAGCATATTTTGTACATAGCGAACAAAATGTATTATTATATTATAGATAAAAACACGCGCTCATGTTTGAAGAGAGATACGGAAAAGTCTCATTTTCCATACGTTAAACGTGTTTACTGATTGATATCGTTGTTTTTTTGATTATCTCAAACAAAACAAATAATATACTTATATACGACTATAATATTGTGCTGTGAAAAAATTATTATTATTCCTAGTAGTGCGCGTGCACGATTCCGACGAAACATCGACACGCTTTAGAGGTTAAAAACGGGAATTCGCAACAATTTTCGGCATCCCTATAATATATGATATTATTGTAAAACCACAAAACGACGTGTAATACAATATAAGCACAAATGAAATAGTATCACAACTCATAAGCCTCGGAACAATCTGATCGCGACGCGGAGGTCGTTGTACCTCGTCGACAATCGTCATAAAAATAATAAAATTACGTATATATATATACGCGTGCACCGCGTCGGAGCGACAATACGAAAATCATGCGTTATCCCGAACCCCGCAGCAGTATTATATTTTTGAAAATATAATATTATCAAAAATAATAATATATTATATAAATGCGTACACGACAACGAGTTATATTTTATGTCGCATTATACTGCACCTATGTGCATATTTATTTGGCCGACCGTCCGGACGAAAGACGAGTCGTGTTGTAAAAATAATTTATTGACCTTTACTGCGACGGACACCGCACAATGTTGTTTTCTCGATGTCCTTTAAGAACGCGCGTAACGATGGAAAAAGATAATAATAATAGAAATAAAAAACTCTGACCGACAACACTATAGCAATATAATATAGACGGAGTATATTATTATAGACTGTAATAGTAGTACACACTATGTATAGTATACCCCGCCGAAAACGTCTACCACGGAGTTTCATGAATGGTGCTACCCGATAACAGTAAACTTTAACGGCTCACGACGGTATATAGCCCTTCTTCACTCGAAGACTGTACAATGTATATATGTTTTGTGCGTGTGTGCGTGAGTGTGTATTTACACACACACACACACACACACACGGTCGGCGGTGCGACATATAAAAAACGATAAACTCAAATATACT
Source organism: Neotoxoptera formosana (assembly GCA_022818045.1). Taxonomy (NCBI): domain Eukaryota; kingdom Metazoa; phylum Arthropoda; class Insecta; order Hemiptera; family Aphididae; genus Neotoxoptera; species Neotoxoptera formosana. The sequence continues at coordinate 47,515,513 of CM040633.1, forward strand.
TTTAAAACCCTACGCGTATGTTCTACTGCTGCGACAAGGCACGTATTATAATATTGAAAAAAATAAAAAACGAGGTTATATGACACGACGTTCGAATCGTATATATTATATCGTATATTATTATGTTCGTTTTAGCACGGGCGGCGACGCATATGTGTGCTGCACAGACGAATGTGCGTATAACTATAAGGTACCTACGTTTAAGTGTTTTTTTTTTTTAAACATTTTTTAGCAGTTATGTTTGTGTATACAAACATGATTTTCGATAGCATGCACGTGCAATAATTATCTACAGGTTTGGCATATACAATATAATATTATGTTATTATTACCCATTCTTATAATTATCGCGTGCACGCAAATAGGTACACACCACATGCATAATATGTACCTATATATGGCTATATAGTATACCTATATATTATATATATATACAGCCAAATAGGTACTTGACGAGAATAAAAAATAATACGTATACACGCGGCATGTCGAATGTATATATACAACAGTGAAGAAAGACTTCCGGTAAATGTGGAAAATAAAAACAATTATAATAATAATATTAACGGGTGGTGCTGAGAGAGAAAACTTATGACGTTTGACCAATAGGTCCACTCACTAGTGCGATCTGAGGGTCATCGTTGTCCAGTTCGTGATAGTACGACTGGTCGCTGCCCCTCCTACTGCCGTTAAAGCACATGATCCTCCGGAAAAGGTCGGACACCGCAGCGCAAAAACCGCATTGTTGTTGCATCACTTCGGCGGCGTGAGTAGTCGGTGTGACGGACCCGAATTAGCGACAGCGAAAGCTACGGCGGCGGTGGCGAAAGTGCTCGACAACAACAACAACAACAACAACAAGAATAACAACAACAACAATAACGATGGCGACGACAACGTCAACACCACCGGCCGGCAGAAGACGGCCGCCGTCCGGTAGGAACAAGAGTATACAAGTCAGCCGCTGTCGCCGCCGCCACCGCCGCCGCTACCAACGACACCTGCACCGCTCGGCGGCGATCGCTGTCCTATTATAGAGCAGTATAGCGCGTCGCAGTGGACCGTCGTCGTCGCACGTGGAACGGACCGAGACGCACGTGACGGCGGAGGATGCGGAGACGTCGTCGACTACGATGGCGGCAGAGACGAGGTTATGTCTAGTCGCATACGACCGGGACGACAGCGGTCGGGCGGTTGACCGACCGATCGGGCAGCGAAACGGGACGGCGGCGGCGGAAATAAATATCGTTGTATCGACTCTATATGTTATCGCATCCCGTGACGGCAGTCGTGATGACGGTGATGGGACAGCGGTTGTCGTTACGATCGGAGGGGAGAAGGAATATGAGCAGAACAAAATTAATTACAACAGATTGATAATAATGTGATATAATATTAATTGTAGGTATTCGAAAAAAAAAACATATTAAAATATTATTATTACTATTATTATCTATACGCGCGCGTAACTGAGGGCGGCCGGCCGGCGAATAGTCACTCCGGCGACGCACGCACACACACACACACTGAGACGGCGGCGGTGGCGGCGCGCGCGCTTACTCTGTTTCGCTCGCTCACGCGCTCCGTCTCACTCGTTCGCTCCTTCTCTCGCTCACGCGTCTCTTTCGCTCTGCCGGCGCGCGACGGGCACGCTCGCACGCACACGCACCCACGTTGTGCACACGCGCTGCACGCACACGCGCGCAGACGATCGGGCGGCGGCGGCGGCGGCGACTATATAGCGACCGGCAGCGGCGAGCGAGCGGCAGAGCGGCAGCGGCCGGCGAGCACCGAAGCGGACGCGCACACACACGCAGCTGCCTGGCGCACACCACCGCGCGCGCACTCACACTGACGCTCCCGGTTGTCGCCGTTCTCGCTCGCTCGCTCGCTCGCTCCAGGCCGGGTGGGTGTGGGCCCGACGCCGCCGCCGTTACAGCAGCTATAATACGACCCGCCGCGGTCGGGCCGGCCGGCTGCGCGCTCCGACCCGAGTCGTCGGCGGGACAGGGCGGGGAGGGGGGCTGGTCGAGGGGCACGCGCGCACGCTCCCGGTGGCGCCCGAAGTTCCCACCGCCGCCGCCACCTCGGCTGCAGGTGCCGGTAGCGCACGTGCGGATCGTCGCCGAAGGTGTGGGCGCGGCGTTTATAAAATAATTATATTGTTATAATAATAATATTAATAAAATTGTGATTGTAACTGATTTTTTTTATTTACGCCCGCCGCCGGTGTATAGATGGTCAGCGACGAATAACAACACCACACGCTGTTATTTAGACGATCGATAATTTACTATTATATTTTAATGATATAATATTATGGACAAGTCAAAATCGTCAAGTTTAAACGGTCGGTCGGCGAGCTCTATTTTACCTGTGCGCTCGGACGTGATCGACAGTTGTTTCTTGGTTTTTATTTTTTCCCGAACAACTGTTTCCGTATTGGTAGCACTTTTCCAATTAAACATTTACCAAATCTTTCGTGCCTAATTTATTTACTTAGACCTATCGAAAACGTTCTCATATAATAAAACTGCAGTACGTGGCCTTACAGCAATACGCGTATAATTCAGAATTCAATCCAATTTTAACCGCAAATTAGGTTACCCACCACCTGAGGTTCCTGAAACCTAAACCCTAAATCTATCACTGCTCTACGACCCAAGGGATGAAAAGATTAAGTATAGTATTTCGTGGGATATGTGAAATAGCACTTCCATAATTGGATTTCATTCAAAGTTATAATATGAGTTCATATAGAAATGTAAAATTTATGTCATTCCCATAAAATAAAACTCACAACTAGAATTATTTTCTTCTTTACACGGAAATAATTCACAATAAATTATCTGAAATGTAGACGTTTTCAATGTTTAAAACTAAGATAAAAAAGTGAAGAAAATTAATAACATATCGTAGAATGATTTAAATTTTAATAATTTAATTGTAATTAATAAGATATTATGGTGTTTTTGTTTATTCCTGCGGTATTATAAATAAATTATTAGAAATATTTGAAAATGTTATTAGCAAATAAGGCAACATACCAAACTAACAGCACATTTAGTCTTATACATATGCATACACAATAGATACAGTTTTTTTACATACATAATATACAATACGCATTATATACGTGTACACGGATGGACCCAAAAAGGGAGAAAATGGTCAGGCAAAGCCCCGCCCAGTGCTTGCACCATACATACATATTTCCACATTTTTTTAAAGCTACATTGAATCTAGTAATTTAATTATATAGGTAATTAGTAATTACATAAAATTAGAAAAATATGAAATCTATATTAATGAATTTTGTAGTTTATGGCGATGAAATAATGAAGCATTAAACATAGTAGGTACATAATTTGACATATTATCTATATGACTGTATTCATCTGCCAAATGTGCGCGATTGGGAATTGTTGTAAATAATAAAACAGTTCATACAACATTGATTAGGTTTTGAAATTTAATAAATTCCTTGGATCCTGGAGAGGCATACAAATAAGTAAATAAAGTATGTATATAAATAAGAGAAGTTTAAAATTATGGTGATACATTCATTTATTCTTTTTTTTTTTTTAATTCTTTTTTTCTACCAACGCCCTCAATGAACATTGTCGTATGTCACTTTTTACACATTTTCAGAAGAGATAATACAAACTCTCAAGTGTATATACAAATTATTAATTTTTAATTTAAAACAAAATTGTAAAATCTTTTAGATTTCTTATTAAAATTAGCTTAATTTATTTGCAGGTACCTACTAAACTCTTTTCACTGAACATAAGAAAAGGGTTAAACAACTCGTATGAGTTACTACGCTCTTCTCGGGCAAAACTTACTTCTGAGTAAGATATTGAATGTCAAATTAATATACATTACACCAATTAATATATAATATTACACCACCTATATAAATGATACAGTTATAATAAGCGCAACTAATGGATTTGATACATATATGTACAGGTATTATAAATTATAATATTTAAAAATGTACAAGATACATAGTATTATGTGTGTGGCGTATATTCAAAAATATAATTAGATCATTCAGATCTATACTCAGCTGGATCCGTATAGCAATAATTTAAATATTTAATGGATTTTGTCAAGGTATATTATCCAAAGACTTGGTATGAGTCGAGTTGCAGCAAAGTTTGTCTACCATCTATTAACCGGTGAACAAAAACAAAATCGGAATTTCATTACGCAAAGGTTTTCAGAGATTCAAAAGGAAATGGCACTGGGTATTGCAACTCTAGGAGATTTCTTTAAATGTGATAATGTGTGTTTACAATAATATTTAATTATAAAATGAAGTTTTGTTTTAAAAATCCGTATTCGTTTTGATTAAACCTCGTAGGTATACCTGCCAATTCTCGTGTACCTTCAGTGGTTTAGACGAACCGGGGTTTGAAGTAGGTAACGATTTAGAGATTGTGGTTGAAAATATACATAGTATACACATCACATATGCGAATAGTGGATGGACAAAACTAAAATGTTACGTACAATTGGATATGTTCCATGTATATTGTAAGCAATGTTAAAGAGAATAATATCCTATTCGACCGATAAGCCACGTACAAAAATTAATGTTTCCATATAAATATTTTGTATGGATATTTCAAGTGGAACTTACATAACAGTGCATATATTATGTAAACCGAGAAGCCGAAAATAATAAATACAGTGAAATCAAGGCGTGGAAATAGTTTCCAAGGATTTGGTAAAAAGCGATTTTATCTAAATGCAAACTTTATGCCACATTAAAAAAAAACATATTCGTAGAGGCATTATGTACACCCAACCATGAATTATTCAGAAATTAATTTTTCTTGGGGTAAAATAAAAATTTAATTAAAATAATAAACTTATTCGTATAAATACTAGATACAATCATTATATCAGCGTAAGTGCGTAACGTCTAAGTATAATTTAGATGGAATACATTTCATGTGTTTCACGTATAACTAATAATATCCTACATGCCTATGCTTAGCTATACTTACAAACTAAATAGGAAGTCAACTAAAAATTGTTATTAAATATATATAAAACAAAAACTATGATATTGCCTATATGTTAGATAAATGACGACGAAACAAACATAAATTGAACTCAAGGTTTTCAACTTCGGTATTAATAATATTTTAAGCAAATTCAGTACTTTCGGTAAACCAAAATATATATACGATATTTTTAAAGTAGGAGAGTAAATTATAATTTCTTCACATCATATTATAAATGGCACCCAATCACTCTAATGATATGTCATCACAAACAAAATTGTTTATCTAAAATGCAATCAGTATAATGAACTTTACTTACTAAACTCACAGAAAAGAAAAATATTATGACATATTTGAAAATAATATCGCAATGCTGTTATTTGTTTCCCATGATTCAACAGATACTAAAAGCATTTCTAAAAAATAGTTACAAGTAGAGGTACCTATAACTACACATGATTATATGAATATATGATATGGAATTGGCCATTGTTATTTTTAAACTCACTGGAAAACGTTAAAAATTGTATTTATGTAGTTGCTTTTTATTAAGTAATTGTAATCTCTAATGCTGAACAATTTATAATAGACAAAATAATAATTCTATATTACTACAAATTTTAAGACCTGGATATATTTTATGTTCTCGAAATAAATATAATAATTCATCAATTGTACAATAACCAAGCGAAAACAGTATAAATATTACGTAATTAAAATATGACTAATGCATAACTGTATTTTTCTACGTGTTTATGTATTCAAAAACTAATATAAATACGAAATTAAGAGATTAAAATAATATTATGTTCATCTAGTAGGAAAGAAAATTTCTAGTAGTGAAATGAGAAAATTGTTACTTTTAAAATAGTTTAATTATATTTAAAATGCAATAAATACCAGCGGTTTGGACCGGGCATAACAGTTTTCGACCAAAACCGCGGTACCCTTCCCTTTTCAGTTTTCGGTCAAACTAAAAAAGTTTAATATTTACTTTATGTTATAACATAGAAAAGTATTTAAAATTTAAGCTGTATAAAAATTATTTATTTTTGTACAGGATAGCTTTGGCCGTCACAATTAAACTCAATGACCACTGATCAAATAATTAATGAAAACAATTATGTAAGTGTGTATTTTTATTTTTATATTTCATAATTGTTATACAACTTATATATTTAATACTTTTTTGCATGAATAACATAAAGTAAATATTGAACTTTTTGATTTGGCCAAAAAGTGAATCGGCCGAAAAGAGAAGGGTACGATTTTGTTCGAAAAAGGTCTCGCTCTTGGAACCAACTATAAAAACAAATAGGTACAACTTATTTAGATCAATTCTTATATAGGACCTGTTTAGGATATACTTTAATGGTATATATTCTAATAACCAAGTTGTAACTGAATATACCAAGAATTGACTACAGCAGTGGTGCGCAACCTTTTTTGATCCACGACCCCCCTTCCTACCAAAATGATGTAAGTGTATAATATTGTAAATGATTGACGACCCCCTAATAAAATTTGGCTACCCCCAGGTTGCGCACCACTGGACTACAGCTTAACTCTTAAACCATATTGGTTGTCAGTTATAACCATAGTTTCCAAGCGCACGCACGACACGACACACGACGTACCTGCAGGTCACAGTGAAACGTGGTAATGTATACACACGGTCCGAGTAGGATAGAACTCAACTACACGGTATACGCGGTATAGGTGAGGCGTATTATGTAATGGCATGGTAACTATACTGGTTAACCTGTCATATAGTTCTAGAATATTTTTCAATAATTCAAGTTTCGCGGGGAACTGTGAAGGCGCCTTTAGACTGGCCTACAGAAAATAGTAATATCGCGGTTACACATAATGCAGCTCTTCGTGATAAGTACTGATAACCGTTATAAACAATAACCTAACCTTATAACAATATGATCGCGGCCGCGCTAACCGCGGTCAGACCTCGCCGAAATGAAACACATTCGCTGAACCACAGATAATATATAGATAAGACATTTTTGTTTATTATATCTATATCTGCAGTGTTCCGGACGCAAATGTTCCACGAACTACCAAAGCGGCGAGCTGGTTCTATACGAAACCCCGCCGTCCACCATCATAGGCCGCGGCGACCGCGGCGAGCTCGGACAGAGAATACGGCATAGGGTAGGTAATATTTATTATATATTATTCTACATTGTCTTACAGTATATTTTATACACTCGCGACGAGCGAGCTACAATTATTATTTTGCCACTGTATTATGTGTCCGATTCGCCACCGCGACTTTCAATCGAACCGTTTTCGCGTAGCCATCCGCGAGTGTGGGTGTGTAATGCGTATAAGCGAGCATCATAAATGCGGTAGGCACATCAACATTTCGGCCAAACGATTCTCGCGGAACGGTTTCCGCACGTCAACCTCGGCCCGCGCCTCTTGTTTTCCTACAGGATACTCGCTGGACGGCTCGAATAGTGATAGGATGCACATCAGTCGCCTATATTATGTCGTTCATAAATAGGTTCCGCATATCATGTAGGAATAGGCAATACGCCGACACTTCCATACGCTTCAGGGTCTCTTAAAGTTTACACCTTATTGTATTTTCGCATATAACGTGTCGCGTGTTTGTATACGATATTATATTGACCGTGCGTGGCAAAATAGTCACACCTCAAATATTGATAACAACATCCAATGTACATAATTTTCATAGAATAATAATATATATACTACATCTGCGTGGCGTTATTTATATAATGCTGTGTTCGCAACGGTATATGGCATTGGGTAGAGCATGCACATTTAGTTGAGTATGAAAAACCAAAGCGCTCTGAAATCATAACTTCTATAAGTCTTTAGATAGCGCAACGACCGCATGATGTAAATAGCAGCAGTGAGCAGCCCGGGGGTCGCGACATTTTAGTAGGGATTGCCAATAATTTAACACCAAACGGAAAAGTTATATACTACCTATATGCATATTGCATATTATGTCTCGTCGAAATTAATTAATTTGGAGATCGCGGATCAAAAAAGTCTGAGCACTACTAATGTATATAGTAGGTACAAGATATGATATAATATAGTATACAGTAGCACCGAAAATAATATACGCATGGCTTTTTTTATACTAATACGGCGTTTGTGTTTTACTGAGCAATGCGTAACAATACTCGTTTAAAACAATATTATAGGAGTCTCTATAAAAAAAAAAGAAATCATGACGAATGATTAAATAATTGTATAAATTAACAATCTCACAAAAACGAAAATTTACCTAAATAATTAATTGGTCCAAACGGGTTGCAATTTTTCAATATGATTTATTCCCACTGGTCTAACGTGGTTTGACTGAAATGTATGTTTGTTCTCATTTTAATTATTATTGTATTCGTTTAAAGAAGATCATTTAAAATGTTTACAAATTGAATAGTTCCTTAACAATAAATATGTCTTAACAATTTTTTTTTAATTAGAAATACTGTATCATCGATATTTGTTGCAAAGCACATTTTACAATTACAATTTTTACCATTTAAAATAATTTAAAGCATTATAGTAGTGTTATTTAAATGTTCCAAATTTGTATTAAAATGATAAACTTAATATTCTAATAAAGTACAAAAACCCACGAAATGATCTAAAATACGCAGTAAAAATCGATACCATATTACTACACGGTACTATGAAATAGTATATTGTATATTTGTATGAAATACAATTTCAGATTATCAGCGCTTAGTAAAAAAAATAGGTTATTATCAGATATTTACTAATTTATATAAATTAATTAATATGCTTAAGAAAATGGAGATCTGTGATAAAATATTACATGATTGGATTAAATTATTCTCTCGCCACATTTTTTAAAGAAAAAACAACAATTTTTATCGTCAGTGGTAATAACAATCCTGTAATATTATCCTACTGTACCACAAAAACAAAATTTTAAATAATTTGTATTGCAGGGTTTTATTTCAAAATCATAGGAAAAAATATATTACCTAACTTAGTTCTTAGTAATGTTGAAAACTTAATTCGGAGGGACTCTACATAATTGTGGACGTCTAATTTCACCCAAGCCTGAGTGGGGCTACAGGGAGCTAGTGGAAAAATGCCCAATTTCGAGCAAATGCTGAAATGAATATTATATTCAAAAAACGGGCAGTTGACAATATTAAAATTGAATTAAATTATCTGTGTTACTGCAGCATGTGTTGCCAGTCGGTGACAAGTATATAGATTGCTGGTCCATATCTCTTGTGGTGGCAAGGTGTATAATATACTTATATATAATAATATACATATATTTCTCACTATATGCGTAATAAGTGCATTGCGGCGCGAAAATACTTATTGGTTATTGCATAGGAATCTATTGCATTTTTATTAACAAACGTTGTAATTTAATTATAAAAAATAATCATAAAACATAATAAATATGCATACCACATTTTTACAATAACGTATACAGCTCAACGCACCGACAAACTGAAAATTATAATTTTAAAAACCAAACAAAATAGTTTAAGGCTTTAATAACCTATTTAGCTTATAGTTTGTATTAATACGTCCCTTGGACTATACAACTATTTAATATGAAAGGACTTTGAAATTTAATCCAATAAGCCCACAGTGAAAAAGAAATTACGCTACTTTCAGCTGCATACTATAAAAATATAGATTACTAATAGCAACCGTTCGAGTAGGTATGAAACACGATACTATCAACAATTTATCATGTCACTAGATCACCACACACTGAGGAAATCACTTGAAATTGGAGAACCTGTCATTATTAGGTAGATACCTACGTACAAATTGATATTTTCTTTCGTGGAACTAGGTCACGCAATAAATACGTTTGGGCATCAATCATGCAAAACATAAAACATCGTCAGAAACTTTATAGAGTTCACAATAATATTAATGCGAAATTAATTTAAAATAAAAGTTGCAATTTAATAATTCCAAGCCAGTGGGTTATGATAAATGTATGTATTTATTTCTCGGTACCCATTCTCTTTTATTTCTTAATTATTAATTATCTTTTACATTTATTAAGCGATACTAAAAAGTTTGTTCTCTCTCGAGTTTAGAAAACGTATTGTGCCTATATTTTAACAACATTTTTATAGCCCCAGAATAGCGATATTGCGCCTTTTTTAACGTATTCATCGGATAACACAATTTAAAACCTTATCGGTTCAGACTTTCAGAGACTTCTCATATACATATCATGACTGCTTACATTTTTTACATGTATTATTAAGCACGCCCTATTATAAAAGTTACGGATCAACCCTATGTATACATTTTTAGTTTATCAAATAAGATACAGGAAGTTCGAGTTTTTATGTATTTTACTATTCACCCTAAATACACGGCGAATATAAATATAACCTTTATTCGTCTCGTAGTAACAATAAGGGTAGAAACATAACAAGTAGTATTCATTGTTTAGAAACATAACAAAAATTATTTTCTTATGACAAATGTATGTTTTGTCTATAAATACCTATTATGAATGTTCTATCCTATTCAAAAAATATATACACTTTATAAAATGTGATACAATTATTATGGATTAAAAAACGAATGTTGTGTTCACTTGGCTACATCATATAATATATATACTACATTCGTTACTAACAAATTGTATTATAATAGTATACTTAACATAACTGATTATTATTATAATTTATAGGTACTGACTATATTACAATACGCGTCGTACAGTACGACTATTATAGTCATTATTTTGCGGAATTACAAACATTATCCAGTAATTTGCATATAGTATATAATATTATATACAAGTATGAGCCATTACAACCATCAGACAATATAATATAATATAAACTTCAAAACACATTAGGGCATAATTATGGGTCTCCAATCTGCGGCCAGTAGGCCGGGTCCGGCCCGTCTAGCTTTTCGAATCAGCTCGCCAAGCTATTACTGGCTACAAGCTATTACTGATGTTTAGAAAAAGTAGGTATAGTAGTTTTTAGTTTATTAACCGTTTTAACTAAATCGAAAATAATAAAATAAAAGGTGTATTAACAAAATTTACTATACCTTATGTAAGTAGTTAAAATAATAAAATTATTCTTGTCTTTCTTTGATTTATTTACCTTTCTATCCCTCTCTAAACAATTTTATCCCACGATGCCGAAGCGTATTTTAGATTCGACACACCGCAATAAAGGGTTGGAGACCCCTGCATTAGGCAATCAATCTACCGATTGGAATAATAGTGCAATACTACCATTACAGATTGTTACATTATGCTTAAAAATTAAAAATATAAGGAACTATGAAGAATAATTTAGGCAATATCATAGGTAAGGATTTAAAGTTTGTATACTATATATAGAGTATAGACCAGGGGTAGCCAAGCCGCGGCTCAGACTCGATGCGACTCGCGTCTTATTGTAAGACGCAAAATTGTTTACTAATATAATAGGTATTACAATATGAAGACAAAATTTAATTTGACATATTGTACATTATTATCTTGTTTCGCATTCTACAAATTGTATTATATTTGATATATCTTATCTTATTTAGGTACGATGATTGAGATCTTTTTTTTTTGCTGTACTTGCGGCTGTTAATTATTTTTTTATTATACTGTGCGGCTCGTGACTACCTTATAGCTATATCCATCCCTGCTCTATGTATACGAATACTATAGGTAATAGTACCAAAACCGGGCGATTGTAAATTCCACCGATTTTTAGGTAGTCGATTTTAGGGTTAGATTTATTACATGTAAATTCTACCGGTACTTTTTTTTTAGCTGAAGAAAAAATGTAAACTCTGCCTATGACAAACTCCACGGATTACAGCTATTTTTAGAATAGCTGCACAGCAATTTTACTGTCGACTTTTTAAACGACATTGTTACACTGACTGAAATATTATATCGTTCACGATACGAACGCGTTCGCCAAAATATTATACATGAGGCACATTTAAGTTCATCCGTTGATTTCAAGATGAACACATTGAATGGAAAAAAATATAAAAAATTATAAAGAACAATATCTACATTAAATATGAATTAAACTTTAATTGTTACTATAGTTTGGTAGATTAATGATCTGCAGAATGAGGCATCTATATCTATACTACTATATAAATTGAAGTAGCTTTTTTTTGTTCGGGGTAAACTCCGAAACTACTTATTCAATCGTCGTGCAATTTTTTTTAAATTAAAGAGGATATCACAGAGAAGGTTTAAGGCAAAAATTTAGTCCGATTAAGTTAATGAATAATTAGTTATTATTAATTAAAATAAACGTGTAAATTGTATACCTATATATATTATTGTACATATTGTGCGGCCCACGAGTTTCCAGCTACCTGCAACCTGACCTTTTTGTTCGTCAAATTGTATTGTGTTTGATATCGGTGTTGTTCCGAGAATTTTATCGCACGTACACCAACAACATGTATACTAAATATTCGTATTAATCTATATCTATTACTATATCCTATACTACTATATAAAATGAAGTTGATTTTTTTTGTTCTGGAATCTGGATAAACAATGAACTCCGAAACTACTTATTGGATCATCGTGCAGTTAAAGAGGACATCACAGAGAAGGTTTTTGGCATAAAGTTAGTCCGATAGTTAATAAAAAAACTTATTATTATTTAAAATAAACGTGTAAATTGCATACTTATCTATCTATATCTATACTAATATATAAAATTTAAGGGGTTTTCTACGACCACGCTAACCAAGAAAACTACTGAACCGATTTGGCTGAACGTTTTTACTGTTATATCTGACAGTCTGCTGAAGGTTTTAGTACCACTTTTAATAGTAAAAAATAAGTTGAAAATTCTTGAAAAATTAAAAAACAAAGCTAATTTTTGGGGCTTCACTACGATGTCCCCAAGAACAGAACGTTTTTATGTTCCCATTCTGTGACAACAATATTAATCATTTTTCCATTTTTTTTTTTTCACTGATATGTTCCAAATATCTTCCCGACTGCCATCATTTCGATCAATTTTTAATTTTTTTTGTCTGGAGGGGGTGTATTGTATTTAAATATTCCAATTTTCTGACGACGCTATTGAACTTTTTTACAATTTTTTTTCACAGAGTTTTACCAAGTACTTTCTTGAATGTGATAACATCACCCGATTCTTAATTTTTTTTTGTATCTGTATTCATTTTTAATAAAATTATATTTATCATTAATACCGCTAAAAAAACATTTCAATACGTTTTCATTAACCATTTTTTGTATATATTTACTTGCCGATCACATTAAACGATAAAATTTGTATGAAAAATTCTACATATCATCGTCCGAATGCATAATAAACAACCAATCACGGGCGAAGCCGTGACGGGTCTGCTAGTGTACCTATATACTAGAAATATTACATTTAGTACAAATGCCTAGTAACAATAACTAATATTACATTTTAATTAAGCTATATATTATATTATGGTAACATAACATAAATTAATAAAATATGAATATATGTTAACGGTATTAAGGCATTATTAAAGTAACATTAAAATACTAATAATTTATTTATTGAACAAAACTAAAAATATGGTAAATTTCGTTGTACCACAATAACTAACGAGCGTATACATATAATTTGGAGTCATAAACATTAAATTTACATTTCCTAATACTGCGAATGTACATTTTTAAAGTATGTAGGTACATTTTGAAGAGGAGCGATATATTTAAATACTCTAGATATTCTAACATTGTAATGCGTTATATTATGTACTCATATAGTTTAGGTAGTAGGTATATATCCGTATATTTATATGATGTATCCAAAAAAATTCCAAGAAAACGTACTAAATTGCTTTTAGAGTGTTGTAAATAAATACATTTATATTTTATAATCTATTGCTATAAAGTATATTCAATATTTACAACGTCGCGGGATTAAACGTTTCCTTTTAGAATAAACAACTTTATACTAGACGCTAATAATAAGCTTGCAGTTAACACTGTTTCCATCTAAAATAGCACCATAGGTACTTCATATTCATATGCACAGTGTATCGATGTTATATCGTCGAAATAGGTGAACCACGAAATAATATTAAGCCATGATATTGCTCATAAAACGATGATAAATACACTACAACTACAACTACATATAGTTGTATATCGCTGTCTTATTTCGCGATAAACAAAAATGTAATTCTCGCCCAAGGACCGACAAAATCATAAAATGAAGAATCGCCAATAAATAATAAAACGTACGCTTAAATGTTGTCATAACTGAAACGTAGTGGCAACTGGCAAGTATATATGCTTGTGTGGAAATCGCACCGCAAATTTGTGAGATGTGATTTTGTCATAGGTAACAGAATAGTTAGTTTTCTAAAAATGCGTTTGCGTTGCGTTTTTTGATCTGATAACAACTTGAAAATACGTTGATATTTTCAAAACTGTTTACCTAGGCAGATAGGTACACGTTTTAAAATAAAAATGAAATAATAAATAAAATAATTAATTAAAAAACAGATAAATTATTATAAATAGAGAAAGACAGATTTTAAGTACCTATAGGTAACAATAATATAAACGCATAGTACATCATTATTTAAAATTAAAAATTGTTTTATTATATAATATTATTATTCTTTAAAAAGGGAAATCATAATAACACAATTTAGTCACACGATATTCAATTCAAACTTCAAAGTATCACCTCATAATTAATTTTAAATAAAAAAATATTATATTTAATTAAGGTCATATTATTTTCTGCACTCACAGAAAACTGGTTTTTAATCACATTATGTAGCTTTTTATTGCTATATAGTAAATATATTATATTATTATATATTAATTATAATAGGGAACGTCAAATCGTTAGCTGTTAATAAAAGATAAAAAAACAACTTTGAACACACAAGTATTTCAACTTAAGTTTACTTATATATTATTCAATCATTGTATATCTTATACATCTAAGTATTTATAATACTTAGAGAAATGTAAATATCACATAACGACTGAAAGAACATCGTAAATATGTATCCATTTTATTCAAAACGATTTGTTCTAAATTTCTAATTAAAAAAAAATGTATTATGTTTGGGATAATTGTTTTCAGTGGTAGAATCGAAAGCACAAAAAGGTCACACAATAACCATAAACTAGCAATGACTTCCACCGAAATAGGTGTACGCTACAGCCAATCCAATTTGTTCGGCGAATTCGAGCAATACTTTTTTATGTGTTGGTTTAGTTTGATATACTGAAATTACAGTTTTATTAGGTCATTGAGTAATCTTCCTACCAAATCGATAACGTCATTGTTAAGGCAATCGTCCCAAGGGATATTTCGAGTTAACGTCACGCCATTAACGAGCGTTCTTCTCGACACTCCCCATCTTGTACACACTACCATTTTACATAAGCACTGGAAAAATAAACCTTTCAAACGACTTCTAATATTTGTACGAATAGGACTCTAGACTCTAGAGACCAGCGAGATATTAATTAAAACACGTAAACATTCTAGTAAAGCAGAATATTTTCTAAAAATATATGACTCGATTTTATATGTTTAAAATAAATTGTTATGTAAGTACATTAGAATAACAAATAAATGCAATTTATTCATAACTTTATGTATACTGGTTATTAACTATGAAAAAGCATCTATTTGTCACGTACAAAGTAGAACCGTGTACCAACTGGTAGTTGTCTTGTCGTCCAAAATCGCAATTTGGGAAGTAAAAGAAATTGATACATTAAAATACAAGATTTTTTTTAAAACCCATTACCAGAATTAATTATAATAAAACAAAACAAAACGCTTTTGTCCGTTTATAATAAGAATCGTCCGCAAAATAAAAATATAAAATAAAGGGTGATCGCACTCAAAGACATTGTTATTCGAAAGGGGTCCGAAAAGCATGTCGAAAGACAACAAGGAAATCCCGCAACAAAATCTGCTGGAAATTTGGCGTGTGTCCATCCCAGCTCCACGGTGTCCCTTCGGAGGGCCGTCGTCGACGACCCCTTACCAAAATAATATATTATTCGAACGAAATTTGAGAAACTTTTTAATTTCCAAATACACTCGCTTAAGGTTTAAAAAAAAAATCTACTTGGGCGCGGTCCAAATCATCGCCTAGGGCTGAATAACGGCGAAACGCGAAAACTGGCCACAAAAACAACGACAACAACAACGACAACCACAACAACAACAACAACAACAACAACAACAGATACTACAGATTACCCAGAGGCCCGACTGAACTCATCGCCCGTGGAGACCGCTTGCGAGGACAGCGTAAACACCGTAGGTATAATACGCGTACACGCAGGATTATTATTCCCCGGCGACAGTATAATGCAAAATCTCATTACACGCTAGGACAGCGATATAACAATCAACGTCACGGAATATTTTCGAGATCGTCTCCGGAGAGGCGGTGAAGCAAACGCAATCGCTTGAACGTATAGGTCTTCCGTTGACCCGTAAAACGCACAGCGCACCGACTCGAGAGAGCTGCGTGTGCGTGTGTGTATGTGTGTGTGTGTGTGTGTGAGTGCGTGGATTATTTGTGGATGCGGTGTTAATTTTTTACGACGTTACTGCGCGTAGCATATAATAATATATTGTATTATACCATGGTTATAAAATTACAACGCACATCGTAATCCGTTTGTCGAGGATTAAAATATATATAACTGCCAGCTTCTGCAGCCGTTTGTCCTTATACGCGGGAAATCTAATCCTGTATACCTACCTACCCACCTACCTAATATAAAGGCGAGTTTAATATATCGACAATGCAATGGACGGAAAAGCAACGCACGTCTCTGTCGTAGTATTTTCACTGATATAACGTCGTATTAAAATATTATCCTTGGACCAAACGAGAATACAATTTGTTTTACTTCGGCGTGAGAATTACTAAATAAATACTATATAGGTTTAATTATACACTAAAAAAAAAACAATTTAACCTTAGAATGAAACACAATTTTATTTTTCAGTCATAATTTTAATTGCTGAATAATATAGGTATGTATATAATATATAACTATCATCAACCTATTTAGCAAAAGATGCAACGCCAAATTTTACACCAGGAGAACAAATTATTTAATTTCTTACAATCATGAATCAAGTGTTTTTGACCCAATATATGTATTAATTGTTCAAACTAAATAATTTAGTACTAATTTCGTAAGGCTAATTTGAACGGACTTAACGTCATTTCCATATGAAATATAAATTATTTGGATATACGCTATTTAACCATTTAGGAAATGATACGACTGTTTTATCAATATTATAATTTTTCGGAGTTAAGATTTATTTCGTATAGCTTACATACATTTCATGGATGAGTAATCATTGAAATAAATTAACAATGGTAGGTATCAGCCAATGCGTACTTTTTTTCTAAGAAAATATAAAAAAAATAATTTTTTGGAGTTACGTAATTTGCATAATAGGCTGACGATAAATATAATAAATAACAATAACAACGATTATTTATTTAATAAAAAAATCTTTTAAATTGTCTTTCTCAAACTCAATACCTAATTACAATATTTAAGCTTATTATGTACGCTATTCCTCTCTATTAGGTGTACCATAAAATAATAAAACAAATATAAATTAAACATTTATGTACCCGAGAAACTTGGTTTAAATATTATTTTGTTCTAAAGAAAATTAAAGGAATCTTCTTGTATCACGTAATAGACAAATATTTTACGAATGAATTGTCTATATAAATCCAGTTTCATATTATAAACTAACATTTGTAAGCTACTAAATATGATATATTAGGTACATCGTATATATCATAATATTATGTAAGTTTAAAGTGAGAACTTAAGTAACTGCTACATAATTAGATGTTTGGATAAACAATCTTTACATTTTATGAATGACTGACGACTAAATTGTTCGAAATGTGAATTTATAATCTTAATGAAATCTAGTGAAAAAATACTGTACAAAGAATAATCAAATGTATTCATGCAAAGTGAAAAGAAATTGAATCAATACCACGTTGTGCGTACATCAATGGAAAACAAAATTAGTAATAAGAAAATAAACACGTTTTTTTATTTTTCAGATCTTTCTCACAAAAACAAAAATAACAATAATAGGTAACTCGAAAGATGAAAAGAAGAATCAATAGGTACTCTATTAATATTATTTATACAGATGTATTTAACAAAAAATATCTTCAGATAAACTTAAAAGAAACTATAAAATTAATTTTGATTTGAATTTTCAAATCAAGTTTTTTAACTAAAAAGAAAGTGAGAAGAGAACGGAATATATAACATTTTAAAACAAAGACAACATATTATACAAACAAAAAAAATAAAGCGATTATGTCACACATAACATTTTATACAGACTTCGATTGAATTCTGCATCTATATGTACCTAATTATAAGTATTTTTGGATAATATAACATTAATTAATTGATAATATAGGTAGGTACAACTGAAATCGACTTCAATGCACACAGGTAAATAAGATAACAAGAAATATTTCATAAAACGTATATATACTATATAATCAAAGTTTAAACCCAAAACTACATAAGCCTTGTAGGTACTATACATTATTATAAAAACTAAGAGAGCATCTGTGATTTAATTTTCGATTAGGAAATGGAGTAAACTTAATGAGCACCAAATGTAAAGGAATCAGGTACAAATGTCTGGGCAATAAAAGAAATTCGATTAGTTAAATATTCTGCACATTAAACGACATACACTTACAATAAACAAATATACTTTTAGCAAATGCAGCCCCATTACAATTTACGGCACTTGCAGAACCCGGCGGCGCGTATAAAGTAAAAAACAATTATCCAAACCGACGGAAAAGTAAAATTTCCATTAAAAATTGTTTTTGAAAAATCCGTGAAAAAGTTAAATATATATATATGTCTGATACAGTCCTACAACTTTAGAGTAGTCAGATTCGTATACAAATTACACGCGGGTTAGAACTATAATAACACGTTCGACTTCACGTACCTATATATATTTTGTTACGAGGGTAAACTGGTTGCGAAAAAGCTCAAGTATATGGATGATGATCTATAGAGGCGATGACGAACATCGGTGAGGTATGAGACGCCACGTGCATCCGCGATGCAGTATAGTGCATTTACATTTACACGGCGGCTATAAAGTTAAGCCTAATGGCTATCACACGGCACGCGAGTGATAAAGTTAGTTTAACAGTGAAATATTAACATCTGTCATAATAAAATGTTTCTACACCTATAATACGTCGTTTGCGCGCAATCTACAGAATACAGACTTAAAAACATAACTTGGAAAATATACATAGCGATCGACCGCGATATATTGTGAATAATACGCGATATTTGCCAACAACAATGTACGGGTTTTCGGTTTAATTAGCACTTAACCGATAGTAGATTGTTGTTATAGGTATATACGCTGCGGTACTGACCTGTGCGGGAACGGTAATTACCCATCGAGGGTGCCGGCCGGTCCCGGTGGCGGCCGGACACGTGGCGAACGGGAACATCGGCTGCCCGGCTGCAGTGGCGGCGGCTTCGGCGATAACACCGACTGATACGGACGGCGTGTGAACGCGGTGTGTGTTGGTTTGTAATAGTGTGCGTCGCGTGTATACGTTTGTTTGCGTACAAGTGATCGTCGTACATACCCGCGCGTGTGTAGATTTAAAACGCACCCCGACGGGGGGGGGGGTTTCCTCGGCGGAGGGAGGGCCGTGCGGCGGTAACCGATCGCATGCGCTTCTAAATAGGTCACCGAACACGACTTTTCGCCCGCCGTCCACGCTGCACCGTCGCCGCCACCGCCGTGTACGCGCGGACACCTAACCCACTACAAAACGATATTATACGGCGTACTTAGACGCGGGTGCATTATAATTATATATAATATAATATGGCTGTTGTGGATACTCGACAAATATAATACCAACGGTTTTCTCGTCCACGCCATTTCAAGTGTGCTGCTGCTGCTCCTGCTGCGGTCGATCGAACGTCGGACCGATATAATTATTGCATAACATATATGAGGAGATGCGCGAATAGAGTTAGTGAGTTACCTGCCTGTATTATTATGATCGCACACCTAATCCGCCAAGTCAAAACGAAATCAAATGCCGATTGCTGTAATATTATTATTATAATTTATAACGATATCGATGTGTGTGTGTAATGTACACACACGCACGGCGCGGGTGACCCAGTTCGGCGCCGCCACCGCCGCCACCGGGTCGCGGACCCCTAACACCCCCGTCCGCGAGCTTTACGCGGAGTGAGGTTAATGCACTGTTGGCGTACCACCGTCGTCGCCGCCGCATGCAGCCGCTCCGCCAACGCATTATCGATTCCACCGGAGCACATCCCCTCCACGCAGACACCCCATCGCGGCACGGGCACCCACCCACGCTCCTCTCGCCTCCACGCCGGGTCACGTATACACGCTATACTCGCGAGCGCGCCAGCGCCTTCCCGACCCTTCAAACTCGACCGCTCCCCGACTCCTGCAGCGCCCGCTCCAACGCGAAACTCGACGAACGCACGCCGCCGGAACCCACACGCCAACCGTTCTCTCCGACCTCCTCAACACCGCCACGCGACGAAAACATACGGGAAATGGGCACGCGAGACGGTCGCTGACGTAACTCGGAGCGGCGGAACCACTCGTTTGTAGGGTATTCGCGACGATCGTAAGAGCGCACCGCCGTCGCGTAGTATGTGTGTGTGGGTGGTCGCGGGCTGTCACGTGTTCTACGCCAAACCGGACACGTGAGTTTGTGAGTATGTGCAGGACAAGCGCGCGCGCTCGCGCTCAACCCGGTCGGCGATGTGCACGCGTGGTGCCGGCGGCCTCGAGGAGGGGTACGCGCGTATACCGCGTGTACCGCGTGCACTTTTCGCGACTGTTCAACGAGTATGTAGGTATACTGTCCCGACCACAATATGGAATATTCTGTTGACTGCAGGGTAGGCCTTAACTCGGACGGTATATAATAAATAACTCACCTTTACTCATATTATATTGAAAGTTAATACTGGATCACTATAATCCTTAGATATCAATAATTAGAAATCAAATTTAAACGATAAGTAGGTATTATGACGACGCGAGCGTGAACCGGACGGACGCACACACCCCGATGTATACATATATCATACACACACGACAAACTGCAGTGGACTGGGCGCAGGCCCTTCAAATATCATCGGTGAAGGCATCTGACACCGTTACCGTTATCACAAGGGCCGACAACTATGTGCCCTAAAAACCTATTAATTTATGTACAGTTATGCCCTAAAAATTACCAAAATATGCTCTAAAAAAAAACCCAGTAATACATTTTAATATTTTATTTAAATGGTTATTATTATTTTATGTATTACAAATGATTTAAATTATTGATAAAAATTAGGGTGTGGTATTTCAGTATATTTTTAATTATTTCTCAACAAAATTGATTGGTCTACAGCCTACCGAATGCTGGTATTTATATAAATCTTAAACACTTATTTTGTGATTCTCGATTCATTGAATTTAAAATGTCTTAGATTTACAATATAATTTTGAATACAGAACCGTTGGGTAATGAAACAAATTTTGGTATATACATAATAACGGGTTTGGCACAGAAAATGCACGATACGCTATACAGTGCTAGAAAATTCATATATGATGCGCTTGACAACAGCAAAAAATCAATGGCAATATTTTTAGATCTAGCTAAAGCCTTTGATACGGTCAATCATCTTAAACTTTGTAATATTTTACCAAATTTTGGTTTAAAAGTTATTTAAAAAACAGAAAACAAATAGTGCAAATTAATAATTCCACAGGTGAAGAATTAATGAGTGTTAACTGTGGAGTAAAATAAATATAAAGCATGGAACAGTGTGTTAAAAGATTTTGATTGTAACTTATCAATTTGTTATTGTGTTACTTTGTCTTGTTGTTCTATGTTATTTTTTTGAATTTAAGTTGTATTATTTTGGTACTTATGTATTTTTTTTGTCTTATTATGTAATGTAACTCTCTACCGCCATCACAAGCATTGTAAGCATTTAAATAATATGTACCTAAATCATCTTATTTATATTTTGCAAAATAAAAAAATACTAAAAAAATAACTAATTAATTTTTTGATCAACCAATAAAAATTTAAAATGCATACAAATTTCAGAGCTATAGTTATCACTTATCAATTATCACTAATATTATCACTACAATTCAAATATTACACAGCAACATTGCCGCGCTTCTCACTGTTCTTGTCGTTATAATATATAGAGGAATGTCGCACAGAATATTTCGTCCGTGAACAATCTGACGAAGACCGCGGTACGCGTGGTAACCACCGATTGCTATATTATGTATAATATCAGCGGTATATTTACGAAAAAGGTGACACAGCTTTATAGATCTTTACCATGACCATTCATATTTTTTTTAAGTCTTACGTCTAGTAATTGTTTTTTACAGTTGCATTTTACATTTACAATAAGACTTCCATTTTTCAAAGAGAATATTATACCATTTCATAATATTTTGATATTTGCTCCCTGCAAAAATAAAAACTGTAAATACGCCACAGCAGATATTTTATAAATATAGGCGTGCCCAGGGTGGTGCCTGGTATTCTTACGCACTTCCTGTGAATGTAATTGGAGCCCTAAACGTTAAGCCCGTGAGTCAGGAGCCCGTATTATATCTGTCGTTAGGTGCTAGTAGTTGATGGTGAACAAAAAGCAATTTTTTTTTAAATATGCAATGACAATATAACAATACAATTTGTTTGTGTTATTACTTATTGCATAGGTACTGTAACATAAGCCACTATACCATTTTACATTTGCTGGTAAAAACCATCGTTTAAATAGATGTAGTTCCATGACCAAATACCATATTGAAATCATTAATTCAACTAGATATTTATAGAACAATAAATGGCTTCAAATATTGAAGATTTAATAATAAACAAATTCAATTATCTAAGTAGATAATATAAATATGTCAATATACATTTGTGTATAATATTATTATTGTTATAATTGTTAAATAGTTGCTGTATATTATAATATGCATTTTATAAAAATAAAATACATTTATAACTAATATAAATATGTACCTATACATAATAATTTGTTAATATAACTTGTCTTATTATAATATGATTCAACTAAATAAGGGGGTCCAAAAATAGTGTAGACACCACCTGAAATTTAGGTCTGCGAACGCATATTTATACATTATAGGCTTACCTATTTAAAAGGTGCGATGCGCAGTCCAGTCAATGACATCGCCTTGTACGGCTTGATAATGTAATGAACTACATGATTTTATTTTTTTATGTATTACCTGATTTCACACGAGAAATAATTAACAATTATGAAATATAAGAAATACGCTCTGTTCACGGACATGTCAGTATCAGTGAAGGATATCGTACAGGATGCAGCGCTTAGTGTATTTTAGGCTAAGTGTTAAGTGTATAACATCTTCATGAGTTAATATTTTAAGCCGTTTAGGTGTACCTACCTTACGTTCAGCCTATTCCATAGTCTGTTCTATATATTAAAAAAAAAAACCACTTGACGATGAGATAAGTGGTTCCAGAGCTACCTATGACAAAGATACCCATTTAAACTTGAGATTAATAATCGAACATAAAATGACATTTTTGAAAGGGGACTTTCTGGCCCGTGACAACTAAATATTAAACAACAATAAGTAAATGTTTTTTGTTTTTTTTTTCTTTAATGTAGGCAACAATGGCTACCAGAAATAAACAAAACAATTCAATTTTCGAATTTTAAGGACAAAATATTGTCAACTAAGTCAACCTATAAGGATTTTATCATAGGATAAAAAAAAGCACAGACACTCCCTGAGTCTCATTAATAAATCTATTAATATTAATATTTAAATCAATCTAATAGTTTCAAAAATTAGCTTTTGCCAACAATAATCAATTTTTCATTTTTATACAGATTCTATATGAACGTCCAGTTTGAAAGTTCCAGGCAAAAATTGTATCCCCTTGTAAGATTTGCTTTTAACTATACAAAATAAGTGCACTTGCAAATGCCTTTCAAAATGTTGACAAAAGTTTTTAACTTTTAGTCTTGATACCTACTACACTTGACTATGCTGAACTTCACATAGGTGCATGTAAAACTATACTGAACTACCTATACGCTGTAATAATCGCGATTACCAAACAGTCTGTTTTTATCGGTTCACTGGAACGAATATTATAATATAAGATTTTTTTTAAAATGCATTATATACATAATATATATTTGACGCATTCACATTGTTTCCTCGAACACGTACACAACGAGCACACTCGACCGGACGTAGAGGTCAAAATATGATATAACTTCTAATGTGGCTCAATGAATATATGCGCCAGTCTCCGGTCGTGGGTTCAAATTATGCACGTCATCGAGAGCGTATTATTTTCTCATTTTATTTTCTGTGTATAGATTTCCCCGACCGGCAGAACTGAGGACATGCAAGTATATAGTGATCGTGGAGAGCTTTATTCGTAATGCATTAAGTACACACCGGATAATATGTAATAAGGGGTTTAACGAGAAATCTTGTGTTAAGAAAGTTGCATAAGCACTTAAAAGTAAAAACTCATCAAAATACATACTTATGTACCACCATATATAATACTAATTAGGTAATATTAAACTAACTAGCATTTGCATAGTCATATTAAAAGCACGGCGTTGATAAATATGACTTCAGAGAGTCCGGAGTTAGGTTCTTCACATCTAAATTAAAATCGATCGACCCGTCATCAAACGAATCACGCGGACCACTCGTTGTATTTAATGGTCTATGCCTGTAAACGTTAAACGAATAAAAATTGAACGTCGTCTCCAAACTTCAGCTATATTTTATAGACGTCCAGCATTTATAAATTACAACTCAAACGAACCACACAGATTGCACAAATTTTATCTCATTGTATAAGGGCAAAAATATAATAAGTATGTGGTTTTTCTACACAATAAAAGACTGGCTAATAATACAAAATAATATTATTGGTTTGAGAAATCAAGAAATATTAACCATGGAATTATATAAAAATTTTAGAATAGCAGAAAATATGAATGTAAAGCCATTTTTCTGATAAAATTATTGAATGAATATTAAAATATATAATGTATTCAAATTGGCCACTCTGGCATTACAATTTTTCAATCAATAATAATTGGGCACGTATATTGTACAGTATAATATACGTAATACGTATCCACTATCCCGACATCCATAGCGCATTATGACGAAATGATATTTTTTATATTTTCAATAGAAACAAACGTAATGCAAGTAAAATTATATAATTATTTTAATTTAATAACTACTTGGACGTTTGAAGATAAAAATCAAACCCATAATATAGATAAGCACTGAGAAAAACTATTTAAAATTTCACATTATTTCAAAAACGATTGAATTTTAAAAAGTTTATCTCATATAAAATACGTAAAATGTTGTATCTTAACTTTTAAGTGTGTAAAATAACAATTAGGCAATTATTAAGTATAACACATTACAATACAATTTAAAAACTCGAGACTTTTAAAATAATTTTTTTAATGTATTTCAAAATACTACTTTAACCATATTTAGTAAAACAGTATTAATTATTAAAAATAAAATGAGCAAAGTGATAACTGAACTTGGCGACCATTTATTGATTTTTGGCTAGCAATCAATTTTTAATTGTTATAGTGATAAATAATTGAAACATTGAGTTTTTATAGTATTTTTATGAATATTAATAAAAATACTAAATTATATAGTGCATATTCATTAAATAAAACTATTTCAAGTACCTAGTTTTGATTATAAAATATGAAAATTATATTAAACAGGTTAAGATAATAGTCGCATAGCAAATCATGTATTAAGCACTCATTTAAATTTGTCTATAAATTTAAATAATTTTTTTTGATCAAAATCTATTTTTACTATACTACCATTAAAATATTTTCTTACACTTAAAAATAAAGTAAATAATATACAAAATCTTCATGATATATTGTATTCAATTTTCTGTGAACCGCTTATGGACTTCAATTTCTAGACTTCCAAGTTTTCGTGAAAGCAAAACATTTGATATTACAGCAAAGTTACAAGTTTCTATTAATTATCTAAAAATTACAAATCATGTTTATGGATAGTATTATTATATTAGTATAATTGTTAGCAAATTTTTAAATATTTATTAAATTTATATTGTTTGCATTTTTATTAACCAGGCTTAAGGAAATCACATTAAACACATAGCATTAGAAGTATAACAAGTCGAAATAGTATTGAAATCAAGTTAGTGAACTACTGGAGTACAAAATAACTGTATAGCTCTATCGATTTAACCATATCACCACTCACCAGACATGATATATAAAATATACGTATTAGTTTTAAATGTAGTTGATATTTTATGTTAT
This sequence comes from Neotoxoptera formosana, assembly GCA_022818045.1. NCBI lineage: Eukaryota > Metazoa > Arthropoda > Insecta > Hemiptera > Aphididae > Neotoxoptera > Neotoxoptera formosana. Next base: position 47,542,054 of record CM040633.1, read on the forward strand.
ACGTTTAATTAAATTTCAAAATGAATGAATTGTTGTATTGTAATTAATCAATTGTAAGTAAAATACCCGAAATGAAATAAGCTAATGAATTTCATACGTATCAAGCATTATCGAAGTATAATATCATACGCTATGCGAGTGAGCATGCCTGGCTACCTGCATGTTTACCGTATTCCAATAAAGCTAAAACAAAAAAACGAAAAAATAAAGGAGCACTCCGATTTTATATTTTGCAGTTGATATTACATTTTAATATTATACAATATACATCAAACTCACCGAATAATACATTTAGGAAAAACTAAATCCTTAATAATCATTTTTATCTTATTGAATAATATTTTTATGCCATTAATAACAAATTTATATTATAAAATAAAGTCATCATACCGTTAAGCATAACATGATCGTTGTGAAAATTGCATAGCAATTTAACCAACAGAAATAAACTCATAACTAATATCCTAATATACGAGAATTCACAAATATATTAGTCTATATTATAGGTAAGTATAGGCATAAACACAAGAAGTGTTAATACTTTAATAATACAGATATGAGATATTTAGAACGAAAACATAATAACTATAAATCAAAATATTTAAGTATAGTGTAATATTTAAGTATTTAAGACGATTGTAGATTACAAAAGAGAAGTAATATTTAATTACATTGGCGATTAATAAAATTGTCATGTCACCTAAATACAACGTTAATTACATATATAAAGTTAGTAACTATTTATGTTACCTAAACAATTTAATTTTAGAACACTTTTGTAGTAAGTATCTATATATTATTGTACCTATATGGTGATGACTTCAATTTTTACATAAATACAAAGATGAATTATAAATGTATAACATAACCCTAAAAGTTAAAATACAACTAAATTAAATTCCCCATTTTTAATTCTCATTTCCAATATAAAAAAAAAAAAATATATATTATAGAGATGTACCTCCAACAAAAAAATGTTTGAATAGACCTCTTGAAATATCTGATGAACCTCGAGTGTTTTGAATGTTGTTTTTAATTAGGGTCGGCTTATTTGGTGGGCCACTGTTATTATCAATTCCAGTAAAAAGTACCCCATAATAAAATGTCCTACATCTCTGAAATTCTCGATCTCCCTGTAATTTTCAATTTAATTTAATTTACAAACAATGGTTCATATTCCTGACTTCCTATTCTAAATTAATAACATTTTTTTTATCAACTATGCTACTTTATTTTTAATTATATTAGAAATTCATGTATCATTATTAATGTTATTTCATTATGTTATTATGATGATCACTATCAACATAATTGGTGTGCTGTAATATATATATTTTAAATTAAAGCACTAAAAAAAATGTCCTATAGTTCAGTGTTTAATACTCGTATTGATTTAATTGAAGTAAGTACACACACGCAAACATACACGAGTAGGTACATAATAATTATACAAAATGATAATTATCCATTACATGTGTTTCGAGGTTATGCACAGTTCTTATGTTTGGTATACAATGTACACTGTTACTCCAAGGCTGACACGATTGTTTATCCAATAGACGTTTAATATGAATATAATATGAAACTTAACCAAGTAACACAACGATCATATGTATATTACAGACATTACAGTAATAGAATGAGAAACAGTGTAAGCGGGGCCAACAAAAAAGTGAGACTTCCAAGGCGGAAAGAAATAGAGACTACACATACGACTAAAAATCTAAAACCAGTTCACAAGTTGCTTTTTATTCATATTTTGTGTACGTGTCAATAACGGATTTATGAAAAACTAAATGAAAACCACCACTACCGGTATTGGCAACAATTTATTCACTGTCCGATATAGGTGTTATTAAGTAACAACATGGTAGATATAGTATAATTGTACACGCTGTTGTTCTTTTAAAACTAATCAAAATATTAAATAATGAAAATGATTAAGTATAGGTATACGTATCCTGTATTATAATAACATAATCTAAATTTTTTAAAAAAAATATGGATAAATATAAAATGTGGTGAACAAAATGAAAAATTATAACCAGGTACACATATAAGGTTATTAATTAGGTAGTATAATTATTTGTATTTGTTCAATTGTAAAATAATATAAAAAAAAATATGCCAACACTACCATGATAACAATTATACAAGAAAAAATGTCGTTAAAATAAAATTTATACGTTGGATTCCAGATAAAAAAAGTAAAATTTTTTTTTTTTTATTTAATAAAATAGTACGTATTTACAATCTGTGTTTCAGCATAATAAGCAAATAAGATAATTGTTTAATAAACAATCCAACATGTATTTGTATTATTTATGATTCTTTAGAATTATATTATTTTAGTTAAGTGATTTCTGCAATATTTTATTTTTGGTTGAAGGGTATGATCACCCTACTAAGATGTATATGTAGTATATTTCATGAAATGTGTGATATTAACGGGTTTGTGGTTGGGCTGTTTTGTGGCTAATTGGTTAACTGATGAGGTTTTAAGATCAATGTAGAGTTTATAGAGTCAGATACACGCACAAAAGTACATTTCTAATTATTATTATCATACCTAGGAGAAGAGAGATCGATTATAGAAACCTCTTATACAACGTTGGTTTTGCATAGCCCCAAAAGTGTTAAACGTATTTTCATACAAAAACGTGTAAAATCTCGCAACATAGGTTTGGTGACACATAAGATAACTTATTAAAATCTATAAGAAATGAACTTCTGTATACTTACATACTTAAATATAAATGTAATGTATTCTAATTTTAAAAATTCAAATGCTTATAAAAAACAAACGATTTTTCTTCAACAATTTAAAAACCAATACGTTAAAAGGAAACTTAGTGTTTAAGCTTTAAATAATTAACTATGTTCCTTCTGCTTAAAAAGCATATAAAGTATTAATCTTAAAACCTTCCATTAGAAACTTTTAAATGAACATATAATGTATAAGGAATATTTTTTAAACATTTAAAAATGTATTAGCAAAAAGTTCGTATAGGTACCTACTTGTAAGTTGATACCTTATGCCTCAAATCTAAAAATAGGAATGGCATATTATACATGTAAGATAATCAACGTTGAAGTACAAAAATTGAGTTTAATAAACTATATTAAAACGCGGTAGAATCAAATTTTGTTTTTTAAATATCGATACATCTAAAATCTAACAATCACATTTTTTTAATACATAGCAAAAAAAAATGTTTTTACCAAATTCTAGAGTTAATCTGGATTATAAACGCAATAAACTCAATATGAAAATTATTTTAAAATATATTAATAGCCCAGTTTAACACAGCAGTATATCTATAGACGTAATATTAGGTGGTTTCTAGTTTAACTACTCACATACATCAAACATAGCATTCAACCCTGAATAAATACGAAACACTCTTTTGAATTTACAAATTTACAAATGTATCAAAGTTTTAAAAAAACGATGAAATGGTTACTCAAACAAAATAACTATTAATCTGTTTTAAAGCAAAGTTTGATTTTACTTGTACATTTTTCGTATGGGAGATGACAATTTTATGTCGTCATTATTAATTGTATTACTTCGATACTTATTGACAGCCAAAATTACAGTAAACAAAAATAAACTGTTACAATCATATAAAAAGTACAAATACAAATAAAAATATTAAGTAAATAACCAATTTCCTACGTAGGCAATTCAGTGTTTACGGTAGTAAAAAAATGATGAAAAAACCCGGGGAACGTTATTAACGGTTGATAACTACAATTAAACGTATACCTATACCTAAATCTAACTTATACGTGACAATAGCGTCTTATTGAATTCATTTAAGTATATTATTGAACTTAGAAATAGTTTTGTTATGTATTATTATAATAAAGACACTATTTTCCGTGTTAGATTTTTGAGAATGTAGTTTGTTCACAACATAGCGAGAATTAAAAATTGAAATAATTATAAAATAGGACATACCTATATAAGTATAGTTGAACATTTTTAAAAATACATTATAGATAACGAACATAAAATTACTATAATTTATTTTTTTTACATAATCTATTCCTCAAATGTATACAATGACAAAGATTTTTCAGAAGATTTGAATGTTATGTACCCTTTAATTAATGATGCCTTTCTGAAGGGTCAATACATTGTAGTTCAAAACTGGTGCATTTCGAAGGGCGTAAATCTATCGAACATTAACAAACACAATATATACATATCGCACTGATTAATCCGCATTTATGTAAAATCTGAATAATTATGATAATAATAGTCGTTTATAGCTGACTAAATAGCCTTCCGTATGAGATTTAACACATTTGAATATACATAACCAATAAAACCACATCGACGGATAAACACGTTTTGGTAAATAAACACAATATTTACTTTAATACCTTATACATAATGTACCTACCGTGTGTATTATATATGTACATTATCTCTACTACTATGTAATGAATATATCTACCACGCATTTTAGTTGACTATTAGTATCATTTTATAGCATCAAAAACAATAAATAAACTGAAAGTTTCGTAATTTCGTATATGTTTATTTAAGGGACCTCCAAAGCAAATAGGCGAACGCAGCAACAACAAATCCATACACAACTGAAAATAATACGAAATTATGTTTTCAGTTATACCGAAATATCTGTTTCTCTTTGCACTCTAACTCCTTTGTGATAGTTTAACTGAACTTCAAATAAAATCTCTCCTTGGATATAATGCATGTATTGCAATACAAACCTATTTTCGGGTTCACATATAAATATACTACACATCAAAGTTCTTTAATACTATTTTATAAAATATCGCGGAGTAAGTATTTTTAAATTAAACGCGTGTTTCGGAAACCTCGGTCATTAAGGGATGTTCTTTGTGCCCAAACACATAATATTGTGTTATGATATACCTAACCAAAATAATGATTATTTTAATTGTGATCGTATATTTAATCAAAAATAATAGATATACTACATTAAACCCTACAGCAACTTATAAATTGACTAACTAAGAATTATTACTATTTACTTTTTTATTAAAGAACTTTTAAAAAATTAAAAAGAACTTCAGCAATAGTATTGGAGAAAAAAAGTTATGTAAGATGATCCATCTCAGGTATACAATTATAACTTATAAGCTATACAGACTCGAAAAGCTAGCTTAATATAAACTTAAGACAACAATCAATGTATTAAATTGATAAATTGACGTTGAAAATTAAAAAATTAAAACTTTACAATAGACCGCTGGAGACCACTGTTGAGAATAATGACTGTTAACAACCAAGTCATTGCAATGTTTACTCTTAGGACTAAAGTTAAATAAGATACAAAGAAGCTTTATTGAATCTATGAAGATAGTTTTAAGTCATCCAAACACATTATTTCTTATAGAACTAGCAACTGGTAAAGTGGGAATTCGGTGGTTTTATCAGGCTAGAATAATTATAAAGATCAAATAAAACAGATTAGAAAATAATTTAAAGTTACGAAGTAAAATCATAAAAAAATCATCGATAACAATAATATTACACTAATATTGAGTAAAATCAAACAAATTTAATAAAACAGCATCAACTACGATTCCAAAATCACAATGAAAAAATAAATTTTGAACATATAAAAGTTATGTAAATATTGTGTAATTTTTCTCAGTTTTAGGGAAACAAATAGTTATGTAGTGACATAGATATTATGACTTTTTATTATATAGATAAGTATAATATATTATTATATTATAATGTTATAATTATTATATTTATGTATATTATAGATATTAGAAATTAAAGATAAATAATTTTACATAGAAAATTAATAGGTTTATCAACAAAAATCAACACAAACTCCCACTATAGTCTGAACTATGAACACAAAAAAAAATAACAGCACAAAAATATTAGAAATGTTAATTCAAGCAGATCTGACATCCATATGACTTTAATTTTACCGTAATAAATAAATACATTACTATATTAGTGACTTATTATATAAGAATATAAGACATAAATATAAACTGTAAATGCTTTCGTAAACACGTATATTATTTAATTTGGAAATTACTTTCCGTTTAATATTTTAGGTTAAATAAGTATTTGATCGAAATTCGTAAGTTAATATGTACATTTCTTTGGTTAAGTACTCAATTTAAAATAATAACTTTAACTTAATCTACATTTTTAGATAGCAATACAGTTATCTTTGATACTTTACCTATGTTGAATAAGTTCCTGAAAGTCAAGCATGGACTTCATAAATTAAACTAATAATTAATAATTTAATTTTCTTAATTGAAAAAATGATCTTTGTTTGTCAACAAACTTAATTGAGTTAACGGATTTTCGGTATATTTTAGTATATTTTAGTATTATTCAATAGATTATATTATGTAAAAGCTTGGGTTAATTTTTAGTTTTGTATTCTATATTTCATATTGAAAACAAAAGTATACGGACATTTGCAATATTATAACATTTATAACAAATACATTTAATATGACTAACATTATAATGGAGTCACATGAGTATAGACTTCATGACCAATGCAAAATACAATCTAATCATAAAAACCATCTACAGACATACTATAGATCTTTATAACAGAGTTTTAATTTTAGCTACACACACACACTTAAGCAATTCATGCTATAATGTTAATATAATGTTAATCTATACCAATATTATTTTGTAACTATTTAAGTTTTAATATTAAATTTTTAGATTGAAATACTTAAATAATTGGGTAGGTATAATTATTAGTATATGATATTATATCATTTTTAATTACATTGTATTATTTGAAATAGGATCTACTGTAAATATTTATAAAAGATACCTACATATAGGCTACATTCATTAATTCCGTAAATTATTTAGGCAGATTTATCAAATATTGTTATAACAATAATTTGTTACAATCTAATGGTTGAAGCTCTTTTAAAAAAAAAAAAAAAATTAAAATAATAAATATCATATATTATTAATATTGTATGGTATTATACGCAAGAGTAATAAACTAGTTACAGTTACATAAATAATTCACACGACAGTGTCAAAAATAGCTTATAATTAATACTAAGGGTAACTTTTCAATATTGTCAGATAATTAAAGTGTCCAAGTATCTACAGTTGGATGATAAGTGTCCTAATCTAGTTGACCACATTGTCAGTAGTTCAGGGATTTCTTCCAATGTTCGTTGGAAGCATGGGGAGAGCAGTCTCTTATAACGAGGGAGATAGACGCAATGTATTTAATGGCCGCAATCGCAATCTGGTCTGTTCTTCATTTTCTATTAATTATAAAGCATATCTCCAGAGTCCAGAGCTGCCATGTTCTGGGCGTAATCGATAAGTGCCACCCATTATTTACGTGTTACGTGCTGTCCAGTTTCCGGGGACAGGGATATCCAGCTTATAGAATAGGCTGCAGTTTTTTATAATTTAATTTTACTATAATAGTGTCCATTCCAGCAAACTGGTTTTCGTTGAGTTTGGTTATAGTTAAATACATAGGTTTTCTTATAAAAACATTTAAGACATTTAGAATTATTTAGAAATGGGCCATATAATGAAAATAAATTCCATAACTCATGTCGCGAATAGTTAAATCTTTAATGATTTAAATGTTGATAATATACAGTTACATTTTCTCCAAATGTAACGTAGGGCGCTATCTGGTTTTTAATAAATTACTTTAATTTGTTTTCCATTAGTTTTTATTTTTGAATTAAGATGAGCTCTGAGATAAGCAAATTAATTAATTAAGGATATGTAATAAAACTTACGGATTAGGTTATAAGGTTATAGAGTACCTACTAGGTAGATCATGATAGATAATTCTATATAAATGATTTTAAAATATACGTGATTCAACTCCGTAAATCTCTATATACGAGTATACACAGTTCTCATCAACCCCACCCTAACTACACCAAAATAGCAGAGTCAACATAACATAATAGACGAGTACCAAAACTTTCATATATGACTAGCAAGTACATGCAGCAATACAATCGGACGTCTAAGGTAATACATATGTATACACATCATCGTACTTTAGAGCTGACGATTTCTAAACAACCATTAAACATAACTTTTCTAGTTAGCGGCAGCTATGACAACTGACGACAGAGTATATAGGAAAGAACAAAACGAATGACAAACATAAGCATACATAGGCATATGCCTGTATGTATGCATATGATTGAATTATATCTATGATATAGCATATGAAGTTTCGAACCCGTTTAGTAAAACCCACTAATATATGATCGGAAGCCTAACATGCAGGGACGGTGACGGTAATACATAGGAGTGCATTCAAAGTCGGGGGTTTATAGATATCACAAAAGCTTAAATTGTTGGTCGGGGCGATGAAAACGGAAACAGAAACAGCCTGTGGGCGTTATGAACGAGTGAAATTTAACGGAGAATGAGTAGAGGGTGTATGTGGCTTTTCCGTTTGACAAGAGCTGTGCTTCACGGACGCCTTATATGCACATAGGAAGAGATGACAACGACGGAGGCTGCGGCGACGGCGGCAGCAGCCTTATTCATGATGATTTGGTGCGCAGCCTTTATCGATCAGCCGGGACACGACACCACCGCCGTCGCAAAAGACCCAACCTGCCCTCCGCACCACCCACGAACGCCTTTGATGGTCCGCAACTTGTATACGAGGATGAATGTCCTCGCCTTGCCTATAGACCCCTGCGCCGCCGCCGCTAAGTCCTGTCCCGTTCTATTCCCGCTCTGCACGTTTTTCCGGCACGAAATTTTTTTTTTTACATTAAAGGTATTAAATTCATAATTCGTTAATATCAGTCATTACTATATTTGTGGTATACCTACGCAGTGTTACCATATGAATGAATTAATTATTGCATGTATACGTCACACACGCACTTTCCGATGAGTATATGGTAAGACCGTTCCGTTGATCGTTCGGGCGTCGAGAACATTGATTTCATCGATAGCCATCGATTATAATAAATTGTTGTTATCTAATATCTAACACACAGCAATATATAATAATACATTATCAAATATTTCGTCCACATGAAATTCTTTTTACCATTAGGTATACCTACGATATACAATATATATCAAACGAATACATGTAATACATAATATATTAAAATAATATTATACTTATTAAAATTCTGCATGTAACAGTTATTTCAGTGAACTTAATGACTCAATTAAATATGAATTTAACATAACAGTTATAAAATATTTTTGTTTACTTGTAAAGTAATGTATTTGAACTATAGGATTAATTTAACACATTTTAATGGATGGAGTACAAACGACCCACTGCGTCTATATTAACTTATAAATACATATATTTAATAAAATACATAGGTAGTTAACAATGTATCAATATTAAGTACCAAAATCGTGAAGTACTTAGTAAAAAAAATTAATTTATTTGTACCTAAATAATTTCCATAAAATTACGCGCAAATTACTAAGACGTACTATTTGCATTTTAGGAAAAAAAATTAATTTACTGAACAACCCATTTATACCAAATGTAGAATAATTAATAGCATAATAATATAATCCATAATATGGGAACATGTAATAGAAGAACATTTAGTTTTAGCTATTAATTTATAATGATTTATTAGTGCAATGAGTAAAATGTAAAATATTAAATATTAAAACGTTAATTTCAATTTAGTTCTATAGCGACTATAGGCAAAATGGAAATTATAATTTAGCAACTCATAACAAAATCTTGGCAAAATACGAGTATTAAGTTTTAATAACAAAATACTTTAAAATGCACAAGCCAATTATCAACAATATGTAAATAAGAAATAACACAACTATATAAAGTGATGGTTAAAGGAAATTATTTCATATAAGATACCAACTCAACTAAAATACAAAATATTTAAATTAAGTTATTAACTACCTACCTAATTTAACACAAATTACAGATTACTTCTCTTTAATGAATTATCCATATAAATTGAATATATTAGCTACATTAAGAATCATTATTATTATTATTGTTTATCAAATACTAACAAAAAAACACACAATAATAATGACAAAGATAAAACTTCAAGCTGAATATTAAACATTAAAATAAACAATTCGGTAATGCTTCATATTGAGCATTTTAAATTAAAAAGTTAAAATATCGATACGTACTTACACACATAATACATTTTATTGAATCAAAATACCAGCATTGATAAAAATCTAACACTAACTGAACTTTTATAAGTTTTTACATATTATAATTTAGTATATTAGAAATGTTGATACCATTAGATTTTTAAAAATTCCCATTATCCAATATCCTATGAATTTAACCATAATAAAGATAATTAAATAACCACAAAAATAAGAGTTAACTAACTAAATGTTAATGAGCACGCCGACTCGTTAGCTGGGTCCACCGCCAACCAGGCTTACCGGGTCCTCCGTGGTGTCCCTATACTGATTAGTGATTAGTCACTCTACATCGCAAATCCATACAGGAGTTATGGAAGCTAGAATGGGATACCTAAGTAAGTATATTTAATGTTCCAACTTCCAATTCTCAGTCATTATACGTAATTTCAAAACATTTCATATACCAAACACATTATATTGTTCCATTGACATTTAATGCAAAATAAAAGATGAGTTTCGGATATAAATAAATGTGTAACCAGAGAATTTAATCTATTCTGTAGTGTAACTGTAAGATCTAAAATCGATATTATTTTAAATTAAATAAATACTTTCACAAAAACGAATACAGACAGAATGATTGAAACAAATTATAACGTCCAATCTTCACTAAACATAACATTTTATTTAGCATTTAAATTTAATACTTCAGTTCTAAGATTAAAAATATTTGTTTAATGACTAAAAATGTTGTATGTTTAACTTAGAATAGGGTAGAGTATAACAATAAACATTAATGATTAAACATTGGACCCACGTGACATTCCCATTCGAGGGTTTTCATCGTAGTGTAAAGCATGACTAAACACTGACAAGTGCTGTTCTTCCAAAATTAGTTACCTAGGTACGGGAACCTAAAACGTCATATTCTAAAACTAGTTAATAAACCATTGTGGTGCAAATCGTACTTTGTAAAAATTGTAAAACAGTCATATAAATTACTGATAATATTAAATACATCGACTGACATAGAAAAAGTGATTAAGATTATAGACACAAAAGTTTACGTTGTAATCGATTAGTTATCTTATCTTTATTTCAATTACGATTTAGTGACTTCAAAATTTATTTTTAATTTTTCTACTAGACAATATATTATTTTATACTTTTTTTTTTAATTTTCGATTCAATATGCAATAAATTTTGAATTTTGTAAAAATATGCAAAAATATGCAATAACTATTAAATATTATGTAGAAATGTGCAGAAAAAAATGTCAACAATAATTTCAAACCATTATGATTCGTGAAGATTATTGACAATAATCCGAAAATGTGATAAGGAAAAAAATATGCAATTGCATAGAAATCCCGCGCTTTAGATATTATAACAAATAAATATTATATAGGTACTATTAAAATAATTAATATTATATAGAATAAATACATATAAATGAGATGAATTCTGTAAAAATTAATTCAACTAGCTGTTTTACTAATAGTTGAATAAATTAACGTCGTAGCAATATTCATCATAAATCATAATCATTGAATTCAAATTAAACACATCCATTACTGCAGTGACCCACTCTATGAATAGGTATCCTCACACCTATTAGCAGCATGATTACTTACCAGCCCGATTTTTTTTTTATTACAACTTGACTTACTTGTAATGAAAAAAGATATCACATAGGTGCTGATATATATATTTTAATAACGGCTAAAAGCTTGATGCCTAATACAATAATGAATTTTCAACCACTTTTAATTATACTTTGTACCTAGTTAATTAATAGCATCGTAAGTTATATGTTATAATTTAAAATTCTTTAACATAAAAGTAATTACTATAAATATCATACAAATTATAATAATATGTGAAACGGGTAAACGAATATATTTAATAATTATTATACTTATAATTAAATCAAACTATAGCTCATAAATAAATCAAGGACATTTTTTTCGGAAAATATTTATGGACAAACAAATTTTTATAATAAAAAACAATATCGACATTTTGACGTGAATATATTTATTTTTTAAAAACTCATTACCCTACCCAGTAACCATTATACAATTTTTCTTTAGAATGAATATAATGTACCTTTCTAGAATATTTTCTTTACCTCAACGTTATATTAAATAATTTATTTTACAATAAACATTCTCTAAGTATAGTACAAAGAAAAACCGTTCTTTAGTTATTTTTACAAAAAAAGTATGAAGGACGAGGGTAGCGCATGCTGAGTTTTAAAATAATATTAGCATAATAATTTTAAATAAAAACGTTCGTCATATAATTGAACCAACTTAACGGGTTTTGTGAATCAATATAACAGTCCAAGATTCGTTTTTAAATTCAAGACTAAAATCTCTACGGTTAACTGAATTAAAATTGTTTTTTTATACAGATCAAAAAGTATTATGGCTATTTATTTTAAGTTACTAAAAGAAATATAAACGATTACTTTTGAAACTACAAATTAAATTCTTATAATAGATTACAGTTAAAAAATTTAAGTGCATATATTATCATAGTGTACTCTTTTCTTAAGCCACATGCATCTACATTTCATAGCTGAAGTGTAAAAGGCCACAATATCAATTAGTTTTATGTGTTTGTTTTATATGCAACGTAATATGACAGAATCACGCACTGCGTTTCCAAAATGTTGACATCCTAGTTGAAAGGGTTTAAAATATAAATACAACGGGCTAAATGAAAATATTAAATAATCATTTGATAGACGTACAGAAAATATTCTTTATATACGATTCCTTAAGGATCCTCAGTGAAATAGTTTTAGACGTAATAAGTCTTATTGCCACGTTTCTAGAGAAACAAACAAAAACAAAACAATTCTACTAGGTATACAGCAAGCTTTTTCACCATGATAAACTAACTCGTATGAACTATATGTGAATTGTTTTATTTAATGAAAGCCAAATATATACGATTTCGCATTTCTCTGTTTTTATTGTTAAGTTGTCGGTAAGTAATACCCTCAGTTACGAATAATCATCTTTCAGATATATATCATACAATATGTAAATTGTAAATACATTAACAGTAATACGAAATTATTAATAAAAGCTTCTACATAGAAACATGATACAATAAAATATAATATTTTATATGGTACAATTACGGTAACAATGTCTTGTGTACTCCGATGTGTAAACAACAATAATATATTAAAGTGCGTTGACATCTTACTAAAAATGTTGAAGTAATATAGCAAATTAATCACTTTATCAATTAAATTTGAATAATTTCTTTCAGTATTCTGTAAATAGTAATTGAAAACTAATATTTTACCTACGAATACGTTTAATTTATTGTTTGAAATATTAGTAAAACTTTACTGGATTATAAGTCTATAAATAAATATGTAAATTAAAAACTCATTGTTTAAAAAAATACGACGAATAAAAAATATTTAATATAACTTAATACCACGCATAACATACATATCATAAATATAAATATAAATTAAATTCACTTATGAGTTACACAATGTAATAAAACTTTTCACTCATAATAAAATACAACTCGCCAATTGAAACTTGAATAAGAATTCAGTTTAAACAAGTTTGAGTTTTGTAGCTAAATATTTCAACTAAAAGTCTGATTTTTACACATAATACAAATTCAACCATACATTTTATTACCTATATTATTGCTCACAAAGCCTAACTATAAATCATTATCGGACGAACATAAATTGTTTATAATTTATAAAATAAAAATCATTTAATCCATAATACTATAATATATAGCAAATTAAAAATAACTGAACGACTAGTATACCTCTAAAAGTCTAAAGTATGGACTATACGTATATACACTTTTTTGTTTTGACTCCAAAGGTTCTATTCTTACGGCGTTATATAGAAAAGTATTTTATATAAATAGATTTATAATCTGTTTATGGAGGTTTATCGTTTATAACATAGTATAGAATCTCTATAAAGAACTCTCTCAACACTGCTTCGGGTTAAAAAAGATTTTAGAGAAAAAAAATGTAATTCTGAAGAACCCTGAGCAAGAAACATCTAAAAATACCGAACACTCTTGGTCATTGAAATTGTGTCCGCTATTTGGAGGTGTCCGCTATTTAAAGTGGTTCAGTTTGCATAAAATGTGTAGTTTGTTCCCAAAAATTCCCATTATTTGGAGGTGTTTGTTAGGGGAGGTCTCACTGTATATGAATCACCCAATAACTTTAATATTCACTATAAATACATAATATTATTTTACCTAAACGATTTTAAATATTACAGCGAATAAATATTTAAAAAATTTAACGGAATTACTATATTATGCAATAAAATGATAATAAATGTATACACTAACTGACTAACTATATCAATAATTATTCTATAGCCGGTAGCATTCAGTTGTTATGTCCACTCAAACCATTCAACAGATACATCCAACTATACAGAAACGTCAGTGACACCATAAGTGGAAGGGAGAGCGGCGCGTACTAATCAATTATTACCCATCACTACTTTAAAATTCAAAATAATTATACAATAAAAGCTACTATTTTCATCGATAATATTTATATTTTATTACGATTTTATTTGAATACAAATACTACAAATGTTCTTATATAAAGGCTAATCATTTAAGTTTCAAAAAAAAAAAAATACATAGGTATACACTTCATATTATATTAGTTTATTACAAAATAGGGCTATTTTATAAAATTTGACACTCTGGCTCTAAAACACACCTATAATAATAGTTACAAGTTACGACAGCGTTGACCTATCAATTAACCCAGATTCATCAGAAATAACAGACTTAAATACGTATATAAATAAAATAAACCTTATTGCTAATAGTAATATATGCATACAAATTAAACTCTCACGGGAAAGTAACGAGGTAGCGCAAATTATTTAGGATGCGGAAATAAATTTAACCTTATACCTACTATACTCTGTAAACAAACAACTGCATAATGGCATTACGCTATAAACCTAACTAATTTTAAAGCTATACATTATAGTTTTTTTTAGTACGATAAATAAATACAATTACATCCAAAATTAAAGAGAATAACAAATCTCATGATATTATTATAAAATAATTATTCATATTCTAAATATTATTTTTATTATATCGCGATTGCATGGTTTCATATTATACGTCTTAGTATACCTACAAGTATTATTATTTTCGAAGTTTTTCACAGACATTGAATTAATTTAAATTTTATAAAAAATGTAACATTATAACAACGAAATATGAAATAAAATCCAAACAGTATAAGTATGATAGTACACTTGAAACCAACACACCAAATAATATTGGTGCAATCTACAATGCAAAAAAATAAACGAGGAATGATGAAAAAGGTGAAAGACATTTCGCATTCCATTTCAACTTTCTGAATTCTGACATATAGCATTTTTCATCTTATTAGAAATATAAATATTGCTCTTCTCTCTCTTTATGTAATATGAATCTACATATTTTTCATCAAAAACATTTCAATATTTTTTTTATACATTTCATTTTTATCTCTTTGCAACAAACCAAAGCACGGAATCGTAATACATATTTACTGCGAAGTTTTATTAAGTACATTTATTAATTTATTTTAATCAAATACATATTACTTAAGTTTAACTTTATTTCAAAAATTAATAAAACTGTATAAAAAATATCAACTTAATTATAACAAGTTTACAAATTTTAGTAAAATTAATGGAATTATACCAATATATACATCACAATCAGTAGAATATAAACCGTATACAGTAGAAATATATACAGTAGGTATTATGGTTTTAATATTACCTACCTTTATAACCACTCATGTGTATATTTTATTAGTATTCTTTACTGTATTGAAACTCAATATTTTATTTAAATTGTATTATTTAGTAGGTACCAGGTATATTTATCTCAATATAATCATTGTTTAAATTTAAAGCATTTATAAGTGTGTATACAATTACATATTATTATACATATTATAGAGTATTTATATAAGTTCAAATTTTTTTATTTTTGTAACACATCTGTCTTAAAGGTATTTAGATACCTACCTAATAATAGTAACCAATTTACACGGAAGAAATTACAACTATCAAAATATTTAAACATTTAAATTCAATAAATAGGTATCAATACACATAATAAATATCATTTTTAACAAATCCAGAAACTATAAAAGTATAAACTATCGGTAATTTAATTTCACAGCTACCTACAAATAAAACTTGCAGAGCGTGCAAACATAATGCATCAGTGTAGGTGTGAACCAAAGAGTAAAGAATAACCATATAATAATAGTATGTATTATACACGTAGAGTTGTAAATAAAAAAGGTAGAAGAAGTAAATATTTCTACCGCCTCATAGCATTTTAGAGTCTGAGCAGAATGTATTGATTTTTCAATAATGTGTCTATCTGTTGGTATTAATATTTTTTTTTTTGTGTCTGAAGAAGTCACTATTTATAGTAGAAAAAAAGCTCCAATCATTAACTTTGAAGGAGATTTCTGGTAGAAAATTGTATTTTTTTTGTATTATGCGTGGTAAAAAAATGTCAATTTTTTAGTACTTTACAAAATAATTGGGAAAAACAAAAGAAAAATTACGAAAAAAACGGGATTAATTAAGCAAAACCAGTTTTTAACTAAATAGATTTTGTTTTCTTGTTAAAATGAATACTGTTGGAATTTTCAACACATATTTATATTGAAATTTGTAGACATTTATAGACTTTTCCTTTATTTTCAACTTATGTAAGTAATATAATAAAATAAAAATGTGAAAAAAACACAATTTTATACACAGTAACATTTTCAATAATATTAAGACTAATAATTTTAAGCTATCTACCAATAAGAACCTAATTGAAATTATGAAATTGTGTTATTGTTTTTTCCAAGGTTTTTTCTATAAGTTGATAATTTTTTATTGTTCATTTAAAAAGCTTTAAAATAATTAAGATTATTTTAAGTTATATTTATAACAATTTAAAAATATAGAAAAACGTAGGAACGATTTTCATAACAATTACTTACCAGTGTTGGGTAGTAACATAACGAAAGTAACGCGTTACTGTAACGCCGTTACTTTGTTTGTAACGCGTTATGTAATTTAATTACAATTATTTTCAAATAACGAAAATGTAATGAAAATTACTTTTGATGAGTAATTTACATAGTATAACGCGTTACAGTTTTAAATTATTTAGTACCTATTGCGAATTTCAAAAAAAAAACACCTTAAAATATAATGTCTAATGCGGGTATTATTTATACAAGTGGCTAATGATTATACGTTCCTAATGTTCTTATTAACTATTGTCATTTGTCTATTATTAAGAATAAACTATACGTCTATACATGCACTAAAAATAAATATTGATGGATATTGGATAACCAATGATAAATCGAATTATTTACATTGCAGCGTTATAAATAATTATTATTGCTGTTTGGAATTTTACAAGAAACGATGAAGTTATTATTTATTAATATATGATGCTATTTATAAACTATTATTAGAATTGTATTTTCATAAAAATGTTTATACAACTTGTGAGTTGTGACAAAATAATAAACTTACCTATAATACTTTACTAATATTTTTATTAGTAATGACCGAATAGTTAATTAAAAAACCTAACAATTAATTAGTACTATTTTTATTAGTTATAACTTAAAAGTTATAAGTAATTAATATTATTATGTATTTATGTTATTAACTGTACATCTTTTTCAAATTATACCATATTTTTTGTAGGAAGTGTATTTTTAGTTCCTTTGCTTTTTAAATGATAATTGCTAAGCAATTAAAAAAAAAAAAATTGTAACGAGAAAGTAACGTAGTTACTTTTATATTTAAAAAGTAAAGTAATTTCATTACAATTTTATTTAAGTAACGAGTAATGTAACTTCATTACTTGTAACTCTAAGTAACGAGTAAAGGAACTTCATTACTTTTTAAAAGTAACTTACCCAACACTGTTACTTACTCAATGACGAGGTACAGTCGACAACTACAATAGATCTAACAGAGCTTTCCCAAATTCACTTTTTTATGTATTATGAATATAAAAACGTGATACTGTCCTACTTTGGTGTAAAAGTCCTGAACTCATACGCTACATATTATATATTAATTTGGTTATCAAATAGTGTATGAAATAATATTATAATAAATGGGATCTGATTTGGAAAAAATTAGTTCAACCTACCTGACTAATAGAAAAACAAAATAACTAGCGATATACTCGTAAACATTAAAATATTAATAATATATAATAAAATATCTTTAAAAATATATACGCTGACAGACAGTCTCCGCTCAGAATCATTTTTCATCGTGTACAATGACTTATCATTGAATTTAAATTTAACATATCCATAACAGATATACCAACTCAATAACGAGGTACACTCAACACCTACTATGTTTAAGCAGGGCTTCTCCGGTTTTATTATTTATGTAGTATGAATATAAAACCATGATACTGTGATACATTCTACTTTGATATAAAATGTCATTAGCTCATAGGCTATATAATATACTATATTAATTACCAAATACAATTAAACTTCCATGTTACGAAGTCTCGTGGGCAACAAAAACAAATTCGTATTTATATAAAAATTTGTTAAATACAACTGAATAAATTTGATTCTTGAAAATATTTCGTTCAACAGAAAATTTTGATGAATGGAAGTTTCACTGTAATAATTATGAATACAACGGGGAATACAATAATAAATATTGTTAATTGTAGGTGTTTGCTTTATAAAACCATCAAACATTTTGAAAAAATAACAACGTGTTTTGATTATTTTTTTATATCGTATTTTTTTTTCCAAGATCCAAAACAGAAAATTGCATTCATTTTTTTATATTTCTAATAATTTTTAACAAAATAACTTTTAAATGATTTAAAAAATTTTTTTGACATTCTTAATCTTTAAATTTTTAAGTTATTTAAATGTATTATCCATGTTTCAAAAAGACGTATTTTGAACAATTTAACATTTTTTTAAAAATGAATGGCCTAGATACACATATTTTTAGTGGATTTATTTTCCTTGATAAAATAGTGTTCATTGTGTGATACTATGACCAGAAGAAATTAATAATTTAAAAAAATGTATGTTTCTACTCCGATAAATGACGCAAATATATACATACAAGTATACAACATACCCAAACCCAAAATCTTGATATGTTGGAAAAGTTATCATCAATTAATTTTGAATTAAAATGTTATATTATTGTTTGAAATATTACACAATATCATACCAAATATTTATCAAGGTACTACATTTGAAATCTCGTTAAATAAATACCTAAATGTATAACTAAGATTCCGAATAATGATAGTTTATATTTAACTAGTTAACTATAGAAATGCAACTTTTTAATAAACATATAAATATGTAGGTAGGTACTATGGAAAAGAACACATACAATAGTATAATAATTTGCTTTATATTTACATCAAATATGTCTTATCTATAAATACATGATCTTAATACTCACTTTAATCAATAAGTGACCTATTGACTTAAATCAGTTCCCAGATAAGTAAAATTATATTTAGAAGAATCGGTCGCATAAATACAACTGTATCGCTCAGATTGAGTGTTTTAATATAGAATGAATAAAATAAAAATAAAATAAATTGTATTGCCTAAGTATCCCCTAATAATTTTTTAGATAATAAAAATGGACAATTTTAATTCAAATTATAATTGTATTAAAAGGTACCAAAAAGGTAACTAATCAATAATTATTATACTTCATATTTTTAAATATTATAATGTCATAAAGACATACAGTAGAAATATTATTACTTAATGATAATTTATTAGTTATTACATCTTCTTGATAACTTATAATAATGAAGTTAAACAAGTTAGTAGTTACTACATAGCAAGTACTAGCTAGGCAAAAAATTAAATCAGTTCCTGATAGGCTAGACATATTATTTATATTACATAGCTGACAATAATCAAACTGTTGGCCTCAATAAATATATCAGAGCTAGGTAAGTATTTATTTTAGTTAAAAATTAATACAGATTTAAGAAACATTTTACAAATGAACAAAATCAATCTATACCTAATATTAATGTATATTCCAAATGTAATAATATTAAATCCTTACCTCGCATAAATCACGTACAATAGCTGAAACGCATATTGCTCCTCGTCTGCGCAGTGCATATTGAGGTACTGTTATGTCTAACGGCAATTTGGGAACCATCCTAATGAAACGCATTGGTCCTATAAGAAAACAATAAGTGAAAAAGTTAGTTGTTTGTTTGTATAATTTAAATATAAAACGAACAAATAATTAATAACTACAACATTTAATTTTATACAAGAGGTAGTTATTTAAAGAAAATAAAAATCAAATTACTATCTATAACAAAACGACATACCTTGTATACTATAATATAATGTTATACTTTGAAACAAGGCTCTATCCGATTTAATCTTTCAAATTTCGGTGATTCTCATCACGTTTGTATAGGAAAATCACTTTTGTTTTCATTCGAAACAATACAGTATTTTTTTTTCTCAACCACAGTTTTCGAACGTCGTATAGATTTTTGAATGTTCTAGTGGGAAGTGAAGCGACTGGAACCAGACAGAAACAAACACAAAATCACCCGGAAATAGTAGGTACAACGTAGAACGTAATAAATAACGAAGTTAGGTAGTCGTTAGCAGCAATTCTCTTCACTCTGTAATAGGTAGGTACCGAGCACAACATTTTAAATAATATTATTATTTAGAATAACATTATCGCTATCAGGCGGCCAGTGCACGTTCCGCAGTTGTACTACTATCACGGGTTGAGACGTCAAACCGATGGGACTTGCGCGTCCTGCTTGCCTGGCACCACTGGTTGTTATCGACGCGTTCACAACTATACCGTCGTCTTATCGCGGAGTGTTGTTTAAAAAAAAAAATCTGATGAAGTAATGAGGTTGGACTCAATATCTCAATTTTTTATTTATTTAATTTTTTATTTTTAAATTCCGACTGCCTTTAAAATGCTGTGAATCTTGACTCATTTTTAATGGTCACTTGCAAACGCCCGGCGCTATGACGGTTTCCAAACGTTCAACTTCTGGATAATGATCCAGGTAGACAGTGCCTTAAATTTCACTGGCTTTGGTAAGTGACATTGATGTTCATATTATAATTTAATCAATTTACCACGCTGAAATGATGTGTTCATGTGGGTACGAGTTTTCGCAGAAGGGTAGTTTAACATTAAATTCTAATTTAATAAATAAACCACATTTCACGATCTTAATGTAATTGATCAGAAATGAGGATTTACTCCCTTCATTAAAAATAGTGAATATTTATTTTAAGTACATATCATCATTGTTTGTTATCACAGAGTATATTGATTTTGAATATTATGAAAATGTAAAAACATTTGTACAAATAGGTACTGTAGGTACATTTCATAATTATTTTTGATGTTTTTATTTTGAAATAGAGAGGTACCTAGAGGCTAGAATAAAATATCTATATATTTGTCCATTGATATTTCATAATATAGATTTTAAAAACTAAGTATATGCCAATTAATGTGTTTCAAAAATATTTTTATTTTTTTTAACTTGCGAAATGTTAAATTATACTTATTTAAGTAGGTGCTAGTTGTACCTTTAATATTTTAAAACATATTCTAACTTCTAATTAGCATTATTTAATGTAGGTATTACCTACCTATTTAATGTTGGTTGTAAATAAAGCTAAATATTATAATACTGTTCCCAACTCCAAACTCCATAAGTTTTTATTTATTATTTTCATTCTAAAAACATGAGTGTTCATTTAATAAAAAAGTGGCGTCTCTGATTTTGTTTTATTTACTAGTTTGGTATGGTCTACCAAGTTTTTGAACTACCTGTTTTATATTATTGAAATATTATGTTATTTATTTATAAGCTGATTAGATCCCCAAAAATCAGCCCGCCGATATCCCACTATAAAAAAAAAAAAAAATGTTTTTAAAATATTCTACTAATTAACCGTCATCAAACCACCATAAATAATACACGTTCCTGAGAAAAACTTTTCCTATTATTTACTAAAAAATTGTCAGTTCCGTATTTTTATAATCAATAGTTTTGCAGTGTATGGAATTTAACTAAAATTAAATTTTAATATCCAATACATAAAGAAATAATATGAAGAAAAAACTCAAGATACCAATATTGTAATAAAATGAATTGTTTTAAGAAATACTAAAACTTGGATGAGTCTTTTTACAGTCACATGTTTATTAATAAAGTGTATACCTATCATATAATGATAAAGTTTTTTCTTTTTACTTAATTTTTTTTTTTTATGTAGTGAAGTTATTATTTTCTTATAGTTTAATTTTCATATTGTTAAGTTGAACATTTTATCTTTGAATTTAATTTAAAGTGAAGTTAAAAAGTTTTTTGTTTTAATTGTAATTGTTTTGTTTTTAATTGTTTCAGACACAACATACCTAATAACTAATTAGGTACAACTAGCTTATTAATAGCCTAGAAGTAATTGAATTTAAAAAAAGTTGGTTAAAAAAAAATAGCTAAATAAAAATGTTGGGAATATGTAAACCAAAACCCATTAATCCAGATACTCCTTTGACACTGATTAAAGACATTCAAAATAATGTAAACAACATAACTGTTGTGTGCATAGTTTTAGAAGTAAATCCTGCTGTACAACTCAAAGATAACCATGAAGTTCGAACAGTGAAAGTAGCAGATAGTTCAGCCTGCATCAATTTTTCTGTCTGGGATGAACCTGGATCATTTTTATATCCAGGTGACATAATACGTGTTCACAGAGCTTATGCAATTTACTTTAGAAACTGTCTTACTCTGTATGTTGGTAAAAATGGTGAAATTGAAAAAATTGGTGATTTTATCATGACATTCAACGAATCTGTCAATATGAGTGAAGTTAACCTAAATGCACCACCTCCCCAACCACCTCCTGGAGCCAATGGAAATACAACTAGTAACGCAAGACGGACAGGCGTAGGAAAACAAAATATAAAACCAAATGCATTCAAAGGTAACAATGGAAAAAGTGGACCTAGAAGTCAAATGAGACCAGAAAAAAAATAATACAATAACTGAATAAACTAGTTATACAATTGTATTTTGAGTTGGTGAAAAAATTCTGTGATATTAACTCATTTTCAACCCTATTTTAATATTCAAGTTTTATATTAAACTGTAATTAACTATGTACATCCTTATTTTACAAAAAAAAATTCTAAGTAATAAATGTGTATTTTTCTTTAAATTCCACTGTCAATTATTTGATTATTAGGCTGTTTATATTTATACGTATCTCCTTAATTTTTAAGTATTTTGTTAAATTGTTAATATTTTAAACTGTACTATGTACTAATGTGCATGTAAATTATTAACCTTAATACCAATACAAAATTGAATTACACTGTTATGTACAATTTAGTGGAATTTTCATAAGCTAATAGGTACAAAAGTACCATGTGTATTTAGAATAATATATACATGCGTTATGCATATAAGCATATTATATCCATGTGTAAAAGTTAAATAGCTATCATATATTTTCTCATTCCTATCACCATGAAAAGTAATAATGCTTACAATTTAAATGACCGTATGCCATGAAGCACATATATTTTTCAATTTTTTTTTACCTCTTAAGTTTAATAATAATTAAAATATTGCTTTACACTTGGGCTACATAATGTACCTACGTAGTTGCATACCGACGCCACTGTATGTATAAGTGCTTTATGCAATATTTAACAAATTTCTAATACATACATTAGGTATATTTCATTAATTAAATAAATAAAGGACTGAAAATTCAAAACTTTTTAAACAAAATTATATTTTGATTTGTATTTAAAGCTAGGTAGTATTCCATTAAGACATTCAATATTAACAAATGAATTCATAAAAACAAAATGATCATTAAGATACAATATAATATATTATCCTTATTCCTAATGAGATTGTTTAGAACTTGTCATAGGGACTATATTAAGTGTAGTCGTATTTGGGAATATTTAAAAGGAGCAAAACAGATAATACTGATCTAGTTATTAATGAAATACATTAGATATTTGGTATGTTATCACATGTTGAATTTGTTCCATTAGAACACTGCTCCACCACAATTTCTCTAACAAAGTTTCGTTGTTATCGTTCATAATTTTCAAACGGTTCTGTCCGTCAACAAACATATCACAGAGTCCTCCGCACATATAATATGTTACACGACGACCATGGACTTTTCTTCCGTTCACTCGATGTATATGTCTTCCACTGGATATGCTGTCTCTATGTATTTCTGATAGAATCTTTGGAAAGCACGTCTAAGAAAACGAATAGTGTGTTTATATTTGTAATATTTCTGAACGAATAAAATACGTATGAAATCCTTTACCCGATCGCTTCCGCCACTGGTCTCGACGATTCGTTTGCTTTAAACACGTGACACGCAAACCTCTGACATGTCGGATGTTTAGTAACGAACCCCATGTATCGGTTGTCTTCCGGGTAAAACGCACAAAACGATACGTTCTTTAATGAGTAAAAATAATCTTGACATGGTGTACTCGAATCTCTAGTCTGCTAAATTGAAAAGTACAATATATATATAAATAAAGGTATAATATTTTAGAAAAGTATCTATTTAGAAATAAAATAATCGCTGTTGACCATTGGTTAAAAAATAGCACCACAGCAAAGTTAAATACCTAGGTATTTATTTAATTTTATTGCAAGGCATAATAAAATAAAAAGTAAAATGCAATAAAACAAAGTCACGGAAAAGAAATCTACGACTATATTATATTATAAGTAGATACGCCTATGTAGAATATAAATGTTTAATATTTTAGGTGTATCACCATCATATTACTGAAAAGGCAATAATTACTACAGTGTAGGGTATTACAAATTAGTCCATGCAGTGTGTTGTGTGTGCACCTCTATATGTACATAAGTAATTATACGTGTAAATAGTACGCTTAACAGTGCAGCACTTACCATCGTTGAAGATTTGGCACGATCGACCATTCGAAGACCTTGGTCCGACACCTCAAGTATGCACGATTGTGGTTTGCAATTGGGTCGTTCGGTAATCTTGCGTATGGCTTGACACAGCACGGAATTGCCTTTGTGCCACATTGTCTCCACCGAACCCATGTACCCCAAAAGAAACCGTTCTCGTTTCACCTTGGGCGACACAGAATCGAAATCCGTGTACTCTACGTCTACCGCGTATGCGGATGGAAACGCGCCTTGAGTTCCAGTGCGAAGGTTAACTCCTAAAAACTCATCAATAGACAATATGTATAAACAGTAGTATTATGATACTGCAGTGGCGTTAACATAGACTTTGGAATCAAAATTCCTGTCAAAATAGTAAACGGTAGAATATGTACCTTCGCACCAACAGTCTTCGGCTTCCTTTTGTACGTAAATCGGATCACCTATATCCACTTCCATCTCGTCCCGGTGCCTAGGAACAAACTTGTACAGTCCTCTGTGAGTGGCCTCTAATAGCTCTAATTGAGACAGTGGAAGACCCGATGAACACGAAGACGCTGGAGTCGGAGTGTCTGATCATAAACAATAGTCAAATTAAGGTTTCATTCCGATTGGCCGCGAGCGTATTATAATAGTACGTATTCATTTCATTATTGAGGGCATGTTACCGATTTGTTGTGGTGAACTAGATTTGGCTCTCTCGGGCGAATGAACTAACGATATACCCGAGTCTGGAGACCGACATTCAGAATCTCGCAGTCCCGATACGAACGATTTCCTTCTGTCCGGCGAAAATACTTCTCCTAATTCGTCAGCCAAGCTTAACACCGAACCAGCTTCGAGTAGGTATTTATAAATTATTCACGTTAGTCAATTGATAATTTAATCAAACAACCAAATGTCCTTTCAATTGAAATCAATATATTATTATCAATACCTATAATATAGTTAATTACAAACTTTTTTGAATCGTGCTAGGTATACAAATTACAACCATTAATAGATGAAAGATTTTTATTAGATAGATTTAAGTTGGAGAAACTACGTTGTAAGTATGTTGACTATTGAGTATTGATGACTTATTGTTTTCTTTAAATATGACATTTGGTTTGCAATCGGAAATAAAAACAAATATTACTTCTATTTTTTGGTAATTCGGGTAATTTTCTCCTTCTTTTTTCATGCCTCAATCGCACAATATGACTGTAATATGTATATATAAATGTTAACCTTAAATATTCATGTATTTTATATATCTGCATATGTATACTATAAGCTTAAAGTTTTAAAACAATGTCTTACTTGTTCTTTGTCTCATTTTGATCATCGTCTGAGATGGAAAACACATTGAAAGCATTATTGGTGTCAAAATGTTTGTTGATTGTAGCTTCAGTCGATGACTCGTCATCTGATAATACATCGTGAACTAGACTAAAACAGTCAATTAATAAAGTGGTATAATAGACTATATAAATACACAACTTATTTTAAATAAGTAGTAGCCTTCTAACAATAGGTTCGAAAGATAAACATTTAATTTAAAACACCATAATGTGTTCTCTCCATCTTGCAAACGTTAAATATAACAATATTTGCGTTCAGCAAACCAATGTTGTGAAGTAATAGTTTTAAATTGAATAGATATTATCAAACTTAAAGGTAATGAGCATTGAGCACATTATCTGCGTTAAGTGTTTGTACGATGATTTTTGAACTATACAAACAGTCACACAGATGATGTTCTTAAATTTAAGTTTGGTAATATTTCAACTAACTCTAATATAAAAGCTAAAAACACAAAATTGATTCTACTAAACATACATTTGCTATGTATACGTTTATTAAACGGAGATAACACATTCAGGTTTGTATAATCTAAACACATTTTTTTAAAAGTGAAAAAAATCATATTTATTGTTAGAACTTAGGTTAAATATTTACTATGTTTATACAATTACACACTTTGCAGTAAAATACGAGTAATATTTATTAATATATCATTTTAAAAATATAATAAAAATGCAAAATAATAGGTACATCTGAAATATAGAAATAATACCAATAATGGTAGTACCTGTAATGTTTCATAAATTTATGATTGTATTATATCATTCAAATATAGACCTGTCCTATTTTTAAGAATCAGTAGGTATTATTTCGAAGTTTTTCGAAAAAATAATTAGGTGGTAAATAGTTAATTTTCAAAGTATTATTACCTAAAATTTTTTTTAAAAAAATTGAATTTATTAAATACTAGTTATAATGTTATATTATAGAATCTATTATCTAACAGTGTTTTTCCAGGTAAAAATACTCAAAAAATTAAACTGTAGAATGTATCTATTATTATTATTTTTACCTATCATTACTAGTTACTACTATACAAATTGTACATACATTTTCAAGTTTATATTTAAACAATAAATAACCAAATGTAAATGGGGCGTAACAATGTGACATGTTATTTGGGCACGTTATCAAAAAAATTATCTGAAAATTGTAAACACGTTTGGCGCATTTATGAAAACACGTTAGGGCGTGTTATGAAAGACAAGTTTTGGAGCAAAACTAAAATAATTTAAAAATTTATGTTTGTACGAACATTTTGAGGAAATTATCAAATTTAAGAAGAATACATCGAGTTATATATAACAAAAATAATGGCAAAATGGGTACTATATATATTATATATTAAGTGTCTATGTGTCATGTGGCTGTGTGGGTCACTGTAAAATAGGTATGTGTTAAATTTGAATTCAATGATATAGTATCATTGTATACGAAAAACAACTCTGAGCGAAGACGATCAGCATATATTAGGTACTAAATATATTTTATGATATTATTGCTATCAAAGTAATTTATAGGGTAGAAAAACTTATGAGGAATCTATAAGTATTACAATAATTGCAATAATATTTATAATTATTATATATAATTTTTATGAATTTCTAACTCAAAATTATTTGCAAATGTTGTCAAAGTTCTGAACTTAGAATTATATAATAGTACAATACTGAAAAGTAAAAAGTATAGGTACTAATAAAAGTACAAACATTTTTTTTGGAATAAAATTGAGCCAACTTTGTGATGTCTTACGCTAATAGGTTCAGAATTATAATTATATGCTATTATATAATGCTATGAGGGGAAATGCACCCAAACGTAGTCCTTCCGTGAAAATAATATCCGTATTAAATTAAATGATAATACATTCACGGCAAAATCATAAGTATATCATTATAAAATAAAGAACTTACGTTTCACGTTAAAATTATAGTACATGGAAAACACTTAAAAGTTCATCATTAAGTACGATGAGTACAATTTCAAGATAGTAATTAAATAAAATTCACGTTTATTTTATTCAATTATTTATGGTGTTGTAAGAGACCTTGAATGTTAAATAATATTATAATGGATAAGTTTAGTATCGGGTGTTATGTCTAGCCACCTTTAAAAACTGTAAGTATGCATTTTAATATTTAACCAACTAAAACTATAAACATATATAAGTTGTAGGCAGGTATTGAGGTATTGAGGTATAGATGTTATATATCAAATCTTTATATTGACGTAATATACAACTCTAATGAAATAATATTTTTTTATATTAGCATTAAGTACTTATAATTTTAAACATCTAAATTAATTTTTATATAAAAACAAAGATTTTATTTATTTATTTTATTTTATTTTACTTCAAGACTTCTAAAGTCAAGCAAATTTTATTGCTGCTTGTCATAAGAATATTTATCGTATGTAATAATATATTATGTACACTCAAGTTCACACATACATGTCCTTGTAACACACAACAGTAAGTTGTCATCAATAGTAATAACTTCCTCATTAATTTATTGCACCTATTTTGTTGTTTACGTTTATTATTATGTTTAAAAATAATAAATATTAATAAGTAAATCTATAGGAGAATAGGGTTTTTAATTCTATTGACCTTCAAAAAATTTATTTTAATTAACATGCATACATACCTTGATTATTATATTAGATATACCTATAGGTCGTCAAATCCTAAGTTAATGTAATCAGAGTTAACTTTTTTTAAATGGTCTCAGGTAGTATGGTCAATATTATAACAAGTTATTATCATTACTTCGCGTTACATTATCAACATACCTTTCACTGTCCAACGAGAGAACAGGCCGATTCTGCGCAAATCCCACTAGACACCCTGCCATCGAGACCGGTTTCATTTTAAATTTTGGCCGGGTGTCACGTGGTGATGCACAGAAGAATCGATTTTCGTCGGGCCGCGGCGTTTTCTCTCACTAGACAGAATATACTTATTGTTTCGTTTTAATTGAACATTATTAATAGGCGCAAGCCACACAAGTCCAATTGCCTAAGAAACGAAAATGTTTTATAACTACCTACATTTTATATAACTATATTTGTTTTGTATTTTTCAATGAATTCGGAATTATTAAAAATGAGTGGATTTAGCTATCGAAATTTTAATGGCGCGCGATTATATATTTATATTCTTCTCTGTGAAAATTTGGTGATTTACAAAAATTCCAAGACACTTTAATTTTGATTAGCGCGAAATTATTATTGTTAAAAAAAACACAAAACTTAAAAAAACTACACAAGCGCCATATTTAGAGCAGCTCATTCTGTTGACTTTTAAAATATAATAATATGTTTTCGTTTGTCTGCGTAACGTTCTTCTCCTAAGCTACCTAACTTGTTTATGTGTTTTTTGTGCCGGTATCAAGTTTTAATAAAGGAATTTGTGTGACACCTTATTTAAAATGTGTAAATATATTGTGTAGATGAATATTAAATATGTTGGCCTCTATAAGAAAAAGAGGTGCGGTGGGCTGGAACTCGTGAGACACCCGCGCAAATATGAGCTAACATTACGGTTTAGTATTTACCAGTGAAAATAAAATTGATAATAACTTTTTTAAATTATAGCGTTTTTAAATGTTACGAATAAATAATAATATACACAACAATATGTTTTTTTTTATAAATAAACTGCTTTTATTACTCCATTTCATCATGCATGGTGCATCTATATATAATAAATATAAATAGTGAATACATATACATAGGTACAATACATAATGTCTACATGTCAGTACAGGATGACTCATTTAAAAGTAAACACTCATTTTCTCGAAGACAAATTGTTTATTTTTTGTAAATATTAATGATTTAAAGTAAGTAAAATAACATTTTTGTAAAAATTAATATTTTTACATATTTTTTAAGTTTTAAATATATTTACGGAAATATTACCTAAATTTTTAATATCATATTCTGAAGCAAAATTATTGTCAGAGACATTTTTATAAATAATAGAGGGTTATTTATGCCTAATAGTAAAGTTTTGATGAGTGGGTATATAGTGGACGGTGGACGTGGACCAACAATTTGCGGCGTATAAGTACATATCTCTGCGTGCCACTCCACTCCGACTCCGCTCATCTAGATTTACTTTAAATTCTTATAACTTATTATAACTAATTGTAAAAAAATCGATTTTCATATACCGAAATCATCAGAAAAATATTCTGCTTTGAAATATGAAATTTAAAATGTATGCTGTCATTTGAAAATAAAAATAAGTAAAAACTTAAAAAAAAAAATCTAATTTTGGTTAAATATGTATATTAATATTTAAATATTGTTTTATAATAGCTTCAAAATTCCAACTATGTGGAACAGACATTATTACTTATCGAGAAAATTAGCATTTGCTTTTAAAAGGTTGGTTCACCATGTTTATAAACTATTTTTGTCTAAACAAAAGCATTGTAGAGAAATCATGGTTATGGTTTTGGTTTTGGATAGGCATATAGTATAGTGTTCAGACTACAATAATGGGTCGACATAATATACCTTTAATATAATGTACGATAATAATTAATAACGACAATGTTCCTTTTTTCTGTATCTTTCTAGTTTCTAAAATTAGCGGGTCTCAAAAAAAATATTAACGGGGGGGGGGGGAGAAATTCCTCGAATTTTGGAATTTAAAATAACATATTGAATAAAGCTCGCATTTTATAAGAAATTAATAATTACCTATTGTAAATTGGACATATTTTTTGTACCTAGTATATATGCACTTTCGTGTTAAGCTGTTCAAATAAAACACTACGAAAAAATATCGTTATAGCGTGAATGAAAACGGTTCATACAATTATTAGCTGTGTCAGTGGATGGGTAGTACTGCATGTCAAATATGGCTAGGGGGGGGGGGGGTACTTAAATATTAAGTATTGGATAGCATAAAGAACTGGAGCTTTTCAACAGGTGTTCGGTGTAATAAATACAATAATTAAAAAAAAATTAAGCTATAGGTCAGCTATTAATGTAAAATAATCATTTATCGAGATAATTTTGTAAATTGAAAAATAAAGAGATTCCAAAGAAATGTAAATACTATTTAGTTTTGATACAATGACATTTCTGTGTCAAAAAACGGAATAAGCGTGACTGATAATTAAGTAAGAATTATTTTTGTAAATAAGAAAATTTGCAATTGTGTTTATATTATTTGGAGTTTCAATATAGTTTTCCAAAAAGAATTTGTGGGAAGGAGTAGGAGTTTATAATTAAAGGCTTAGTACTTCAAGTTATATATACGTGTTTCACCAATATGTCCTCACTCCTCACTCACCCTTTAAACTACTTTAAACTACAGCTGCATCGCACTTTATAAAATAATTTTCGATGAACGACTTTCCACGGCATATGGTACTGCAGATAACTATATTACCCACGGTTATCTTTATCTTTAGATAACCGTATACTATTAACATAGTTTAATCTTTAATCACTTTATAGCTTATTAAATAATCTTTATCAGTTACGCCATTTTATTTTTTTTTTAATAAGAGGGTCAAAATTTAAGCAGATTAATCTTTTTTCATCATCAAACCTCTTTTTTTTAACTATAGATACATGTGCCTATTTTATGTTTGTATATTGTATGGCGCATGTATGGGGTGTATAAGGGTTCTATGATTTATATTTTAAAGAATTTAAAAAATCAAAAAGTTGGAAATTGAAAAAGCTTTTGTCCATACACTCCTCATACATACGTATAATACCTATATATTTATATATCTATAATAAATATACAATATACCCGAAATCATGTTATATTAGGTAGGTATATGCAATATGCATTGTGGTTTTCATAATATACATATTTTAACTTTTATAGCAGACCAATTATAAGACGTACGTAGGGAATGCCGGAGTTACGATAAGGATAGGAGAAACGCTGGACTACCAGAACAGCTCTCCGAGTCACTGAACCCAGAACCACGCAACATAAAAAGCATATTAACATTTATTTATAACACTAAGCTTATCAACAAAATTTAAAAATTGTAATATTCCTTCAAAAAATGTCTTATTTAATGTATATTAATGTAAAATAACTATGTATTGTCAGTCCAATGGCCTTAGTTGCCGCGGACTTAGTTTAAAAAAAAAAAAAAAGACGTACGTAGCAATAGAAGTGCCAAAATAAACTCTGCCACCTCCCAAATGGGTTCCCTGATCTATAATAACTCTAAAAAAAAAAGACTACATCCTAAAAAATTAAATGATTTTAGTATTTTAAGACATTACGTATTTATATAACATAAATACATATAATCCTTTTACTATAGGCTCACTGTGGCAGATCACTAAACCATCTAAATATTAAGGTTTTGTACATAAAGGAAGGTACCTACCTACCTATTTATTAATCTATATATTCTATATACATTTAGGCAGGCTAGTGGGCCCAGAGAACCTAAACATAACCTCCCCATCCAGCTTTAGACCACTCCTCCCCACCACTACCATAAGTACATAACTGGACCCCACGAGAAAACAGCAGTTTAAAATGATAATATGGTAAAATACTATATCAAAAATTATAATAATAATATTCTGTAACATATATAACCGCGGGATTCGCACTGTAAGTACCTATGTACGTACCTTAAAAACAATATATTAAATATTATAATATATAACTATGTATTTTTTAAAAAAAACGGTGCTGTTTAACTCACGTATAGGTTTGCGCGGACGCACTCAGGTGTTGGGGTAGCGATTCGAATATTTGCCTGAATTCTTCGAACTCGGAATCAGCCATTGTTTCTGCGTACAATGTGCATGCGCGTGTGTTACCCAGCGGACGCCGTCGATTTCGGTGTCTTCGAGGGATTATTATATTTTAATAACACAAACATAATATTATTATCTCATCGCTGACATTGACATCGGAAAAAACTGCCGTTTTTCTCGGGGTGCTCACACGCCACACGTATTGACACACACGAACGACCGCCCCGCAAGTTGAACGCAGTATTGATTATTGTCGTTTCCACCCTGTGCCTTATTATAGTATTACATTACTATCGCGCGCACTCCGTAGACCTTTCGGTTGGTAATATACAAGGAATATTATATATTTTTATCATACACGACCGTGCTTGTTAATTACAGTACCGTTTTATTTCGCTGTAATTATTATTACATCAATGTAATATTTAATAATGAATTAAATTTATTCAAACATTATTACTACGAGTTTACGCGCGATCTGGTCGATACTCGATATTCGTTTCTTTTTCTCCACCGTTTGAGAACCAATGCGCACTAACGCGCACTTTGAGAACCGACGGCCGACGACGACAACAACAACACCACTTGCGGTTATCAGACATGTCCCGCGTGTTACGCGAAAAACAGTGATAATGTGACGGTGATTGTCGTGATTATTTGCCGCGGCTGCCAGTGGACGACGTTATAGTAGCTTACTCATAGCAATTCGGCGGCGTCGGTGACGGTTTTTTTTGTTTTGGTTCCGAATCGATATCGCACGAGATGACCCCGAAAAGTTACATCTTAGACAACGGCGCGTACACGGCCAAAGTCGGTCACACGGATGACGAAGCGCCCAAGTAAGTCACTATACGAACGATTGTGTTAGACTTAAGAACCTTTGTTACCTGTATGATTAATGGTATTATTATTTTCAGGATCATACCCAATTACATTATGAAGGCCAAGAGCGAACGGCGGAGGACATTTATCGGTGATCAGCTTTCAGAGTGCCGAGACAAATCGGGACTCTATTTCATGTTGGGCTTTCAAAAGGTATTACTGAACATGGTACTCTACGTTTTCGTTGAATGTTTAAAATATAATATATATATATTATTATAACCATAATTCAATCGAATGTATATATAGGTAATATACATCTTCCGTTTGATAGTAATTTTAGTTATTACACTTCTAGGGTTACTTGTTGAACTGGGATATTCAAAAAACCGTATGGGATTACTTATTCAGTAAAGATTGTTGCAAAGCAAACTTTCTTGAAATGCCACTAATTGTGACTGAACCATACTTCAATTTTAATTCTATTCAAGAAGGAATGACAGAAATATTTTTTGAAGAATATGAGTTCCAAGCTTTATTACGAACTAATGGTAAATAAATGCCTTAATTCTACTAATTTAGCATAATAAGTATTAAGTACATCAAACATGGTTTTTTTTTTAGCTGGAAATCTATCTAATTACCATTATCACCATGATAAACCATCCGCCAAATGTTGCTTGGTTGTTGAAACGGGCTATAGTTTTACACATATTGTTCCTTATATTTTACAAAAAAAATTCAAGCCTGGAATATTACGTGTGAATGTTGGTGGCAAAATTCTTACTAATCATTTGAAAGAAGTGATATCATACCGTCAGCTACACGTTATGGAAGAAACATACGTTATGAATCAATGCAAGGAAGACTTGTGTTTTATGTCTACAGATTTTGATCGAGATCATAAAATAGCAAAAATGAAGTGGCCTAAAAATACTATTGTCCGAGACTATGTCTTACCTGATTATACAACTGTGAATAGAGGTCTTATAAGAACATTAGATGAAACTTCTGTTAGCAGAACTATAGATAAAGATCAAGTAAGTAAAAATTATGATGTCCTTTTTTACTGATTGGTATTTGGTATATTATTAATTGTTGTCATTTATAACATTAGCAAGTTTTACGAATGAACAATGAACGTTTTACAATACCAGAAATCTTATTCTATCCCAATGATATTGGGATACCACAAATGGGTATATCAGAAGCAATTATTCACAGTATAAATTTGTGCCCAAAAGAGACTAGACCTCATCTATATAACAACATCATTGTAACTGGTGGAAATGGTTGTTTTCCTGGTTTTCAAGAACGTCTTACTAAAGAAGTGCGGACTCTTGCTCCAGATGAATTTGATGTTTCAGTAACTGTTCCTGAAAAGTAAACAGAATTATAAATTTAACAAAAATAAAATGTATAAATTCCCTTTATATTTACAGCCCTGTTACATACGCTTGGCATGGAGGTAATTTACTAAGTAAAGATCCAGATTTTTTTTCGCTTGTGGTGACAAAAGAAGAATATGATGAAGAAGGATTTTCCGCGTGCCATCGATTTGATGTTTAAAGACAATAAGACTGACAAAAGAAAGCATTAATTATTATTTATTGCATATAAACATTATGAATTTAGTTAAACTTTCTATGAAACATAATGTATGGAAATACAATAAATTATATATTATATATTTAAAATTAAAACTTCATAGATAGTGAATCACTTTATGACTAGCTGGTTATGTACTATTTTCATAGTTAGAACTTATTAAAGTCTGTTATCGATTCCTCAACATTTTTTTATTATAATTGTGTTTATAAAAAGAAAAAACTGTGATTGTTTTATCATTATCCTATATTTTTAATATTGATTAAATATGGTGTAATTAGTATTATGTAAAATAAAAATATTTTTGTACACAATATTGGCTTTTTTTCTTATATTTGCTAGCTTTGCAAGTGTTTTATATGTCGACTATGCTACTTTATGGATTACTATTTCAATTTTTTTTAAACTTTCTGAATAATTGATATAATATATTGTATACAAATAAAATATTCAGACTGAAACAATAGTTTCATAAAAGTCTTAAAATGTTTTTAAGTCTTAGGTCTGCTTTAATCATAATTTTAATTTTTAGCATAACTTGAATTAAAAATACTGTACTAAATATATTTTTCATAAAATAAAAATTTGTTACAGCCTCCTTAAAATGGAACCAAAGCGATCTAGATTTCCAATGACTTGGACTTTGAGACCAGTGTTGCCAGAAATTGTAACGACCGACAGTATTATCACAGTAAATGTGTTTGTAGACACTATTATTAATCAAACCTCAACCAGTAAAATCGTTAAGAGTCTTGGACAATTGTCTGTGATGAATTCTTTGACTCATCTTAAACGAGTTAAAAATCAAACAATCATATTAATGTTAGCCAACGATTTAAATTCAGATCAGTGTGTGGCAGAGTTAAAAAGCAAAGGATTTGACTTTGCTGGTCTATCAGGTCAACCTAAGATCATACCAGTCCCAGCTTACATGCCAAAAACATGTAGCCAAAACCTACAAGCTCGTAAGCTGTGGCCTTGCAATTTTCATCCGGACAAACGACTAGAATCAATATTGTGTGGTGAATTTTTTAATCAACTACAACTTACCACTATTGATGGATACATGAAGACGGCGCTGGCATGTTCGACTGGTGGAGTAGGTGCTGTGGTGGTTGATCCTTTGAGCGATGTGATAGTAGCGCAAAGTGGTGATTTCCGTACCGAACACCCTGTAAAGCATGCAATCATGTGTGTGATAGATAAAGTGGCCAAGGTTCAAGGAGGTGGCGCATGGAACACCTCATTGACCATAGCTAAACCATCTAGAGTCTCTACTAATGATGACAAGACTGGGCCATACTTATGTACAGGATACGATGTATATGTAACCAGAGAACCATGCGTAATGTGTGCGATGGCATTGGTGCATAGCAGAGTGAGAAGAGTATTTTATGGATATGAGGATGACAGCAGGCCCGGAGGCTTGCATGGATCAGTCAGCATACATCTCCTCAAAGGAATAAACCATCATTTTGAGGTTTTTGCGGGTGTCTTAGAAGAAGAGTGCAAGACTGCAGCATTGGCATTGCATGCCAACAACATTGCTCAAAACATGAAACACTGAGTAAATTTCAGAATACTAGAATCTACCTACAAAATAAATGGATACATATGTTTGTTTAAATATTGTTATTTTTTAGCATATATTACCTTTGTACCTGTATCTTTCCAATATCCAGTTTAATGACTTATTAAAATGTATACAACTTACTATAATATTATAATATTCCTTATTTAGCTATTACTATAGTAGTGCCGCAGAAATATAAATATAAGGGCAAATCAGTCGCCTGCTACTGCCATAGGTAATTTAATCAATTCTGTGCTTACTGCACCCACATGACGTTGAAATATTTATTTTTATATATAATTTCTTTAATCGTAATAAACATAAAATATCATATTTCACATAAGTAAAAATAATTCCACTTGGTTAAGTTGATTTTATTTCGTTGAATGCGTAAATGCATTTTTTTAAGAAACAATGTTTTTTATAATTTTTTGCATATTGCTAAATTATAACTACAGGAAATTATAACTTTAATAATAATATATACACGAATAATTAGATGGTTTTTGTTCCTAGATAAAATCTAAAACAAATATTATTTCAGATTCTGGAAGGAGCAATGAATGTATTGATTTTTACAATGATGTGTTTTATTAGTTTTTTTTGTCAATCATCGTTTTTGGTGTAGTAAAAATGTTTTGATTTTCTTCTTCTTCATGACAACATCTTTTATGGTAGGAAAGTGAATCTAGATAGTGTCTTTGGAGTTAAATGTAAACAATTTCTAGAAGTTTTCAAAAGCGTAGGTAAGGAAAAACAAATAGATTTTTATGCAAAACCAGTTTTTGACAAAATCGATTTAGTTTTTTTGGTATAATTCAATAAACTAATAATAGTAGATACTTTAAATTTTCATTTGCAATTTTTCATGCATGATTTTCAAATATTTTGACTGTTTTTTTTAGCTATTTGTAGGCATAAGATATGAGAAATGATCGATTTTTTTTTTTTTAGTATTTTTTAAATTTAACAATGTCGATAAATAATTTTTCACAAAATAGATTAAAAATGTAATACAAGGTTTCTCTTGAGTTGTTATAATAGCAGTTCAAAAATATCAAAGACAAGTTTATGCACGACTTTTTATTTTATAAGCATTTTAAGTTCAAATGTTGACAATATTCATCATGAAAATGTGCAAAATATTTTGTAATTAAAAATGAATTAAATGTTTATATTTTATAGCTAAGGGTTAAAAATTTAAAACAAGGTTTCTCTCATTAGTAGTTCATACAGTAATCAAAATAAATACTGTTTTTTATAGACAATTTCAAATTTGGAAAGAATATCTTAACAAAAATTAACAGTTTTAGTTATTTTGACTTAAAAAATGTTATACGTGTGTAGGTACTTGACATTTTTAAAGTACCTATTACCTACTATTATATTTTATCGAACAATGACTTCTAATTTTTTCGGAAATAACTAATTAAAGTACATAATTATATATTACACACACAATGATATTTTCAAATA
Organism: Neotoxoptera formosana; assembly: GCA_022818045.1. NCBI lineage: Eukaryota > Metazoa > Arthropoda > Insecta > Hemiptera > Aphididae > Neotoxoptera > Neotoxoptera formosana. Next base: position 47,580,852 of record CM040633.1, read on the forward strand.
TGCAAGTTTTTGATATTATTTTAGATAATTTAATTGAAATTTAAGTATTTAACACATATCCATACAGTGGCTCACCGCCTCCACCACCACCACCGCCACCGGTAACTTCGGCTCTCGGCCCGCCGCCCCCGATGACGGCACCGTAGAACAGGCTCCAGCTGGCCGCGGCGGTTAGTCCCTCTCCGGCGGCCGCGCCTGAAGGGACAGCGCAGAAAACGTACAGCCGCATAGTCATCACGGAGGATTTACTGAAGTCCGTCGTTCTAAAGCCGACCGGCCAGAGGAAGGCCGGAAATCTGAATTCGGCCAAAAACTAACCGAACTACGACGAATTGCTCGCAGCGCGGTATCCGCTATATATGTTAAATGTTATAAAATACAATACTTATTGTTAATTGTTGAATAAATAATAATAATACCTAATATTTTGATCAATACAATTATTTGGATTGCTTGATGTTGTTTACGTAGTATATATATTCAGAAATAAATTCTTGAGGTAAAAAGTAGTTTTGATATATTGAATTGGCAGCGGCATCACCGTCGATATTTTAGTTCCGGAATTCGTCCTAAATCGTTTCCGATAGATTCAAACATCACCCAGACGACGACGTTTTCTACTAGCCAGCGAGTGCGCGGCGGCGTTCATCACGACGACGTTATTATTCTTTTCGGCCTGCATCAGCTGCAGGGTTTCGGACCCGTTTGTTTTTTTCGAAGACCATAACTATACTATTATTATTGATATACCAGCTATACATGCGCAGAGGTATTATGCTGCTATATATAGTGTTATTGTTATAATATTTCAACGAGGATTTGTATTTGATTCTGAGGGGAACGAAACGAAGAATGTATCGTTTTACAATGATATTATGATGTGTGTTTTTTTTCCTTGTGTTCCTTTCTACTAGAAAAAATGCTTCGATTTTCTTCGTTGGTTTATTTTTTGGGAGGGGGGGGGAATGAATCTAGCTTTGGTACTTTTGAGAGGTAATTTTTGAAAAATCCCAAATGTTTCCAAAAGCTTCGGGAAAAAAACAAAAAATAAAATATCGGCATAGGTGAGTAGGTACCGTTCTGCTGTACAGTGTACAGTAGGTGTCGAGTGTGTAACGCTGTAATGCATTTGATCAATTTGAATTCAATGGTATAAAACGTTTGTATACGAAAAACGATTTTGATCAAAGACAGTCTGTCATCAGCATATATTACTAAGTAAATCATATGATATTAATATATTATTATTTTGTTATGAATAATACGATAATAGTTGAATTAGTTTTTGAAAACATTACATTTGAAAATGTCTTTGTATGTTTAAAATATTATAATTTACTTTAAAAGTAGCGCGAATAATATTTTTAAATTAAAACGAAATAACTTACATTAAAAACTATAAAAATTGAACATTTTATTCATTTTTAACCATAAAAAAATTTGCAAAAATTCGAGATTTTGATGAATTTTGTCAACATTTGAACTTTAAATGCTAATAGAAAAAAAAGTGTTCCTGTATGTCTTTAATATTTTAAGAATAACTTCTCAAAAGTAATAACTAGATTCACTTTTCCATCAGAAAAGATGCTACCTAATGAAGAAAATCAAATTTTGTCAAAATTGGACAAAAAAAAACACACTCACACGTCATTGTAAAATCAATAAGTCATTCTTCGCTCCGCTCAGAATCTAAAATATAATTAATATTAGGTATAGGTCCAGGCCCGTATTTAAGGGAGGGCTCGGAGGGGCCATTGCCCCTGATGGCAATATTAAAATTTGGCTAAGGGGCGGCAAAATATTGAAATGGTCGAAAATGTAATAACATATTGGTTATTACCGAGTTTTATTTTATATTGATGTAACTTTTTACTACTAAAATTGTGTAATATCAATAAAGTAAAAAATGTTTTTGGGTGGAGGAGGCGGCAAATTGTATGTTGTCCCTGGCGGCAATTTTTGTAAATACGGGCCTGTATAGGTCATACTAATAATTACATAATATATTACAGTGACGTATTTACGGGGTAGGGGGGGGGGGAGTCCTGGGTCTTGACTCTCCCGGAAAAAAAGTCATAAATAATAACTTTCTACGTATGTACAGAGAAAGAGAATATTAATTTATATTATGTGTTTTTAATATTTAGACCAGGGGTGTCCAACCTTTTGGCAAGACCGGGCCACATTAAGTAAGTAGAAGTTATTGTGGGCCACATACATTTTTTATAATAATATATTTTATTTTTTCGCCATTACCATCGTTGTAATTAGGATGACACATTCACATACTATTAATCAAATAATAGGTATGGACATCTTATATTAATAGGTTTTATTTTTAATAATTTTTTTCTTATTTTATACATAGGTAAGTAATTAATAGTTTTGAAATGTACGACAGGGCCACATCAAAACCTATCGGCTATCATGGGCCTCATGTGGCCCGCGGGCCGCGGGTTGGACACCCCTGATTTAGACCCTCCCCCGCCACACAAAAAATGTGAAAATACATCACTGGTTGTATAATATAAAGTAAAATACATTTTTAATATTAGAAATTCTCTGTGTAAAATGTAGACCTTTTCATACATTCATGCTATTATTTGAACATAATTTAGTCTGTTGACAATCATTGAAATGCCAGTGTGTTAATTATTACAAAAATAATATTCTTTTCTTTAAATTAAATAAATTTGAAATGGAAACTTTTAAATCCAACAAAGGCGGAATTTTGTTTTTTGTTATATATAGGTCATATAATATTTTTTTTTAATTTTTAAAAATTGTTCTTTTTTTCTGTTGTTCCTTTTTTCTTGTTCTTTTTTTACCGATTACCCTATTACAGTGACCTACAACAACATCTAATGTACTGCCCCACTTGCCCACCTTTTTTTGTTTGTTTTTCTTGATTATTTTGAATAGCAATGAGAGTCTTCAATTTTAACATTCCAAAAGTAAAAACTAAATCCAATTTTTTATCAGAAATAATCCTTAATCTTTAGATCAAAGCATTTTTTTATTATGAAACATGTTTACTGGGGGGGGGGCGGGGGGATCATTGGGATCAGGGAGATACACCAACAGACTGTTGCCTTTGATATTTTATAAAATTGTATTTCCAGCTACCACTGCACTTGAAAGTATAGTGGACATTTAGTATTTTGTGTGTAAAAAAAATGTCAAACAAAGAACAAATTCCTAAATACGTCATTGATGTACACATATACAAAAAAAATCATTGTTCCTCTCAGAACTTAAAATACTATGTTATCACGGGCAGAGATTTGAGAATTTTTTACATTTTGGAAATTAAATTAAGTAAAATCAATCTTATAGTGATTCCTTACACTGTATAAGGTATATCACCCCCACGATAGTAATAATAGATACAACCATGAAAATTGAAAATAAATGCCGTTTCTATACAACAACAAACGTTTAGCGGTTTTTTTGTTAACTGCTTCCACAGAACAATGCTGGTGATCTTAGATCATAATATACTCGGTGGTGTACATAAGGGGGGGAGTCGTTGGGGTCAGATCGAGAGGGCCCCCTCTTGGCTTTTTTTTTGTTTTTGCTTACATTATGTAGGATGCACTATAACGTAATGTATAATATTATGATCTATCAAGCTATTGAATTTTGACAATTTTCATACTTGATTTGTTTTTTTTTAGCAGGGGGTCGCTTATTCAATAAAGATTAAATTTATGTTTTTCTATTGCTAAAAGTTTGGGAAACACTGATATTTTGTATACGATGCTTAAAACGAATTCCTGTCACTACGATTGCAGTAGTAAAATGAGTACCTATAATAATATATAGTAATAGTATATTTTAACTATTTAATATAATATTTTACTGAAATAGTATAAATTACATTGAAATCAGTGATTACGTTGCATCACTATCGCACAGTAATTTACAACAATTCCAAAAATCGAAATTTCGAAACTGAACGTCCAAACAATAATGAACTTGATTAATATCATTATTAATTATTATTGAAGTTATTGACATGGAACTCGTCAGTTAAACCATTGATTATAGAATAGAACAACGATCCCGCAACGATCCCGCCCCGACGGTACCTGCGCGACGATGACGTCGACAACGCGGCGCGACTCGTCACGACGGGGCGAAGACGCTTTGACGTGGGGTGAGATATGAGACGAGACGTGAGTTAGGAACATGCGGACGTCAGCAGCGCCGGACTCGCATGGATACTCAAAAGTTGGGTCTGCAGGGTCCGGCGGTGGCGACGGCGCGACGGCCTTTGGACGAACGGAGGGCCGGAGGGACGACATTCGTCCGCCCGTGGGACCGGTCGTGAGAAAGTTGCGGAGGTGACCTGTGGCCCCAACGAAATTTTGTAATTTCTGCACCAAATCCGCCATCTCGTATCCACCATAGTCCTGGTATATTGTGTCTCCTGTCCTACGTTCCTCCCCCCCCCCCCTTCAAAAAAAATATTAATAATTATCTCGGTTTTTTTTTCATTTTGAATTACTTTTCTCGCTTATTTACATATTTTGGTTTTTTTTTTTTATTTATTTTCTAAATTTTTGTTCACTTTTTGTTGTTTTGTACATGTGTAGCCATTTTGAGCTTATTTATATATATTTTTGCTAACGTGATGCAGTTTTTTTTTTCTAAATTATTCAACAATTAGTCATTTAAAAAACACGTTTTTTGTACTTTATATACTTCAATTAATAAAACACTTGCTGAGTACATAAAAAAATATTGTTTTTTTTTCGTATTTTCGAAAAAATATATCAATATTGATTACAGACTTGACGACTAATAAAATCGTAAAAATATATATTTTCGACAGAAGACTCGTTTATATAATATAGATCATTAATATTTTAATATAATCCTGTAAACTGTAGAGTCTCGGTAAAAAAAGTCCCACGCTAGGAAAAAAAGTCCGGAAAAAAGTTTAGTGAAAAATTTACCGATATACTTATTTTTATTCAGTTCTAAAGCTGTGTTTAGTATTTACTATTTTAGTATGTAGTGTATAAAATGCTTGTACATATTATATATTTGTTAATCAAGCCTTTGGATAATAGAGAACAATATTAGTTTGTGGCTATTTTAAAAAGATAATTGGCATCATTATAATAACTATATAGGTACTATAATTGTATTTATAATTGTATTAAACTGTATCATTTTAGATATTTTAAATTAATTGACTATTTTCTAGTGTAGAACCATTTTTAACCGGACTTTTTTTTTCCTAGCGAGGGACTTTTTTTTCCACGATTCCACTTTACCATAGTCATATTCTGACAATATAATTATTGTAATATATTCTGCAACATCTACATTCACAGTCAAATATTTTACAACAATTAAAAAAAATATATCCACCAGTCATTATCTTATTGAAGTAGCAATGAAAACTATAAATACCCATTTAATTATTTAGTACGTTTTTTGGGCGTCTTAAATTTCTTTTGCAAATAATTCCGCTTTCGTTCGAAAAAATCTCTCGAACGTCAATTTATCAGTGTTGGAAGATTTAATACAGTTATGTAGGGCTTCTATCACAAGTATTCCGTCGTTATAAGACCAAAGCGGTCTAACGAGGTATATATAGGTATACTTTGTTGACTCTTGTTATCGTCCAGCTATAGGTGGAAATTTGGTAAAATTACTGGGGGTGCTGAGCATTATATTTCTCATTGCACCCAAGGCCGTATCTAGAAAAAATTTTCGTGGGGGGGGGGGGGTCCAAAATCTGTAATATTTATGTTGGTATTAAAAATAAATATTTATTTACACTATTTAGGAAATTTTGGGGGGTGTCCGGACCCCTTGGACCCCCCTCAGATACGGCCTTGATTGCACCTTTATAGGCACTAATGTCCTAGTCGCTCACAATTATTTATTTCAACAAGACAATTTACAAAGTTTGACATACTAAACAATTTAACCATAATTCAGTACAAAAACAATAATGTGCCTTACTTTGAACATTTATTTCTAAACAAAAAAAGAATTAAAAATAGCATATTATTACGTAATTTCATCGAAACCTTGACGACGCGCGACGCTACGCGGACCACTGCTAATAAACAAAAAATGCAGGTGTTATTACTTATTAGTTATTATTAATATTACATTAATTACGATCTTTCCAAGTTATGACAATTGACAATAAGTTTGTAAAATCTTACTAATTTAATTTAATTTTTATCATAGAATATTTATTTATAATTTATTTTGTAATCCAGATTTTAAAAATACATTTTTCAATTATACTAATTATTGTATATTTAGTCACATTAAAATTGTGATGGCCAGGGGGGGCTAAAACCTGTACTTTAAACTTCTGGGGGACTTAGTCCCCTCTAGCCCCCCCCCCCCCCCCGATTTCCGCCTATGCGGTCCAGCCCATGTTTTCTTTACTATTTACCTAATATGCGTACGTCATTGTCATTTAATCTATTCTGTGGTATAATAGTTAATATAATAGTCTCGCTATCGGTTGTATCGGTGTGCTGTTTCTTCTCGATGTTAATTGTGCACAGAAAGGAGTCTCTAGCGAGACACTTCGATAGTTCGATACTAATATACTATGTATAGTATATACATATCGATGTTTTTAAATAATTCCCGCGTGATAATGGACACGTGGTTTGATAAGGTGTACGTTATCAATAAATTATCAGCTTATCACTAACAATGTTCTGTCATGATAGCCGACCTCGTGGCCGTATTATTGACTATTGTATTAAGTGTTCACCATTTTCAAATTTTCAAATTTTTAAATGAATTATACATTATTTTGGACATTAAAAACTTAAGTCTTATGTGTTTAACGTAATTTTAGCAAGATGAAACCTCACCGGCATAAAGAATATAATAGGTTTAAGGTAAGAACACTGAAGAGTAAATATAACGAGTTCAATATAATTTTATGCTAATAATATTTTAGGTTTATAAATTAACATTGTCTAATACTTATAATATTACTATTAAGTATAATTCCAACCATATTGTGCTAAATATCTTGTGTTAACCTTTAGTTTCAACCATTCAGCGAGAGAATATCAGAAATTGATGTTGATGTGTTCCATCGTATTGGGCATAGCAATGAAGATTTTGATGACACTCAAAAAACTCGATTTTCCCAGGCCATTGAACGATGGAATGACTTAAACAGATCTGAGAGTTATAATCAATTATGCATCAATCTAAAACCGTCGCAGTTGGAAAGCTTGCCTCAACTCTTGGCAAGAAAACAAGAAATATCTGAGGTTTTATTTAAATACATGGATGATTCAGATCCACTTTCAATTCAAGCTGCATTAGAGTAAGACTTTCATTTTAAATTGCTGTATTTTGTATACTGAATTCACTTGTTGGTATAATTTTATTATGGTATTATTATTTTAAAGGTTTGTTGTTGCATTTGCTCAAGACTTACAACAAGAATTCTATGAATATTTCCCTGAGTTTTTAAGACTATGTATAAAACTATTACGGACAAAAGATGCTGAGCAAATAGAGTGGTCATTTACATGTTTAGCATATTTATTCAAGTCTCTATGGCGTTTGATTATACGTGATATCAAACCCGTATTTGAGTGTATTGTTTTGTTGCTTGGAGATGACCAACCACCCTATGTTAATGATTTTGCAGCAGAAAGTTTTTCGTTTGTAGCCAGAAAAGTAAAAGACAAGAAAAACTTTTTGAAAATGGTTCTCAAAAACTTAAAGCATAAACGAGATGTAAAATATATTATTTAATACAATTATAATATTTTGGACCTGTATAATTAATTTGATATATTTTAGAGTATATATGGATGTTCCAAACTTCTTTTTGAAGTAATCAAAGGCATGGCTGGGGGCTTACATACTTGTGCAGATTACTTTTTACCAGTTTACTTAAATTCTCTCTCTGACACAGACATTTCATATAAATTATTAAATGATGTATTGAACATGTTATTTGATAATATTCTTGGACATATTGAACCTAAGAAGAGTACAGCTATATGGACAATACTCAAGGTATAAAGTATTGAACACATAGATTTTTTCTTTTCTAAAATATTGAATGTTTCTGTCTTAGAAAACAACAACTGAGTTTTTGACAAATTATAATAACAATCAAAATGAAAGGACTACTGACAATTTAAATCAAGCTTTGATTCTTTGCCATCAATTTTTAGCTCATAAAAATGGATCGTGCATTCAAAATTTAACCGAAGTATTCGAATGGGTACTTGGTTATTTGGATTGTGTACCCCAGTTAGCACAAAATCATTTACATACTTTAAGTTCTATTGTAAGCACACTCTGCCTATCAAATATTGGTCTGCCATCATATCAATCTAATGTTTTAATAGAAAAAGTTAGTAATATACATATTATACATTTTAATTTTCTGTTAATTTACATATTTAAATTTCCAGGTTATGTCTTTAAAAAATATCAATATTTTAGTAGCATTTACTGAGCAAATGTACTCCTATATCAATTTTGAACTTTCGATTATTCAAAAATTTTTAAATTTTTTTGCTGAACTTATTATTGCAAATCAAGAAATTCCCAAATCTATGATTATTTGCTTATCTAGATACTTAAATGATAATTCCCCACTCAGATCTTACAACTTTGACAAATGGAGGATTAATTACAAGAATACACTTTATGGAAGGTAACAACAGTAATAAATTATATTGTCCGTACAAGTAAACTTATATATAACTTATAGATAAGTATCTTATTACATTTTTTATCTGTAATTAACTTAGAAAGTTTCAACAACTTTAAAGATTAAATAAGAATTTATTCTAAAAATTAAGCTGCATAAGATAATATTATATTAATTTAATCAACTTTAATAATAATACATTGTTTATTTATCCAGACATAATGCCAGTGAAATAATTGGGAACTACATTCTCAAATGTTTAGAAGAAATTCAAATTAACAATTGTGAAGCTGATGATGTTCCATGTTATTTGATTTTACTTCAGCATTTTTGTCACAATGAAAAAAATTCTACAAAAATTTTAGAAAATTTGTTTGAAATAACAACAGCAAAATTAGAAAATGCTGATGTCATAAATCTTTTTTCTTTTCTCAACATTATTGAAACGATTATGAGACTGAAAGACAATTTTAATGATTGGTTTGATTTGCATAAATTAATACCTAAACTAAATTCACTTCTAAATAATAAGTTTGGATGTTGTGCTTTAGTATTGGAAATAATCCATGTTTTAATTTCAAATTTACAAATTCAAATAAGTGATAATTACATAAAAGAATTAGAAACTAAACTTATTGATTTACTGTCATCACCATATCATCAAGTACGTCTTATAAGTTGTAAAATATTAGTATTAATAAATTCGCCCACACATACACATCTTATGGAAAGAAATAGTCTATTCAAATTATTGGAATCTGTAGAAATAGTACCAGTTTCATTAAATGAATATCGAGCACGTCTTTTACGTATTCAACACTTGGATAACAATGTTACATTTCAAAATACATACCAAACGGTTGAAGATGCATCAGAAATTGCCTTAAAATTCCTTTTAGGAAATCTACACATCAATTTCAGACCTATATGGGATCCAGTTGTCAAGTTAATAGTATCTCATACTAAAGCACCAAAGACATTTTGGCCTGTTTATGAAAAGCAACTTGAGCTGAGTGTCAAACATGATAATTATATTATCAAGCCCGCCGAACCAAAAGAAGAATTAATGAGTAAATTTATTATTAAATATTGCTTTTAATCTCATTTTTATAATTATCCATTTTTCAGGTGACTTTATTTCTGAACGTTATAAAAAGTTGAATAACACTACAGAGCGTGTAGATATAAATAATTACAGAATCTTACTATGGAACAGTATGGTAGATTTTGGAGATCTAATAGAATTGAAAAATAAAGATATAGTAATACATTTTCTAAATTTTATTAGGTAAAATGTTAATATATTTATTATTTACTATGTTTTAAAGTATTAAATTACTTTTAAAATACAATTTAACTTATACATTTAATTTCAATTTAGATCTGAGTACATGCAGAGCAATTCTGAATTAGCTAATAGTTGGAATATCAAACAAAATTCTGATGAAGAAAATCTTGAAACTGATATTGAGGATAATTTAAATGATACCAGTTCTGAAGAACCGTTTAGTTCAAATAAATCTCTCACCAAGTATGATATATTTCCAGATCATCTATGTTGTGTTGAATGTTTGATGATATTATTTGATTTATTCATCTATTTTTTAGATTATTATTATCCCATTTAAAGTTAATGTCAACCATTCGTAATCCTAAAGGAATATATAAAGAGTCTGAAGTGTTTGATGTTTATTTAAGTCTTCTTTCAAACAAAAACGCTGAGATTCAAAAAGCCGCTTTGGATTGTTTGTTAACATATAAACAAAAACATGTTACTCCTTACAAGTAAGGCAACTAAAAATAATACTATTATTTATTGTAGTACAAAATACAACAAATTATTTTTATGTACATTACATTTAAATTATTTAAATTTTTGTTTTACAGGGAAAACCTTTATAAATTAATCAATGAAAAATCATTTAAGGCTGAATTAGTTATGTTTAGAGTAGATTCAGAAAGTGAAGCTATATTATCAGAACATAGACCACTTTTAATGCCTCTTATAATGAGGTAAATGCTAATTATTAGTATAATATGTCTATTACAAACATTTTATCAAGTTTTTAAAATGATACATTTTAATTTGTTATACATTGTTATTTTACAAATATTTATATTTTAGAATGGTTTATGGTAAATTGTTGGGTGGAGGTGGTCCTAAGTCAGGTAGCAAATGTTCTGGACAAAATCGAAGAACAGCTATTATGCGTTTTCTTGTGGGTTGTGAAGAGCGTGAACTCATTGTTTTCATGCAAATGGTATTCAGGGTGCTCAATTGTCAAGTTCAATGTAAGATGAACAGTAGTATTGAATTTTAACTTTTATATAAATGGTTTTTTTTTTAGTTTCAGAATGTCCCTTAAAAATGACACGGCATATAGTGGACACTCTTGATTTAGGACATGTTCTCCCACCTAGACGTCTACTATCTTCAGTTAATATGTGTGCTGTTATATTAAAGCAATGTGGAGCGTTATCAGGCACAGACGGTCTTTATTACATGTTGCGAGTTTTATTGTGTGTTGGGGCTAATGTAAAAGCTATGTTGATGCATCGTTCTTCTGTACATGCTGGGTACTTTAGTACAATATCTAAGGTTCGAGTTACCACAGTTGAAACTTTAACAACATTCTTTCAACATTTTGAAAATTTCTCATGGGACAAAAGTTTTTTGGATTCTGTATTTGAAGTGTTCATTGAACCATCATTGAGTAAAATGCCAGTCGAATGTTTGCAACATCCTACTCCTTTAATGAAATTGTTAGTGGTTTGGAGCCAAATACCAAGGTAATTATTAATATTGCACCATAAACCATGATATCATAAGATTATTTTATGATTAGTTTACTTAATAGTAGTAATTAGCTATAAACTGTATTAATTGAATTATTTTTAGGTACTATTGTTTATTGGGATATCCTATAAATAACTTAACGCCAATAGAAATTTTAGTAGATATATTAACATCAGACAAGACTCATGGTGGAGTAAAAAAAATTATTCTTGAAGTTATTGATAGACTATTAACTTTTGACGGAACTTATAATGATGCTATGGATGTTGATATCCCAGCACTTGATATACCTCTTCCTTCATTACCCTCAGAATACGAAGGTAATAGAATTTATATCTAAATATTAAAAAAAAAAAAAACATTCTACATATTCATGTTATTAATTTAAATTTATTGTCGACAGATGTCTTAAATGTTGGTTCTCGTTTATTATATCATTACCTTCCAACTATTCTTAAGTATTTGTACAATGAATTGTCAAAAAAGAGAGGTGTTGGCCTTGCATCAATCGAAATGTCTATATTGACTAGAGCTTCTGAATTAGTGCGAGATCAACAATCAAGTTCAAATTTACTATCTTTATTGTTTCCGGTTTTATTGAAAAAAGCCACCGGTGATGACATGGCTATTGCTCCATTATTTGCTACTGTTAATTGTTTGGTAGAAAATGTAGATGATGTTGGATCATTGCCTAGACAGTTAGCCACACTTTATGGTACTGTTGTTGGACAACACAGTAGAAATATGTTACTCGAATTCACTAAAATCATTGCTAAGAAAAGTCCGTAAGTAATTTGACTGTCATAATAAAAAATAATATAATTCATTAATATTTTTACACGTCACTGCACAATTGTAACTCAATTTTTATGCTTAAATGGAATATTTTATTTAATAGGAATAGTAACATACATTGTGATATACTGTATGAATTAAATGCTTGGGACAAGAGGCATTTGGATCAACCAGATTTTGATTGTAGGATGAACGCATTAAAAAAAATAAAAGTTCTATTGGATAGTAATGACATATCTGTTGAATTTGGCGCATTTGTGATTTATAATTGTTTTTATATTTTCAACAATATGAGTAATAAGTAATAATATATCCAAGAACAAATCATATGCTGAAATTATTGAGGTACATTATTAATTTAATATTGTTTGTAGGTAAATTATATCGGCTTAAAAGATACAGCAAGTACTTGCTTAAAACATATTAGTTGTTATCTTTGCTTAAAATATGCAAAACAGTCATCTGAACGGACATTTATTCTGGATTCGGTCTTGTTGCCATCAATAGGTAATGGGATTCAAGAAAGTAAAGAATTGGTCCAGTATGAATCTATTTCACTCTTAGGACATTTGGTTTGTTACTAATACTTAATCGCATATTTTCTATAATTATTGTAAATTTAAACTAACATTTTGTTTTTATTAGTCAAGAACATGTGCTCATGTTCATTTTGTATTTAACGATTTACAACCTCTGTCTAATGAAACTGATCTGGAAGGTGACTTTTTTGAGAATATTCAACATTTACAAACTTATCGAAAAGTGAAGGCTTTACACAGGTAAACTTAATTTATATTTTATACGATTTTATAGTTTTGTTTTAAACACACTTAAAAGTTATTAACACAAATATTATATTTTATTTGGTGGTATTTATGATTATTATTATTTAGGTTCTGTGAAATCATGAAAAAGAGTTACCATTGTCCTAGACCTAAAACAATTGTACACTACCTTTTGCCACTGGCTAATCAATTTTTATGCTCTCAAAAATACTCTGCTAAAAATAGTCTTGTTGATGCTGCTATTGACGTAAGATTGATAGATGCATTATCTAATTGACTTAAACTAAAAGTATCTTCACTTTAAACATAAGTTTTAATCATAATAATTTTTAGGCTGTTACTACAATGAGTCGCATACTTCCGTGGCAACAATATGAAACTCTACTGAAACTTTATTTAAATAAAATGCGCCAGTCAATTGATTTCCAAAAGCAAACAGTGCGTATTGTGTCAGGTATATTGGACTCATTCCATTTTGATTTATCACGAACAGCTGAAAGAGAATCTAAAGTTGTACAGAATTCGACTCCAGTAAAGAAGATTGAAGTCACTCCTCAAAACGTAACGGAAAATAAAATACAAGATAAAGTTGAAAATGAGATGGAAGTAGATGATAATGTTGATGGTGATGATGATGATGATGATGATGATGATGATAATGAAAACGAAAATAATGAGATAAATGAATTGATTTTAGAAAAAATTCATGTTTTATGTCCATCGACAGCGATTAAAATTACTAAAGCAATTTCAGTAGGTTTATTGCCTCAGCTCAACAAAAACCTAGCTCAGTATTCAGAGTCTGATCGTAGTCATAAAATTAATAGAAAACAAGCTGAATTTGACAAAGAAGAAATGGAAATGTTGAAAATTCCAGTTGCACTTGCTGTAGTGAAACTATTAAAAAAGTTGCCAAAAATCATGCTGGAAGAAAATCTACAAGGTGTCTTTATGAAACTGTGTACATTTTTAAAGTCTCGTTTAGAGAGTGTGAGACGTGTGACTCGCGAAACATTACAAAATATTATGGTAACACTTGGTACAAGCTATATGAGCATGCTATTAAATGAAATGACTGCATTGTTAACTCAAGGTTTCCAAGTTCATGTTCTCATTTATACAATCCATGCAATTTTTGTATCATTAAAAGAACGTTTTGAAAAAGGCCATATGGATAGTTGTCTGCCCTTTATCTTAGAGGTAAATAAAAAATGTTACATTTGGTACTTAATATATTATATCACTGAGAAAATTATATAATTAATAAATATACCTTAAATGCATAAATGCATTATATTATATTATTCATTTATTTACTACTGGTGATCATAAATCTACAATTTTATATTCTATAACAAATTTTAATTTAAGTCTTAATTACAGGTTGTCAAGGTAGATTTATTTGGATCAAGTTCTGATGAGAAAGAAGTAACAAAAATTGCAGGAAAAACTGTTGAAGCCAGAGGTAACAAGAGTTATAACACTTTACATATTGCTGCAGAATTTGTGACTGAAAAAAGTTTGATTAATATAATTATGCCATTTAAAGACGTGCGTATTAACAAGTTTCTATTTTAAGTTAGACTCAATTTCAATTTCTATCATTATTATTTAGGTATTGTTTTCTACATTATCGTTTAAAAACATCAGAAAATGTAATGAGAGTTTGCGGCACATTGTCACTGGATTAGTTGATAATAAATTTATTAAGACTGAATCCCTATTAGAATTTGCATATGGTACAGTATCTCAAAGTATTCCAGCACTAAATGAAAATTCCAAACAAGAAATAATAAAAAAAAAAGAGCTAAAGAAACCAGATTCTTTTATTATTCCTCAGGGTAATATTGGTATTATTCTATTAGAAAACATAAATACATAATTTTTTTTTATTTTAGAACCAAAACGTACTTCCACGCCATTTGATGGAACTGTGTGCGCTCGTACAAACGCACATGAACTCGTTCAATTTGGCTTAAGTTTGTTCCAATTTATGTTGAAGCGTGAAATGCTGAAGAGTGCTGCTTTTTCACCTTTTGTTGACCCGTTTGTTTCACTAGTAATGGATTCACTTAAATCTCAACACATAAAGGTATACTGCAAATGCTTGAATAGCATAGCATTCAATATTTCAATTATAATATTTATTTCATAAAAATGTATTTACAAAATTAGCTCATTACATTATCTCTTCAATGCATGACCTGGCTATTAAAACGAGATTTACCATCTGTGAAGGAAAACATTAAAGCAATTTCAGAAAGTCTATTTGAGATTATACACAAATATGCAACCGGGCAAAACTGCACTGGAGACAATGCCGAACTTGTCATGTCTGCATTTAAGGTAAACAATTTTATATTTTATTTAAATATTTATTCTCAAAGTATTGTATCCTGTATGAGCTTGTATGGTTGTTTAATCACATGATTTTGTAATTCTCAGACACTTTCGACATTTGTACGTGAAGTTAAATACCACAGACTTGATGATGATCAATTACGCCAATCTGTTCTTTACGCAGAACAAGAACTATCGACTGTTGAAGACGGAGGTTGCACTGTAACTACAACATTTACACTCATTAAAGCTTTACTCAGCCGTCAGCATAATTGCCCTGAACTCAAAGAACTCATGGCCCATGTTGCAAAAGCTAGTATTACTTGTGAACGTGATGCTGTACGCACCCAAGCACGTCAAACATTTTATCAGTACTTGATGGATTATCCTATTGGGAAGGCTTTAAATGGGCATGTTCAGTTCTTCCTGTCACAATTAGAATATGAAGTTCAAAATGGACGTGAATCCGCCTTGGAAATGATAACTTTACTAATCAAAACCTTACCACCTGTAAGTATTTAGTTCAGTATATTTATCATGTAACTTATGTAATAGTTTTTATGTTACAAATATTTTTTCAATTTTAGGATGTATTAAGAAATCATAGTTCGGCCATGTTTATATCACTCGGTGCACAAATGGTCAATGACAGTGTAGCATCATGTCGTAAAAGTGCAGCAGAAGCTATTACAATTATGTTAGGCAAATTGACCAAAAATATTATATCTACATTGTATGAAATAACACTGACTTGGTTACAGGGGACTAAAGTAATGACTAAAAACATACATTAATTTACAACATACATTTAAAGATTATAAAAACTTGGTTTTTTTTTTAGATTATTCATAGACAGTTAGGCGCTCAGTTAATAAGTTTATTTGTTAATGCTGAAGGTGAAGAATTCAATAATAGGGTAAAAATAACATTGCCACTTTTATCTAAATATCTAAAACGTACAGTTATTTTGGATGGACCTGGTCGTTTTGTTCGAATTCACACACCTGTTGAGAATGACCAAGATTTGGATCACCTGTTATTTCAATGCCTGCAAACTTGTGTAAATATTGCTAACACTTGCCCTAGTATATTTACTAAATCATCTTTAAATGAACATATCATGAATATAGCAAGTCAGTCAATATTTATTTACATTTATCATAAAATAGTAATTTTCAATATTTAAAGTATACATTTATTTTAGTGTCGTGTCAAGAATTATTACGAGATGACCATGAATGGGTGAGACTAGGGGCTCTTCAATTTTTAAAGAAATATTTATTATCAGTTGATGCTAAAGCAGTTGCTCTGGGTGCGTCAAAAAAAATTGATAAAGAAGAAAAGAGATTTTTGTACTCAAGTGCTCGGCAGAGTGTAAAGAGTTTATGTTTAGATCTTGTTGATCAAATTATTCCAGGACACGAAATACTAGAAGACGTATTAAAAGATGTAAAATTTTTAATTTCTAACTTGTAGAAAAAATTTCACTTTTAACAGTTTTAATATTTTAACCAATATATTTAATTTGCAGACAATGGAAAACCTTTTAATATTATCAGATATCCTAAAACTTGTACAGTCCAAGAAAGTCAAAGATGATAAAAATGAACTTTCTTTAGGATGGTTGTTAAAAAATTTAAATAAACTTGTTTATATAGAAGTGTCAAAGTACCCTCAACATAACACTGTGGTAATTATTATTTTCTTCATATATTAATTTTTATATAATTTATCATTGTTATATTTTAATCACCCTGTATTATTAAATTAAATATATTTTATGTTTTATTGTTTAGAGGAAAACAGTGTTTAAATATTACGGTGCCTTGTCTCATAGATTAGACCGTTCTAAATTGATGTCAGTATTAAAAATAATTTTAAAACCATTGATACGAGAGCTTTCAACCACTGATGATGCTAGCATAGATAATAGACGAATTGCTAAATCAGCATCAATTAGTGTAAAGAAAAAATGTGGACCTGAAACATTTAATGAAAATTGTTCTATTATTCAACGAAATCTAAATGCTAGAAGGGCATTAAGAAGGAAGGCATCTTTACTACAAGTGAGTTATGATTACAATAATTACAAATTTTCTTTGTTCTACAACACATTTATATAAATTAAATATACTATATTATTATAATATATTCATGTATTGCAGTCTTATAAAGTATATGATTTTATGGTATTTAGAATACTTTTTAAATTAAGTATTTGAAAAGTATTTTAAATACTGTCTTGGACATATTTGTACTCAAAAATCAAATACTTTTATGTTTATAGGTAGTACTTTTCAAAATTTAAAAAAATTGTGTGTCACATTTCATATTATTTTTTGGTTATTGTTATATTATTTATAATTAGAAACAAATTATTTAAACATTTACTTCAATATTTATTTTATATTTCATCAATAACTGTTTATTGTTTAATTACTATGTAACAATTTTTTATTTGTTTTCATTTTTCAGTATACCATTAAGTAGGTAGTACAAAGTTTTTATTCTACTTAAATATGACATTACAACTTTAAATTAGTAATTACCAATTACAACATTAGTTTTCTTACCTACGTGTACAATTAAATAAGTAAAATTAAAAAATTTAATATATATTATATCAATGTTCATACAAACACAACATTTACACATGTTTTTTATAAAAAATAAATATAATTAATTGTAAAATTAAATATTTGTTTTAATTTTAATTTTAGGTTGTTACCGATCCAGAATTAGCTGCAAAGAGAAAAATTGCTAAACAATCAAAAAAGAAAGGAAACAAAAAGAGAAAAATGGAGAAACTCAAACAAAAAACTATTATAACACGGATAAAAAAAGATTTAGATTTAGACGAGTATTGTTAGTTTTAAATTCATTATTATCTGTAATAAATGTAATTATTGGATTCATAGTTTTTTTTAACTCCTCAATTTTAGTCTTGAACCTTATAACAAAAAAAAAAAAATGGCACAGTTAATTAATGTAATCATTTTGAGTAAAAAGTGAAGGGGGGGGGATTGATAGCACCTATAACATTTTTATTTTTTTTTAAAATTTATTTCATTAATTCAAATCATATCTAATCGTTTATGGGTATAAATTTAAAAATTTTATTTATACAAGTTGTTTTCTATTATTTACAATTGAATATAAGTTGTATAATTTGGTTTCTTTTAACAAGTTAATGATAATTATATTTGATTATAAGTTTGGGTTGTAGTGCTTCTTCTGTCTGTTGTGGTGTGTGATATTTATTTTTCATGTCTTCATATGTTCAACATTCTGTTAGATATGCTTCACCTTTTAAAATATTTTATTTATTTTTTATTAATAACTTGATAAAGAATTGTTTTCTTTTTTTATTTAAAATCATTTTTAGGCTACTTTATTAAGAATAATCTTGATAATTACAAACATTTCATGAAATGTTTTTTATCGTTTTGAATAATTAACTGTAGTTATTAACCCTAGATTACTAACCTTATTTATCCGCCTTTATTTCTAACCATTCGTCAATATGACAAATACTATAAATATTATGAACGATTTTCATAAACAAATTATTTTTAATTAGTTCAATTCAATAAATCAAAAATATAATTAATAAAAACACAATAATTAAACTCTTGGATAACTTAATTGTAAAAAATATTAGTAAAAAAAATATTTTTGCTTATTTTTAATTACATTTTTTTTATTGGGATAGATATAGAACATAATATAAGAGAGATACAAGGGAGGTTTAATGTTATTAGATAAAATGCCTAAAAATAACAACAATAAAATTATCAGTGTTCGTCACATTGACGTATGGTTAGCGATCTAGGGTTAAACTATAATAACACATAACGCCATAAGTATGTCAAAATGGATATCGTCCTCTTAAATCAAAAACTCACTAACGACAAAACCGTGATATTTGGTAAATGTGTTTTTAGTTTAAAAAATTGTATTTAACACCGTTGGTAAATTTTGAAAAAACTAAAAAATCTAGATTTTAAGTAATAATTCAATGTCTGGTGTGCCTATACGAATTATAGACTTCAAGCTTATAAACGAGATAACATAATAAAAAGTTGGCAAGTGGATGTCGCTCTGCTGTACAGTAGGTTACACGTGTGTCACTGTTATGGATGGTGTTAAATTTGTATTCAATGATTTATCGTTGTATACGAAAAACTATTCTGAGCGGAGACGGTCTGTCAGCCTTAGATAGGTATTTTATATTATATTTATATTGCCATTATTAATGATTTCAAACGCTCATAAAAAATTAGTTGAACTTTCCGGTAAATTTTTTTTTTAAAAAGATAGAAAAACTTATAAAATATCTTGTGTTGAATTTTAAAATCTTAGATTTAAATAAAACAATTTTTATGAATTTAATTATAAAAAAAACTGCAAAATTTCGTGATTTTTAGATATTTATTCGAAATTTCAACTTTAGATGCTTATAAAAAAACTATAAGATATACTCAAAAATTAACGAAATATTTTATTTTTTTGGTATATATAAATTGGTAATCTGAAAATTTGGTGAAATTTTCAAATGTCTACGGTAATTTCTTTTTGAATTACATTAAAATAAGGAAATCGTTCCCGGAGAAAACTGGTGAACATCCAATGTCTAATTTCAAACGCTCATAAAAAATTTCTTTGAGTTTTAGGTAAACTTTTTATTTTTTAGAAAGGTAGAAAAACATATAGAAAATCTTGTGTTGAATTTTCAAATCTTAGATTTAAATAGAAAATTTTTTATGAATTTCCTAATTTAAAAAAAATGCACAATTTTGTGATTTTTACGTATTTTGTCGAAATTTTAACTTTAGACGCTTATAAAAAACTATTAGAGACATACGCTCAACTTTTTTTACGCTCAACGTACAGAAAGTTATGAAGAACATTGTATTACATTTTCAAGTTTTTTGACGGACTGAAAAAAATGTTATCGACAATAATAATAAAAAAAAAATCGAAAATTAATTATGTCTATAAATAGCTCAAAAAAAGTCAAAACATATTGACAATTTTATTGTGTATTGAAATTGCTTATATAAACATTTTGTGAATTTTTCATGTATTTACGGTCATTATTTCTTCTGTTACACCAAAATAAAAAATCAATTTTGTCAATTTGCCCGTTTTTCCTTAATTTGTTTTTTGTTTTTCCCTTCGCGTTTAAAAACTATTGAGAAATTTTTACTTCTGACCACCCAAAGTACCAACTACATTCACTTTTCTATCAGAAAAGACGCTGATGAAGAAAATCTGAACACTTTTACTGCCCTTAATCGTGGTGACAGATACAAAAAAAAACACACATCATTGTAAAATCAATACATTAATCGCTTCGCTCAGAATCTAAAATATATAAAAAAATTCAGTTTTTCAACAAATTTATATGTTTGTTTTTGTATTTTGGATTATTGGGAAACCGAATCGACTGTATGTCTGTATAATAATTTCTGATTTAATTTAAATATCATATCAGTATTTGATAGTTTTTTTGTTTGCATATAACTAACTATATTGAAACAACGTTTAAAAATCGGATTCTACAATATTATTGTTATTATTATTTGTCAAAAACCGAATTTATGAAATTTTATATTTTCGAGGATGGAACCTCCAGAAAAAGACAGAATTACAACTCAAAATGTACGTTTGAAAGTGTTCAAGTTTTTAGTTTAAAAAGCATAATATAGCCTATAGGTAAAGAGCTCTTTAAAATATCTTAGATAATATAAACTTCAAATCGCTTTTTCTCAAATGTATGGTTTTTTGTTTGTGTCTGTCATCATGTTGTAGCGCACTGTAAAAATCCCCCCACTGTCATACCGGTGAGTCGGTATGGTACTAGCGCATGCGCACTGTAAAACTCCCCTACCTATTTGACTGTTGGTAGCAACTGGTTGAAAGAACTGTGAGTCGTCTTTACTAAAGACCCTTTGTCTCTTTAGTCTTTAGTCCGCCTACTACCCTAAAACCTTGCACACGTATATTTATCGTTCGCTCCGTCTTTAAAAAAATGTTGTGAGTTTTATTATAAAGTGTTTAAACATGGCTGGTTCAATCGAAGACAACGCTGCATTATACAAAGAGAAGACCTTCGCTTATGTGCCACCTACACCGCCTGCTGAACTCATCGAATCCACAAACTACACGATCGACTTTGCGGCTCGCAAGTTTTTACACATTGGTATTGACCCCACTGAAAATTTCCAAGTCACTAGGTATTCATTTATTAACACCATCTCGCCATATTAATATATCGCCGTATTTTCTTAGACGTATATTCTCTATGATGGGACATTTCTCATCTTTCATATAATCATATTAGATAAGGCCCAGAAGTACAAGAGCATCATATTTCTTGAAACTGAATTTCATAAAATATCCAGTATGGTTTATTGCGGGGAAAATGCACTAGTGATTAACTCAAAAACTCAGGAGGGCTGCAGAGTATTATTAAATCGGTCGGACCTTTTACAACTTCAAAATCTTGAATGTTGTATTTTCGAGAGTATTGAGCGAAAAAAAGTAGACACTGCTCCATTAATCACAAAACAGTTCAATGATTTTGCGATGTACCTACACGAAAAATGTGCTGGCCTTAAATCACCTCCGAAAAATAGTGCACGGAAAACGAAGTCCTTCATGATTTTTTTGGTGGGCAGTTAAATTGCCTAAAAATAATATAAAACACAGTGTTGAACAAAAATATAAACAGTGAAATAAAATCTTAAAAATATATTTTAAAGACCGAATGAGCGAAAAAATATACGTGTACAATGGTTTAAGACTAGATGTACTAAAGGGGTCCGACAGTCGTCTTCTGAATTTTACTGCATTTTTGACGTCAATTACGCATGCGCCAGTACAGATGACCAATGGGCATACAGATCATTAGATTGCACCTTTTTCGATATTTTCGGGTATGATGATAGTAGACTACTTAACCCTACCAGTCTGGTGAATGTTTTCGTCCCTTAAACGAAAAAAAAAAACTCATGCGAGGTATGCATACGGCGGCTTAAACGAATAATAGGCTCGTGTGACTCGCACATAGGCGCCTTTTAATGGAACGCCCAGACGGCGCCTTAAACGAATAAAATAATCTTGTGATGTGCATAGACATCTGTATGCGGGGTGTGTATAGCCGACTGTATCCTTATACTAATAAAAAAAAAACTCCTGTGGTGTATAGCCGACCAGTGGCGTAATTCCATTATATTTCAGCAGGTGCAAAACTTTCGTTGGTCCAAATAGTCCAATAGGTAGGTAATCAAAGAGACAAATTTAGTTATACTCAAAGAGGGCTCGCTTCACTGGCGTCTAAGCAATTGAAATTTAATTACATTATTTTCAAAATAATCTCTATATTTTATGTCAAGGTGGATTGATATTATATTAATCCACCTTGGTTTATGTTTTTTTATTATTTGTTCAGTTCTGTAAGTTCTATTATCTTTTATCGAAAAATGCAATAAAAAAATGAAATAAAATTTTATTTTTATAGGATAAGAGTCGAGTTTCAGCAGGTGCAAAGGCATATCATTGCACCTGCTGCATTATGCCAGGGGGTGCAAGTGCACCGTCGTGCACCCCCGTAATTACGCCCCTGTAGCCGACTGTATGTAGATGTTTAGTGGTGGTGGTGGTCAAGGTTTTGTCATTGGTTTATTATATACTTATTATATTTTTCAGCCGTTTACATACAATTGTTTTCATCAATTAAGTCTATAAACTCTTAGTCTTTTCAGGTTAAGAGTGCCCAGTCGCTCGGACGAAAACTAGTACTGTTCGCGCATGGATCTTGCTACGGGCCACGGGGAGCGCTGTGGTGTACACTGCCGACCAATCACAGGCCGTCTGATATCGCCTGGGGGGGTCTAACAGTTGTCGGCGGCTCAGTGTGCATGCGCGAGTTTGGGCACTCTTAACCTGAACAGAGTTACACTATCAGACGGTTTTGGGTACACACGAACCTATATTATTATTATTATTTCATTCGCATCCAACGCCTGTACAAATTTTGTTTTGCATTATTCATAAAATTATTTAAGAATTATATTATATTATATTTTAGATGTCAAATACACCTAATACACCGAGATTTGGCGGGGAAGTGTCTTTGGAAGAAGGAATTTCTGATGGCCTTTCGCCAGCTAGATCAATCATACGAGTATATACCCCCATGGTAAAAATATAATTATTTTTTAATATTTATAAAATTTATAACATTTGTATACTCTGGGTTTTAGTTGGCTAATCGTCCGTCATCGAGACCCATTACTCCGACGTCTGATTTCAGCCAGAACGCACAACGGATTGTGTTCTCGCCGCGGAGCCCTCTTTCATTAAGGAACTCGCCCTTCAGATATGCTGAGATGGTAAGTTTTAAATAAAATTATTACTTTAGACTCAATATAATATAATAATTTTTGTTTACACTCAATCCGAAGATAGTGGGTGCTTTACCTACCAGGTGAATAATAATGATTGGCGCCTAGAATTTGCAGCACCTTCTCCACCTCAAATGAATGAAAGGCCTAGTTCGTTGTCACCAGATATGTTTCGATCTATAACACCGGGATCATACGCGCTGAATTTGATAGACGGTATCGCATTTTCTCCTTCGCCGCCACGGCAATCTCAGCTGGACGAATGGCTTCGATCTTTAACATCAATTTCGCCAAGTATGTTGAGCATAATACGGCCCCGGGTACTCCCTGAATATGAGTTGCTCGTTTTCGGGAGGTTATTAATGGAATACAACCCACTCAAAATGAAACCGATTGGGCTGATGATGGTGACAACGACATCTTGGCCATTTATATGTTGCCACTTGAATGTGAATGGTATAAGGACGGTGTTGACGGTGTTGAATCTCCATATGGACGCTTACGAGAGTCTCGAAGGAGAATTATGAAAAACCTATTTTTTTTTTAATTAAATATGTATTTTATTTATAAAATATATTTTATATTTTGTTTTTACAATAAACCAAATATTATTTATTATAATATTATTATAATATTATATTATTATTATTATTATTATTTATTTACTTATATTTTCAAACTATATAGTAATATGTAATTTTTAAAATAATATGTATTGGTCAGGTGGCCGTTGAATGCACGCACCGATAAAATAATAAAATTATATTGCGTAATCAGGTGAGTGATATTATAATTTATAATGGTTGTACCCATGTACACTTAAGCGAGAAGTGGCATTCGGGAATTTTACGATACGCATGCGCATGCTAACAGATGGATGGTTTACCTTTCAATCGGAAGATTCAAAATATATTATGAGTTGGTATTGACCACGGACTAAGATATACCTAGTATATCTTAGTCCGTGCACGTACCTATATATTATAATATATTATAAACCCTAAAATTCACACACACATAATTGTAAGGCCAACACTATAAAGTTGTCAGTTCGACAGACACGACAAACACGATCGAACTCACCGATACCTACACATATTAACAACCAATCTTTTGGAGCAATAAAGTACTTTTAAAGGTATAATAATTTTTCTCGATAATTTTACAAACAAACGTGTCTTTTATCGATAAAATTCTCATACACAAGTGCTCTAACCTAAAGCTACGGAACACTTATTCGTAAGGAATATTGAATACGTTTGAGTGTTTTTGAGAATATTTTATAAACATTTTTATTTTTAACATAATATTTGATAAATATTATCGGAAATACTCGACATGAGTAAAATATAAATATTACAACTTCAGCAAAACAATCAAGGATATTATATATTTTTGAAAAATATTGGCCAAGTTCTTAGTAGAAATAACACAGTACAACTTCCGGAAAATTTTTCGCTGGCTTTCAATTTTCTCCAGTGACATTGGTTGATGTCGAACTGTCATCCAGCATAATATACAAAAACATTCACACAAATCGGCGTTCTTAAATAACACCAGAACTGGCAGAACATAATATTATGGAACAATATGCAGTGATGAATTGTAAAATAAATTAAAAATCTTATTGTAATCCAATAATTAATAATAAAATGGTTTTTGTTTTGTTTTTATCTGGATCAATAATAAGTAGGCATTTTTAATAGAAAAGTACTTGGGAATAATAATATAACCTTCTCCTCCAAAATTACAATCTCCCGTTAACATCATGACCGTTTTCCGCCAAAGGATATATATTCCAATTATAATAAGATAGAATACATAATAAAAATATAAAAAATATGTATAATATGTACTTTATAAATACTTTGTATTTTTATAAATAATTAGGTTATAATATCATGTTTTTCTTTTTGTACTATCAAATAATTTCTATAGTAGTTTGTAATTCGTAATAATAAAAAAAATCAGTTTTTCAGCAAATATTTATATGTTCGTTTTTGTATTTCGGACTACAGGGACAACCGCTTTATTGGGACAAAATAACACGCAACCAATGTGTCCCAATAAAGTGGAATTCACTGTACATGGTTTGGGAATTTGCCCCTGTCTGATTGTATGAAATCATTCCAGTATTGTTAGTGAAAGAACATGATTATAATTATTTTAATTTTGAGGAAATATAATATTGTGTAAGCAGTAAAAAACTTTTGTCACGATAATAATAATTAATGAGTCTCATAGTTTTAGACCTCAAATATATAGATATGGATGGAGGGGTGCTATAATCTAGACATTTTTAAATAGAAAATGATCACTCTTAAATTTATTCCCGATTTCGAAAAAAATGTCTATAATAGAAGGTACTAATTTAAAAAATTATCCATTTTCAAAAAGATTTAGCAGTCGTATTTTATATTGTAATTTAAATTGTTTGACCCCCTAGAAAAATATAAAATTACCACACCGAGGTACCTAGGTACCTACCATAATTATTTAGCTCTTCCGTGTATTTATGAAATCAATTTAATAATTTAATTTAAATTTTAAAAATCCAATTTTGAAACATACGTTGTTTAAGTATACTTTTGGTATTAAGTCAGGTAAATAAACTAAATACTTAAATACAATAGGTATAGAATATTTAATATTATGTATGCATTATAACTGCCTTACCTGGTTGGTTGAATTCTTTTCCTACACTTTTCAAGTTCACTTTTCTTTCCAAGTGCTAACAGTTTATTTTTTATCACTTAAATCAGAGTATGCCCGAACACATTTTTCAGCATTCATTTTAAATTTTACAAAATTAAAGACCTTATAATATATAAGATACGTTTGGCTATAGTGACAACTAATAGTAATATACTAACAACTAATAAACTTCGAAAATAGCAAAATGCAAAAGCGAAATGTGTTTCCACCCGTTTCCGGCCCGAACCACTCATTCCCACTTCAACGATTCAAAGGAAAACCCGGAAGGATACCCGTGAAAGAACCGTCTCGAAGAATATTCGTAGCGCCCGTCCACGGCCCACGAGCCCGTCCAGTCACCGTTTCGTCGTAATATGTGAATGTTTATATTTCAAAATACAGAAACAATATTGTATTATTTTCCATGCACGGACGGGTTACGGACGGATTTCGTTCCGTCGTAGTGTGAAAATAGACCGTAAAAAGTATAATGTAAGATGGGAATATTGTATACAGAGATAAAAATATAATTTATTCGAAGTTGGCTTGGGAGCGATGCGTTCTGTTTTTTTTTGTTTTTGGTTCAGTTATATGGGCTGGCCAAAACTTTTGCCCCCTCCTGTTAAAAATTGAAATTGCGCCACCGAGTTAATGTTTAGACGATCGAAGTAGTGGACCATCATTTTGCGGGGATAGGTAGGTACACCTCCGCGGCTGTGCTCAACGGGGCCCATACTTAACATTTTAAGGGGGTGGGGAATACAAAAATTCTCAAATGTAAACTAAATAAAGATTAAAATGTTACATACCTATAAATGTATTAGTATTGTATAATATATTATATCTATTGATTCGCATATATGCGAATTATGCCATTATTTATGTATCATGTTATATATTTCTGTACTTTTGTCCATTTGGACGTCGATAATAATACAACACAAATAAACATATTATGTATTGAACGATAAACAATGTCGAAGAAGCCACGTGAAACATCAAAACAACAAAAACATGATACGAAAATGTTTTGACAATTTTAAAATAATAAAAGATTAAAAATCGTTTTTTTATTTCTATCGTTTTATTATATTTTACTTTGTGACATAAGTAACAAAAAGCTATAAGCTATAGACGGGACGTCAGGACGTGTCAAAGGCATACGATATTAAATCATAACGAATTTACCAGCGTAGATAGTCATATTGTGCGACCGTTATAATATTATACTAATATTACTTGGCTCAAAGGAGTGTTCGGTAATAATATTACCAATCGTTTTTGAGTTTATAGATAATAATTTATTATAATATGCGCTAGACAGACAATATGATATTACAACATAATAGGAACCTAAGGTTGTACTCGTGTTGTATTGGTTGTATGTAGGTGCATAATGTATAATGACTGGTCCATAGTATAAAAATAAAATACAAATCAAATCAAATTACGTTTGTAATTTTAAAATGCCCTAATATTCAAAACACCTTATAATGTTATACAGAACAATTAAATCGCTTTTATCGCTTTTAATTAGGTACTTGAAATCGGAGCTGTTTTTACCCACACCAAAATCACTATATTAGCATAACTTAGGTAGGATTACAGTTGTATAGGCTAGTATCGAACATAAATAACGCGATGCTCAAGAGTTATTGCAGTCACGTAGAATAATTATGAATAGCACAGTATTAATATAGTTTCTTTTTCAGCACCTGAATTATTTATTCAAACGCCAAACATATAGGAATAAAAATGTAAAAAAAACATTCAGGTCATACAGTTAATGTGAGTTAATCCGGGTGTTAATAGCACTCCAGAAAAAACTATACATATAATATGGAAACAATGTATATATTGTTTACAACATTTTTCTTAGAATTTTAATTATTATTTCAACTTGCAAAATATTTTATGATTATTGTTTTCACAATACTTCTTTTTCCGTTGTCGTCTAGATCGAAAAACCGGTGTTTCATCTCTATGTTCATCGTACATTTTTACTACGCGTCATTGTTGAACTCAAAATTGTTTTTAGGCACACAGAAGCTAAAAATAAGAATTCACGTGCACAATGACACTTTTTTTTTTATATAAAAAAACGATAAAATTGGCTGATTTCTGGATTGACTGTAATTATTAATTTTTCATTCTTTGGCCTTTGCTTGTTTAAGTGTAGGAAGGATAGGATAGGATAACACAATCAATTTTATTTTGATCATCAACATTTTTTTCTACAAAATAAAAGTCACCAATATAAATAATATAATAAAGGAACCTGGAAAATATTGTCGTAAAATAGAATGATATTGATATTTTGGTATGATATTTAGATGTTTCTTATCACAGTTACCTAATGAGTTTTCATTAACTACTACAAAATAACGACAATTTTTTAGTCCACCTGCGCCAAAAAGAATATAAACCATTGCAATATTCCAACTTACAATATAATAATATGTACCTGTAATGTTGTATATAATTTTGTACTTATTTTAAACTGTCGATTGCTGCGCATGTTGAGAAGTTGGGAACTTTTAAATGCCAAAACTCTCAGACCACTCGAGTCATTTTTTTTCTGTCATATACTTAGGCATTCTAGTATCTACCAATTTATTTAAGTCTCTTCAAATCATGCGATGAAAATATTGTTGTACATAATATATATATATATATATATTTTTATATGAATAATAAATTAAAAATGAAAGATAAAATTAGGTACATGATAAATAAT
The DNA here is from genome assembly GCA_022818045.1 of Neotoxoptera formosana. Taxonomy (NCBI): domain Eukaryota; kingdom Metazoa; phylum Arthropoda; class Insecta; order Hemiptera; family Aphididae; genus Neotoxoptera; species Neotoxoptera formosana. The sequence continues at coordinate 47,610,091 of CM040633.1, forward strand.
ATAACAATATGAAATAATAAATAATACGTACAGTCGAACTTGGTTAACTCAAAGTTGAAGGGACCGGAAAAAAAGTTCAAGAATCCAAGAATTTGAGTAATCGAAATAAAATTTCAAAATATGTATTTTTTTAAAACAGTAATAATAAATATTTACTAATTATATATTATGTATAATTTTAAAAGGTATGTATATAAACAAAAATTAGGTTAGAAAATGATTTAAAAGAGGTATTTATTTTTGTTTGAGTTTTGCTGTTGATCGTAGCGTTTGCAGTGATTCTTTCTATTTCATTTAAAGCTCCGAAAACTGACCTCTGGTTTGCTTTTCGATAAATCGCCTCAACTCATTATAATGCATCCGCGCTTGTGTAATCGTGGGAACGGCAGGGTTCAATACATTTGTTCCCCTCTTATTCATCCGAATATCCGATGATTGACTACATCTTAGAGATGACAAAATATCTGACTCAGATAATTTATTAATGTCCGCACACTTCCAAGTCGTTGTCCATATTATGTTGATAAAGTCATCGAAAAGAATATTTACACCTTGAGTCACATTTATTTATTGTAACCGTTTGTTTAGTTTCTTCATCACCCATATTTTTTAATTTTCTCTTAAAAAGCCAGATTTACGGAAACGATTTGCAATTGTTTGTGGGGGTACATGGTTCCAGGCGGTATTAGTAACGAAAAAAGTAAAGACGAATTTACATAGTTTTACGTTAAATAATTTTGTTCAATCCGGTTTTGTCGAGTAATGCGTTGCAGGCTGTAAAACTGTTGACTGTAGTAGAAGGGATTGAAATTAGGACAATTTGGTAAGTCTGGATTTTATAGATCGGGATTTTGTGTTAATAAAATATAATAATATTAATATAAATAGGTCAAATTGTTGTTCGTTGAAATGAAATTGTAATACAATTATTGTCTACCTACTAACTACTATGTCACTGTGCACATTAAAGGCTACCGCATGAATTACTACAACACAGAGTCGTAGTTCATTAATTATAGTAATATATAATTATGTATTTTGTCATAGGTATTGATAATAAACTATAATTTAAAATCAAAATGTAAACAATCATAACTATTAGAGCCAGGAGAAATTTTTTTTAATGAGTTCGTGGAATAAAAAGAATTCAACATTACAAATAAATAACTTTTTATTGAATTCGATTAAATATTACAAATTGCGATATATCTTATACGTTAACAAAATATAATTATACATTTTTTGCCTTTTCGTATTCATGATGACAAAAAGATATTTAAAGTACTTAATACTTAGTTAATATAATTAGTGAAATTTTGAAAATTTTCATAATTACTTACATCTATAATATTAAACAATAATCTGACTGTTGGTTAATAAACAAAAACATTTATACATTTTTTTTTTTTAATTTTGCAACCCTTCTATATTATTCTTATTATATTAACAAAACCAATTTATAATGTTATTATTATTAAGTATATTTTAGGTAACAAAGTGTGGATATGTTAATATTGAAGGACCTAAAGGTGAGGGCAGAATAAAATTATCCCATTAAGGCACTGTATAAATAATATACCTTATAGTGTTGGCCTCTGGCTGTAAGTCAATCGCTAATACTTATTACTGATAAAGGTATAATAATAGTGTATAATAACATAATGTCGTAGGAATTTGAATTAATCCTTCAATAATATTCGTTAACAACTGTAAACATCTTCTACGGACAAGAATAGCAAAATATCGTGCTAATTGTATCGAACGTGTTGTAACATATTCCGGTGAAAAACCAAAAGATTATTGGTTACCTTCAAAGGCTCGTCAGTCACACGTAATGTAATAATTTAATGATGAATAATGTTATAATATACGCTTATTTAACATTATAAAACAGACGAAACATAAAACTGTTCACCGGAAAGTCGAAAACGTGTATACTACCTACGTTCATGTCATTATGAACCGATTATGAACAGTGTCTTCGAATAATATTATTGTATTGTAATATTTAAGTTTTGACGCCAACGGTTTGATTTTCAATGCAAATAAATCGAATTTATTCGTATATGGTTTGAAAATGTGTACGAATTTGAAAACCTCTCTATTGTACAGATGGAGATCCTCGGCGTGTGATATGAAACGATGGTAGGTACCTACCTAATGTATAGAGATCTATTTTTATGTAATAAAATATGTGGGTATTATTTGTATACAATATGTATAATGCAGGTACGTGTGGTGAGTATATAAAATGGTGCAGTGTGGTCGAAGCTTGTAAGGATAAAACGATTTCATATCTTACATACGAAACGAAAAAAAAAAAAATATATATAATATTATGATATTTCATTATTCACATATTATTAATCTAGTAAAATTCCAAACGGTACATTTTTAAACAATGTATTTTTTTTACAAGCATATAATATTTTAATTTTGCAAAACAAAAAAAACATCCAAATTATACCCTTGTTAATATTTATAATAATATAATATATATATTCATATTATAATCAATACAATATAATATCATTATTAACATATAATATAATATTATAACATTGTAATGTTGTAACCTCATTGTTACCATTTTTTTTTTTTTTTAAATTATTCGTTTGATCATACACGTCGGTACGATGCACATAATAATTAATAATATATAATAATATCATACATACGGCGTATTATTCGTATCATTTTTTTTGCATACAACGAATCCCATTGTTTTTAAAAACCGAGTGAGTGGAGTAAATTAATATCAACTAGGTACTTGTAAAATACGTTAGATTTTAGTGTGCGTTATGTACAAATTGGGTTAATGATATTTATAGTTACATTGTGTATAACAATGGTTCTTAACGGGCGATTATTATTAGTGATTGTATTTTTAGCGCGTTTGAGATGAAATAATAGTTTATTATTTATACAGTTGGTCCTCCCGGAAGCGTATTTTATTTTTCAAAAACACGAAATTGAATATTTTTACAAAATTAATTTGTATTTGAAAGTGATACTGCGCAGTGGGCTGTAAAAGCTTTTTGAAAAATCATCACCTCAGCGAATTTGAATTTGCAGTTTTTCTTAACGGTGAAACCTAAACGATATTTTTGGGCTTTATATGTAACTTCATATTATATCGACGTGAGGTCATCGTATTCTTTGCGGGGGAAACATTATATTATATAATATCGATATATGCGAAAAAAAGGAAAACTATATTATATAAACCAAAACTCAGATATTTGACGATGCACACGTCATGTACTCAATATCGTATCTACCTAATAATTATGAAGCGTTTCTCAAAATTTGGGTCGAGACCAGTTTATTATTGGGTCACGACGAATCGCCCTACTACGGGTCCAGCTGACCATACGATTGTATTCATTTTGAAAATATTATTTTCATATTTATAGTATAATACAAAATAAATAATTTTATTGACATGCACTGTTCCACGCTGACGCGGAGGTTCGTTCAGAGAACCACAGGACTTCGATTTATCGAAAACGGAGGAGAAATATTATATTAAGTGGGCGCAAGTGATTTGGAGGACTTCGGTTGAAACTAACTTTACGTAAAACGTCGCCGAAAAAAACCGGTCGCGTTATACTCAACGACGCTGCAGCAGTACTATAATAATGTACATCACAATAATAATTTAATTACATAACAAAAATAATAAACGTCGATCGCGAACAAAAACATTCGAAAAACTCGGTTGTCGTCTCCGTCGTCATGTATAGTTTGCGTGTGTTTGCGCGCGAATGTGTGTGTGTGTATGTGTGTGTGTGTGTGTGTGTGTGTGTGTGTGTGTGTGTGTGCGTGTTGCGGATATTGGAATATGGGGAAAAAAAAAATTGATAAACGTTCACAGTTCGGCCAAGTCGCGGGCGGCTGGTTGCTGCAGGTGCGGCGGCGTCGGCTTCGGGCGCCCGGCGGTTCACGGCCGCCGCCGTCGTCAGTCCGCGCGACGCCGGCACGTGCACTTGACGATCCACTCGACGTCCACGTACACGCTGTGCACGTAATCGTCGGCCGTGGCCGAGAAGGGCCTGCGCACGGGTTCCCAGAGGTCGTCGCCGGGCACGGCGCCGTCCAGCCGGTCGTGGCCCTCCACCGGGCTCCGGCACAGGAACTCCACCTTGACCGTGGTGCTCAGCTCGGGGGCGCACACGACGCCACTACCACCGCCGCTGCCTCCACCGCCGCTGCCTCCACCACCGCCGCCGCCGCCGCCGCCGCCGCCGCTCGTGGACGGGCACGCGCCGCCGCACCGCTTCGGGTGGAAGGTCTTTCGGCTCCGGCAGTCGCCGAACTTCAGCCGGACCGGTGTCGGCGACTTGATCGTCGCCTTGCACTCGTGTCCCTTCTGCAGAAACGGACAGGCGGAAAAATATAATAATACAATATAATATTACAACCGAACGTGGGTGGACCCGGAATCATTATAATTCGACGGGCCAACGCACGGCCAAAACGGTTCGTAAACCGTACACCAATAATAACAACAACAATATGATATTATGATACCTATTGTAGGCGGGTTACCGAACTCTTCGAACCGTCAGTGAAATTTTACAAAGCTTTAAGTTCGACTTCGAACACCACGAACGATGCGAATAGTTCGAGTAAAACGATGTTCGCTATTTTTGTGTTGAAAGTAAAAATAATTTATTGTCGGTTACTATATTATACAGTGCCAAAAATAGTTTTAGTTCATCAATTTGTATAAACTTAAACTTTTTAAATACATTTTTTCTTAAGATTGGGTTTGAAAATAATTCAAATTTGTTTCCGTTAAAGCCCTGGGAAGAATATATATTATTTATTAAATATTATTATAATATCGTCATTATTAATACATAACACAGGTGACTACTGGCTATAAAGTTACTTAGTGGTATTTTTTTTGTTTTTTTAAGCCCAATTTTATATTCCGGAGCAGAACATTTTTTTATGAACGTTTTATTTTGGTTAAATAATAATTGTAATATATCTAGGTACAATAATAAAAAAACAATTATGACAAATTATATTTAAAGTTATTAGAAAATTAATATAAATAATATTGAAATTATTAATATTGTTATTGAAATTGATTGAGTTCAAAAATTGACAGATAGCGGTTTGTTAATTTTTTTTATGTATCACAAAAACTAGTCACTACAACCGAATATAATAATTTTGGTGTTAGTGGTAACTTCTTAAACAGTGCACATAAGGTATCACTCCTACCCATGTAACTACATAATACTATCAAGCAACCATAATGTATCTAACCTAACCGCTAGAAATCTTGGAAAAACGTACCCACGACAGCGGTGTCGCTAAAATGCATAACCATAACGCCGTGTCATAATTTTACTACAGAGGTGCAAAAATCGCATAATATGTAGTTGTCTCATTGGTATTAATTGCCGTATCACTCGAACACCTCTTTTAAAATGTTTTCATACTTGTGTATGATATGTTTATTAAGCTGTATTAATTATTATAATTCATAGTATATATCACATAATATGTTGATGTATAAAATTATTTACGCTATAAGGTTTAAAAAAAATAAAAAAAATTAGATAAATTACGGCAATTACGTTTTGTTTGTATTCGAGTTTATTATTGTGTGATTTCTCCATTTGGACATGAATTTCACGAGACTTCATAGGGGAACTGGAATAATTTAAATACTCATTTGAATGCCGATCCCACATATAATTGATTGGGATTATTTTTTTTTTCGCATGAAATCTATTTTCGGAAATCGCTGTTACGTATATTATTTTTTGCGGTAAATTACCGTAGTAAATCGTATTATACCGGCGGCGGGCCTACAATTTATCTGCATAAACGTTGGGACAATCGAATATATATAGCCGTGTTTTGTAAAATTAAATTGTATACTGTTAATAATATAGTGTTGTTAAAATTATGACGACAAACTAATATTTGTACCGCTTTGTACTGTAGTACAGTACATTTACTAGGGGAAAATACGTATTTTTTCATTATTTTTAACTGGTAAATATTATATACAATATTATACTAAGTACTGTTTGGTCTTTGCCAAGGCGGACGATGACGGGAAAAAGAAAAGTTACAGAAAGCATTACAGAAAGTAAAACAAACGTTATAATAATTGATTTAGCTGAGTGCGCATAATATCAGCTTAATATTATCGTCGTGTGTGTCTTCGACAGAGGTAATTTTGAAATGGACAGAATACAAACACCCGACAAGAAGAGTGGATATAATATATATTTAAACTAGACAATTTAGTTGTAAGAGATAGGGGATATTAAACGGAACGAGTGTGTCGTATATATATATAGTATTACAAAGGTGGCTGTAAGGAATTTGCGGTCAAAGAAACGCGCAGGTATATATAGATAGACTGTTATGGTACTGTTAGCTTTGGGGTAGTAGACACTTTATATAACCTGTGACAGAAGCCAAATAGGTTAGCAGGCAGAATAGACATTTTCTCGTATATTCTTTGACTCAGACAACGCCAATCTGACGTGGGTACTTTAGAATCTATTATTTAAAATACTCGTCTCCTTGACTGCTTGGCAAATGAGTTGAGCTTGTTAAGACTCTCTTTTCATCGGTTATTACCTATAATAGTCATTATAGCAGCGATGAAATATGTTAAAATAAAAAAATTAATGAAAAAATATTGTTTGACTATTGTGATCGAAACTAGCGTATACGTTAGTTTTTTTTTATCGTACATTTTTCATATTTTTGGTAATGCATATAAAAGTCTTTCAAATTATTATGATGTATGAAAATCGAAATGGTCGTTTTATTTTTAATTTATTAGGTACATTAATTCGTGTGCGTATCCGTAGTCTTATAGCCCGTGCACGAAGAGAATATTAAAGCGAAAATGGTTTATTTTTATTTTCTTAAATCTGGTGTGGATTTAGGAATAGAACAGATTTTCCGCCGAATAGTTTGTGTTGTATCATGCATATATGCATAATATATAAAAAATATTATAACTATATTAACTAGGTTAAGTAAACACAAAACAATCATTTGCAATAGGTAAAATATATGTAATATGATTATATATGTGTAGTACAATAACAATTAACAATTAGTATAATTTTAAGTATAGTCAGTAAGTATAATGTAACTAGGTTAAATTTAATATCAATATTATTGTTAGTGCTTCTATATTTAAGAAAGATGTAAAAACAGAAGGATGGTCAGTTGGCGGTGGTCGTGTGACTCGACTACCACTGACCACCAGTGTTAGAGCCAGGTGGTGATCGTGGGACTCGATCGCCACTGGACGTAAAGAGTTTAATAAAAGTGCTTAATTTGTTAATTATTAGTTATTTGTGTACGTCTGTCATCGGCGTATACGACAAAGTGGCGCCCAACTAGTGGCTCGTTACTTTACGACTTTTGTGTGAGTGTGTGTGTGTGTGTGTTACATACACGATTCAAAGGTCTTTGAGCCAAACATTTAGGTGCGTTTCCATGAATCGGTGATATTTTGGATTCACCTTTACGTGGGTATTGACTAGTAAGTATATGAATACGATATTATGAGTTTATTGGAGTAAATGCGCTTGATTACGATATTTTGACTTGACATGTGTTTTATATTTAAGCGAAATTTTGACTTGGCGTGTCGTGTGTCCAACGTCCGTGTGTGTATGTAGGTATATACCTATATTTTGATTTTATTTGTGTGCCTATGTATTATATTTTGGATTTAGGTACATCGTACATATATGTACCGATGTATAAATAATGTGAATACGCGCGAATTTTGACTTAGCATGTGTGTGCAGGCGTGTGCATTCAATATTTTAGTAAATAGGTACTTCAATGGATATGTTGCATTATTGAGTATTTTGAGATTAGGTACCTACGTTATGGCGAAGTACAACATAAATGTACACATGTGTGGATGTCTATTAACTTTAAATGTCCGTATTTAGTATTTATTTATTTTTTTATTTATTATTTTATTTTTATAAATTCTTATTTTTCGTTTTTTTTGAACTGAAATATTTAATACTACAAAATTTTCAAATTACATATTAACTACCTAGTACCTACCTATAGGTACAAAACAATTACATATTATTAAAATAATATAGATTAAGTCATTAAGGAACCTACACGTTTAGTACACGTATAATATACAATGAAGACAAATAATGATTAAAATTAATAAATACACATAGACCGATCTTTAAGTGAACAATAAAGTAGTATATCTTCATTACTTATAGAATTTCTTAAAGACATTAAAATATGGAGAAAATACCATATACTTGATTAATAATAAATAATAATATATTCCTTATGTAAAATATAAAGTGTAAATCTGGAGTTGCAAAAGTTAGTTTTGTAGCTTAGTCGTTCAATTAGTAACAATCTATGTATAATATTATTAATAATGTGTACAAACCTTTAAAAAAAAAAAAAAAAAACTTGAGGCCATTTGTTAATATAAATAATATTGTATTGCATTTTAATAATATCGTACTATATTCATTTTAACAAATATTGCCAAACATTTTTCTTAAACAAATGATTAATAAAAAAAAAAAAATGTTAATAAAAATAATATCTTATATTGATATATTTAATGTATAATATTATACCTTTTTATCTTTAGTTTAATCATTTATTATCTATGTTTTTCCCCTTTCTGTCTATAAAAATTATTAGTTTTTAAAAAAAATGTATAATTGTGTTTAGCAAATATTTACATAAATATACCGAAATATTTTATCTAGTGGAACTTTTAAACATACCTATATCATAATTAGTTACATACGTACCTATCAATATTGTGAAATTATAGTTCAATAATACTTTTATTGACCTAATAATTAAAACTGCATATTATTAAATTTTTTTATAATGCCACATTGTTTTTTTTTGTGTTCATTGTTTACATTTTTGAGGTTTATAATAATTTCATCATGTTAAATTTTAAATTTTAAAACCTAACAAAAATTGTTATTATTATGCTTTTGTAGTTGTAGCATATTTCTCTTTTCAATATGAAATTATCAGTTCAAATCGATTGTTAAATTGTTGGTAGGTATGTAAGCAAATTGCTGTGAATTGTGATTACACATTTATAAGTATTATATTATATAACTTTTGAAAAAACACCTTTATTTTACATCATTAACAACATCTTATTATTTGTATACAAGAATACTGTAAAATTTCACTTCTATTCAAAAAAATTGTTGTTTTTTTTGTTCATTTGTAATCATGTTATCATATATTTACCATTTACCTTATGGTTGACTTAGGTTTTATAGTTTTATTTATCAATTATTTGTAGAATTGCATAGTTTTACATATTGTTTTTTTTTACTTAACCTTGGCATTGATAATTGTAATATGATTAAATGCGTGTGACGAAATAATAGTTCAAAGGATTCAAACAAAACATCATTTTTCATCCCCATTGCCGAAACACCAATACACAAAAATGTTCGACCAATCTAAGAACTAGAACGAAGACTACTAAATTTATATTCAACCACCACTTCTTTGGAAGAAGACCAATAAAAAAAAAAGTATTTTTGATAATAACACAACACCATCAACTATACTATTTTATTTTATATACAAAACTCATATAATTTAAATTTTGTTCTCAACGGAAATAATTATTTAAAAATATGAGGTCATATTTTATGTTACATAAGGGTGTGTTGTATCATGCATATATGCATAATATATAAAAAATATTATAACTATATTAACTAGGTTAAGTAAACACTAAACAATCATTTGCAATAGGTAAAATATATGTAATATGATTATATATGTGTAGTACAATAACAATTAACAATTAGTATAATTTTAAGTATAGTCAGTAAGTATAATGTAACTAGGTTAAATTTAATATCAATATTATTGTTAGTGCTTCTATATTTAAGAAAGATGTAAAAACAGAAGGATGGTCAGTTGGCGGTGGTCGTGTGACTCGACTACCACTGACCACCAGTGTTAGAGCCAGGTGGTGATCGTGGGACTCGATCGCCACTGGACGTAAAGAGTTTAATAAAAGTGCTTAATTTGTTAATTATTAGTTATTTGTGTACGTCTGTCATCGGCGTATACGACATTTGAAACGTGTCCGTGTGTTTTGCGAAAATAAAATATTTCAATAAATTATTATTATTATACCCGGGCCTTAAAACGAATAAAAATAAATCCTCTACGATCGTTATCGGTAAAAGTTTTGTCGCCGACGCCGTAAGTAACTTTTATGATTTCCAAAACAGTATGATAATATTATATAGGTATGTACTATAGGCATATAGAAAATAAAAGAACAAACTAATTTCTATTCAGATTGAATCCGAGGCGCAAAAGTTGTCGACCGACTTTTCGGACTCGAACGGGAATATTTTTTGATTCATTGTCTTTTCCCCTCTGTCGCTGTTTTTCCTTTCGGCACGCCCATTTCAGTCTGCCCGGCCAGAAGCAACTTGTCCGCGCGAACGGGGCACGGGGCACGGTTAAAATAAAAGGTAAACACGACCCGCGACGACAAATACCGTAGACGTGACGTGCAATAGTAAGGCGCATTCAAATTTTCCGCTTTTCCCTATCCGCCCGCCCGTCGACGCATTCGACCAGATGTTTCGGTCGTGAAAAATTGTATTATTTCCCGTCCTCCAACGCGTGCGGGTTCTGAACATGAATAATGGAATTCGCATTAAAAAAAAAAATTTATTTATCAGCACGATGATGGGATATAACGGCGGTCGGTCGGGCGCGCATTACCATCGAGGTGGCAGTGCACGTACTCCTCCGTCTCTCGTCGGTTTTAAATCTACGCAGAACGTTCTCATTTTATTCCATTTAACTATTCGGTTTTTACAACTTCGGTATACGCCATGTGGATATTGAACTTTTTTTTTTTTTTTCCCCCACTAATGGCGAGTTTCACGTGTAGTCGGGGTATTTATCACACACGTACAAGTAGTAATAAAACCAGAAAAATAAACTGTTCGAGTTGGTTCAATTGGTTATTCGGTCATTAAAACAATATTCATTTGAAATGATTTGAAGAAAGTACATAAGAAATAAATTCTAATTAAATATTGTATTATAATATTATGTGTTTTAATTTAATGGATGTGGTACGTTTGTGAATAGAACACCATTGTATACGTACCTACATTACGAGTATTAACATTTCTGTTTTTTAATTGAATCATAATTTATACTACACGTTGCGTTTAACTAAGTAAATCACGTGAATATTGGTGGGGTAATATATATATAATATAAAATCTAAGCGAGTTGGTGCTTTGGAAAAAATAAAAATGAAATTCTGCAGGATTTAAAATGAAAAGTGACTGCTTGCGAGTTAGTGTAGATTAAAATATATTCGACTATCTGATATTAACACTAGTACAATTATATATTACTATAATAGTAGAGATAGACTACAAAATTATACAATCATTCAAATGTAATTAAATTTCAAAATTGTATTTACAAATCTTTTGATATTGATTTTCAAAACGATTTAAATTTTTAATATTCTCCTCATTTAATAAATAGTTAGTAAAAAGTTTTGATACAATATTATATATTAATTAATCATAGTGAATTATGACGACGGAAGAATAATAAGGATTTTTAATTGCAGTTACTATGTTAATTCAAATGTCCATTTATTCCATACAAACTAAAAGTCGAAATATCTATTGTTTTTGCAGTGGTTATTATAGTCTTAACAATTATAATAATTTCAAAAATACATAGTGTTTCAATCGAATTTTACTTCACGATTTCATTAAATTGTTTTAGAGAAATTAAGGTGTTTTAAGTCGTTTGTCACAACTTCAAATATTTGCGTTTATTGTGACTTTTTTTATAAACGGATTATATACTATAGGGAAACATTTTCATAACAAAGCTTTACAGTGTAAACATAATATTATACATCAAAACATTTTATTAGGTAGGTATATTATTGTGTTAGAGAGTCTAAATGTGTCAATACTTTTGAATGTCGTCTTTACTTTTTAGATTTTATTGAAAAATTGTATTTTTTAATCTGATTGCTTGTATAATTATATTTAGAAAATTTGCATTAATGTAATTTAAATTTATGTTTTCGTAGATTTAACATATTATTATTTTAATTAAAGCATACAATGTCAGTATATATTATAAGTTCTTTGGTCACTTAAAATGTTTAGAAATTAATGAGTTTTCCTTTAATTTAATTTTAATGTATATTATATTAATTGTACTTCTCTATGAATTATAAATATTTTACAACCATAATTAAAATTGCTTATTTTAGTACTTAGCTTATACATTTATGTTAACAACTTTAAAAGTAAGATTATGTCAAAACTCAAGGGTAAGAATAATAGTTTTTTTTTTAATGAATCGAAATGTATAATATTTACTTATAGCGTATAATAAATTAATGCTTGGATGTAAATACAGCGGTAGTGTGGTAGGTTATATAGACACCAGGTCTCATGGTCTGTGTGCTAAAACTAAAATGGTTTATGGGAAATATAATAAATTTATATTTATGTATGCGTTTGTTACTTTTATTACTATTGAGTTTGCCATTGTTAACTTAATTTTATTTTTTTTAAATGCAAAAGTATTGAATTGTTTTTGATTTTATCATAAACACTATTATTTTTACATTATAGTTAATCTTCATATTATATTGTGATACACTGATACTGCGGTAGTTAAATATTAATGTACAATGATATTATGCTTACTCTAATGTGATGGTGTCTTGCATATTTAGCATTCACCAGTGGTGGTGAGTGACACGGCCTTATTTGGCAAAGTCTAGTTTCGTTATTAGGCTTACACGCTTCATTTGCATTAGACATGCGCCTAGAAAGGCCTAGTCCACACTGAGATGAACATTCTGCCCATGGCGTGACTAATGCTTCACAATTTGGCGGCCTTTCCACTAAAAAAAATAAATATTTATACACATTATATTTTATATATTTTTTAAATGTTTAACTATTACACATTTATTTTATTATTAGTCATAGGGATCATGATACAACATTAAATAAGATGAAACATTTTTAGTTATTAAAAATGTTTGACAACTATCGTGAAATATTTTGGATACTAACAATAGTTGTGTAGTTCCTATTATACACGTGGGTTATTTCACTTATTAGTTAGGTATTTTGTGAGTCGGTGAGGTTGCTTTATTTTATAAATTCCTATAGGTACTCCGTGTTCTTATCACATTTGTTTTTAATGCATCGTAAATAATTTATCTATTATATCTACTATTTTGTCTTTAAGTAAAACTTGACGATTTATCGTGGGCATTTTAATCTCATCAATTGTTCAAAACTTGTCGTGACCGGGATGGTTTATCAATCAATTTCGTGTTCGGCATGCTCGAGGCTTATCCGGTCGATTGAATTCAATCTCGGTCTCGAGCATGGTGTGTTCCGAAGTGACAAGAACCTTAAAAATTCATCAAATACACGGTTAAGCTATAAATTATTCATCGTCGGCCATTACTTTTTCCGGTCCATCTAGGCTGGCGACGAAGAAAGGAGCATAGGAATTATTAAAGAGGCGTAAAATAAACAATATGTGTGCGCAAGTAAAGAATAAAAGGGGGAAAAAAAGAAGAAATTCTGGCAAAAGAAACGTTAATTTGAAATTTGTATTTTTCAACTATAGTTTGTGTTCTTTTTCCGGTGTCACTAAATGATTAAAATCCTTCGGATTTTTTGCATGCGGAACCCAATAATTTATGTCTTAATCCAGTCACGTTTCCAGCACATTAGTCCAGACGCTAAGCGTGCGTTCACCATCTAACATGACTTTAGTTGGTATGTGACGCGTATATATGCTTAATTACCGTCTTGGCTGCGGAATAGCTTGAAACAAATAAAATGTGCGCATCGGATTTTGAACCGACGTAATATACACGAAAATTCTAGTGTAAATATAATACGCACACGCACGCACGCACACGCACACACACACACACACACACACACACACACACACACACACACACACACACACACACACACACACACACACACACACACACACACACACACACACACACACACATATATATTGTGAAATGCCTTTGAAAACTTGATTTATTATATGATTAAAGGAAATGGTCTAACGAAATAATATGTTCCACGTGGAAACATAATAATATAATCTTATGGAAAGATATTTAAGTTTAAGTTCTTAACTTTTGAAAGTAAGTTATTTTTTAATTTGAAATTTATATTTGTTAAAAATGTGTAGGTAGTTTTAAAAAAAAAAAAGTTATAAACTAACCATTCTTTGAAGTATGTTATTTAGAGTAATATTGTATACAGGTACCATAGATGATTGAAGTTTGAGTAGAAAAGTATTATTTGTGCACCCTACAAAACTATTTAACGGAAAATAATAAAAAGAATGTTTACTCTTTGGTCTACATTCGTATATTACATTTTTACAGTATTCTGATCAAAGATTAAAAAATTACTTTTTTTGTATTTCACAAAGCAAATATCTTTAAATTTTTTTTATATGTAACTGAATTTTCAAATTAACGTGATACGGTCAATATTACAATCTCGTTCAACTTATATTATACCATGCCAGTCGCCTAGTCATGGTATTCATAATTTTTCTTATGTTTTGAAATTTGGTAATTTTGTATATTTTAGTTTATGGTGAAAGTTTTATGCATCTTCTTTTAAAGAATTATTAAAATTAAAAACAATTTCGGATCTTTTGAAGTACTAAACATAACATTTTATAGTTGCTTTTAAGTTTAATATTATTTGATACATTTTAAGAGTCAGATTTTCAAAACTATGACTTTAGATTTTCAATATTTTGATGTACGACGTATTATTTTTTCGACACAATTTTTCATAATGCTCCAAGATGAATCATTTTCGAAAAAAAGCAGACTATACACATAGAAATTAATATTTTTAATTTGTACAGTATTTTAGTGGTTTTCAATTTACACGATTGCCTACGATTTGCTTGGAAAATATGGATAATCAACTATAAATTATAACCGTAAAACTGTACAGTAACTATTGTAGCCATATAGGTTGATTTGTTTTACTTTTATATTGTGTACGTCACGTGTTCGATAGTTGTATTTATTTTTATTAGTACAATGAAAAACTTGATTTTAGTTGCCAGGAAATTTTTTTCGTTTTCTCGCGGAAATCAAAAAGGTTTGTTAGTTTGTTCGAGTGCTTAATACTGCTCTGTCAATATACTTGGTCATCAATAAAGCAGTTTAGTAAATCGAAAACGACGACTAAGTCAAATATCAGTTAGCGATATAGTTTTTAATCGAAATCGAAATGTTAATCAACTTAAATATTTAGTGAAATTAATTCATTTCGTCAGATTGCTGACTGTGATGTAGCAGGAATTAGGACAGGTGTTCCGCAAGGTGGACTCCTCTCCCCAATCCTGTACAATATTTATATATCTGATCAACCGATTACGCCTAAAACTTTAGTAGCAGACTATGCGGACGACAAGGTTATAATATCATAGAGTCCAGATCCTACTATATAGCCTCCACAAACCTACAAACCCATCTTCATTAATGGAAGACTGGTAAAAAATGTGTCGTTTTTATATAAATCAAACTAAATCCATGCATACTACATTCATACTTAAACTAGAACCTTGTCCAGAAGTAACCCTTTATCGTCATAGTACTCAAATCTTTCCATTCCCAACTGTAAAATATCTCGGGCTGACTCTCAACCTCCGTCTCACCCGGGCTCACCATATCCAAACTAAAAAACTACAATTAAGCTCCCGTTTACGAATTCTCACAACTCTAATCGTCAACAACAAACACTCAAAATTAAACATAAAATTACTTCTCTATAAATCTCTCCTAATTCGGATCTACAGCCTATAAGTATGAGGCAATGCAAAAATCTCCAATCTAAATAAAATACAGAAATTTCTAAATATCATACTGAGTAAAATTACCTATACACCACTATAGTGTGTATCTAATCACGCCTTACATAAAGACCTACACATGAAAACCATACACGAAGAGGCCAACAACTACTATAAACAGTTCCACCTTCGCCTTTACCCAAATCCGCTTATAAAAAACTTAGGTACATTAGACATCCCTGGAAACCCTTCTCGTCGCCTTAAGTGCAAATCTTCTACCTGCTAGATAACAATCCTCAATAAAAAAAAAAAAAATTATAATATTAATAAATTTTAAAAAATAAATAAAAGACGAAAGTGTCATCAATGAGTGGCTTCTTCAATCAAGTTGTTCAAGTTTTCTTTTAGTAGTACTTTTTCTTTATATAGCTCATAATCCTACAGTGCCTGATGGTACGGATTGTGTATAAAAATAAAAAAAAATAATAATAAAAGAAAACAATTCATCGGATGGCGTGCGTTGGTACTCTCGCCCACGTACTGACTAGGGCCTTGTAGTTTCACGAATACGTCCATAGTTTTTCTTCGCGAAAACTAGGAAAACGGCGAGGAAATAAAATACACAAATCCCGACTACGATGGCGAAACAATATTTTATGTTGTTAACTGTATAATAGTAATAATAACAATAATAATATATTATATACCACAGTGCAGAACACGAATAATGACGGATACGGTGCTGCGGATAACGCAATAATAATATGATAACAATATTAATCGTTACCACGAATTTATAACGAAGACGCGCGTTTCCGTCTCGCCGGGGATGAGACCGCGAATCGTGTCTGCCCGGTGCACTGCTCGTGCGGTCGGGGGTGTGGGTGGACGGGGGGGGGGGGGGGAGAGACGCGGCCGCAGCGAGAGCGACCGAGAACGAAGGATTTGTGGCGTATGTTTTAAGTGCTCCACTCGCGTGCATGGTTTTTAAAAGCTCTCTCTCTGCCTTCTTCGGGGCCGCCGTGTATGCTATTCCGGTTCGAAGGGCTCTTTTGAAATTGAACGTGACGTCGCATATAAGCGCCGCACAAAGGTGCGTGCGTGCGTGCGTGTGTGTGTGTGTGTGTGTGTGTGTGTGTGTGTGTGTGTGTGTGTGCGTGTGTGTGTGTGTGTGTGTGTGTGTGCGCGCGAGCGCGTGTGTGTGCTTGTTTGTGTGCGTGTAAGTGAGTGTTTACGTGTGCGCGTGTGTGTGTGACCATTTGAAACATTGATCGAAACCCACCGCCTCCGTAATCTCTGAGAAGACGTTATCAATTCGTCGACACCGCGTCATGCTCGAATGCGATCCGCCGCCGTGTAGCGTGTGGACGCGTTGTTTCGGGAGACTATGACATTACAATGTAATTTCCCGTTCACCAATCTCTAGTGAAAATCGTCTTGTTTTGTTTTTATCTCGACTTGACATGTGTTCCCGGGCCACGGTTAAAGGACCGTCCCCCGAGAAAAAAATAAAAGCAAACACGAAAGTATTGTTATACGCAGTGAAGTCGGAATAAAACACTTCCTAAAATACCCGGCGGTCCTATCCGTCGAATTAAAAATACATACTTTTGTAATGAAATTTTAATTGTCAGTGCCGTTTGGAGTTTTTAAAGACGACCCTTTTCCGTTCAGAGGACAATAAACGCACCCCCCCCCCACTGCTGCAGCTGCGGGCGGAAAAGCGGAAATCCCTCGCTACGGTTCAAATCAGATTGACATAATATAGTGCATAAATACGTTTTTCTCGGTAGGCGGCGAGTTACTCTCGCGCTGTACTATGAAACAGTTTGGCGAATCTGCATACCCGCGGGAACGGGACAGGAACAGTTCATCACGGAGTACCGCGTAATATCGGCATAGAGGCGTATTCGGAGGCGGCAGAGGTGTACATAAAAAAAAAAAATAGTATGTGTGGCTCGTGCTGGAAGGCAATTTCAATCTTGGGGGCGAATTGCGGCCCTCAGCTGCGGCTCGTGTCGTAAACGTCGCCCCGGACCGAAATAGCTCACTTCCCACCCTTGCCACACAATATATTATTATTGTCGATTTTAAATCGATAGTTTCCTCCTTACCGATTTCATGGTTAATGTATTTTTATCTAATAACATTGTTTTATTTGTTACGGCAAAAATATTTTTTGTCGTGTTTATACTATATATATATATATATATATATATATCTATATTGGTATTGTATACATTTATTTCAAATAACAATAAAAAAAATGTGTATTATATCACTTACTATTTACGTTGTCACACATCCATTCCCTGCAGCACTGTCCGGGCACTTCGACCAACCGGGGATGCCTGCAAAGTCCTTGAGGAGATATATTTTCTTGTGGGCACAACGACGCACAGGCATAAGTGCCGTTCTGGAAAAACAATTAATCGAACTGATATTATGAATGACCACACTGTGTCTTAATAACACAAAAATATTATACATTATAGATTATGATATAGTTATGGTAGAAAGTAGAAACCGCCACTTGTGTGTTGTCGGCTCTTTCCCAGGAATTTACGAAATGTATACGTAGATTGGTACAGAAACTTTCCATTAGGTTTCATATTTTATCACTGTGACACAATCATAATGGAAAGTTTTTATGTTTATAATGCTATTTCATAATTTAATTCGATTTGAATAGGAATTCAGCAGCAAATTACCACTCAGTCCTCAAATATAAAAACCAAATCGGGTCTATAAACGATGATTATAGATTGTGATTATTATTATGACCAGCGCGCCACGGTCGAAATAAAATATATTACATATAATCTTGTACAAAATATTATTATGTATATAAATGTCAGCCACCAAATTATATACAAACACAAGCTTTGTCGCCACTATGGTAAACATAATAACGTGCAAGGGAATATTGCTCTCGGCAAGCTGTAAACGATATAAGGGGCTTACTGCTAAATCAGGGTTTTGTCGGTTTTGGAAATTGTCTGGAAAATAATTACGTTCCAATATCCGAGAAAATATATGTTAGGAGAGGATATTTTAAATCTGCAATTCATTCCGAGGATTTCAGGAGTATTATAACAAAGTCGAGAACTTTAAGAAAACATGTCGAATCTATATTTTCTGTCTACATAATTATAATTTTTACGAAACTATAAAATATGATTAATTTTACTATACCTACTACTAGACTTTATTTTAATTGCATATAATATAATTATGACAAATCTGAATTTATTTAAATAAAAAATAATGTATTAAATGAACTCATATGGGTCGTATTAATTGCTGTTTATATTATGTATTATAGCGTACTACCAATATTGTTAATATGGATTAATTTGGACATTTAACTGCTAACCATTTTGATATCACGGATTTTTTTTTCATCATATTAAAGTACAAAATACAACTGCATAATATAATAGGCATTTTTGTTGTTTCAATGAAGACATTCAATACAAAATCGATCATTTTCATTCTTCATGCATATTAAAGGTTTTGAAAAAAAAAATGTATTTTACACAATGGAATTGTATACACATTACACAGTGCAGTCGTCTATACAAAAGAGAATAATTTGAATTTGAATAGCAATTATTTTATTAAAAATAGTTTGATTATTAATAATAACCGTTTTAGTTATTCTTAATTTCTAGTGATATTGTTTAGTTTCATGTACCTACTTGTGTAGTTGTGTGCATTATGCACATAAATCGAATGATTCTATAATCTATATCCTATGCTTATCCAAATTGTTTTAGCGTAGGTATTAACTTATTTTTTGTTGAAAGTAAACTGTGGTCACGCAATACGAGCTCATGTCGGTGGTAGGAAGGTGTCCACGTGGTCCAGAACCTCCAATTTATATCCAATACAATTACTATGTTAAATGTTGTGTTTATAAACTATTAAAAAATAAAAACATTTATTTTTTTATCATAAAATTATTATGTTTCATGTAAATGGTTGGCTCATTTTAATAATATCTACAAACATGATAGTCGCGTACATTGTAGATAATAAATAAATTAAAATAGTACTGCGGTGGTGATAACATATTATGCTATTATCTTCGCGGCACCACCTTGTTGTGGTCCGGCTGCATTCGACATTGACAAGTAACAACTACGCTTTGTTGCTAATCTAATGCATATCAATAGACAAATTAAAATTTTTTTTATATACAAATTGTATGCTGTTTAAATTATATATTATGGATCGTCATTGTTTAATAAATTTAAAAAAATCTCTTTCAATATTGAGAATAGCTAAATTTTCAAAACAGTCTTGCAACATACTTATTCAAAGTAATTTTTTTTTACTCATTGAACAAAAAGAATTATCATTGAATACTTAGGTGTTTGGCCAAATGAAAAATGCATACAAAATAACTCATTTGGATGTATAATGCTTTTTTTTTTTTTATTATGATTAAGTTTTTTGAATCGGAGTTATTGACGTTTAACAGACCACACGACATCTCTTTAATTTATTTTAGCAATTAATCGGATAAGTACACATTTTAGTTCAGAATACTAAATAGTAAATGTCTTAGTGCGTAAGTTATACATAATGAGATTTGTGAAACTTGGAAGAACCTTTCGCAAATTTCCATTGACCAATGTTTAAAAATTTTAAATTTTATAACGGACGATACATATTATTCACAAATTTAAATAATAGCTTTATTTTTAGAAGTTAGTAACAAAGTATCTAGTAAAGTTTATGGATCTATGACCAATGTAGTTAAATGTGTAGTCTTATATTTTATTTTGGTCTTAAATTTTCTTCAAAATATACTACGAAAATAAGTTATTTTTAGTTCATAATATTAATCTATTATTATTATTATTATTATTATTAAAAAACGAATCGATAAATATTACCAATAGTTTTTTTTTTTGGGAGATTTAGTTAAAGATATTGTAACAATAATTATTTAATTGTTTAATATTGTTCATGAATATATAGGCGTTTCAAAAATTCAGATGTTGATTTTTAATGGAAATATAAACATTTATAGTAAAAGTATTTAACTTATTTGGAATTGGGTACCTACTCAAATGATGTATTATAAACATTAATGTTATGAATTCTGATTCCTTACCTTATAATATAAATAAAACATGGTATTTACCACTGAAATTAAAACATACAATGTAAATCGATTATATGTATATAATTATCAAAACTCATTGTACAATTGTACATAATATTATATTATGTAAATTAAATAATTTGTATTTATCAAAACTCTAAGCATGGTTATTAAAATCTAAATAAAAATATATTCTAATTTGTTGTAAAATAGTGACAAATGTAAAGCTGTGTTACACTAGTTTAATAACAAACTCAAATACATTTAAATGTTTGTCGAGTTCCACGTATAAAATAAAAGAACAATTGTATTATTAAGAAAGCATTCGACACTGTAGTTAAGTATATGAACATTTTGAATAATTTAATAGAAAAATAATTTTTTTTTTAAATTGTACAAGAATTTTGAAATACAAACTGTTTTAAAGCAAAACGTAAATTGTATGTTTCGAGTTGAATACTTTTTGTTTCCTTTGCTAAGAAATAAAAATAACAATAAATTCCTATTAAAAATGTTAATTATTAAAAGTAGCAGTAAATAAATTATCAATTATTTATCAATTACCTGACACGTGCACTGCGTTCTGCAATCCAGCCTGAACGTTTCACCATTGTCGTACGTCTTGTTGTATACCGTACAAGGTAAGCCTTTTACTACTGAAAAAAAAATAACTAAAATTATAATAAACAATATTGACGCAATAGACATTTTTCATTTCAAATAAATTATTATAAAGCAGATTTTTCTAGTGACTTCAAAATTCCAATTTGTTAGATGATCATCTTTAAGTAGGGACTTTGTTGCTTGTGACGTTTTGTGCCAAATTATATATTATGCCGATGCGATATACTACCATATCGTACGATTAATTCTATAAGTACTCACAATTGATCAACAAATTATTTCTCATTTAGAGTAATTTCGAGTAATAAACACACCAAAAACATTGTATGTAAAATAATACATAGAGGAAAAAAATGTCGAGGAGTAATAAACTGTTAAGTTTAAACTCAACGAGTAAAAAAACGTTATGACAAACCTTCATATAGTTTTAAAACTTATTTAAAACTTTTTTTACATGATTTTAATATTTAAAAAAATAAATGTATTACGTTGTGAATAAATTTGGAATACCGTATGTCATAGAGAACCGGTTATTGGTGAATCAGTTTGATTGTTTGTTGTACAATTTATATATTGAGGTTAGGTTTAATAAATAAAAGTTAGTATATTTATATAAGATTATAACACTATAATATTTTGACAACATTTCTATAAATTATTTTCATTATTTTTCTAGAAGACTCTTAAATAATATTATTTTATATACATACATGTATTATTCAATATATTTTAATTTTTTTTATGTTTACTTTTCGATTGTAATATGTATGATGTATACGTTGTTTTGTATAATAAGCATAATTTTTTGATTTTTGACTTAGGTTATTGTTAATTTTGACACGTATTCTTGAAGAAGAAGTTCTCTAATTAGCGACACTTTTATCCGTGAAATTTTATTGTATTAAGTCACCGCACCATTTTCTTTTGAGACTTTGTAGTTTTTAGGGGACTCTTAAGTGTAATTCTTGCATCTGACATACCTACAAGCGGATTTTGGTGGTTTAGGAATGAGCTGTGGTAGCGACAATATAATATATGTAGATAGATGGCTGTGTCTTCTACCGTTTCCATATGGAGATCGGAATGGATAGGTTGGTTTGTAGTATAATGTATGGCATACACCTATAATATTGGTACGATAAAAAGCGTGTAAAGGTATAGTTTGATGTACATGGTGATTTTAGAAGATTAGAATAATATATATTACGGAAGAATTTTTTTTTTTTTAATATGTGGGGACGAAGTTTTATGTTTATCATTCCTTTGGAGTATCTATTAACTAAAATGTAAGATAGTATTTATTTAATAAGGTTGACTTAGGTTTATTTAGTTTCTGTTGTTTTCAAGTTTCAAATATCCATCATAACTTAACTTTATTTGTATTTTAATATTTTAAAATTATATAGGTATGCAAATTAAATTGTGTTACATTTATATTCAGTGTTATATAATATCTACAATGCTCATATTATATAACTCACTATTACAATTTGAAATTACTTTGAAGTCGATTGTCCAGCATTCACTGTATTAGAACACTTACAGAAACAAAACATAGCTACACTCGCTACAGGTGTTTTACGTGCCACGCAGTAAAGATGTTTCTAGACAACAAATTAATATTTCTTTCTGGTGATTAGGAGAAATGGGGTAACCAAAATGAAAACATAATTGAATCTAGTATATTATGACAGTAATATCTATAGTCTGTGGGTTTTATCGGTCAAACTAAAAGTTAATTTCATCTCTTGGGATCACGAATAATTAAAATCAAAAAAATCTGCAGCCGGGTAGTAATAATAATAATAATAATAAGACTCAAGGTAATAATAATAATAAAAAAAATAATCTTAATAAACTTTTATTATTCTTTAAGTACTTTTTTCCCAGACCGAGAAAATGAACGTGATTTGATAGCACGACATTCAGAGTTTAAAAACGACACTTAATTTACATACAATTAAAATCTATTACTTACGTTTTCAATGTAACAGAGTATAAAGTAGGTGGATAAAATTATTTTTCGTGCCACAGTATTAAATTATTAGTGTAATTTTCATAATGTTTTATAAAAAAATTTCATTATTTTTGCGATGGTAAATATTATAAGAGTTTTGGGTGAAGCACACGTGCATTAAATATTATTTTTTCATCATTAAATACAAACTATACGACGGATTATGAAAGCTATACGTAACCCAATAGACATTTAATTTTTAAAGACGAGATATTTGTCATTATCATGGTTGATGCATAAATTTGAAATGAAATAGGAAGAGGATTTGTTGAACCATGTTAAAAATACTTGTTAATTTATAAAATATGATAGTTTAATAATATGAACATATTTAAATAATAATAATTAATAGCTCGGGTAAAAATTAACATCAAATAACTTACATAGAAGTACGAAGAAAAATACGTTTTAAAAATGAAATACAACATGACAAAATTTCAAAACGGTTTAAGTGTAACAACAGTGAAGGGGAAATAGTTAAATAGAACATAATTACGTTTTTATAGTTATGAATGTGTATATTTGCATGTGCAGAGAAAAAAAATATGAAAGAAAAGTTACAGAGTAGTATATTGTTGGAAAAGCTAAGAGGACGGAATGAGAAAATAATGTGAAATAATAACAAAGGTTTGAAGAATAAAAATTTTGGAGAGTACTTCTAAGGAATGTTGCAGTGGATAAAGACAGAAAAAAATAATTATGTGCAGAGGGTGGAAACCTCTAGGTTAATAAAACCTTAAAAAGACACTCGAATAACATTTTATTTAACTGATGCTTGGAAAAACTTTATTATAGAAGGTCCAGAAAGTTTTCACTAGCAAAAAAAAAAAAAAAACAAATGTAGGTACACGGATGCGCATTTCCTATTGTTTTCTCAACTTTGTGTTTTTACGGATTCTCATTTGCCAAGAAGTTGTCATATTGTATTGTTATTTTTAAATAGAAAAAAATAAAAGCAAAACACGTCATTAAAAATTATGCGTCGAACCAAATTTAGTTAAGATTATAGTCACTTTTTAATGGTTATAGCTTTTGAAAATATTAAGTCCATCAAGTCGTTACTGTACTGTTATTGAAAAATTAATTTTTGAATAACCCTGCAATAAATTAAAATATAATATACTTGTTATCAACTTACGTACCGGTACAATATGCGTCAATATTACTTGGTATAAATTAGCGTAAGGACCAAACATAATATACAAAGTTGTACTGTATTCGTTAGTCATTGAAATATAGTATATTATATTACACAAACATAACATGTACCTACATCTTAACTATTATAATGTCATTACTCGTATAAAATGTATTTGTACACACAACATTCGGATCACAGCTGACAGCAGAAAAACGATGGATTGGTAGTTGGTACGGAGTAAAAGATTTCGGAAAACTCGGTGAGAGGATATTTCGCGTGTATTATTGTTATTACGTAATCGAAATTGAAAACGATTAGCTGGTTTTTCATGCAACACAATAATATTATATTACAGTGGGGCGGAGAAGGAACGCCGGTCGACGGTTTAGGGGTTGTCCACGGAAAACGGCCCGAGAACGTTATATTGTATTGGCGGCCAACGGGACCGCGAGCGAAAGCGAGCCGCACGAATTTTGTACGAGAATAACATAATAATATAACAAGAATTACGAAAGCTTTTCGAAACCATCGGGGTTATTCCGTTAAAAAATTCCAAGTCAGAAGCCGTCGACCAATGCGTTTACTA
This sequence comes from Neotoxoptera formosana, assembly GCA_022818045.1. NCBI lineage: Eukaryota > Metazoa > Arthropoda > Insecta > Hemiptera > Aphididae > Neotoxoptera > Neotoxoptera formosana. Next base: position 47,635,508 of record CM040633.1, read on the forward strand.
CTATACGTCATAATAATATATTATGGGCGCGGGCTCGTGCAGGACGGAAGATTATAATATAATATTATAGTGACGCCGAAGGAGGCTCCGACGACGGCGTGTTTGTGCGGCGTGCGACGTGAATGATAAAAAAAAAATCCACGAGCATCGCATAATAATAATAATATAATGTGCACAATATACGCGTAATATTACCGTTATGTCGCAGCATAACACGCAGATATCATCATCTGGTGCGAGGTCGCCTCGGGCGTGGGAAAAAAAATCGCGGGGGAGGATCGCCTTACGGTTACGAATAAAATAATAGCGTCCCACGACGCCCGCGTATTTCGTTAAACGCCGATTTCCGGTGGCTCCGCGCATAATAATAATAATCATACTACTGTTGTATTATAGCCGGGGCGTGGGGTTAATGTATTATTTCGAAGTGATAAAAAAAAAAACAACGCGTGTCGTAGATTCGATAATATTATCGCGGATATTTTACCGTGTCGTAAATAGCGTATTATTCGTATCGAATGCGCTGCACTCGGACAGTACATAATGTTATTATTTTCGGGGCCGTCCTCCCTTTAATCGCCGCGATCCGATAACGGCACGTACTTGCGCATTACGGTCGTCTCCGCGGGCGAGTATATAATAATAATTCCGTCAATATCGTTATGTCACTGCGCGGCGTTAGTTTTTAAGTACCCGGGGTACAAAATACGCGTCCACGCCGCCCCCCCCCCCCAGGGCAGTGGTTTTATTTCTAATTCAGTCGGGCGCCGAGAGTACTCGGGAATCATATTTATACGAGTCGCAATAAAAACAGGATTTGTAAAATTGTGTGTTCGGTTTTAGTACGGGGGTTTTTTTTTTTTTTTTTTTTTAAACTTATTGTGTGTTTTTAATGTCGGTTACAGCGCCGGGCCGTAAACCTTGGGCCGGGCCTGTAATCCCTTTCATTAATTTGCTACACGGCCGTAAAAAAATATACTGGGGTAGTTTTAATTTGAAAACGACGTCTATAAAACCAGGACCCTGTATCACATCGGCCAACCAATAAAGTAAAAACTAAACGGCCCGTGATCAATTTAATCGGGGGTTTATTAATTAATAATAAATTATTATTATATCGCACTTTACGCGCAGTTAATGCGTTCTCGGATTGTTTTTTTGCGATACGATATTCGTTAAAATTGAATGCACCGCGCATTACCATACGTAACGATTTCAACGTGGACCAGTACCTGCACTTTCGCAATTCGACGAAAGTTTTTTTTTTTACACATAGCTTTTAGCTTAATACTATTTATCAAGTTTATTACGAAAACGATACTATTATCGTTGCTATTATTATGTTTACTTGTCACAGCAGTGTTAACATAATTATTTTCCGTTTGAATCTAAACTTTAGAAATACTTATTTTACACTTCCTAGTCACTATAATTGGTTACATAAGACGAGTGTGATGACAACCGCGTTACCATATTTTTATAATATCATCGTTGACCCCTCCGCGGTGTTTGTCTCATTACCTATTTAAATAATATTGTTAAACGTCTTTTGTTTATTCGTCGCGTAAGCACTATTTGAATGAAAACCGAAAACTATGTGTGCATACAATACCCAAGTCCAACGTATGTCCACCGTCAGGAAACTATGATGAAATATGAACGACGCAATTTAGACGACATAATAAATCATCGATCTTTTATGTAGAGTATTACACAAAACGTACGTGTATATATAAGTTTATAATAATAAATAATAATGAACGTTCGTAGTAATATATTCAAAATTAATTTAATGGAAACTTTGTAAATCATCTCTATAACATAAAACTATTTTTTTTTTTTTTTAATAGAGATAAGATATTTGTTAACAAAATATTTAAAATGTTGGGTATATATCATATTATAGGTTAAAGTAAATATGACATTGTGTGGCAATATATTATGATAGATTTTTAGGTGTTTTGTTTTGTCACAATAATGTTAAAGTGAAAAAGAGTATTTTTTTAGATGCATTCATAATAAATTAATAACCTAAAGCAGAATATTTAACTAAATCTTATTTTGTATAAATATTTATTTTAGAAATATTCATTTAAAATTCTTGTAAAAAACAGTTTTTTTTTAAACCTACATTCTTCGTTTAGAAGACTGTGGATTAAATAAAAAATAAATTATACGCTTTTAGGCATAATTTGAACTTCACATTTAATCTGAACAAAAGTAAAATTTAAAACATTACAAATTGTATGTGAAAAAAAATAAATACCAAACAAATGTCATAAATATAATTTTAATTTACTAAGAACATATTTTATTTAGTTTGATTTACCAAAAGACTTTTTTTTTTAAACTTCACTAAGTTCTCAGATGAATCCGTTGAAGTATTCAATTTTTCTGATTCCTTTAGGTTTTTTTAATTATTGTTCTGGGGAATTTAAACTATTATATTTATCAAAGAAAATCCATTTAAAAATAATAAAACAACTTTTTATATAAAATAGTATTTTTTTTTCGTATCATACATTTTACAAATAATACTATTTTTTGTATCAATATACATAATATGAAAGTTATTATTTCCGAGTCACTAATTTCATGGCTTGAATGTTTTAAAATCCAGATTAATTAGTTTAATCCTCACATCTACATAAGTTTGGCCAACTAACTTTTTCCATCTTAATATGTACAATAATTTAACGCGTTAATCTATTTAATAATATTACCTAATGTCTGTCTTTCATATATCTTATGCTTAAGTTAGAATTACTTAGACATCAATAAAATATATATTTTAGTTTACATCATGTTTTGAAAACGAAAATAGCTTTGAAAAAAATTCATATGGTTTAAGAAAAAAATCAATAATGAATTTAGAGAATTTTATACTTGCATAATAGATTATTAGTCGTAAAAAACCAAGTTTTTTAAAATTATTTTAATCTTTAATGTATGTTTGGTGTTGGTTCGAATAACCACTGATTCTCAAACTCAGGACATAATGGAGCTTCGATTCTTCGGAGATTAGTGAGAACAATTTCTATAGAAATTATGGAGATCTATAATACGTATAGTATGAACAATTCATGAATAACATGATTTGTTGATGATTTCAAAATTACTTAAAAACAAAGATCGAATAAAAAAAAATCAACTTTATATATAGTACACTATATGTCAGGAAACTTTAAAAATAAATGTTATTAACATTTCATAAAAGATATTTTGTAACCGAACGTGACGGTATGGTTATGCCACACTCATGTTTAAGCTTATAGGAAGTACCGCAGTCTTCGTCAGACATGAATGCGGGTTAAATACTTAAATGTAATCATTAAACTTTTATGGACTCACGTCCCGTACTTCAGTTTCGAACACCTAGGCATTCGCGGCGTCATGACGTCCGGACTTAATCGTTTTCAAAGATTTGTATAAAGCGAACACGTCGATTAATACAAAAGCAAAAACAACAACAACAACAACAACAACAACAACAACAACAATAATAATAATAATAATAGCCGTGATAATTTTCCGACGACAGCGTTTGACCTAAGACGACGGCCCGCGCCAGAGCTATTCCGTACTCGCATGTGCTGTATCTGCTTCAAAAATCCAATTAAAACATATCAAATTTGAGTTTAGCCAAACCAATTTTGTGCGCGGTCGGCTTAAACATTAGAGTGAATCGACGTTCTATCAAATTTAAGGGAAGGTAAGAACTTAATCCGCGTCCACTCATACAGTTTTTATGATATTTGTATGTTTTTTTAAATCGGCAGTGTCGCGTGCGTCCGCAAGACGCCGCTGACAACACCGACGCACAGCCAGTTTATCATCAGTTCGCGGTGACGGCACCGTTCTCTTAACACGCGTCCTATGCATCATCGTAATGCACACGTCCTATATATATATATATATATATATATATACGTTTATGTATAAAACACGAAACGTCACGCGCAGATGGCTTGCTGGAAACCCAAATGACCTCCCCGAGGTGCGGCGTGAAATAACAACAATTCATAATATATTATGTATTAAAATCGGACGAGGATTTATACCGGCGGATAATAATGAACGGTGGTGAGCGTTTGCGCGAGCGTGTGCGAGTGTATACGGACGAGAGAAAATAACACAGTGTATATATTATAATAATAATATACACGGACGACAGGCGAGTTTGGGTTCTAAATAATGGCAGGCGTGCATAAACGGCACACTGCGATATACAATATATATATATATTATAAGAGTTATCGCTTCATTACCGCGAACGGCCGTCGTCGCGCGCCCCCCTCGAATTTCGCACCGGCGCGCCGATATCGACCCCGACACCAATAATATTATAATACTGCTGTGCAATAATAACGATATTATATTATTATCGTATACTAATATTATCTATTTATAATGCACCTATAATATTTATTATATTATTATAACATTTTACTATTGTTATTATGTAAACACAATGCGTACACACCGCCGACGGCGTGTCTACCGCGGTCGGCGTATATACCTCGTCCCGTTGGACCGGGTTTTGTTCGATTTGAAAGTTCATTCTGCCAAAGACATGCATCGGCGCGGCCCCGTCAGACGGCGTTTTATATTATTTTCACCCATAATGTTGTGTTTTGTAATTAATTTCCCACGAAAATCCGTTTAAAATTTTCGTCAGATAGCGGGACAGCACGGTGTTTAGACCACTTCGACCTCGTGCCCAAGACCAATGTTTACTACGCTTCGCTTGGGCGGTGTAGAGAAAACGAGCCAGGTTAACAGCGCAACGATAAATAAGGCGGTTTTCGCGAGAACCGATAGTTTTAGGTACGTGTACTTTATGGACTGCACGTTTTAAAGCAACGTAACCTATTATAAGTGTGTGACATAATATATAACAATATTTAAAACTCTTCAAATTTGGGTTAAAATTAAAAAATAGAAAAAATAACCCCCCCCCTCCCCCGAAAAAAAGATACATAAAAAGTTGTTACCATAATATTGTTTTGATAATAAGTGAATTGACTCTAATATTAAAACTGACGAAACTAAAAGCGAATAATTGGCGAACGTAAATTGTCCATGTTATACGCACTTGTGAGATAGAAGTAACAATAACGCCGATGTAGAATTTTCTCAGTAATAATAGTATAGTACAATGTACTCTTAATAATACTAATACGTAAAAGGTATTTCGGAATTAATTTATAGTCCTACTATTTTGGCGAACAGCCGAAATGCCACGTGCCTTGTGCATTGCATAGAAAATAGAAATATATTCGGTCCCAAATGGATGTTGTTGGATTTGTTATTAAAAAAATGAATAATATTAATATTATTTTTTTTGACTCACGCTTTTAAAGTATATTAATTGAACAACTGTATATTTTACTCTTCGGTACTCATTAAACATATATTTTTTTATTATAAAATATAATATTTACAATTTGTGTATACATACAAATTGTGCAATCTGCGATTTAATTATACATTTGTGATATTTTGACTTGAAGCGTGGCACCTCACATCAAAAACTCCGAACCCATACAGTTGAATTTTAAATAATTAACAAATCTTTTGTTCCATTATTCAGAACGTCTGATTTATTTTCGTTAAAAAGCCAGTAATTATTTGCATGTCGATTTTAGACAGGTATTGTGTTTAGTAAAGTCGAATTGAACATAACGTGGATGGATTTTGATTGCTTGTAGTATAAAATTAAATATTGGTTTTATACTTTAGACACATAAATCATGTCGTATGGATACCGGAAAGTTAGCATGCTCTTCCTCTCCCGTGTAATTGAAATTTAAATCAATAATTAAATAATTATATTATTGTTATTATTATTATTATGTAGACTGTCAATCGATGTTATTGAAATTTTGCTGATTCATCATTAACGAACAATCGAAACAAACATTGTTCGCCATTGAAACAATAAGAACAACACTCGATATCATATTATAGTGTATTTGTAATTAGTTTAAAATTTTAACAACAAAAAGGGTACCTATATCGCAATATTTTTATTAAAAAAAAAAAATAATAAGCAATTAGGTTTACTTTTAGGCAATAGGCACCATACACGATCGTGATGGTGGCCAGTTGGTATATATACAGTGAATATACCATAATATTATATACCATTCGGTAAAAGTACTTTTAAAACGGACAGCTTGCCGGTGCAGAACCCGCGCTTTTACGACGTCAAATATCACTTGTATAAAAACAGTTCAATGACATTCTCCCGGGCGCACGCGAAGAGGCGTCAGCTGGACAGGCGTGGGAGGGCTATCCGAGCAGATGGATATCAAACCGTATAATATAATATTATTTTATTGTATATACAAATATGCGTATACAATATTATTATAATACCGTCGTTTATACGACGTACGCGTATTTTATTATTATATCATATTATTATATATACGGTCACAGTCGGCTGCAGCACGCTGTATTGCCGAGACACATGCAGAAGATCTGTGCCTGCACAATCTAATCGGCGGCCCTTAGTTTTTATTTCCTCGCATGATATTATTTTCGGCGGCGGCGCGAGTGCATCTGCAGCACGACGACCACGGACGACCACGTATATGGTAGTATAATGATAATATTTGTTTTCGAACGGACAGAAAACGGTTACGTATACATAATATTATACAAATACAAATGACCCCGTCGTCGCGCCCTACCGAAAAGCGCCGCCCCGTCCGCCCGGCGTTCGCGCGACCTTTGCGGCGTGTGCGCGCGCGGAGACCGGATGGGACGCGAGCACAAAAGTGACCTGTCCGTGAATTTACGACCGCTATCAGCATAAAAACGCACGCACACACACACACACGCGACGGGACCGACGGCGGCGGCGTCGTCGTTAAAGTTGCGGAGGAGCGGCCCTTCCCACACGCCGAGCCCTGCTGCGACCCTTCCGTGCCGCGCGCCCGCGATAAAAGCGCCCCGTCCGAACCGGGTTCTCGCGTCCGTGCAGACGAGAGAACCGTATCGCGAGGCCTTTGCAGCGGCGGTACGGTTGTTGTGTGTGTGTGTGTGTGCGTGTGTGTGCGTGTGTGTGCCCGTGCACGCGAGCTCGCGTCGCGTTTGTTTTCGTCTTGCCCCTAACGCAATTTGCCGGGGTCGCCGGCGTAAGAATAACGCGTACCGGTAACGGCGGAAAGCGCCGGGAAAACTTTCAGGGCCATTCGTAAGTTATTATCTCCTCGCCGTCGAATCTGACGCGCGTGAAAGTTTACCGTCCACTTTTCGGTGCCGCCGCCGACGAAGTTATGTGCGCCGCGCAAATGCAATTAATATTCGTCTCGTTAATTGACGGCGGCGATGAGGTGCGGTGGCCGGTAGAGCTATATTATTATGTGCGTCCGTCGCGAAATTCTCGGGAACACGGGAAGACGGAGGACCACCGGACGACGTTTTCCGACAGACCTGGCCCCGTAATGGTTGTACGCGTTTTCGGATGTGTCGTCAATCCTGACCGTACAATATGCTGGTATAAAACGAAAAACGAAATAGGTTTTGCGTTCGACGCTGTCGCCGGTGCAGAATGACGACAGTCGGCGAAATTGTTTTTACGACATTATCGGCGTGCTGGCCAGCTCGGGACGTCGGGTTTTTTAAAAAAACACCGGCACCGTATTCCGGCGTACTCCGCACACGGCTATTTCCCTAAAGTTTACACTTTCGAGATTGTTTCATTGGCGTACAACAGCTCTTACGGCTCTTAGTAATAATTGAAAACTTTTTTAAGAGCTTTTACAATCGAATTAAAATGTTTCAACACGAATTGATAATACAAATATTATAATAATAATTTCCGAACAATCAATAAAACAAATTTACTTCAATTCGTTCAGTGTTTACAATTCATTTTTTTTTTTAAATTTTAACCTAAAACTGTACAGAAATATAATAACCGTGTGATTCTTTATCTTTTCTTGATACAACCTTATAATTTGCAGTGATTATAATTTTCAAGAGCAATTGCAACTTAAAAGCAACTTTTTCAGAGTATTTAAAATTAAAACTAAAAAATGGTTTTAATTCGATTGAAATAAGTATTAGTATTTAAATCATATAATTAATTTTAACAAATAATAGGACATGTTTAATATTTTATAAACCTATTCAAAGTTTAAGAATTGTGTAAAGATTTTGTGATCAAATATTAATTTTTTATTTTGATATTAATGTAGTGTTATGATTTATAACAGTTAAATACATTTTCATTTATGATTTATAACAGTTAAATATATTTTCATTTATACTTATAAGTCGTTAATACATTTTAGCATAGGTATTATAATACTATGCAACCTACCTAGATATTTCCTACTATTGATTTGAAATTTTAATTAATGCTTACCATTAGCAGTAGAGTTAATTATTAAAAAATATACCAATAATATTATGCGATTTGTTTTTGCTCGTGCGGCTAGTCTGAAGTTCATTTAGGAATAAAGTTTACACAGATTAGAACTAAAATAAACTAAAGTCACTAACAATACGAACCAAATAGAGCGTAGATCTAATTTAGGTGTTGGAAATGTTAATTATGATTAATACGTAGTAATAGGGTCTGTTCTATGCTTATTTGATTATTGATAAAGAGAGTGGGTCGTAAAGTTAAAATTTAACTTTTCCTCTAGAGATTTATGTAATTTTAAGTTGTTCAACCAACCCTAGTTTGAAGTATCTTCAACATCTAGGTTATTGTGTTACTTTTATAGACACTGAATTTAAATTAAATTATATCGAGTGAGTATATATAGCAATTGAATAATGTATACAATTTTCAAATTTAATGCGTTAATTTAATTAGTTTTACTATTGAGTTATATAAGTTGACTATTTTTGAAATAGAATAGGATAATATTATGATAGTGCTGGATTTGATTGTATTATGATAATATTATAAAGGTACCTTAACATTTTGAACTTGGTTGAGAAAATTAATTTAATAGTATTATTATTATTATTATTATTATTATCATATTATTTGTATATGGAAATTCCTTTAAACGTTCTTTTTGATCGAGGTCGGTGTTGTGGAAATGTCGAAAAATAATGATAGTAATAAAAATACTAATAAAAACAGTATGCGAGTATTGTAATATTATGGTCCTAGCTGAGTTTCACGCTTCAGAGAAGTCAAAGAGGAGCTTTAGACGAGCGTGTTGACATAATGACACGTGGGCGTTATAAGTTTGGGTTGAATAAATATTCCGCACCGTCTCATTTTATCTCCATCTCTCGCCATATTATCTCACGTGAACTATAGGTATATTTTTTCCACACACGTAGTCTTATGATAATATAAACGCTTTTTTTTCTTGTTATTTAAATACCTATGTTTTTGTACTTGAATTGGGCTGGCTTAAAGTGCTTAAGGGATTTCCTATTTATTTTTAAATGACCGTACGCGCGAAAAATGTCATAAGGTTCGGATTGCGCGTTGGTTGAGGTGGCGGTGTGGGTCATGTGCTAATTATTATTGATTACGGGTGGTCATTGTAATCAAAAAGGTTATGTTGGCTTGATGATAAATAGATGGCCTTTTGGGACCTAATAATAAGCCACGTATGGTTTTATATATTAGCTTAAAAACAGCCAGTTCTGGCAGAAAATATGGGGTTTCCGGTAGATCGTTCATCACCACACACATAATTGTTTATTATTACCAAATATCCAGTTTTACCAAAATACCAAATGTTCCGATTCGTGAAATGTAAGACGCAGGCTTATGTTTTTAATTAAAAATTTTTTTGTCATCGAATCAATGCTTCGTTTTTTACGAACTAATAACAAAATATTTGTTTTTATATTTTGTTATGTGATATTTATTTTAGAAAAAGATCGATAATAATTATTAACGATTTTAACGTTGGTATTATAAGATGTACAATTTGTTTGTTCGTAGAACCTATTATGTAAAGACAAGAGGTAATTAACTATTCATCGTTACACTTTAGTTTAATGTTATAATAATTTAAACAATATTCTAGCTACACCAATCTACATTCGCGTAGGTTGCACTTCTATTTGAATACAATTAAACTAAACTATATTATATTTCTTTATATTTACTCGTTATCGCACTTATTTTATTGTTTGGTAAATTATCACATATTATTTACTAATTTAAATACATTTAGTCAGTAAACCAAGTAAATGTGAACAGTGTTCCAATAATATATAAATTATTTATTATTATTAATCTTCAACCAAATTTTTTAGACGATAGGTAACAAACTATATGCAAATCATGTATTGGGTTTTGGGTCTTACGCGTTTTTTTTAAGAATATGATGTAACTAATGATACAACACGGTTACTGATTAACACCACTGTCATATAACTATTGTTCTGAAGTTTAATAGCTGTGATAAGTGCCACGTGAATGTTAACAATTTACTTCGAATTTTTGTCTCGTTTCAGACAAATATTTTATTTCTTTATCCAAAAGTTGCACACACGATAAATTTCTGCATATTTTGATATTATTAGGTAAGTAGTGTTGTAGTAAGAGCTCTAACAAAACGCAATATAATTGTAAACTTTGTGGACAGTTAACCACAAACAAAATTTCCGCCACCAACAATGATTTTTATTAAGTACAACTTAAAACTTTTAATGGTATTTTACCTAAATAACAAATTAAAGAAGATATTTCAAATTATTAAATACTTACACGTATGTGTGTGCATATTATTAGTAGTGCAAGGAATACATTTTTACATCTACCGTAAAATAGTTGATTTAAAATTATTCAATTTTAGTTTAATAATAATTTAAGTTGTTTCATCATAAATAATAAAATGTACATTATAACAACTACGATGAGAATGTTCCATGCACAAACTCACAATGCTCATATTATATATATATTTTAATTGTTTGTTTTTTTTTTTACTTATTATAATTTTAAAAATGTATTGTGTTTGATAAAATGAAATACCTAATTGAAATACGCTATTAACATAAAGACCAACAAATTACAGTAACCTAATATTGATTCTCATATATTTTTCGATCATTTCGGCCACTCCCTAGAATTCCCGGGAAATGTCATCCATCATGTTACACATTCTTACAAATTATCCAACTCTGGAGTCTATGATTGTTACATTGGAATAATGTAATAATGATAATTTTATAAAATAAAAATACACACACACAAACATTAATTGAGTTTTGTCAATTTAAATTTAGAGTGTTTTTTTTAGCGAAATGTGCAAAATTCTTTGCAAAAACCTAATTTCATTACTTTCATTATGTGCAATATATTATACGACCGAAGTGCGCTACTAAATTTCTCATCGCCGGATTATTCATTATACGAACAATGGCAAAGCAAATACAGACGCGGTGCGCGTCGATATGGTGCATACATCAACATCGAGCTGATTGCAGATTACGCAAGCCTATAAATCTCTTGCATCAATGAGTGAACTTTTCCGAAAATTATTAGACCAATGTGCGCATTGTTTCTTACACGCCGCGTAGATTCTTATCTCGGATTCAAGTTTTCTCATTATAAAGTTAAACGGAATCAAAATATTGTAGCTTTTACCGCCCAAAAACAACAATGCGGGAAAATAACGGACACGTGAAAACCCCGGAGAGCGCCGAATAGTTACGAAAGAATGGCAACAAACGGAAAACGACGCAGGTACGAAGAAACCGCACCTATATAATATACGCGCACAACGCCGAACGCGGCCCATAATATAACAGCGTAACAAGCTCAGTAACAATTCATTAGAACCGAGATTGCCGGAATTCTCCAAATGACTATTATACAGGCAGTTAGCGAATACAATACGAATATAATGCGAAATACGCGCGCACCTACGCAATAATATATTAAATCGATACGAAATAAGGATGCGGCGATGCTGCATTTATGAGCCGTATATATACCTATATAGACGAAGGTTTAAAATAATTGATCAAACGTCGATTTTGATTTTTCAGCCAGTTCGATGTCTCGTCGATACGTGTGAAAAAATGTAAACGTCATGAATTTATAAACATTTAGGTATGCGTTTATTTACATATACATATTTTATACGTTTATTTATAAACATTATGAAATAATAACACACTGCAAAGCGTAGTGGCTAGCGTTAAATTTGAAAACGTGCTAAATGTAGACGCTCACTTTTTGAAATGTTCGGATTAATATCGGAAAGCAATTGATTTTCAAAATACGTTCAAACATAATATATTATTATTATAATAATATTATATTAAACCAAGTTTCATAACTTTTGTATCCGCAGTCGCGGTAGAGCAGAGCGAGATAAGTTATGAAACAAATACGATTTATTACATTTATTAATACAGTTTTAATTTATATAAACAGTTTATTATTATTATTTCATAATTTAATGATCACAATTAAAAGATACGGTTTGTTTTCATTGACATAATTTGTGTTACACGATCAAAACTTAATTGGTAATTACGAATGTTCGTCTCAAAACCAATAAAACATCGTTCGCGATATCTGAAAAGTCCACGAGCCTCCTCCCCCTGATAATAACAATCGAGCGAGTACGCATAATATTATTTAAACTCGCCGAGTGTCGGCCGCGCGAAACGCGTCTGTTCGCGTGTTGTGAGTTTGACGAGTGAAAAATATTTCGTCGATAATCTAAACGGGAAATTCGGTCATTCGGCGCATTTTCCGAATGTCACGCGTGCACGTTATAGAACCAAAGGAATGATAATAAAGATAGGACGGATACTATTATGGCAAAAGTTTATGCGGTCACTAAAAAATAATATATAATATCATATCAGCAAACTGGAATCCCCCGATAACGCTTGCTCAGCAAGCAATAACTGGGTCATAGGTCTCGTTTCACGTACTTTTCTGCACCCTTGGGGAAATTATATGTCCGCAGTAAAAGATCCGCAAAATACTCGACTCGGAATTCTATGACGCTCCGAAGACCGTTGTGCGTATAGTAGCAGTATGGCTGGAGAAAAAAAATAACGGCATGCAAAAGCGTTATTTTAACGCGAAATTGTTTTATGCGCACAGATGACACATTCCAATAGTTTCGAAAAGTGAAAATCGTATTGTTGCGTGTCGACGAGGATAATTTTTTTCGAACTAACAATATTATTATGAATAACATACAACGCTGCAATAAGTATACACTCGACAGCTATAATACTCACTGTTTACAGCCATACATACTACTACATGGTTGACAAGTTGTAAGTATTGCATTTTAATACTTGCGCTCTGTCTACGGCGCACTGAAAAATACTTAAACGAAAGTTGTACAAAAAATGTCATATTTACGTTTTCGACGATTTTGGTGTGAAAAAATTACATTATTTAATAATTTTATCTAAGCTTTTCAACAAAATTGTTATCGATATAAATGACGTGTAAAAGTAGTGAAATGTAGTTTTAAGTTACAATTAAGCAAATAAAAAATACGCTAATGACTCAATGTCGAAAAATTGAAACTGATCACTGAAACAAATGTTTTTGAAATGAGGAAATTAATAAAAAATAACAAAGGTCACAATCCTAAAAAAATGTTAAAAAATAAAATATGTTCAGAAGCTTTTTATGGGTTTTGAGAGACAACAGCTTGCAGGAAAAGTGAAAAATAATAAATATAATGACTGTTGAAAGAGACGGGTAAAAAAAATAAACTTAATTTTAAAAACTAAATTACTATTTATAAGGTTATTACATAGATGATGTTTTATTTTTGTATTGTAATATTATTATCGTTACTTAAATTATCATTATTATTATATTATTATTTATTCAATATAATACAGTATATAATATAATATATAACTACTACAATTGAATACGGCATGCGTAATATTAGGTATAATCCGATAATTGTTGAGGTAAATCAATAATTTAATATGCCTGTACATTATTTCATTACATTATTAAAATTATATTGTTTTCCTCGTATGCAGAATATAAAATAATATAATATACGCTTGTTGTTAATTTACCTTTAATTGGAAATAAGACAAGTTGTCAAGTTCAAATATTGACCTGATAAATACAAAGGACCAATATGTATTCTAAAATACAGTTTTATAATATTCTTTGGCCTACGATAATTGTTTTCAAAGATGTTGGGTCAGTGTTGCCAAACGTACGGACCCGGTTGAGGACATACGATAATTTTGGAGTGTCTATACCGTTTGTGGACGACTAAAAAATGTCAGATAATAATTTTAGTAATAATAATTACTAACTAATTACCTACTAATAATCATTGTTGTCATTACCTTCAAATTCCAAAATTTAATATACCTTCTTGTTCTTCTGCATTTTTTTAAAACGTAATATTAGGATATGACGTTTTAATGGCCAAGAACTGAGTGTACTTAAAATTCATACGTATTTTATTTTTTTATCATATTATAAATATAAAAATTATTATACCAGTAATAGTTATATATCTTTATATTATGCCATTATAGTAAGAATAATAATTGGTATATACACAATACACGTGTCAAAAATGATATTCTAATACTGTTTTACTGTAAGGCCTTTAATGTATTTTTACTTGTTGGTAGTTAATATATTACAACTATGTAAAAGAAGCATCGAATAATAATTTAAAGTTAACCTTGAATCAATTAAAAGAATTAATATATATAATATGAGTTGTATTAGATTAAGGGTTTATATTTATATATATAGATGAATATCAAAATAGTTGTAACATTAAATTTAAAATTGTTAACAGTTCTGAATGGTGTAAATTAAATGTTATATTTATTTTACACGATTATGATGCTTTAAAGCTATTTCCTTAAAGAACCGAAGCTTATAGTATTATTTAAGTATTACTTTTTAAATTTCATTGAAAATTTTTCGTTTTGTTGTTAATTTACTTTGCTAATATAATCACAAAAATTGTGATATTTTACTTGTAAAATTATGTTAATGAGTCCATCGCGACTGCAGCTCAAAAACGTTACATACCTACCACTTAAAAATATGAAACTGTTGTCAACTACCCGAAACGTGGTACTAATAAATTAAATTACATTTTTAACATTTTTATGAATAGTAAAATATAATTCTTACGGTCTTCACAGGCTGGTGTTAGATTAAAAACTTTGACTTGCATTTACTAGAAGTAAAACGTGTTTTTATTGCTTGGTTGTTTTCAGTTAGTTAGCATACGCACTATACGCACTTTCCGTGGAAAACTTTTAATCGCATTAGTTTTTTTTTTTTTATATAACAATAAAAAAATTGTGCAAATAAAATAACAACTAGAGACGAAATCATTACGACTCCTCTGGGTTAACAGACATTTGTCTGCATAGTTTGACGCAAACAAAGGACATGAATAATAGTGAACACCAAAAAGTATAACGTATACAAGACATTCATTCTTTTTCTCTTATTTTTTATTTTACTCCTTCCACCCCATTCACCTGTCCGGTTAGCCCCTCAACATTAGCCATGTTCATTTATCAAACCTGTGAAATGATTGTGAAAATGAAAAAAATGTTTATCCACGTCAGTTTTCTCGAGAGCATATTTCTGCTGTCGTTGCCGGTGGTAGTCGTCGACAGTGGAGAAATTTCTTTCTCATTACCCTAAATCGTCTGCCTCCCTTCCAACCAACCATCTTAACGGTTGATGACGTTTGACGATGATTTTCATACAATCATTAAACTCGAAAATCATCAAAGGAACGACTCTTCTGTTGATTTGTTTATTATTATTATTATTTTTTAACAAGTACTTTAGTACCTGTTATAAAGTTTTTCTGTAAGTAGTACAAACAACAATTAAATATTTTTTCGAACTCAGTAATTGACATTTCAATACATAGAAAAAAGTTTTGTAGAATTTTACGATTTTGCTTTTGTGGGGCTATTGAGAGCAGAAGAAAACTAGAAGTGTATCTATTAGCTAGGTACCTCGTTAACTTAACTTTATAGCATTATTTGTTTCAGATAATTTGTTGGTAATCGATCTCATTCACTGACTAAAGGTCTACAAACTTCTACGCAACCACCAAAAGATTGTTAGTAACAAAATACAATAAAATACTAACAAAGAATACCTTATAACACATAGGCGGAAATCCATTAAAATGTCAACGGCGGCTAACATTTTTAATATCAATGTGAGTGGGCGGGCTTCGATTCCACTGTCTGTTTTAGGGGTGACTTATAGGATATTTGGATGCTAAGCCCCCCCTCCGATTTCCACCTATGCTTATACGCATATTCAGTGTTTTATTATAAAATTATGTTATACGTAAGACATATATTTATTATTGAATATTATTGTACTACTAATTGATTAGGATACATTTTTTAAAACAAATTCAATGTGGAAAATTCCTGCAGATTAAATAAAAAAATGTATTCTTAATGCTATCAAATATAATTTGAATAAATTATTGTAACAGTTAAATAAATAACAGTAACTAAATTAATCTAGAAAATGTATAAAAACTGTTGATGTTTGTATTGTTCTATATTTATAATATTATTAAGATTTCGTTGACTATTTTAAAAAGCTTTTTTTTAGAAATTAACTTCCACAGCTTTGGTTATTAGACTATTTTATAGAAAAACAAATTACAACTCGAAATATAATTATGTATTTGGGTTTCACCTGTCAAAAAATTATGACTAGGGTATTGTGCTATTTAAAAAGTTATTGAATTTATTTGAAATGTTGATTTTAGTTAAAAAAAGTTCAGGATTTTGTTGCTGTATTTAGCTTATTCTAGAGGTTGTTGGGTATGGATAGGTTTTTCGTATATTTTGGTATTCTACCATTCTAGGCAATTTTGAATTATAACGTCGGCTTGGAATTTATTATATTTGGGTGTAGGTTCTTTGTTGATGAGGAATGAGTGGGTTCAATAGGCATGTCCAATTCTGGCTCTTGTTATGGTGATTTCCAGTATTTTGAAATGCGGGGAATGTGCCATTTTAAAATATTTTGTTTATTACCCTTTCGAGTTTATTAGTCACTGGAATAGAATCCCAATAGTTTTATCATATCATATTTTTTTTTATTTGATGAATGTTTTAATGTCATTGGTCGGCATTTCAGTGATTGTTGGGTGAGGAATTGTTCTGGTTGAAAGAACGACTGTTTTATCATTCATCTCGTTATTTGTTATACCTACATGTGAATGTACGATGGCACCCACATGCATTCTTTATTCTTTTTAGTTGAGTTTTTTTTCATTTCGGATGTTTTTAGTAATTTAATATTTGTCGGGAATGACAAAATAAAATATTATGTTTGAAACAATTTTAAACAGTGTTGATTTATAGTCTGATATCAAATTCTAAAGACACTTGATTAATTCGACTATTACCCAATTAAGTTAATTACTCATTAAAATTATCAAAAACCATCGTGGTCTGTCTATATTTAGAGAAAGGTATATATGCACCTATGTATATGTATTTACTAGTTTACTGTTGTCCAAATTAATAATTCCATGTAGGTACGCGTCGTTCTATGACACGGAATGTGTCAATTATTAAACATTTCATCGGGAGCCGTTGTAGGGTAACGGAAAATTAAACTGGATAAATTTAACGTAGTGCTACAGTTAATAAAGTTCCCATTTATTAAGCGTTGACATTACAGATTACTGAATACTGAACGACTAGCCTTCATAATAAAATTCATCGTTTCATATTTCAACAAAACCAGAAATCTGCCGAATTATAATATATTTTAATTATTGATAAATAATATGGTCAATGCAGAATGCAGATGCATTGCGTGAATATAAAAATATAAATCATTATTTATAGGCGATTTGATTTTTTGGAAAAAATGACAGCGACAAAATTGTTAAGCCAGACTGTTCCGACAAGAAACTGTGAATTATTTTTTACGCTTACGTCGTTTATCTTTTGTTATCAAATGAAAACAGTTATAATTTCGGAATAAATGGATTATATTTTTTTAACCGTAACTTATAGAGTTTATTGTGTGACAATTTGTCCTTTGGCCGTCTGTCGACTTGTTATTTGTGTTCTCGCGATGGATTTTACCTATGGTTCTATTTTTGCAGTATATTTATATCGAAATAGAAGTTGTCAACAATTCAAATTAAAACAACACCATTCAGTTTTGTTTCATTTTATGTAATATTTTCTGATAGATTTCCTTTCGCCGTTTAGATGCGACAAAATATACTTTTTTTGTTTAAATATCACCTAATATCATCTTGCTCATTATACAGTGTTATCGTGAACGGGTCCACTTGTTTTACAAATTATTATTCTGCCTTCAAATCTCGAAAATGTTTGCATAATTCATGTGTACTAATCATAAAGTAAAATTAAATTTAAACGGATCACGTTTTTTGATCTTTTGAGTAATGACCGTAAACTGGTGGTAAAAGAATTTTAAATAACGAATAAACTAAATTTAACTTTACTACGGCACTGCACACACTAATCCGTTTTTTAGTTATTTCATTGAAGTATAAAATAGAAGAATATGTTTATATTTTCTAATTGCAGTGTATACAAAGTACACTAATAAGTAATAACCTATGCGTTTGAACTGAATGAAGATTTTAATAGTTTGTTATTAAAAATATTTAAAGTTTATTTTATAGGTAGTTAAGTATAAATAAATGTTTTTAATATAGTAATATATAATATTATGGTCAATCATTTGAATTGAAAAATATATCAAGTAGTATGGAATGTGTACTTTAGATAGAAAGTAAATATTTATTCCTTTGAAAAAATAATATATAAAATATAATACATGTAATTTTATAAAATATACATTTAAGTTTTTCATATTATAGGTATATAATTTAAAAGTAAATTTTGTTCAAAATCGGTAACAGATAAAAATGAAATCTCATTTTGATAGAACTTCAAAAGAAATCATATAAGACTGTAGGTATAAATCTTTACAATGTACATATTATTTCTTTTTAATTAAATTGAACTCTCAATGAAAGATATTCAATATTAAAATAATTTTAGTATTATATTTTCAATTTAAAAAACTCCGTAATTCTTGAACGTTATTAAAACAAATTGAAATCTGTTTTGTTTATAGTAAATATTATTTGAATACAAACGTTAAGTTTCTCTCAAGTAAATATTTTTGTTCGAAAAAATCCTCAGAAATGTTAGAGATATCAAATAATCCGTTAGTCGATTCTAAATGCAAATTACGGTCTGCACATTTTTTTCAACTCAATTTTACTTCACGCATTTTGATTATACGTACAAACCCACCCAAGTTTTTCTATTCCGAGTTATGTATTCTACAGTTATACTGTATTATAATGCGGTATGGACAAAGGACAATTTATATTTTAAAGTAGGTATCTGGTATACTCGTATACTTATGCAGTGTATGTATGCAACGGCGTAAATGACAATTCACGTAGACGTGACTAAACTGTGTTAATTGAAATTATTATTATTATAAAGTATATTACCATCGATTCATTCGAAATCAGTGAACAACGGACCTTGTGATAATAGTTATAGCTGATTATGCAATCGCTGAAAATTGTTTATACAATTAATTTACAATAATACAGTTTGGTGGTTTATTCGCGGTGTATAATATCAGTCGCTGATGAGTAAACCAGTCAGTGGGTTCTATTGGAGTCCATCACTGTATTTCTCGGTTTTATATTGGCTCTGAAAGTGGTTTTGTGTTCTATAAACGCGATTTGGTTGATTGACCTCAATCAATTCCGGCCCCCAATTCTTATGATAAGCTAAAAAAATTCCGACAGCAGTCCAGAATTAATGTAATTGTAATTTGATAATACATCATCGAGAGGGGACAAAGCAAAAAACACATATCTTTTCTTATCACGTTGGATATTTATATTTTATAAACATCCACGGAGAGAATTCTAAATTAAATGCGTTCACCGTCCCAAAACTACCTAATTACCTTTATAAACGAACAACCTTGTTGTATTGTGTGTTGAATTCGACCGCGAATAACCATCTAGCGCAATGCAGTAGATTAAGCGAATTCGGCTGAGTCAATTACATGCTTTGAATTTATATTATATTATAATATATAATAGTGACATAGTCTTACCGGAATCGGCTATAATAATGTTAGAATAAAGTGGATATATAGTTTGTAGCATTATTTTGCCAGTTATGGTACTCGAGCAAATTATTAATGTATTATTTCTGTTCTGTTGAAAACTCTAATATTATATTTGTGGCATTTTTCGGTTAGAAAATTCAGCTCAGCAACAATTATTAGTTTGATCGAAAACCTCGCTTAAAATCCAAAGTTTTAATTATTATAACAATTATCAACTAATTATAATTGCCCGTCATAAGAACTATCCGTATTATAATATATTAATGATTTTCTTCAATCGTGATTATTTTCGTCAAAGGCTAATATTATTCGTTTAAATCAGGGCTTGCATTTGAAAAAAAAATTCCTTTTACGTTATTTACAGTCGAAACGTTGTACAATGTTTACGTTTATCGTTATTTAGAAGAAAAACGTTTTACACGTTTTGCGTTAATTGTCATTCATAATTTAAACGTTAAACAACTTTTTCGTTTATCGCTAAAAATAGTATCTAATGCGGAGAATGGTCCCAATACGGAATATAAACAAATTCTTGGATTGATTGCTATGATTAAAATAAATCGAGTGGATTAAAATGTATTTCTGCAAAACAAATATTATAACTTTTAAGTAAATGGATTTCAAATTATTTCGTTTTGCAGCGTTATGTCGTGTTTAATGATATAATATTATATATTTTGTTAATGATTATGTTTTGTTTTGTTGTGATATTCAACGGTTTTTGTTTCTCGTTTTCTGTTTTGATTACGTTTACAAATTTCCATCGTTTTTTTGTCATATTATACAACGTCATAAATACTATAACTTATAATCATAACGTTATTTCGACGTTTGCAAACACCGGTTTAAATACTAAATTTAGAAACTATAAATTTAAATTTCACACTTCGATCACTGTTGTGTGCCCCACCGTGAAAACAATTGACAAGTGCGTCTTTCAAAGGTCGTCACATAATTCACATATTATGCGAACGTCAGTTTTGCAGTCGTTACTGACTTACCAGATTGTCGACTACATTGGATGAATCGTATAACATTATCATCGCGTCACTGTGAAAAGAGACCGAAGACACTGTGTCCCCGACCGTCCAAAAACACAGTTCGCGTTCGTGACGATGCGTTTATGCAAAGGTCGTAGTCGGAAAAACGGCGTGTACGAGTATAATAATACTAATAATAATAATATTATACCATATTCTAGTGTGGGAATGCTAATAACCGGGCGTAGATAACACGACAAATCGACTGGAAACAAACACCGGGACGAGGGCCGTTGTATACGCGTGACCGTATAAACTATGAACGCAACGAGACGTCCATGATGGTGTTTGTGCGTACAATATAATATAATAACATAATAACATATTATTATATACTGTGTTCGAAAAAAAAAAAATTTCTCCGACCGACGAGCAGCGACGCACGTTAAATTAATTTATTATTAAATTGACGCGATCGGCGCGAACAGAAGAAACGCATCGACGCGAAAACGATAACTTTGCACTTCGATGACTGCAGTGTGTTGTTATTATGATGTATCGCTCCGGTTTCCGCGAACACCGCGGGTTAAGTGTTTGAACGCGGTTTAGAAAAATGTGCGCACAGTGTTTGTGTTTGAAATAACCATAATATTGTTAATCGTGGATTCACATATATTTTCGAATAACCGCGATACCCAGTGCGATAGAAAAAGAACACGTACTTATCGCGGAAAAAAATGTTTGCCGCGTATAATATTATTCGCGAAACAATGTAATCGATCCGCGGCGGTTGGTTTGAACATTATTTTTTTTACTCGGCGCACACTTTTTCTGTTTGCTGAAAGGGCACCCCAGCACAATAAACTGTCGAGTACCTATAGCTCTTGGAAATCAAGTTTAGTGGATAGCACTCTTTGCTTATTGCTGTATATACCTATTGAATGGGATAGTTTTTCGATTTTTATTTCATTAATTGAAAAAGTTGTGACCAAAGTAAAATATAAAACCGACGTTGAAGTGATTACTTTTTGCTATTTTTTTTACTGAAAATAATTTCGAATCTTTGGAGTTGATATTCCAAAATTCGGCGTCTAAACGTCTGGCAAATCTATTGTTTATAAGGATTTCGTTCGACTCCGCTTGCCGAATTCCCTCGTCATAATAATATACTACAGTGTACTGCTCGGTTTGCGTTCACATCACGATATCAGATATTATATTATAGTGTACGTATTATATTATCTTAATTCGTGGTTCACAACGTGCTCCGGAGAGACGGGGAAAAAAATACCATTCAGTTTATCGGGAAACGATGACCCCGGGCCCTTTTAATCGGGGCGGCTTGTCTGTATAGATAAATTATTCTCGACGATCCGACTATATACATATATATATTTCTAAAACTGGAATCCGATAGGGCATAATATAATAATAATAATAATAATAATAATAATAATATACTCCTTACGTGCGCCATCCCGTCACGGTTTATAACAATGTATTAATTATTATTACGGCATGCGCGAATTATAATGGAGTGGATCGCGACGACGACGACGTACTCGGGGGGGTTTGGGGGTGGGTGACGGGCCGGCGACTGAGATTTCGGGGGTTACTTTGGTTTTTATACGCGTGCAGCGGGTACCCCTATGGTTATCGTACGACGTGGGTGCGGGCACGGTACCCACCTATCCCGAGCACATAATTTCTCCGACCTAACCGCTAATATTATCCGTCCCTGCACTCTATACACCTACACTACTGCGGCGGTATTATATTATATGTGACGCAGGTAAGTGCATTGTGCCATGTATAATATTAATATCATTATACGACACGAAAACGCGACCCATCATATAATATATATATGCAGCTGTAATCACACGTAATATTAATGATATATTAACTCCGGTGTACATATTATTATTATTATAGTGTGATCGAACGACGTCCCCGTCACCCCGTTCGGATGTACGTCCCGCATAATCCGATATTGTCGCCTCTACCCATACCCTTATAACATTATTATGATAATATTGTACGAGCGCCGTAAAATTATCGTCGTTGTTTTAACGACGTCTATCCCCCTCCCCCCCCCCTATACTTATATTGTAGAAATCGCTGTATTGTAATAATATATACTTTACCTGCGCCGCGCACCGTATAATATACACCCACGCGCGTACGACGTCGTAAAATGCAGTGGGCGACGCGATATTAATGGGTTGCGAGGCGCGATTTGGCGGTTTTATTATTATTGCTGTCGTCCGTTAAACGGCTACAACGTAATACAGTTGTGTGGGTATCCTATATATTATAATCTGCGTGTAATTAATAATTTTGTTACACGTATACTACCTATATACGCATCGCGGACGATTAAAATATTATTATATAAATTATGTAGATAACGTCTTCATGCGTGGCGGCAGCGACGGGTTTGGATGGATAGTTTTTAGACATCCCGGGAAACGATTTCGATCACCGCACATTATTATTGGCTACGACCGTCAAAAGTTAAACACGGATTATGATTTAACAGCGGCGACATGTTATAATGTTAAACGCACGTCGACATGACGTCTTGCACTCGGCTGAGCTGCTTTACTTTATTTCCTACGGAACGACCGAGGGATTAAAAAAATTCCACCCGTGTCAAATTTCCATCCCACGCACCTACACTGCAGCTGCTGGTTCTGCGTGCAACTGTTTATTGGCCAAAAATTCCCATTGTAATATAATGTAATCTAATAGCTTCCCAATCCCACCAGGTCCAGGAATCTAAATACGTCGGGGTGTTCGAGTTTAATTTAAAATGTCAAGTATATACACAGTACATACCCAAGTGATATTGCCTTGAAGAATTGTATTTATATAATAAAGAAAATTACTGTGCATCGAATTACCATTCGACTGCTGTTCAGGGATGGTTTATGTGTATTTATGTATACATCTGATTTGACAGAATTCAATCGAGTCTAGAAAAAATAATTCAAGTGTAGCGGAGTGGGTACGAGTCTTTTTTGTCCCCCCCCCCCGACTACCCGACAGTCCGGAGATATAAGCAGCTGGTAGTGTTGTATAAATTGAACTTCCCGGAAAACCATATTAATATAATATTATATCAACATACTTGATCCACACGACTAGAAGGTTGAGTTACATGACAATGCGCTTTCACATCATTGACTGCAACTAGCAAGGAAACTGGTCGTTTATCCAGACTTTTTCAAAAAAAAAGAGAACAATTCTCTTAATCCAGACTAGAATCGTCATCCAGACTGGGCATGCCCAGTGACAAGCCCTTCCATATTTCTCAGTCCATAACTAGTTACTATCCATCTCTTATTCTCGGGAGTTTTAGGTCATCTCTTACTCGGTCACACATTCACACCACCGCTGTCTCAGAAGGTCTCTTGGTATTTTTAATCGGGTCTTCTTCAAATCGTGATTTAACTTTTTAGCTTGCTTACACTCTCAGAACTCGTCCAGTCTGCTTTAATCTGCAGACTTTGAGAGCTTTTATCATACACGGATTATTGAACATTTCTTTCGGCTCTACGTACATTTGATATAATTTTGTTTTAATTTTTCTTTGGACTATAAATCCTACGTAACATTTTGATTTCTAATGATACAACAGTCTCTCCTTGTCGGACTTTATCGATTCCCGTGCACCGAATGCTCAACGTCTTGCAACTATGTGCAATTTCAACTATTAATAACGGTGTAACGGACAGCGACGGATTTATTTCTCCGGCCTGAATACGACGAAAGCTACGCTATTGATCATCTACACATTATCGAAAACGTATACGCCAAAAGTTGAACGGCAAGCCCACGCATGCTTACTCGCCTGCTCGGCGTGTTGGTATAATATGTGTGTGGCGTACACGATGATAATAATTTAATATAATATTATAGGTGCGCAGTAGTACGGTGGAGTGAGCGCTAATTGCCCGAATGAAACATCTGCTGCTGGCTGCTGTCGATCACGAGCTTATTTATTATATGTTACATATATATATATATATATATATATGTTTACTCTCCCCCGACATCTCCCAGGTGCCGATCTGAGACGATTTTGTTTTGCCATTAGAGCAGAGAACTGTTTCGTAGATTCCTCGACAATACGTCACGTTGCCCAAATGCTGCTCCGTAGATGTGTTTGCACGCATATTATACAGGGTATGACAGAAAGAAGAACTGACAAATATAATTAACCAACTGAACAATGACTTTTGTTCTAAACAACGTTTGCAATTCATTTTTCAATTTAAAGATTACGATTATTGATTAGTCATAATAGTTCAATTTGTTTTCAAATATTGATTAGAACAAGAGTAATGGTCAATATAGTTACAATTTTCAGTTTTTTCTGTTACACCCTGTATAATATATGCAGAAATACGTGCCGTCGTAATATTGTTTGTTTTGTCACGGCAAACAACAAACTACTTCCGGCCGCCTCCACAGAGACGTGTCGACGATTACATTATATATTATTATTATTATTGTTATATTTTAAGGAGGACGTTTCTGCCGCCAGAGACTCAGAGAGAACCGTCGTTGTCGCCATCGTCATTCTGAGATTATAATATTATATGCGTATAGTATATACACTTATGTATAATATATCAGTGTAAAAAAAAAAGTAAGCATTTACATTTATTTATGTAGAGTGGAAAAAAAAGGATGGTCTCTGTATTATGGTTTTCGTATTCGGTCTACGGCATACAACAATAGATGTATTAAACAAAATACGAAAAACATTTTTTATTCAAAATGTTTGTTGAAACATAAATTGATTTGTTGTATAACCGAGTAATCCATTTAAGTCCCGTGAGCAACATCTCAGTTATAGGAACTATTGCTCACATTTCGTTTTTACTATTTGGTGTTGCGAAGAATATGCGTGTCGACTACCGAGTAATATGAATAATATTATGGTTCTATTGATAAAGGTTCTATTTCACGTCACCTTTATTAGACATTTTTAAAAAAGTTCAAAATATTTAAAAACAATTTTTAAGATTTATGGCCCATTAAACTAATTCAACTGTGACTGGCATTTGCATATCCTATGGCTCAATAGTCAATAGTTAAACGACGAGTATTTAATGACTTAATAATTTATAAATGGCTTAACAATAATGTGGATTGTTCGGAAATACTCTTTTAAATAAATTTCAACGTACTTTCTCTCTACAACTAAAATAAATGTATTTTTCAAGTAGTGCGTACCATCGCCAAAATGATAGCCTTTACGCACCGTATTGCACTGCATTCGATTAAAATATTGTCGTCCTGTATACTGATGAAAAATTATGATTTCAATTTTGACAGTTTTTTTTTATTATACATAAACATTTAAATATTTAATACTAATTATATTAATATAATTATATATATTTTAACTGTTAATTTATAATTTATTCTCATTCTTAATAATGTTATGTTCTTATTTACTGTGAACATTTACCGTGTTTATTATACTATGCTTAAAGCTGTTTATTTATATGTTACATATTATTCATATTGCATTGTATAAATATTTCTGTACTCTTGCTCCTCGGGGCGTTATTAATAAATAAATATGTATAATGTAGATGTGAGCAAATGCGTGTAAACATCTTATGAAATTCTAAATGTCATGTTTGATGAACATACTGTGATAAACTGATAATAATAAAATATAATGTGAGAATATATTATAATTTTAATACATTTTTTTTTTAAATAAAGGAATATTTACAATCCGTAATATTATTTTATACAATCGGTAACTTAATTTTAATCGTATTTTATTTTACTGTACCTATTATAATATTATTATGATAAAATACATCGATATGAAATCACACGAAGAGGGACACCTACCTGCAGAGTGTGGGAACCCGCAGACTTATCAGACGGCATATTACATATTAATAAATAATATTTATGTATTAGGTGAGTCGAGCGATCTTGATATAAGAACTTCTACGTCGATGTTCAGTGGAAACGGAGACGATTAAATCGTCATAAAGTATCTCAATAAATATAATATTATACATTATTTTATACTCGTGACTATAATATGGTGTTTAATAATTTCGTCAAATATTCTTATCACTGTCGCGGTAAAGGTCCAGTGTTTGTGTGCGCGTTACACTGTTTTACTGTGACTTGGACGAGGTATACCTACCTATAATATATTATATTATTCATTGACGACGCTCGATCTAACCGTCGCGTTGTTTGTATAATATAATATATTATGTATTCGAGTCATGACTCCACTCGACGGGTTTCGTTAATTGCGCGAAACTCGGTCTTCATTCTTCCGACAACGAGCGTAATGCGCGTACGTCGACGACCACAGTCAAATTATTTTATATACGTTTATCGAGTTTCTCTATTTCGCGACGACAGTCGGCCGTTATAGTTGTGACTATATATAACAACGCGCATTATTGGGTCTACGTCGTTGACTTAATTATTTTTTGTATAATATTATATTAAATAGGTTTCAACACGCACAATTAATTATACACTACTATATAATATATATGTTACGGGCAAAGTATACAATTTGAGCGTTTTCTACAATGCCCGGGCGTTATATAAAATGCCCCTCGTACATCGGGCATGTTAGATAATAATAATATATCCGTAAAGTATAGTCAAAATACCAGCGATATTATGGATAATCTGTACATTTGGATTAGTTATATTTTGTTTTTTTTATCGACTAGGCAGTCCACATAATATATGTGGTAAAGATATATGATTGGAGTGTTTATCTTATAATGCCATTATCGATAAGACATTCTACTGTTTGTACTGCTTGTACAAATTACTGTTTAGTAACAGCGACAGTAAGCATAACAACAGCGAGCTAACCAGGACATTGAAAATATTTGGGTGTTCAAGGCTACGGCCGATGTACGTGTGTACAAAAATGTAAGACACGAAAGTGCAAGTGCAAAGCATCGGAACGATTATGCACATCAAAATGTCACGGAAGCAGTACATGCGACAATAAGTGAAAAGTAGTGATTAGTTATTAGTAATTAAGTGAAATAGTGAAATTTCTAATAATATAAATCTTACAGTATTCATTATACATTACATTTTGACTATACTTTACGGATATAATATTATTATTATCTAACCTGCCCGATATACGAGGGGCATTTTATACAACGCCCAAATTGTATACTCTGCCCGTAACATATTTATATATATTCAAACACGTAATGTCTTGTTTTAGGTAAAATGTATTTTTACAAGCATATCGAATATGGTAGTTTTTCTATTATTCTACACTATATCAATTTATCTCACAAGTGATGTATAATCAAAAATGTTTACAAATATGTACTAATTTCTATTCACTTTATCGACCAGTGATCAAATGAGTGAATTATTTTTAGGCTAAATAATGCTCGAGTATAAAGTTATATAATGATTTTAAGATTTCGTGTTATCATCGTGTAATAGTTCTAACTTCTAGGTAATTGTATATACAATTCAAACTTTGAGCAATATATTCTTTATTCGATTTGTATTTTATATGTTATTGGTTTTTTTTTTTATTCTTTTATTACCTTACTTATTTGGAATATAATATAAGTTTTTTCCTTTAGTTGTTCGTTAATTTGTTTTTCAACAATACTCCTTTATTTTATGATACGAAATATAGAAATATTTATTGTTAAAAAGTAGACGTTGATAAAGTGGAAGAAAACTCGTTATGAAATCACCTTGAGTTTTGAAAGATGTATTTTGTCTGAAAATTTATGGAATCGATCGTGCGTCTCTTGCATTTCAATATTATTACATTTGACAGGGATAGGATGTCACCGGCTATAGCCCCGTTGTATGAATCTCAGATTTATGGGTCCATGTCTTATTTGCATTTTAATACTACCGGCAGGTAACTTTTGACCATAATATTTCTTATTTTCATAATAATAATTTATGTAAGTACACAGAACAGTTGATTTATGTTTTTTATTTTTTTGTTTGCCAATAATCATGCATTTTATTGGGAATTCCAAATTCATGGAGTCAACGAAGAGTGACTAGAACTAAGTAGATATAAAAGAAAAAACTTTCGTAGTCCGGATTTTGAAGGAAGACATATTGTATTTATTTTGTTTAGTATTTAAACAACAATGTGATCGAATAGACCGTTCATGATTTATGAATTTTTAACAATACAAAATTATTCTAACCGTCAATTAATACAATTTAACACAAAACGGCATAAATAAGGTATTATAAACTCTGTTGATTTACGTATGAAATGGTTCCCACTTTAGGCTCTTTTTATTATATCTAAGAAAACTAAAATTACAATGTAAAATTCTAATCACCAATATATTTGATAAAATTATAAATAATATTTTACAATTTTCAGAACCTGTACATTTTTTCCTAACGTTCTGGATGCAACATTTTTATTTACAAAAAAATGTTGACAATTTTTAATTTTTATAGCTATGAATTTAAAATTTGAAACAAAGTTTCTCAGAAGTCATAAGTATAGTCTATACTGAAACCAAATATACATAAACACAGTTTTTTTATTATAGATATTTTAAGTTTAAATTTGCAAGACAAAATTAAATAGGCAATTAACCAAATAATATCGATTTTAAATATTTTATTGTATTTAAAAAATATTATTCGATAGTAAATTGAAAATTTTAAAGGATATTATTGTTTTTTATACACGCAATGGCGTTTTAAATTGACATTTTTATCACAATATATTAATTCATCCTACTGTATTACTAACGTATAAAGTAGTGAAATACATTAATTCAAAAGCAATAATATCATAAAATGTACTTAGTTGTATAGACTTGCAGACCGTCTAGGCTCAGAATCGTTTTTCGTTTACTATGATTTTATATCATTGAATTCAAATTTAACACATCCGTTACAGTGACCTCTCTCGACATTTACTGCACAGAGGAGTGGTACCCATTTTCCAACCTTTTTTTTTTTATTTACATGTCCTCCTTCTGTATCATTTCTGAAGCCTTGTGGGCATTAGGTCAGGCTAAGGGCTGATTGGCCTGCCAGTAGTTTCGCCAATGGCGGTTATATGTATTTTAATTTTTAAACTTATATGCACCTATGTGTAATATTATAATATAAAATAATAATATACTGTAAATGGTTTTATGTGTGATATTATCTTATTTTTAATGTTACCTATAGGGTACCAATTATTGGCAATTATTATAATATATATAAACATGAATTTATTGGTTGTTTTAATTTTGAACGATCAACGAGGTAAACTTAAACCAATTTGTTCATGAACCAATATACTCTGAAACTAGGCATGTAACTCTACTCTTTTTGATGTAGGTACATAAAAACGAGGTACTGTCCAGAGAACCCAGTAATCTTTAACCGTTAAAATAAAACCTATTAGCACCCCCAAAGAGTTATAACTCTTACAACTATAATATATACTCATAAGTCACAACAGTTAGATATACCATCTGTAATCCCAGCTAAGGGCAAGTACTCCCGACGGAACGAGGTTCAATAGAGCAGTAGACCTATATTAGGTATGTTAATTTTAAAATATACATAAAGAAACAACATATTTGTGTCGTTGTATTATAGATAAGTATATTTTATAATGATAATGGAGAAAATAATAAGTCTAACAATCATCTAAAGTAATTTTTAAATATTATTAATATTATTGATTATAAAAAGTAATTAAATTTGAATGCAGTCAGATATACATTAAATACGATTATTTATAATATGAATTGTCCGGAGTATTAAGCAATTTTTGAAAAATCAAGTGTAATATTCTGATTTGGTGTGTGTTGTCTGATAGACACCTTCGATGCAGCAAACATCCATTTACAGGCTGTATTTTTCTTTTTAAATTTTTTCGGATCTGACGAATACACTACTTCTTTGATACCGGATTGAATAATTATTTTTGCACATTCATTACACGGAAAACGTGATACATATATGGTACAGTCATGTAAATTTATAGAGTTTTTATTTAACACGGCATTCATTTCAGCGTGGCATACTAAAAATGAAAATAAGAATCGAAATATGTATTATTTTATCACCATGACACGAATAGATATTATTACTTACCATACATATGTTTGTTTTCTAAATTCGATGGATTATTTTTACCCCATGGAAAGTCATCGTCGTTACATCCAGTTGGCATTCCATTATATCCTGTGCTTACGATTTTTTTGTCCAGGTTAACAATACAAGCGCCGACTTGAGTTACAGGATCCTTACTACGTTTAGCCGTTAAAAATGCTGTAGCCATAAAAAGGTCGTCCCAACTTATAACATTCTTTCGCTTTCTACACGAATACAATAATTTATAATATCAGAGATTTTCATTTACATTGTATAATCTATAATCTTACTCATTTAAAGATATTTTAGCAGTTTTAATAGAACTAGTATCGTTGGCTATAATATCATCACAGGAATCTGTATTTTCTATAATTGAGCCAATATGATCTTCAGATTCACCGGGATTGATTTGAAGTTTTGTATTACCATCAGAATTTTTTGTATCTATACAATTTTTTCTTAATTTATTTTTGAAATTTTTAAATACACTTCAAGACAATATTTTTAACTTCTACTTATAATGCGTGCACTGACGTTCGTGTTGTTCGTGCACGGACAGGATGCCCCTCTAGTGGGTAAAAAGTTATCAAGGTAAAAACAAAACCATTTTGGGTGATCCTATGTGACCAGGCTGGTAGAATTCGTAATTGTATATGAATTTGACTATTCTGATTATCAGAACATATTAACTAGCTTTAAATAAGTTGAATGATATTGTTAATCATTGCTAAATAACTAAAATGTGAGAAAACAAAGTTGTATTCGATAATCGGTTTCTTTCCAATTTTTTAAGAATTGACTTCAGGTGGTTGGTTATTTGGGTAAATATATTAAGATTCGCATAATATGATAAATCTCAGAATTGATTCGTTACTGCAGTTTTTATACATGAAAGTATTCTCTAAAGTAAGTATAAGTCTAAGAGCGAAAACAATGGATACATTGTCCATAATTACGAAAAAAGTTAGATAAGAGATTTAACAAAATAGAAAAGTTTAAGAGAAACAATTTGCTTTTCAACTATTGATTTAAAAATAAAATTATAATTCATAAGCTATATTAATCTATTAGCATTTTATAATTTGAAAAATTTTTCTTAATAATAATTAATAAAATCATGACTAAACAGATAAATAAATGTACTCAAATTATTATTACACGATGTATATACTCAATTCAACATAAAAAGCTACCCATAACCCATGCGGCCGACTTGTATGCATGGGCGGCATCATTGTATGTTTAGGCATACAAACCACTGCCAAGTAGGGAAAATATTTAACAGGATTCTTAGGTCGAATAGATCATATGAATGTATAACAATAACCGAGTGCCTATCATTGACCATTTTCATAAGTCATAAACTATACTCGTTAACATTTTTATTTAAAAACGTCAACATTTTCATCAAAAATGTATTCACTTGATAATGTACAATAAAAACGGAGTGTTTAAATTTTAAAAACACAAGTTTGTATTGCCTCAGGACCTCGGCATTTTTTAATCGGTATGAGAATTCTCGAGGATTTGAAGATTTAGTCATTATTACTCATTAAGTATACTTAAAAAATCCAAACAACAAATTTTGAATAATTGAATTATTAAAATTATTAAAAAACAAGGTGTGTGGCATATGCTTGGTGATTCACTCTGTATATTTTAAAAAATCATTAAACTATTAAAATAATAAAATCTTTATTTAAAAACTGTGTTAGGTATGAAATTTAAATATCTGTTGGTTGTCATCTGTAGTGTAGACACAGATGATATTGAATACTGATAGTTGATATTGTAATTAAATACCTTAGAGTGCTCCCCAAGCTTTTCTTCCAACAGATCCGTTATAAAAAAAAAAAGTGGTTGCAAATTCCTTAACAAAGTAACTATGTAGGTAATAATAATAATAATAATAATTATTGCAACTTGTATGGATATTTTTATGTTTAGTTCTAAGCGGCGTGTTGTAGTTTAGCGGCTTTTATAGTTTCGTTGACGTTTAAAATTATTGAGCATATAATATTTGATGTTAATTGTTTACATTTTTACTTGTGAAACCAAAAGTTTTGCGTTCTCCTGAAAACTTACGACAATTATTAATATGTGTTGATCTACTTTTAGAACACGAAGCCCCATCATTCTTGATGGCGTCATTATTTTGTAAACCGCGTTTCATTGTTAAAAAAAATTACACAATTTATTCAATTGAAATGTATATGACGAACATGTACGTGTAATAAAAATAAATTGCAAGTGAAACTATACAGCCACGCGGGTCGACTGCAGTGACAATACTGGCTAATGAACAATGGCTGTCGAATGTTCGACCGTCAATAATTACTATCTTAATTGCAAAAAATTTCATTTCAACGAAGCACGACAATGGGTTGATAAATACAAAATATTGTATTTACACTTTACGCTACTAACTATATTCAGGTAACGAATTTTGAGAATTGACATAAAAATATACGAATGGCGCTGTGATATATCACCATCTCTTTTCGAGAATAAGACGTATTCGCGTACGTAC
This sequence comes from Neotoxoptera formosana, assembly GCA_022818045.1. NCBI lineage: Eukaryota > Metazoa > Arthropoda > Insecta > Hemiptera > Aphididae > Neotoxoptera > Neotoxoptera formosana. The sequence continues at coordinate 47,669,283 of CM040633.1, forward strand.
GAATGGTCCGACACCTACCTCCACGACAGCTTAATATCGTATTGTTCTTTGATATCGCATGCGTACAATACTATTATACTATTCACGCGACAGCGCCCGTGCAAAACGGCGGATATTGGCTTCACATTTTATCACGACAAAGCAATAAGGTATTAAGGTAATGCCAAGTTTATCGTCATTTTTTCATTTTTCATATTTAATTGTCGGTCTGCATTTTGTTTATTAGTTCGTTGTTTGTGAAGTGAACTAGTTCGAACACCGTATCGTACACTTGAGTAAATACCGAATAGTTCGATTGTACCGAGCCCTTTGTGAGCGACACGTCATTCAAATTATATATTATATTCCGGCGGTTTGTGATGTGTTGTGAGTGTTTTGACCAACATCTAATAATTCCGGGTAGAAATATTGGGTTTCAGTTAGTGTCGGACGTTAAACTTAACGGGCCTGGACTGGTCCATACACCAGTCCAATACCAACATTTGAATACAAAATGACTAGGTATTGAATGTGTCCAGGTAGAACACCAGTGTTTATTGTAAAAAAAAAGTTCATAAAAGTCAGGCGGCGATTAGAAGCTTTATCGGGATTCGATAAGGATTGGACCCCTAAGTTCTTATCCTAAAATATACCTTCTACATACCTAACCGCTTATACTGAATTGGTTATCAATTGCGATATTATGTTATTTGATCAAACTCGAATACGTCGCGGTTTTTGTAGAATTTCACTTCTTCTCAATAAAATGTATACAACTACAGTCTACATTTATACATATTATTATTAAATATAATATAATTTAATATAATATGCTTACCTAATAGTTTATGAAAAGTTAATATTGTTAAAATAAAATAGGAGTAATGGGCGGTAGCCAATAACGAACAACTTGTACTATCGATTAATGTTCGATTGCCTAATGATTCGTACAAACTATTTGACGGTCGCGTTAAGTGCACGACTGAATAACATTAGTTTTGTCATTAAAAAGTAATAACCATTAATATTAATACCTTTTTCAATCATCGAAAATTATGCACCTAATACCTACCTATTTATCGCAAACTAATTTACATGACGTTAGGTAGAATTTAAAATAATATATCGAAGCAGAGTCGCATTAATTCTGATGTGTTTATAGTAAGCAAATAATTAGTGTTATAAGTCATAACTTGGCCACATGCACATCGTGAAAAAAATCGAGGCTATTTAAATATGATCACTTTTGATAGAGACAATTGAGTACTTAGGTAATTAAAAAAAACCTTAGGTTGATTGTAAAAAATACTATGCGGTGCAATGGTACCGTCAACTTCTTACAATGCGAGTAAACTCTGTTTTATAAATTTGTTTTTGATGTTTTTAAAACCAAAATAGTAAACTTAAGTTTTTTAACCCTTTAAGACGATGATCTTATCATTTTCAAAAATATGTATGATGCTTAAAATTGATTTTTTTTACTTTTTGAAAAAAATACATACTAAGTTCCGGGACCGAAAGGATTAAAAACCAAAACAGAAACCGGAACAAATTTTTTTTTTTTTAAAAACCGAATTTGAGCTAAAACCAAAAAAACATTAAGGTAGTGCCCTTAAGTACCTAGTTAAGGTATTAAGCCCTCATAGTATATAGTACACATACAGACATTCAGTATATATATATATGTATATAAATTTATATTTTCCCTGGTTCAAAACTATAGTTAAAACACTTAAAACACAGTTTCGACACCGTTTGACACGTGAATACAATGTTAACACAATTTGTCCAGTTTTATTAACAGGACACTGTGCAAGTAAATACCACAGTGAAAAATTCTACGCAAATACAATGTCAACACTATTTGACACTAAAACACCATTTTAACGGTCCATTGGTCCAGTTTTATTAACAGACACAAAATCACTGTGAAGAATTTCTATCCGGGATTGTACAATAACGCGATAACAAGAGAATGCTTTAGGTATAGATCACTTTATTTTTTGTTAATAAACGGAGTACTTACGGAATAAAAAAACCACCAACAACCAGAATAATAAAACACATGTTGAATGCATTTGTAAATACCATAATATACAGTATTTTACTAAAACTCTTATTGAAATTTGTTAAATTTGAGAGTTGAACATATTTTTTAAATAATAATATCCATACAATTTATTTTGTCTTATTTTATTTTTGATGTTATATAGATCTCACAACAAACAAAATCCCTTTTCCAATATATTTTAACACTATTTAGGATTACAGACGTGTCTCGTGATAAATTATACTACTATATACTAAAATATACACATGCATATTAATTCATAATAGGCCCGTCTTAACATTAGACATTAATTCATCTAATTCGTACTAGTAAGTAGTGACGTGTATTTTTTTATTTTTTTTTTATACCGGAAAATTATGAAAACCGTTGTTGAACAAAATATGTAAAATGTAATAATAATAATAATAATAGTAATAGTAATAGCAATTTATTTTCAAAGTTGTGTTTATTCGAGAAGTTCCCTTTATAACAGAACGCTGTGTCATTATTTACGAACATGACGCAGTATATACCTCCTCCGTGTATTGTTACGAAATTATATTGTTATAATAGCGTTGATAATTATTAGGAACCGGGGGTGCATCAAATGACAAATGAGCCAAGGTTTTAGTGAGTTGAGAATGGGGAACTTGAACACGTCGAGAAGATTTCATAGTAAATAAACCAGTACAAGGTGATTCGAATTGTACTAATAATATATTATTATTATATGTAAAAGCCTACGTGCATTATTCAAAGTATTGTTATAAATTATTTATTCTGTCCATTATAAATTATAACTCAATAGTTTAATCCAACACTGTAGGTATTGAATCAATTGATCATTTCAATATCGTATATAATATTTACCTATACTCTTCGTGCGAATTTGAAAATAATTAAGTATTTTTGAGACGACCCGTTTTGATTTATAATACTATTATATTGCGTATTACTTATCTACATGCGTATTATTACCGACATGACACCTAACTTTTTGATGACATTTTTAATCATAAGAAAATGTTCAAAAGAAGTGTGGTGAAATCTAAAAATTGCAATGCCTGAATCGTCGACACCAGATGAAAGATATTATATTATGTTATGTTGGCTTCAATGTAATAAACCACTAGTAGACAGGTGCGTTACTCGGCACCCCAAGGTCGACATTTTCACTTGGCATTTTTTCTGGTATTATGTTATTTATCGTGTAACGATTTGTGACCTCAAATAGAAATGTTGACGCTCTTTCCGTTTATAGATAGATGAAAAATCATAGTCGAAACGTCAGGGCGTTTTCAATGTACTATTGGAATATAATATAAACGTACGCCCATTTTCTAGATCGAAAAAAAAGTTCACCAAAAGTCTTATACACTCATACGCGTACTATAATAAACGCCGGTAGGCAAACGTGCGCGTATAATATTATTTCGAATATCGTGCTTACAAGTGTTATATATATATATACACACACACACCGTACGAGTGTACAATGTACATAATAATACAGGTATAAAATATACCCATATATAGATATTTATTTAATATTACGTCACTTAATATATTTCACTTGTTATTTATTGACGTTCGATGGGGAAATGTGCAAACTGCGGGTCGATTCGACTGCGCGCGGTGGAGAATTCGTTACGTTACGACTACCGGATATTTGAATAATACCGAAAACGAATAGCGTGTGCGCGCGTGTGTGTGCGTGCGTGTATACATAAATATGTATTTTTGTCGGGTAAACGAATATCATTGTTGGTCGTCGCTGCGGTGAACGGTGTGTGCGGGGCACGTACAGGTAGACGTAGTACAGTCGTGTATATAGGTATTTCTTCTTTCTACGGCAAGGAGCTCGTGCAAAGGAGCGTTTTGGATAAAGAAAAAAGGCAAATCACGCACGTGCCGGAGGCAAGCCGCTACGGGCGCGACGACTTGGTCGAATTTTTGTGGGGAGGGCGTTACGTTTTTTTTTTGAAATCGAGGCGACGTTCACAAACAGGCGAATACGTTTTCATAATCGCATTCCGCTGCTAATCGGCCGCTATCCGCATTTCTTAATATATTTGTTCCTTTTATCTGAAATACTATGCGCACTATACACACTACAACACTAAATACTATACGATATATAAAACATAATATTTCTGTAACAGTAAAATATCATTTATGTATTTTTTAACGAATATCTTTGATGGGATAAAAAAACAGAAGTTTTTATTTCCGGAACGAAAGCGAGAGACAAAAACTGTTGACTGCGATATTCATAAAATAATATTTAATCGTCGCAATGCTACACGGTTACAACTTACAGTCAAGACTGACATTTTATTTTCGAGGAGTGCAGGTGGACCCCCGCGGAGGCTTACACATCAGGCTCTGATGCGGGTGGAAAAATAATGATTTACAATACTATCACTACCTATATACTATATATTGTTATTCCATTCAAATTTCATTCACATTAAGCATAATATCGAACGAAATACGCGTATACGACGACGACCTACCTCTGCATATGCCGGCCGGGCTGTAGTAGTCGTCGTACTGGCACACCAGCCCTTTCCTCTGGTCGCACACGGCGATGCCGTCGCACGGGTCGCCGTCCTGTCTGGCGCACACGGGGCAGCAACCGCATCCGTCGCGGGTGTGCGGCACGCCCGGCTCGCAAACCGGGTCCCTGTTGGCGCACTGGCACGGGTAGGCGCAGTGTGACCGGACCTGCGTGTGGGCAAAACGAGGTAAATCAAATAAAAAAATTTCATTCAAAACACGGTTTTATAGAATATGATTGGGTTGATTGTCATAGGTATAAATATATAATATTAAGATAGAGAAGAGAGTAACAGAACTGCTGTGAACCGCGGGTGTGTATAATAGTCGACGAGTTAGTATTAAAATATTATACAGAGTGCAATAGAAACAACGTCTGAACAAGTATAATACTAGATACGCGTACAATTATTATGCAATAACTTAGTAACTGTTATATTGTTATTTTGTCGTTCGCTAAATATTAAATGCCTATTTAAAAATATAATTATCATATTAAAAATTAACAAAACGTATCAGGTAAGCTCAATATGTACAATATACATAATATTACACGATAGAGTTGTACTTAGTAAATTATATTCGTTAGTTGTTTCTGGAGTCACACTCTGCGTATATACGCACTATAAATTTACTACGACGACGGTCAAATCTACCTGTGAAACCCGACGTGGGTGGCGGGTGGGGGAGCGGTGCGTATTGTCAGCCACCGGATATTTCTCGGACTTTGCAGGGTCACTATATTTAATACGTACATACATAATGTGCGTATATATTATATTATATACACCTCGTGGCTCGGGCAATAAAACAAACGAAATCCACCCTCTCGAACAGTTCAGCTTGCGCAGGAAAATTTATCTGTTCGGCCCATTTCGTGCGCGGACGATTGTCCGCAGCATTATCCCGCAGACTTTTGCCGTTTAATTTCCGAGCGGTTTCCGCCCCGATCGTCATAATATTATCACACCATACATAATACGGGTTTAAAATATAATATTATAATCTATGTTGGCGCGCGTAGGTAGGCTAACCTACCTATACGGTTACAATGATCTGGAGTTTTAAATCTCGAACGTCACGCGTTTCTGAAAACATATTTATTTATTTTTCGAGGGGGCCACAAAGAGTCGATTATTATTTATTTTTATCTTTTTTTTTTGGGGGGGGGGTGGGGGCTTAGCATGTCTCGTCATTAATTGCTGCGCCTGCGGGCACCGCGCTTACCACGCCAAAAGTCGGCCGTTCGCGTTTCTCAGGCACATCGAGCTTTGGCAACTACCGTAAATAGGTCGTCAAGAGTCGTTCCGGAGCGGCGGCGAGCCAATTTGGCTCATTGTCGACGACGCACCGTTCCCACTCGCCGTCATCAATAAGTCTTAATTCTTAATGTCCCGTGCCGCGTAGTCGTGCAACGGCTTATTATACATAACGTATTACGATATAATAGTCGAAATAATATGATCGACGGACTAAGTCGCTGACAAGACGCGCGTGTACCTATAATATTCATATAGGAATTTTGGTGATTTCGCCAAAACTGATATTATACCGACTCGATCGATGTCGCGTTTGTACTACACTCGTGTTTATAATAATAATTGGTACCACGTGCGCGTGTACGTATGCCGCGAAGTACAATATTTTAGTATTCGAGCGCAGTAAAACCGAAAAATCTACGCGGAGATTTCCTTTTTTTTTATAGTTATCATTATTTTTTCGATTATTTATGGGTGTAAACGGTTCGTACTTAAAATAATAATATTACTGTGACAATTGTTATACCAAAATATCAACGTTACGATTTATAATAATATATTATGATTTTAAATCATTTAATCCACCACGCCACATATGTAGAATAATATGTGGGAAATAATCTTCTTTTTTTTTGTCGCTGTTCTAGTCGAAAATATATGTTTATTCCAATTTTATGTTAATGCACGCATTAAATAAATGAAAAGAAAAATGATAAAATATACAAAGCATAATATTTATAATAATAATATAGCGTACGTAATTTGTTCATAAATAATAATATCATTGCGCTCGTGGAGTGTGTTGGTAACGTTTATTTGCTGCGGCGACTATGACGTCTTACTACGAGCGTGTGACAAAACACGAGTCAAATATAAATAATAAAAAAAAAATATGTTTATTTTTCGATTCGTTCTTTGTTTGGATACTGCGTACTTTTGTCGGCCGTACAGAAATATTGTACAGAAGAGAATATCGTTGTACGTTTTCTATGATGCAAAATAATACGCTGTGCGGATACAATACACCGGGGTGTTATTGGATTAAGGTATACCTGAAGTGATTCACACGGTGCTTTATGTCAGACGAAACATGTGTTCCGTTGAGAATTTCCTATCAATACTTTAAGTAACGCGATTTCTCTCGATGTACGGTTTAATGCTAATCTCGTTTTATCGCCACACGATATTTCTCTCTCGTTAAGCCCGAAAAGCTTTTAAACTCGAAAAACATAAGTAATAATAACGATATTGTAACTATAGATGGTACCTTTTTAATCGCACCTATTTTTTTTTTTTTTTTGTCCATTAGGTGTGAAACGATTATCATAATTCACTTTTTTTTTTTTTTTTTTTTTTAATCGAGTAATTGAGCTTAGTACCTAACGTTTTTGATCCCATTACAAACACACACAGCAGTGATATTACGCGTATAGGCCTGCTACCAAATACGTAGTTTTTTTTTTTTTATATTATATATTTCCGTAAAACGTTTACTCGTTACGAATTCCAAATGGATACTAAATAATTGTTTTTTAACAACTATGTAAATATACTGCAATATGCAATTCCTACTAAGTATTAACGCAATTGTACTTTGAATATTAAGTACTCATTTTAAAAGATTTTAACACTGAATAAAATTGTTACTTTTTATAAGTATGTATAGTTCTGTAGTTCTGTTTCAACCGTGTAACAAATTATAATAAAATGTTGGTAAATACGATTTTGAAGAGGTATTCATGTTATGAAAGTTACTTAGTTGTTATTAATTATTAGGTTTCTAATCATACGCGTTTGGATACCTTTACAGCTACTCGTTTAATACTCTCGTGATGTCTGTAGTTGCAGATACACAGTTACGATTATTAATTTGGTTAACAAGAAGATAACTATTATTCATAAGGATTATTGTTACTTATTATTGTGACTCAATTATAGTAGTTTACCTGATACTCACTAATAATGAGTCATTATTGTATCATAATCAAAATATTTATATTTTTTACATTTTGCAAACGTTATAAGTAAAGTCCGGATTTGTATGAATTTACATATTTGTAATGAGTGTATGCAGTTCGATGGGAGTAAGAAATATGGACGATTTGTGTAACAGATAATGCATAGAAAAAAGTTTATTTTGCATATAAATGCATATTTTAGGGATGACTGCGTATTTAAAAATGTTTGCATATTCAAGCATATTTTGTACAAAAGTTTATTAAATCAATTATTTCATTCTATTTCGCCGTAGAAACTAGATTATGATTTATGAGTTCATTACGTATTGTTGGGAAAGAAATGTTATTCTACGTATGTTATATTTTTGGATAGTTTGTGTTCAAATTAAATCTCGTTTATCGCAACGAATTCATCGGCAACAATGCTGACCGGTTTTTTTTTATTCCCATTTAAAAATTATATTTTTAGTCTTATATTTTGTAAACACACCGCGTCGTGCTGTCGCTGTTGTCAGACATAATTGCCAGTCAATACGACAATATCTAGACACCTAGTGCACTAGCACTAGTGCTTATACAGTAATATTTATAGGTGCATCATAACGTGATCCGCGTTCCATACAATTGTAAATTTTAAAATTACGATAAGTCGAAGCAGTATTCAAACCTTATTAAAACAATAGATTGCACTTTATAATAAAACAGACCAAAAATTGTTTTTATAAAATTTCGTCATTTTGTATTTTTTTTTATAAATATTTAACAAAGAAATAGTATTAAGAAGACGGTATGGGATTCAATACATTTTTTATTTATTTTTTAATATTCCTAATTAAAGTATTTGTTTTATTTGTTGAATATATTTTTAAATATTTACTGTTTATCTAATTAAGTTAAATAAAATTATTATTTATGGAAGAAATTAAAAAAAATATATAAATACTTATATTTTGAATAAGAGCATATTTTTGCATATTATTGAAAAAAATAAGAGCATATCGAGTGCATATTTAAACGTTTTTTGATGCATAAATGCATACTATTTTAGGCTTTTTAAGTGCATACAAATCCGGACTCTAGTTATAAGTAATATTTTATTGTATTAACTAGAAATATTACATTTTTATAAGCTCAAAATTGTTTTTTTTATTACATTATTTCTGATTGTACAACGACATAACAATACACCGCTATATTCTGCTCCAATATAATCAAAACGTCTCATGTGCCCAATAACCAGTGTCTATACCTAATTGTATTTTGTTGTTATTTTGAGTTCCGTTGTTCGGAACTCAATGTAGATTTATCAATAATTATAATAGTAACAAAATACCTTTCTGTTAACAATTTTTTGGATAATTAATAAAAACTAAAATGAAACTTTATAACCTGCAGGTATAAATTAAATTAAACATTTATAAAAGTCTATTGTATTGAGTATATGAGTTTTAAAATGTATACCTAAAGAGGGGTTTTTTCCCCTAACAAAACGTGATTTAATATTAACTATTGGTTGCGATTTGTGGATTGATGTAAACCATGTTGAGTTTTTATATTGTTCGTTCATATTATTCTTTTAATTTATTATAAATGGATTTTTAAAACAGTTATAATTTATTATGATATGAAAATGTAACGTTTTAAGGTACAGTTTTTAAAGTATTGATAATTATTAATATCAAAAGTACAAAATAAAGGGTTCTATGCCATAAATACTGTTTTATTAGGTACCTAGTAGATAGGAAAGTATAATATATAATACTTAAGATTTGAGCTGCATACGAATTGCGTCCCCTATTTAAAAATTGCGATTTGTAACCTACTAATTGCGTCCCGGGTTTTCGATACGACTATACTAATTGCGTCCCGATTATCCGATGTCAGAATATACCTTTGATGATCTCAATCAATAATCGATACGGCTATATGAGTACTTATGAAATAAATGTAATCGGTTAGTGTGTCTTTCTCGTCTCGTTGACAATTGTGAGCTGTTCTATTTCTATTTGAAAATATGAGTTTAATCGCGAGTGACGTTATGATTAGTGAAAAAAATAAAATATTGATTTTTATAAGCGATTTTAAATTTTGTTTTCATAAGCTACTGAACAATGATGTTCAATGTTGGAAGTGTTTCAAAAAAACATTTAAGTCCAATGCTAAATTAAACGAAAAAAATGAAATGTTGGAACGTCCTACTGAACATAACCACGAAAACGATTCTGTAGAAATATTAAACAGACACACATTAAGCAAAAATTTAAAACGAAAAGCAATAGACGATCTCTATAATAAGCCCTCAAAACTCATTCATATAGGGAATTATCAAATGACGTTTCGACATTGACCAGCTATGATTTAACAATATTTTTATGTACCTACATAATTACGAAATGATAAAAAACAATATTTTTCAACTTAACATTGTTTGGATTACTTTGTTAATCTCTTCCATTCAGCAGTTTATACATCGGACGCAATTAGTGTAGTTGTTAAATATTATTGGGACGCAATTCGTATGAAAAAGGGATCTTGGCCCTTGGGACGCACTTCGTTTGCTGCGAAGATTTTTTATCTAATACAACCAGTTGATTAAATGCTTATTATGTATGACGTTTTGCGACACAATCAATTCGATTTGAGAAATATTTGCCAAAATTTTTATAATTTCAAAGTAGATTTGCGATTAATACGACGAGAATAATTTATCATTTGTGGGAGGGACATAAAAAATTAAGCTGCATTGCAAAAAATAAAATTGAGCCCATTTAATGTAATTGAATTTTCTTTATTTTAACTTAGTTATTCTATGTAATTATGACAAGGTCAACTAAAACAATAGAGAGAATGCCCGACAGAAACTTTTATAGTTGAATTTCCTACATTTTTTTTTATTCATCACTAGCCACTTTATATAATATATTAATATAGTATAGTCGTACGGGACCAAAGATTATTTTTTTCAATTACCATTACTACCTACGTTACATTATAAATATTTATAGTATTGGAAATATAACCCAAGCTATTTATAATAAATTATATGAATTTCATTGTGTAATTAATTTGAACATTATGAGCACAAGATTTTTAGTCTCTAGATATTACTTCGTAACAATTGAAAAATAAAATATACCTAAGTACAAAAATTCGTGTACATTATACAAGTTAGTTTATAATTAATGTATGCTTGAAATAGTATTTAATATTTAATGTTTATAATTGTACATACTTCAATAAGTTGTTCGCCTTTTGTCGAATATATACATATTTATACGCATATTCATGAATTTCGTTTGAAATATTTTAAGTGAAAACTAAATTTAGTGAAATATAAACATAATCAACTTTTACAATTCATCGTATTTAAAAGTTTTAAATACAATTCAATGATGTATTTTGGTTGAAATTTCATTAATTCATACCGTCAAAAACAAGTTAGATTATTAATGAAGAATGTTAACAAAAAATTAAATTATAAATTAAAAAAAAAAATTGAATTGTACAATTGAATATAAATCAGAACGGTCTTATACAAGTATACATTATTAAAGTATAAACGTGTTTTTCTTAAAGCACTCTAAAAATAAATATCCTAATAAGCAGGTTAAGAATATAATACTATTATAATGGGATACGTTATGAATTTATGATTTATGATTTAATATATTTATTCTCAAATTAAAATATGTCACCAGTATTCAATATATTATTTTTAAGCTGGGCACTCATTTAAATATGCATACATATTCTCATGCTTGAATCAGATTTAAAATGTTTTAAATAAGTTATTACTAAGTACACGCATAACAAATAATTTATTTCATAAAACGGATATAACTACATGTTTGAATAAATTATCATTATTTTTAAAGTTTTCCCAGCGGTTAAAACAGTATAAATAGCTTTATGTCATAAGCCGTGTATACCCCCTTACCCTCAAGTATTTAATAAATCCGAGAACCATTGTTTTCAAACAATATAAAGTGTACTTCTAAAATGAAATTATTTTAGCTCTTTAAAATTTTTTTTTTAAATCTTAATTTATGCAGCCAGTGAATTGTTTTAAATGATTTTTAGTTTCAAAAATATAAATCGAAAACCAAAGATACCATTTATAGTATGTGTATTAAAATGTGCAATACAGGAGTGAGTGATCAAATACGAGTGAATGGATAGATTTTTTAGTGCCAATATTATAAACCGTAAATCACAATTCATGTTTTTCATTAAGATTCGTACATTTTACATTTGTTTATCTGTCTGCTAGGTAAATAGTTGAATCTTGATGAATTCTCGGATCGTAAAATAGTCTTAATACGTTTAAATCAAAGTTCTAAAAACGGTATAAAAACTGTAAGTTCTTTCTGTCGTCTCTTCTTCACAAAAAAAGACGTTTGATTAAACAGAAAATTACTACGGGTCTGCCGACCCAAGATGGCAGCGCGTAAAAACAAAACGAAATTTGGCGTATTTTATACATTAATAAAAAAGTGATTTGACATTCGTTCCGCGATTGCTCCAGTCTCCCGGAAAATTCGACGTTAACACGTAAAAGAGGAACCGGAAAGCAACATCAATATGACTTTGGCAGTGTATACCTCCTATATATAGCGGGCATTGAAAGCACACGGCCCATGCTACTATACGAGTAGATTCCGTTTTTTTTTTCGTCTTCCGGACTCGATATAAAACAAAAAAATAATAATAAACTAATCAGAACCCGACGTACGCATCGCATACCTATCGCAGGAATGCCCTTGACGAAATGCGTTTTCCGGAATTCGTTTGAAATGGAAATAAGCAAAAATTAATTTTTTCCCAGAAAACGTTTACCGGCCGGTTGGCAGAAGTATTCGCGCAAGCGTATGCGGCCGAATTTTTGGAATTCCATTAGGTGGGCGCGCACAGCTTGGCCGTGAAAAATAAAATAAAATCGTCGAAGACGGCAAGAAGAAGGAAAACGAAGGAAACCTTCAACGACGTACGGTAACCTACGGAGGAAGAAAAGAGGAGTCGGGGAGGACGCATTTCTGAAGCGTCCTCCTCGTGTGTGCAATTTTCCGTACCCGTTCGCATGTATCGTGTAGTTCTTTGAAATACGTACGAATATTACTCGTGAACGACGTATAGTTAAATTATTGGCGTGTGTACGTTTACTTTTTTCTCATTATGGTCGAACCGAGACAGCAAGACATGACGTCTGTGTATCGTTATTCCGAGAGGTTTGCCGCGTGTCCCTCGTGAAGCGTATATTACGTAATAATATAGTATATATCCAAACACCGCAGGTGGAACTAGAGCGGCGCTACAGCACCCCGAAGTTCTATTTTAGCATACCCTGGACCCTGTTATAAAACACCAAAAATAATGTAAGAAAACAGCGGTTTCATTATTTTATACATAATTTTTTGTTTTATTTGACGTTCTTATTGAAAAAGAGGATTTTCCAAACTTTAACAAGTTATTTAAAATTTCAGTTACATTCCAAAAAAGTTCTGCAACGTGTGAACGCAGTTTTCCAAGCATCCAACAAATTAAATATTAGCTGAGAGGTCTATTTTAAATATTTAAAGGGATGTGGCAAATAACATAAAAACAAAAACAACGTTAGCACAGAAACAAGGAAAGTAGTTTTAAAATTAGTTCAAATTATACATTTATATGACTATATTTGTTATAACTTTTAAAATATTAGTTATATAAATATATTGTGTCACGATAAGACAATCATTTAGGTACTTTGTAAACTCACGGGTTAGTGAGATAGGTATATATTTTAACACCACCTAAAATGTTAGTCTAGTTGCTACACATAACGAACGGTCGTCGATGTTGGGTATTATTAATTAGCGATAAACCGATGTCGAACACTATATTTAAATATCAATCGTCGTATCTATGAATTATTGTGATTGTTAACATCGAAACACACCCTCAAACGGATATAATTGTCCCTGCCACGGGCTGTTACAGTGCACATCGATAATGTAAGGACAGCTCTTTGAAACACTCGTCCCGTTGAAATATATACTATAACGTCATTATCAAAGATGTACTTAAAAAACTGAAGCACACACCAGTTGATTGTTTTCACGGAGATGCCGCGGTGGTTTTCTTAATTGTCTCGATGTTTGAAATCTCGTGTACAAATAGCGTATTGGTGTTCAAAACACGCAGGTCAGGGTGAACTTGACCAGATTTTAAACTGCATAACGGTTTTATATACTTGTATTTATTTTTTCATTAAAATATTTTATTGGTATCGAACCTGTTTAATAGTGATAATCAAATCATTGGCTTTTTGTTTATTCTAAAACTGATTTTTGGTCATTAAATATTTTGGCCTAAATGGAATTCACTTTAAACATAGCTTTTTGTACATCACTATACTATCATATTTTTGAACGGAATACATAATCGCATCGATTAGAATAGATGTAGGTATTACCATTTATATTGTTTTACATTTTCGCGGAAACGCGAAAAAATATTAGGTTACGTATTATACTTTTGTTTGTAACTTAAAATTATTTTTTTTTACATCTGCATAAATTAGTGATATATCTTACATATTATAATTCATTTTGTGAAGTTTATGTCTAAATTGCTATAACTTACTTTTAATAATCAGCATAACTCAAATATTATAATGCATACAAAATAGTACAATTTTACATTATTTACCCATACAAGGTTTACATTTTCACGAACATATATAGTTATTTTTTCTCTGTTATTCGTTTAACGTGTTCGTATGAATATAATATTATGTAATGTCTGTTTCGTTTCGATTTCTTAAACGGCGTGCACTGTTAATAATAACGTACCGTGTTAAAAATGAAGCCGTTAGGAATGGGGTTGGTCGACAATCGATCGGAGTAAAATAATATCAATTTAGAAGATACAAAATATCGGTCGCGTATATATTCGACTTTTCAACAATCGAGTGCAACACTCGTCCAACACAATATTATTTTCGCTATTGATCGGGATTAAATGAAATAATAGTCTCGGGCACCCGGTGGGAAATCACTTGGGTTTCCGGCGCACACGCCAAGGGCACGCGTAATTGGTTCAGGAATAATAATATTATCAACATCATCCTTTTAAATAACGCGGTCGTCTCGTGGTCGTTTGCTAAAGTACAAAATATGTACGCTCGTGCGTGAAGAGTGCAGGGCTTTCCATATTGTGCGATCTATATTATACGGATAGCGGCGGCGGCGGCGGCGGCGGCAGCTGTCTGCCGATGTTTTACGAGTATAAAGGAAACTCGACGCGTACTGTATTATTATTATTATTATTATTACTACTGACAAGTTACAACGAGCGATTTCCGGTTATGACGTATTTCCGGATATATTACATTATTCGTATACGTTTCGTGCAGAGCACACCACCGCCGCCATTATAACTCTCGCGTTCCTCCGCCGTGGATCCTCTTGCATATACGTTTTTCTGCTAAATCGTACTCTCTGCGCACGGCGTGTGAAAGTACAACTCGGCGGTGGTGGTTGTGGGCCGGCGGAGGCCGTCGATTTTACGTCCCGTGCACGTACAACGCATATACATACATATATATATATTATATGTACACAAACAAACGGAGTAGATAAGAGAAAACGTCAGCCCTCGGGACAGGCTTAAAAAGTAAAAAAGTAAATATGAAAAAATAACCGAAATACTCGTGAATGCATTACGGCAATTGACTGCCTACGCCACACGCGCGTATATAATATATACATATGTGGTATATTATCTGGTCGGGGGGGGGGGTCGAATCTGTCTCTGTCTGTCTGTCCATTTCTCTCTATTTCTCTCGCCGTTTCTCCGCGTATCGCTCTCTCGCGCCCCTCGCCCGTCTATATATACTCATCGTATATATTATTATTATTATTATTATTATGTTGTATACCACCGCCGCCGCCGCCGCCGCCGCCGAGCCCTTCAGAATACGATACCCCAGAGCGCATTTAGGCTAATGATATGCACGCGCCGTCCTTTTTTGAATGATCTATGCGCACATATACATATTATATTATATAGGTATAGCATGTTAGCGAAATGTAATAATACTCAAACAAAATAATATGCACGGACGGTTGTCGTCGTTGCATTACGGAGCGCGTCAATAGGTATTTTGATATATATATATATATATATATATATATATATATATTGGTAATAAATATACTATCGTTATTATATGTTATCACGCTACGACGTATTATTGTAGTTCGCCAGGGGGAAAAAAGAACGTATACAGCGCGATTATAGGTATATTGTATCACACCTTTTTTTTTGTCTGTCAACGATGAATTAATTCGATTTTGATTTTTGGAATTTTGAAGTTTCCCCAAAGACTGTACTGTTTTAAAACACACCGAATTCTTAAGGAAATGTATGGAACGTGACTTGTGACATAGTACACAACTTCTTACATAAATTATAAATTATATTTCAATAAACAATTTTTAAGTAAACTAATGTTGTACGTGTCACCGATATTAAGGACTATTGTATTTTTAGGTGCCTAAATGATTTTTTTTTTAAATTTAAAATCTAAAAAATGTTTATGTATTATGTAAAACAGTTAATTTTTATGACATTATTAAAAAGGGCAAAAATGACAGATGGGTAAGAGGCATTCAATGCGTTACCTAGCAGGTTGATTTGGCAGGACTAGAGGGGTTTTCTAGGCCAGCATATTTTTAGCTGTCTGTTAGGATTTTTTGGAATGGTATGGTAGAAAATAAGTTTGAATAGGGATTTTGATGATTTTTAGTTCTTTGGAGAAGTGAGGTGGTGAAGTGATATTTTACCGGGCCGATTTAGTATTTTCTTTTTGAGGTCTATGTGGAGATAGCTATCTGTTATACACCACGGAGTAAAAACAATAATTTGACTTAGACAAATGAACTGAAACGCATGTATAATTCTGAGATTTGATCCTTTGATCCTTTGATCCGTATATATTTTGATTATTAAGACAGTAGATAATAGGCAGTACCTACAAAAAGTCAAATAATTTAGAAATTACAATTGAAATGTATCAAATTTTTCGAAATATTTATCTACTTAACAATTAACAGTATACGAGTAGTTTTTGATAAGAAAAAAGAATCTATGAGGTCTGTATTGGAAACTTTACTTGTTTCAGAGCACACTTCTTAATACATTCCTAACCGGCATAACAATTCTACGTATTTGGAAATATAGATATTATAATTAGTTTGTATTGTAAACTAACTCAAAATTGTTGTAAGAACAAGTGCAACATTGAAAGATAAAATCGGAATGTGCATGGTTGGTGAATCACTCTGTATACTGTCACGCAGATACGCCGTCCCATGTCACTCTTATAAATATTTACAACTCCTACAAAACACGAGTCTTCTAGAGTTTTCTTTTTTTACTATAGAATATTATTATAGTTTCGTTATTTCGATAACATTATGACGTAATCCATACCTTTACCAACTTGAACTTTTACAATGGATTATTTAATTCTATTCGATTATATGACTGGACAGTGAATCGTGTTTCTGAACAATATAAAAAACCAATATAAGTTGTACAAAAAAAAAGTGCAACATAAAAACATAAAAAATATTTTTTCAAACACTCTTAAGCAACAACTAAATACATATTTTTTTTGCATGGTTATTAGTATAGGTTCCTGATTTAGTTCTGGATGTATGCCATTATCTTCAGATCACGAATAACATGATAGTTTATGATATTTATTACGATATGAACAAATAAATAATAATTCATCAATTTATTTTTAAGTTTCAATAGGCCAAAATTAAAGCGTCCTTTAGATATGATATAATATAATTGAGGGTGTACTATATATATTATATACACGATACACACATTACACACGTGCGTGGGACGACGGTACTTGTCCAGTGGCATTCGTCGTTCTATATTATAATAAGGTATACATAAAACAATATAAACAATTCGAGCGAAATCAGATCATTTATAAAATTCTCACTCGAATGATGTATCACACGAAATTTCCATAATGCCATACACGCGTAATATATCATCAGCCCGATGCCAAAAATCGCTCGAGTAACTGTGTAGGACGATCGGAGGATGATTAAATGCAAATTTCGTTCCTTATCTTATGTAATGCAGTCGGTTTCCGGTGTATCGTGTTATAAATTATAATAATATCGCTCATATACCGGTCGGTATATTGTAATTATTATTATATTACTATTTGTCAATTTTAATATTGCATATTTTGCTATATTTTTGACAACACTGTGAAACCTACAAATGGTTTTGTCCACCTGGGCGATAATCGTCAGTCCTAATCTTATTTCTGATCAAAATATTGAATTCGATATATTTTAATGTATATACCAGAACATATTATAATAGACAATTATTTTAACACGATCGATCGAGTTCAAATACATAATAAATGGTTTATTCACAGTAATACACAATTGTATTTATAAATGAATTCGATAATCTAAACTTTTATACGAGTCTTCTTTGCATCATCAAATAATAATAAATTAGGAAAAAGTCTAGTGAAAGTTTTTTTTTTTTGTATTGAATTTAGAAAAAAAATTACGATCCATATTTTAACAAGACGTGATGGCGGGCGGCTTGTGCTCAGAATCCTCCCCGGAACAGTGTATATGTACCGAATACATTATGTTGTACTTAAGTATGGGAACCCGTCCTCTAAAGTAATATCCCCGAGAGCGGCCTACCTGACGATTGGACAAAATCAGAACGTTTTTCAAATCTTTTCGATCCAGTCTTGGGATAGTCGGCCAAGTGTACAGCTGTCCACTGCGATCAGTTGCAATGTCGACTGCTGTTAAAGCTGCTCGTCAACACCACTTTTTGTACCATTTTATTAGACTGAGCCATCTCCGCCCCTTAAACGCTCCACCATCCCTTTCGTAAAACGTAGGTCAATCTGGTGCGTAGGTTAGATTAGGTAAGTATAGTGAGTTATTAATCGACAACGGCGCATTAATTAACGGAACTACTAAAGCCATAATGATTGATTAAATAATTTCTGAATTTCACGAGGATGAAAAAGTTATTGATTGGTGACATACAGATGTTATAAATTATTTTAGGTGAACTTATTATCACACTGATTTCATTTAAGTTATACTGTATTCTCTAAATTAATTTTCGACCTAAATAAATTTAAACTGATACACAAGATTATAATATATGCGATGAAATGAAAAAATTTAAACAATGATCGAAAAACATAAAATATTTAGATTTTTTTTACTTTTCAAACTTGATTGTTAGATTAAAATAATATAATTAACTGTTCAGGGTATCATGTGCATCAATTAGGTAATTAAATTGTACATATTTCAGTTAACTGTGTTTTTCATTATATACATTATTTTAGTATTTTAATTATCCTGAGACTTTGATTAAATTTCATTGAATACATTTATCATAGGTTCTTTCTCTCTAATTTTATTTCAATTTTTTTTTGTTCTTAAATAGATAATGCCTTAATGATTTTTGGGTATTTTTGTAATAAATAAAATTGGTACGTATATTGAGTATGGATTAACTTAATAATTGGTCTTATAATAACATAACAAAAGTTAATATTATTCATTTTAATTTTTGAAACATTTTAGATGTTTAAAGTTTACTTGATGATTATTTGAACAATTAAAACACTCACTTTCTCAACATTTTTAGAATTTTTTTTTTTCATTGTCGGATACCTCTGTGCCACTCCACTTTACTCATCTAGCTTTAATTGCTTGCAAAAAATTAATTGAATACTCGTATTTATTTGTTAAAAACTCATTTGGAATTCGATTTGTATACATAGAACATTACAGGAGGTTAGGTTACTACCTACTTCAAGGATATCAACACAGAGTACAGAAGGTTCTTTTACAAACCATTAGATTACAACTGGAAATCTAAGGGCATTATCCCATAATATCTACAAATGAAAATCTTTTTTTATTTTTAAAAAAACTTATCATATATTAATGATTTTTCGATTATTACACAAAATTAACTTAAATTTTTTGTTTACTTTTAACACTATACCTACATGCATGCTTAAAATATACACGATCTATGTCCTATGATATATGATCATTGGATTCTAATTGAATTAATAAATAAAATATTATAGATTTAAGTATAATAATAATTTATTATATACAAATGTTTATAGTAAGACTAATTTTGATTTATTAAAAAACTTAAAACATAAGTTTTAATTATTGAGCTATTTTTTAAATATCATTACAACTTTAATATTATATTTATTATAGTTGTTGTATATTATTTTAAGGTTCTTATTTTTGTGTACATAGTGACTGTTATAAGAAAACTTTTAACATATTTTATTTTTAATATATCCCTATATTATTTTTTTGATAAAGGTTTTATTTACATGTTTTATATTTTAAAGACAAATTTATTAATATATGACTTTATCATGTTTATAAAATGCGCATTGTTTTATTTTTTTAAAAAATAAAATTAGATGTAGTCGTAGTTGTTTTCTTTGTATTTTTGAAAATAATTTTTGAAACTTGATCATAACTTTTAAGTGTTATTTAGTTATTAGGTACCTATATTTACTTTTAACATTGTTTTTTTGCAAATGAAAAATATTTTACCGTATTCCTTAATCTGATCATGGTGATTTTTTGGGGCTTTTACTTTTTTGAATGTAATTTTATCCTTCTAATAATAAAATGTTCTTTGAATGTGTTGTATAAATAAACGTTGAACCAATTTAATATTTATAATGCAAAATAGTATTTTTAATTTGGATAAGTCGAATATAGACGACAAATAAATGTCAAAGTTTATATTGTTCATTCAATGATAATATAACCAATAGATTAAAAAAACGGACTGACATTAAATTAATTTAACATTTTAAAAGTGAACTTTTTCTATTAAAAATGTATTGTTATATATTTTTTTAAATTATATAAAATACCTTCGTTACAAAAGTCTAATAAGAAAATGTTTGTCTTTTGTTTAAAAACCAGTACAAATAATTCGATATAAAGTTTTATAATTTACTGTAACTATGTTTTATAAAGTATATTGCCTATAGTTATTAGTTGACCTAAGTATACCTTTGATCTCAAAACTATCATATTTGTGCATCAATGTTTGTAAAAAATTGCAATTTTCAAACATATTAAAAAAATATATTTGCCATTGAGTTATAATTCTTGGTAAATTAAAACTCATTTGGTCCCAGATTGTTACATCAACGGCAGAACATGAAGTTATATTTTTCAAACTATTATTAACTACAAGCTGCGAGTCAAACGAAAATTGTGACGTTTGAACCTAATAGAATGTTCAAAGTCTATTGCGTGTGTTAAAAAGAGAATTATTCGTATGACATGAAAAATGTTTACTGAGCATATATTATTTTTAGAGTGAAAAATACATTTAAATAAAATGTTATAATATAGGTTACCGGAAGTATGTAGAACATTGGTGAATGTATTGTAATAATTATTATCATATATACACGTTAATATTGTACAGAGTAAATATTGAAGTTATATTTAGGTATAATATTTTGATTGAAAAACCATAGAAATCGATTCATCTTTAAGGTATTACGCCAATTGTTAACAAAAATGCTTATGACATGACTCCCTTTAAAGGATTATACTTTAGGTATTGGCCGTTATTAAATATTTAATTATCCAACTACAGTCTACACGTATATAATAATATGATATAGTAGATTACAGTTGGTACTTTTTTTTTAGATTTGGTGAAGTAGTTCTGAATTATTGGTTTTACAATAATTAACTAGTCTTTTAATTCCAAAATCAATTTTTAGAGGTAGGAAGTTTAAATTCTCATGCAGCCAATTCAAATATGTTGAATTTTTAAATGAGATTTTCTCAACTTCGGTTTAATTCTTGATTAGTATATTATTCACGTTATTTGATTATTATTAAAATATGTATTTAATAATATTTCATATAATAATGCTCTAGAGATGTTAATTAATGAAGAATACAATTCAAAATCACGAAATTGGCCTCTCCTCAGAATACAATGATTTATAATTCATTTAAAACAGAACGAATCTCCAGATATCTATATTTCTCCATCTCACATTTTTATTGTGATCTTTATTAGGTTTTGAAGTAAAATCTAGATGAGTTTTATTGTGAAAACTGTGCAATTTGTTGACTTACTTTGAAATTGTAATAATGTCGAGACTGTGGTACATCTATAGTGTTGTAAAATAAAAAACAATAAAGAAAAACGTACACGGTGAGAAAGAAGAACAAATATTTATTTTTTAACTAGTCGAGGTAAGATATACATTTACCGACTTGGTGTAATGTTCGGCATAGACTCCGTCACTTACAAGTCACAGTTATTGTTTTGCGTTTCGGTAAAGTCGTCGTGACTGCATTTCTTATGCACGCAAGCACTCGCACGCACGCACGCAGACACACGTGTGAACGAAGTCGGTTAACGAGGTGAAAAAACCTATACTTACAAAATATAATAATATATTGTGTTTATTTATTTTTTTTTAATATTCATTTGTCGTGGTGACATTAATAGTATATCGTTTCATTAGGCTCTCACGGAGAGCTGACAAACGGTTTTTGACGGAGAGACGAATGCCCGCCGGGACCCAAAAGACGGACGGGGCGAAAAAAAACGTGTCGGTGGACACGAGTGGGGAGAGTTGGCGTGTGTGTGTGTTAGAGGGAGAGAGTATAAAAAAAATTTCACGGTCCAGTCACGTACGAAACATTTTGCCGTCAACGAGATTAATCACCACTGCCGCCATGTAGCCACTGCGGCAGTCACGGAATACCGAAAAACCTCTCTCTTTCTCTCTTTATTACACACACACACACACACACACACACACACACACACACACACACCCCAACGTTATTACGCCGTTTTGGCCGTTTGTCGTGTGTACTCGCAGAAGAGCGACACGACTCGAACACGATAAGTAAGCAATATGTATTATTATTTTTATTTCAGGTTAGGTTTATTAATCTATGATTTTGGCGTGAATATAATAATATGTAAATATTATGTTAGGGGAGATGCGTCAAAGTCAATTTTAGTTGTCGAAATACGAAAGGTACTAAAATTTTAGAAAAATAACTTTTATTTACACACTTTTAAAGATTTATCAAAGTACATGCTTTGGCTTAAAAAAATAAAATAGAATTTGAGCGTATAAGTACTTTCGACAGTTATTATTATTTATTACGGTCAAATCGAATTCCGCGACTTATTAAACGTCTCTGGAGCACTGAAAAATTCGACAGATAAGAGTTGATAATAATATATTAAGAATAAATTCGATGGGAAAAAAACAATGACGCGGACTTTGCAAATATATTTTGGAACACGATATGAGGGTTTTTTGTCGGTAGAACAACACACAAGTCTCGTTTCCTAATGACCACACTCTCAACTCCGGCGACATATTATATAATATATTTTGATTTTCATCATTAAGGGGTATAAAAACACTTTTTCCAGGAGAAAAAAATGTTTCAACGTGACGTCTTATCATTAAAAACCTTTTATCCACGTTTGGAGTACTTAAATTCCACGGTTATTTAATGGGAAAAAAATATTATGACGTTGGATGTAATATATAAGTACATATAACCTCCTATATAAGTTCATACTCAATAACGAAATTATAATATTTACCGTCTAATTTATCTGAAGACATTATTTGGTTTTCAATTCGAGACATCAAGCTACATAATTAATACTTTTTATTTAGTTTATGACGGTAAAGAAAATATACGCCTGGTGTGAAGAATAAACATTTAAATTCATTCCTAGTTAGTTTAGTTTCTGTATTAGAAAACGGTAAATAATTGTTCGATATTAAATTAATTCAATTTGATTGATCATTTAAGTTTAAATATATTTAACTAGTTTTAGTTCGAGTACTTGGAAGTTATAGAGTATTTGCCAAAAGTACTAAGTATAACTCTCTACTTGAAATATGTTATAGGTAGTCGTGCATATACCTTGCAGACTTCAACGGATAGTTGATTTAAGCAACATTTAAAAAACTATATTTGTCTTGAATTAATACATATTTTGTTAATATAATATTCATTCATTTTTTTTAAAACAATCTAACCTTCACAAGTTTATTAGGCGTATATCACATAGGTCACGCTACATTTTTCTACAGTAAACACATATGTACGATGGCTGCAATTTAGATTTTCTATTTTATACCTAACAGTAGAATAATATATTATTGTCAAAAAAACGTGCAACACTAAATTTACCACAAACACCGAAACACTAAACATAAAGTATTTCATTTACTATATTATATTGTATTTTGTGCTCATACTGTAAGTGGTTCTTACAACACGTTCTATTTTTTCTTTTTAAAGGTTGTAACGGATTGTGACGTTGATTTACAAATGGTAATTTCGAAGTTGTACAGTCAATAAATATGAAACTATATAAGCACATAATAGAATCGAAAAAAAATGTTGTTAAACGTACGTTTTTTTTTTTGTTTAAAAATTACGAAATAATGATTGAAAAAGACACGCTACATATTATTAATAATAATGAAAAATCAGATTCACACAACAGTTATTTTAACGTTAACCTACAGAACTCAGGCATACAGGTTTAGATGTATTTCAAATTGAAACTCAATTTATCGATGTTATTTTAAAAATTCAAAAAAAGAATCGAGAAAATTGGACTGTATATTTTATCGTAGATAAAAAAAAAATAAAGTAAAAACATTTCAGTTTGCGTGTTGTACGGTAGTACATCAAAGCTTCATTTTGTGAGTGCTTGCCAGATTTTATGAAAACCACTATATGACGTGAATACACCTATGAATAATATATATTCCAGGAGAAACCTAATACAAAGTGTTGGATATTTTTATATAAGTATAATATCATATACGATATATAGGGGTTGATGTGAAAACAAGTTTACTTCGCCGCCGTCGTGAGGGCCGTAGACAATTTTTTTTTTCATTTAGAATCGAAAGAGAAAAAAAGTCCGAATTTGTAACAGGGGTTTTAAATTGAATATTAAAATAAATGAGCGGAAATACATCAACATTTCACTAATTTTTAATGTCTAATATTATTATTGTTTTAATGACACTGCCAGGTCGTATAATAAAAATAATTGATGACGAACCAATCAATATCAATCTGCATGCCAGATATTTTAATGTTACTGCATCAACTCTGTATTTGGCATTTGCATTGTATGTATTTGCATAACCGATAAACTCTATGCTCACAATTTATTAGATAAAATCCAATGAAAATCTAACGCGTCATCCGTTTGAGTTATAATTCGACAGTTACAACTGCAGTGATTAAGTGAAATTTATCAGTTGATTAAATGGTTTTAAATAAAAAAAAACCTAGTTGTTCACTTAAGGTAGCATATTTTTAAGTACTCAGTTATCAAATGTAAGTTTGTATTCTGTTAATACAATATTAGTTGGTGAATACCACGAATTAGACTATTTAAAAATATTTATTTTAGTTTATTGTAATTATTGTTGTATAATTTTATGTGTATACATATTGTATACAAAACATTTTATATGCGTATCATAATTATTTTCATAATTTCCTACGAGAGTAATAACTATATAATTTCAAAAGTAAAATAACAATATCACGCAATGTAAAATAAGATAAAATTACATTTTAAACTGGAAACATTTTAATGGTGATTCTTGAATGTTTTCTTATGATTGTCAATATTATGTAAGTTCTTTCGAAATTAAAAATAAAATTTTAAATTATTAGTTGTATACATAGATTTGATTCAATACCCCTCCCAAAAAAGTTATCGGAATCTTATAACAGCGTACCTACATTGCGATTGATAGTAAAAATAATGCAAATTATTTTATTGATTTCGTTTATAATAGTATGTTAATAAAAATTGTAAATCTTTTGTTTATATATACTTATTGTGAAATTTACTGACATAGCACGGGTAAAAACAAAATATCTGTAAAGTTTGGTCCCTGGATATCAGTGAAACGTGAAGGAATAAGGAATATTAAGGACCTCGATTGATATATCTAGTCTTTACAGCAGATGACTATTCTGAACTATATCTGACTATAATAACATTTGAGAAAAAATCAATGAGTTAAAATAACTATTTACAAAAAGTGCATAACGTTAACATTCTTATAATATTATATTATACAACCTACAAATATGGATACAATTCTGAAAAAATCGTGTATTAGAGATATTGCAGTTAAATTTAAAGCTATAATAATATATTATATAATCAGTCAAATCATTACTCTACATATCAGTTTGTATTTACCCTTACTTTATTAAATTCGATTGTTATTATTATGTATTTTATATTCATCTATGAGTGTTTCGCCATGGAAATAATGTGAACAATTTTGTTTAATATTATTTTTGATGTACCTACTAAATACTCTAAAAGTATATTTGATAATTTTATCTCATGATAATAACTTTTAATATTAATTAATTAAGCCTTTTCTATAGTACTTTAATTTTAAGGTTTTTTTTTTTTTTTTAGTTTGTACATACAATATTTACTTAAGTAAATATTTTATTCAAAACACTATCAAAATTACGTTAAAGAAAATATATTTATGACATTGATAACCGATCTTAATAAAGTCATATTATATTATATTTTATAATTATGAATTTCAGACTACAATAAAAAACCAACTCGCATAAAATTACATTAAGGCTTTTATTAAAATGATCTACCTAAGCCTTAAAACCATTAAATTAATATTATTTTAATAGGTACGCTACGCGCATACGTCACGATTTTCATTGCACCGAAAGCATTAAATTGCACACACACACACACACACACACACACACACACACACACACACTCACACATGCTAAATAAATAATGATAAATATATATCGTGTTGGACGTGTTTCTGAACACACGACGTGTATCGGACCGTGACCGCCGTTAATTCGATATTGATACGATATCATGTACAATACGAGACGTGTACATTGAAGACGGCTTCGGGTGAGTTCATCGTAGCTGGTGTTTTCACAAAAACGGAAAAGTGTCACGGCGCTTTAATGAGCCGTGTCTTACCGGTATTATGCAGAACGGCGTGCACAATGTAAGGCGGAACGGATGTAGCGTCTTGGGCGGCTTTTAAACTAATCAAAAACGTATACTGCACGCGTGTACGCATACAGGCGAGTATTGTACAAGGAGCGTGCACACAAAAGCCGGCGGACGAACGGAATAAAAAATTCAAAATTCCGGGATATCCCGAAATTATATGGTATAACGCGGCGCGAACGGGCTGAAGCGACCGGGCTCGGGTGAAATAATATATTATAATAATAACGCGAGTTAGGCAAATGAGTAGAGGACGGAAACACTTTCCTGAACTACCGAACCGTAAATGCCGAGCGTTCCGTTGAAATATTTTCGGGGAAACCCGAGCCGGGCTCTGTCGCGCGTTTTCTTTACGACCCGAGCCCCGTGCAAAAGTATAACAACTTCCCGGCGCCGAAAACCGTCTCGTTAGTGTCGTCTTGTTTACGCGCGTCCAAAAGTCACTGAAATTTCCAAAGCCTCGAGGGCAGGGAAAAGAACCATGACCCATTTCCACAGTTGGTTAATTACCCGTTTTCTCTGCGTCACGCAGTATAATATACATGTTACTGTTATTGTTTAATGATAGGGCTAGCATACAGGGTGTATGACGTGCAAGGTAACAATTCAACACTGAAATCAAATTAAAGTATTGCATGGCCTCCAAATCGATATGAGTAGATGAGTATAATATGAATAAATGTAGAAACTATGAGCATTCTAAATTAAATCGGGATTTATCTGAGATATCTTATTAATTTATAAATAAAATACAGTGATCCACACGGAGATGCAAAGTTTTTTTGTGTATACATCGTATCGTAATAATGTGTTTTCCAACAAAACCGTTTGACCAAATCCGTAAAAAACCAATCGTTCAAAGAAAAATTAGTTATCCGTACCACTAATAGAGATGGGAGCTTGGTAAATTTACCCGGTAAATTTTACCGGTAAGGTAAATTTACGTAAATTTTACCGATGTTTTTTTTACCGTTCTAAAAATCGAGTGACCACTTATTTCAAATGTTTCCATGTGAACATTAACACTAGTAACATTTCTACGAGGTTAATGTTATCCGTAGACCGTAGTCGATACTTCAATATAATTATTAATATTACGAGAATTTGGTAAAACCAGTTCAAATTATCACCATTCCCCGAACGTAGTAGGTATACAAAACGCAAGTACACTGTAGACTATAAATAACTTACCAACCACCGTTCACGCATACCGAATACGGTATACGCGTATACGTATACCTAATTATATTTAAATAATAATTTATAGTACCTATGTGATTATTGATAAGTGATAACTGATTTTTTGCTTCATTATTTGTGTTTATGTTTGTTCTCAATTTCTAATTGTTCAAAATATTTTATATTATAATTTCTAATGTACTAAAATAATGAAGCCGAAAGAAATCAAAAAAAGGTGCTACACAAAAATAGAAATTTATGGAAATGAAATATATGCGTGCCGATATTGTAATAAAAATTATAAAGAAAATGTAACGAGAATGACAGTGCACATTAAAAACGAATGTAATTTATTCATCATACTATTCATATATTTTATACAGTTATACATATTTAAATATAATACTTGAGGTTAAGTGTGGACTAATGTCCAGTGGTAGTATTGGTTAGCTGAGTTATAAACATGTTATTAAGTTCATAATAAATTAATAAAAAAAAAAATTATTAAAAAAATTTACGTAAATTTAAGTAAAATTTACCGGTAAATTTACCGAAAAAAATTTTACGGTAAAATTCCCATCTCTAACCACTAACGCCATGCACAGTACGGCTTGTATTAGTTTACTATACAATAAATATGACGATTTGGTTATTAATATGCGCTAAAATAAAATCGGAATAAAACGACAGCAACCCGTCTGTTGCATAAATACGCCATAGCGAACCGACTTAGATATAATTAACGATAAGACGGCGTTCATCGCAGGACAGTTGTACACATCGACATATTTTAGAGAGTTCGGTGCCTGATTTTCAGTGCGTATGAAAAGGCACGACCGTCGTGTCATCACATATATATATTTAGTTGATTTTCTATTGTATATTCTGCCTTTTCGTGTGGTCTTCGTATATTACGTACTAAAATATATTAGGCAGTGCCGTTTCGCCGTCTATATTGTCGCGTGGGAGCACTCCATATTCATCGTCCGCATCATCATCGTATTGTTGTCATCACGCCGGCCATCGCCCGTCTTCATCGCCTCAAATCACCAGGTCCCTCGTCATAATATCACACTATCACTCACGGCGTCGTGAGTGGTTCGTATCGATTGTTTTATATTATTCGTACTAATCATTTTATATTCGTATTTATACGTCATATGTTATGCGCGTATGTCAACCACTTACTAACATTACATTTAGCGAGAGTAATATTTTTATATTTATACCATTTTTCAAAGTTTCTGTAAAATAATATTAAGTTCGTGATATCAATATATTGCATGGTTTTATTTATATTTGCCTAATCCTCTTAAGCCATACAACACCCGCACAGCGCGTCCAATCTCCCGATTATTTATTAAAAGGGACTGGTGTACGCGATACACCATAGGATTTAAATAAATTCATTAATTCGTTGGACCAAACGTCCGCGTTTGCGATTGCGATTCGTCAACACAATCTCTCAGGTCGCGGTGACGATCTGTGTAATATGGTACACACAGTTTACAGACCATTGGCATGCACGACGACTCAGATTAATTCGACGACGATTGCATTTCTTTGTCCGGGACATCATCGCCGCTGACGCCGACGACGCCGCTCGCGTTTATACTTTATTATACCGTCGCGGTTAGATTGGTTTTCGAAATGGGCGCACGCCCCCACGCCGCACGCCCCTACACACAATACAAAGGCGCTGTTGACAAACGTCGTCAAAGATCTCGCCGAACTCCGCCACCTCGCGCGTGTGTGCCCGGAGAATTTGAATATTTCCCTTTGATGGCGACGCCGCTCATGTGATCCGCCGGATACTCGTATACGGTCTTGTATACATCATATTAAATCTCGTAATTGCTAAGAGTATTTGGGCGGACGATTTGAATTGCAGCAATCCCGCGACGAACTGTAAACCGTTTTCACCACAAAGTCTGCAGATTTCGCCGGGCCTTTAATACATAATAAAGTTAATTTAAATGCTTTTTAAAGCGGCGAGAAAACCGTGGTTCTTAACTACATATCACTCTATCGAACAGCTTAATTTAGTCTCATTGAGTTCATGTCTAATGTATTAGGTGCTAAAGAAATATATTACTATTTAATTATGTTTAGAGAGACAGGCTAAACACCGACACATTCAGTTATTCACTGTATGTAGTTTCTAGAAACTGTTCTAAAAAATAAAATTAAAAACTGAAACCGTCAAGTTTTCGGTACCAACATTTCCTGAATTTAAAAATTATTTGATAAACAAAAAATTGGTTTGCACTGTACATTATTAATAATATGTATTTATTAAAATAAATAATTTGTTTTCGACATTTTTAAAATATCTTACAAACAACTAACAAAATCTTTGGAACTCGCAGTTAATGTTAAGTTGTGTTATTAATAAACGGCGCATTGTATAGGCAATTCTGGTACATACGTGCGTAGGGTGCTCGAGACGTTGGTTTTAAGATTATATAACGCGTGAGACGTTCGACTTTTATTATTGTTGCAACGTATGCGATAATGTCTTTGCGTTGTCATCAATAAATAAAATAAAATAATTATATTATGTTCGTGCTTCTGTTTTATTTTTATTATTTTTAAAAAAACAGCAGACTACCGATAAAAATAACGCTTTTAATTCAACGGGCATTTAAAAATTTTTTAAATCCAATTTATCACCGTAATGACTTAAGCAATTTACATTTCATTACTATTTGTATTCGTGTATTGTAAAAACATTTATACACCAGCCATTCAGCCAATTAAACTTATTTTGAAATTGCTAAAAATTGAGCATTTTATAGTAGTAAGTGATATATACGACGTATTATTACATTATTCACGTCCAGTTGTCATATAATGTTTTGGTATTGTCAAGATGTCGTGGAAAACAATAGAGTTTTCAGAGGTCATTTAGACGTGTTTCATTCGACTAATTGATGAGGCCCGTTCTTTTCACAATTAATCATCCTTATTATAACTTTGATCATTGTGTGTTAAGTCATTCTAGCAATGCACAAGACAAAAACCGCCGTCAGTATAATAAATATGCATTTCATAATATTATATTAGTCGCAAATCGATCCGGGTTTTTTCAGTCGTTGTAAATTATAACGTAAATCGTGCTTAAGTCGACATAAATCGTTTGCAAGTGGTTCAATGTTAAATAAACCAGATTAAGTGCGGTTTGAGTGGTATAGGTATTCGTTTAAAAGTATTCGAATAATATATAAATAACGAGGATTCGGTCGCGTGATAAATTAGACGATCGGCCGCGAAGAGGATTTAATCGCCGGACTTAAAACACGTGCACCGTCGCTTTTATGGGTCTGTATAAAATATAATATATATATAAACACATAATATTGTTATGGTAGTAGTTATAAATAGGTCGGAATCGATAATCTGCACTGTGAACCAACTGTCGGCGGTATGCGATGCCGGCATTAAATAGCTGCTAAGTGTTATTGCCAAAGTTTGCGGTGTTGGCGGCGGCGGCGATCACGGGGTCCAAAGCCATTTCGCGCGAAACCGTTTTATTTGCCTATATCCTTCACACGCCACACACCCTCGGCGGCAGTCGCTTTCGGGTAAACATATCCGGTTTTTGAGCACAAACACTCTATCGGAACCGTGATATTCGTCGGGCCGGCAGCGAAGGGTCATTAAGGACGAGGGATTCCGTGAAATTCGGTAGCTCGGGGTCTCGTGAACGGTTTTCGGCAAAAAAGGATAAAGCGGTATCAAACAAAACGATCGCGGGTGGGGTTCAGTAAACACCGCCGATGCTAATTTAAAATATACGTATACACAATATTATGTTATAATATGTATTTTATACTACAAACTACAGGTGCTTGTACAGTTATGTTTATTAAAACGTATCGTCGAGCGGCTGCAGCACGAGCATTCTACGCTCAATTTTCAATCACGTCTGGACAGACACGGAGACTCCTTTAACCAAACATACGACCCCGGGAAACCTCTACGCCATCCACCCGACCTCGGAAAACCCTACCCAGATTTCTCCGATCTCCGCTGTCGACGACTGCCTGTGTGCGCGGACACGTATCGAAATATGGCGGCGGCACGTAAACAATAGCGCACCTAATTGCGGAGTCGAAAGCACCGACGGAACATCTCGAAGACCACTTGATTTAATATATAATATATATATATATATATACACATATAACGTCCTATCGTCGACATTGGCAAAACGTTTTCACTCTCCCTCTCTCTCTCTCTTTTTTATCTGTCTCTGTCTCTCTCGATGTATATATATGTCTGTATATCTGTATCTGTGTATAGTTGCCTCTCTTTTTCTGTCTCCCTGCTCAATATCTCATCCTTTTCTGTACACTATTGTTTAAATGCCACCGTATAATTATTATTCTACGCTTAGTTTTTAAAATACTTCTGCTATTCCATCCCTCTCACTTAACTCGATTCAGGCTACCCGTTGTTG
The DNA here is from genome assembly GCA_022818045.1 of Neotoxoptera formosana. Taxonomy (NCBI): domain Eukaryota; kingdom Metazoa; phylum Arthropoda; class Insecta; order Hemiptera; family Aphididae; genus Neotoxoptera; species Neotoxoptera formosana. The sequence continues at coordinate 47,701,923 of CM040633.1, forward strand.
TTTCGGCGCTCAACAATGGAATCGATGATTTATTTCACAACTTGCATTGTAATTTACTATTTCACGAGAGAATATAATATTATAGTGAGCCCTCGGCGTACGTGAAAAAACACCGAATGGTCGAATATTCGGGTAAAGAATCCATAATATATATTGTTTTTTTGTTTGTTTTTTTTTTTTCATAAATTACACGTGGACCGCGACTACACAACCCGTTTATAAATAGCAGCTGGACATTGCTTATTCTCTTATTGTAGGCGATGACAGGACACGAAATGTAATAACCACGGTGATATTCGTGGAGTTTGTTTTAATTTCGTGTTTCATTATTCACGGTCTTTTAGTGTAAATGCTGTTTCGAAAAAATAAAACTTTTCCAACATTTGTTACTAGTGTGAATATTTAAAATTTAATGGGGACAATTTTTGAAAAACTATTTAATTATTCCGGAAAAAAAAGTTTTATGAATATTGAAATAATGGTGTAGTGTATAGTAGTAGTATAATAGTAGTACAGTCTATCGTTTGACTTATTGTTTTGTGTAAGATTTAATAAAACAGACTACTGACCCATTTATAAGAAAAAAAACTATTTTAAATTTTGTTTTTTTGTAATCTATCAATAAACAAATTATCACATTTACAATATATATTAACGACGATGAATATGAAGTTATCGTTTTGTTGATATTATAATATGTTGATGTGAACGTTAATTTCCAAACATTTCAAAATTTACATAAATGAATGGGATGAATATACAGGGTGATTCAAAATTTATGTTACAGCCATTTTATCACATAAATATTCAAAATACAGAAAAATGTATTGTTAAGAAGTTTTTTTTATTTTAAATCATCTAAAATGATTTGTACATTTATAATTTTTTACAATATATTAGGGGTTTTTAGGGGGTTAAACACTAGAATCTCAAATAGGAACCTATACTTTTTGAAGACTTTATTTAATACATTTTGTGCTTGAACAACATTATATTAATGCACAACTCTATGCTTGAGAGGTATTTAAAGTGTTTATATATTTCTAAAGTTACCACCCAACCCCCCTCTAAAATATTGTAAAAAATAATAAAATGTTTAAATTATATTAGATGTTTCTAAATCAAAAACCTTTCAGAACATACATTTTTCTCTATTTTAAATCAATAAAGTGGCCGTAACGTAAATGTTGAAGCACCCTATATATAAATTCTAAAAGTTAAAAGTATTCTGAATGTCTATTTTAACCCATTTATTTGAATACTCATTCCGAGTACAAAATACAAGTATTCTTTACATGACTGCAATTGAGTTTGTGTACACTATTATAATATGCATTTAATAAAATATGAATTTCATAAGTTGGAGGGGCACGTGCAAAAACCTGCGGTTTTTGTCTTGTACCAGGAATGAGGTACTAAACGAATGTAATATTTTATTTAATATTATAATGTTATATTATTACTCATTATTAAAATTTCGTTACCTACCTACCTACGCAATAATGCGATGAATTGCATGCACAAACACACACGGGCATACGTAATGGCCATACAAATTTGCTTAGCATACATACTGCGTGGCGAGCATTATTCCGTCTCAAGATATGCCACCCAACGAAACACACGAACAAAAGAATGTGCCTATTGAAGGGAGTCTAAAACAATTCCAATTTACCAAAATGTGTTAATATACATGTGTTTCCACTCGGTTGCTAAGAGTGCCGGTAGGTATTCGAAAGTTTAATAAATAAATGGAGTGGAAAAACATTGTGTATGTGTTAACTCTCTCTCTCTCTCGTTTTAGGAGTTTCCGACCATCGTTTCCCCATTCTCCGGCACGCTCACTTCATCACTCTCTCGGTTTCTTGAGTTCCACACACACACACACACCTCTTTCAATCACCCGGTTCTCTCTATAGCTCTCAAACACTGAGCACCACCGACATTCTTGTAATTTCTCGTGTGCTCAGAATTTTAAGTTACCGGACAACTACGGCCGTCAAACGGCGTTATGCAAAAATAACATAATATTATGCGAGAGTAATAATTCGCGTTCGTTTGTATTCACTACAAACAGCTCGCCGTTACGCGGTACCGAAACAATTTCGGCGTTTTTACTCGTGTGCGAAAATAATCCCATGGTGAGTTTACGCGGTGTAAGTCAAAATACTATATAGTTCCGTTTCATCCGTACCGTTTACCCGCGGCTGGCCGCAGTGAAACAAAAACAAACAAACAAACAAAAAGCGTTTAAACATTTTCATCTTAGCAAACAAACTGACTGCAGACTTTTAAGCCGTAAAAGTAATACGTATTTACGAAACGCACGAGTTATATTATGCACACCTACGAATTAAAAAAAAATTATAAGATTTTGGTATAGTGGTACAGCACCACACATGCATCTCGATCGAATGAGATTTAAACATAATATCGAACCTTTCAGAGTCCGAGAAATGCGTTTGTTCGAATCTGACGATAAAAAAAAAACGGTTTTCATACATTATATAAACATAAGTTGCATCAAGATAAAAAATTATATTTAACGGTATTTGAAATGTATTTTCTATTTTTAACTAGAAAATTATAACGTAAAGCAACACATAACTCAATTATCAATTATTGTATTTTTTTGGAAATACAAAATAAAAACATAACTTTTTATGATAAACTTAATATGTATTAATAAGACAGTTAATGCAAATAAAGAAAATATAAAATATTTTTGTTTAAAATTAATTTTTTTATGTTATTTAAGAGTTGTCTCAAATATGTATATTGTGTATAAATTATACTAAAGGCTAAAAGAGAATACATTTTGTGTAGATTTGTTGATATTTTTTCTACAAATGTTGATTAGATTTATCCTGGCATAATACGTAAAACTACTATAGTTCCTTAAATATTTTTTATAACATTTATGTTATAAAACGTTACAGTTTACTGTAAAAATGTGTTTAATATATTTTATAAGACTTAATATTAAAGAAAAATTATAAATCTATAATATGATACAAATTACATTTTTTGATTGAATTAGAATGTTTGATATTATGAAATAAAATTGGTTCCTCTGATACAAAGATATTTTTTATTAACGAGTTTGATTAGAATAATGTGAAAATAGAATTCCATTTCAAATGATATATGATATGTGTAATAATACATATCTATAAGATTAATTGAAAATAAACTAATTTCAAAATAAATTACTATTCTAAATATTTTAATAAAAAAATAATACATATTTACGTTATAACATGAAATAATTTACTTGAGCTAATTTTTCATCTTTATTTAAAACTATTTTGTATCCGATAAAATTAAATGCATTGATTAATAAATATCATTCATTAAATCCATACAAATGTGAAATGAGATACATATTATTCACACAGGTATCATATATATTATGTTTGTAATGCTAACAAAATAAGGTCACGATAATAAATTACCAGTCCAAAATTATATAAAATGAAAATCTGACATGATATTATAGCAGCATACGCAATAATATACAACGCATTTTATTATTTTAAAATTGTAATTTGGGGTAAATAAGGTAATTTGAATATTGAAAATCGTGTAACTAGAATAATTTCCACGGATTTTAATGTTGGAGTTATAGGAGTTTCACGAAAAATAAACTATGACACGATACGCAAATTATTTTTATTATTTTTTTAACGTGTGTTTTTCCGTTGCACCGTTGTGCAAAATGCAAATCTGTTTATCTGAAATATTTCAATGTTCATCCGAAATCAGTGTGCAGTACGAAACACTCACTTCGCCCCAGCGGCTCACTATAGTAAATTGTAATAATAACGACATAAACATTGGTTTTTATTTTTGGTTTTAGTTACATGAATACACTTGAGAAATAGCGGAATTACGAAAAAAAAGCATAACGTCGCATGGCTTGACGTATAAACAAAATAATAATACTATTAAAACATAATAACAGTTATTACCTACCTACTGTAAGTTATTGGATATAAGAACAACCCCTAAACATTTATTTACGTCAATCATTGCTGAACACGATCAATAGACAATACTTTTATTTTAGGGTAAGTGAACACTGAATAAAACTTTACTTTCTAAAATAACAATTAAAAAATTATAGAGATAAACCAACTTACGCTGGTTTTTTACCGAAGTTTTAAATCAAGTTTTGATTCTTTTTTGGATATTTAAACAATTTTTGGTATGTTTTTTGGTTTTGATAAACTCACTGTCAAATCATTTCACCTTGTTGATTTTCAAGTCTCACTAAAGAAAAATACGTTAAAACGAAATGTTAAAAATAAAAAAACAAAACTTTTTTTATCTTAGTACAATTTATATAAAAAATAATTTGTTTTCTTTATTTGTATTTTAAATATATGATTTAAAACAGTTTTATAGACCAATAAAGTATTTTTTTAAAAAGTTAAATTATTGAAGATAATTAGTTGAAGACAATTAGTGTTACGGTTTGGATCTAAATATTCTAAAACAAATCCAGCAATGCATTTATCAAGCTATGATGCCTAAATATATCTATTTTAAATGTTTAAAGTGATAACGTTGAACAATAAAGTTGACACTGTCAACATTTTTAATATCAATGTTGTAATCTATAATAATGTGATAAAGTAAGTTCATTCTGTAAAAAAATGCTCACCACTTTGTACCACTGGTTATATTTTACCAATGAAATAATGTATTAAATACCATTTTCACCAGAATATAAAGAAATCGAAAGATTTAGATTAAAGATTTATATATTAATTATCTCTTCGTGTTTAACCGAAATGTTGTTATTATCCTATTAAGTGATTTTGATGTTTGGATTTGCAAACCTGTTTCTATACACAATCCAAAGAATTTAATATTTGAGTAAATACTTTGTTAATGTGATCCGATTTTGATACAATAAAGGGTAAAATATTTTGGATTTTATAATCAAATTCTTGAAAATAAGTGTACAGATATTTCGCAATAACCACCACCCACTACAAGGGTAGTGTCGCCATAAATTATTTTCGCATAGTAAACAATAATGTGAACATAAATCTAAAATAAAATTTCAATTCTTTTTATTTTTTGGTTTAGGTGGCCCGGTCAACCTATATAGAATCATGCTATTATATACCAGCTACCTCGTTATTTTTCTTTTTAAACATTTTAAAACGTCCCTTACGATAAATCGAAAAATATATAAAATGATCTACTGCCAGCTATCAACACTAAAATGTGCTGTATAAAAAAATGTATAGTTATCATTGTATCGGTAACTGTTTTTTTTTATATAATATAATATTATAATATATGTTTACTATATACATTGTTATATTTTTAATGGCTATCTGGATTTACTGTTAAAATTACTTTGTATCATTAAAGTAAATATTTTAAACACGTTTCAAAGTCGATTGATTTTTTTTTTTATCAAGCCCCTTAATTTAAATACAAAGTGTTTATAACCTCATTCATGTATTAATTCTTCAGATATCTTTAAAAATTGTAATTTATCATTATATAATATAATATTATTATTATTATTATTATTATGATTATGATTATGATTATTTTTGTTATTATCATGGTTTTTATAATTTATTGTTCAAAACAAACTGTGTACAGTGCTGTTTTTATGAGCATTCTTTGAGTAAAAATCCCTCTCTATAAGTAATAATAAAAAGTGGAGAAAATGCCGACAAGCGTCAACTATATTGAATTAACTGACGGCAATTGAATCGGAAAAAGAGACAGAGGAAGAATAGGTTTGTGCGATGTCGTTAAATATTCACTGTAAGAGGGAAAAATAACAGGAATTCAAGCGAGTTATTTGATTTCAACTAAATGGTATTTTTTATTTATAAATATAATCATTTCTTTGTATAGTGCATATCGAGAGAATATTCATGAATGTTGATTTAGAGACGTGGTGGTATTTAATATAAAAGAAACGTTTCCGATTTAAAAGCTTCTCCTTAAGTTCCGCGTGTATACGAAATTGTATTCCGAGCAAATTAACAGTGGCCGGTACATGTTTATTTTTGTTATTATCATAATACAAGATTCAATTGTCGTGATTTCGATAGCTGCTTTCTGGACCTTCAGCGTCATACCTTTTTCTTAGACGATTGTTCTTCGCTTTCGACACCGGCGTAACGGCATGCCCAGATCATTAAAACTCTACGGGAAACGTAACTTTCTGACGTGGAATCGAACTCGAGGGACGTCGCTTTTCAGAACAGACGTCTGATAGACGAGAAGAAATTAATTTTGGTCCTTTTTTGAAAACACCACGTCCGTCTGGCGTCTGTAATTAATGGTCACAATCACCGCAAAGGTTTGAGCCGAACGAGTCAAATAAAAAGAACCCTCGTCATTGGCATTTTGCAGGATTTCTGCAGTCGAAGCCCTCATTCAGTAAACAATTAAACGTGGGCACACAGAAGTTAAACGGGTTCAAAAAGTATATACCTAACGTTCAAAGAATGAAAAAAAAAAACAATAGATTTTGAAAGGAAAAAAAATAACGATACAAATCTTTTTTTGGTAATTGTATGCCTTTGTTGAATAAATACGTGCGAATAATATTAAATTAGTATTAGGTCACCTTTCTAATAAAGATGTCTCTCGAAAATATTAAAATTGAACAATATTAGTGCTGTCGGAATACAAATGTATCTGAATATTTTGTTAAGAGTTCTATAAATATTTAAATTATTCATTTGGAATTTCGGTAAATCGATAAATTTAATAGTATTGCAATGGTATTTATTTATGTGAACGTTGTAAAACCATTTAAAATGAGTAAGAATTAACTATATCATCATTTATAATTTACATTAATCATATATATTATAAATGATCGATACTGAATTGTTGGGTGTGATAACATTTTTAAAAAATTGGGAAAGTACATCTTGTTATTATTTTTATACTCATCACCTACGACTCTATAAGATCCACTTGGACTATTGTTTATAGAATGTGAATTGTTCAATTTTAGAGATAAATATTAGTCACCGTCCGCATCGCGCACGACGCACTCCTCTTATGTTAGCTCCGCGTAATCGCTGCTGTTTCTACGTCTTGTTAATCGATAAGGTTCAAATTTAGCTCAAATAATAGCTAATGCCGAGTGCCTTCAATTGTCAATAATTGAATCCGTGTCTTCCTTATTGTTTCCGTCGTACTCAAAAATGTAGTTCTATTTTGACAAGTGCGATTACCTAATTATCTTGCGCCGCGCAGGCAGCACGTTATCGCGTTTCGTCGGTAAGCGACTCGTGACCTTCGCTTACTAATTATGCCACCCAAAACAAATATAAACCATTTATTAATTGCGAAAAATAACAAACCTGATAAAAAAACCAACACTATACATCCTGCTCGCCTAGCAGAAACACAAAACTCTGTAATGAACAACCCAGGCCACACCACCCAACACAACATTACGGACAGCACTGAAAATGAAAACTGGACTATTCAAACAGGTAAAAGAAATCTGTCAAGCTCATCATCTGGTTCTACCACCTCCAAACCCTCTTCTACAAAAACTCCTCAAACAAAAATTAAAAAACTCTTTTTCTCAACACGAAATCGTTACGAACCACTTACGATCACCGAACCTACCGACACGGTCTTTGACACAGTCATGGAAACCGAAGACCCCGACATCGCGGTCCGCGCCAAACCACCGCCACCGATATTTCTGAAAGGAATAAATGACTTTCCAGGCTTCTGCACAACTTTAATTGAGTTGATAGGAGTTGACAACTTCATTTGCAAAGCCACCACAGACCGCTTAAAAATACAAACCGCCAATCCCGAATCGTACAGACTTCTAATACATTATTTAAAAGAACATAACGCTGAATACCACACATACCAACTCGCTGAGGACAAACCCACGAGGATAGTTATCCGCAATCTGCACCCTACTACGCCAACAGATCTAATCAAATCTGAACTCGAGACGCGCCTCTTCGAAGTCAGACAAGTCACGAATGTCCTGCACAAGATTAACAAGCACCCACTCCCGCTGTTTTTCGTCGATTTAGAACCCACTGATCACTCTAATCAAATCTACCAATTATCTTCCCTTCTGCACACAAAAATTAAGGTTGAAGAACCATACAAGCCTAAGTTAATTAGTCAATGTCAAAATTGCCAAAATTACGGCCACACCCGGGCGTATTGTGGTTATTCAGCACGCTGCGTCCGATGCAGCGCCCATCATCCATCTTCCGAATGCACTAAGTCGCCCGACTCACCTGCCAAATGTGTACTATGCTCCGGAGATCATCCAGCCAACTACCGAGGTTGCAGCGTCTACAAGGAACTCCAGCGTCGAAAAATGCCTACCACTAAAAGTAATTTTTTACATGATACTATCAAACCAAATCCTAAACCTTACAATGTAAAAGAAAGCCACCCACTTGCTACCCTTTCCGAAAAAAATGAATCTAACTACCCAAAAACGTACGCACAGGCCACAGCTAGTCAACCACCTCAACCTTCTCCTCCCTCCGACCTAACTCAACTCATGTCCTCCTTTGTAGGGGAACTAAAATCTTTTATCAACCCATTAATTGCTCTCCTGACATAAGTTGTCACTTCACTTCTAAAAAAAAACAATGAATAACTCCTACACCAATAACTCACTATCTATTTTACTGTTTAATGCTAACGGCCTAAAAAATCATACTAATGAGCTCCAGACTGTACTCTTTGACAAGCGCATAGATATTGCTTTAATCTCAGAAACTCATTTTACCAAATATTCTCACATTTCCATCCCGGGTTATTACTTACTTAAATCTAACCACTCGGATGGTACAGCACATGGTGGGGCGGCTATACTTATTAAAACTAACATAAAATTCCATCCTCTTACCAACTTCTCTCAAAATCATTTCGATCTTGTGCCATATCAATCACACTTAATAATATTCCTATTGTTATTGCAGTAGTTTATAGTCCTCCCAAGCACCTTATAACAAACACTAATCTCACCGAATATTTTGACACATTTCCTAACAACTTTATTGCTGGCGGCGACTTTAATGCTAAGCACCAAAGCTGGGGCTGCCGAGTTACAAATCCACGCGGCAACCTACTTCATAATTTTACTAATATTAAAAAATTCCAAATACTTGCACCACCTGATCCTACATACTGGCCAACATCGCGCAAGAAAAGACCTGATATTCTGGACATATTTGTCACAAAAATTCCGAGTAATTTATACTGTACTGCAAACAACATTTTAGACTTGAACTCGGATCACTCCTCTGTGATACTAAATGTCGATGCGACTCCTCAAACAAATTCAGTTAGTCAATCTCTTTTCTCACCATCGACCAATCGTAATTTATTCCATAACATAACTGCCCAAAAAGTAAATCTTTCAATTAAGTTAAAAACCGAGCACGATATTGACGAAGCAATCAATAACCTATCCAAACTTATCCATTCAGCAGCCTCCTTATCCAATACCTTATCCACCTCCAAGCACTCAATGCAGAAGCAGACTCCCCTTCCTGAACAGATACGCTCACTAATAGTGGAAAAACGTAGAGCCAGAGCAGTTTACCAACGCACGCGACTACCGTTGCACAAAAGCGTATATAATAAATTATCCAACTCCCTAAAAAAAACCCCTAGCTAAAAACAAAGCGACTTGAACAAAAACTAACCAATCTGTCATATTCTGACGGTAGCTTATGGAAAGAAACCAAAAAGTTACTTAGTCTTAAAACTCCTTCTACCCCTTTAAAGAAACCTGACCATTCACTTGCTTCTTCTGATACCGATAAAGCCGAAGTTTTTAAAGCACACCTTCAGGAAACCTTCCAACCACATCATAATATATTCATACCTCAATGTGTTGACGGGGAAAGGCTGGTTTAGACCTTCCCTCAACCTCCAATCATCTTGAAAAATATTTCACGCCCAACGAAGTCAAACAGGCTATCCAAAAATACTCCTTAAAAAAATCGCCGGGCTACGACCTAACAACGGCAGAAGTAGCTAGATGCCTCCCCAAAAAAGCAATAGTATTGCTAACATATATATATAATGCAAGCCTAAGACTGTCATACTTTCCAATCCTTTGGAAATTCTCAAAAATTATACTATTTCCTAAACCTGATAAACCCTTGGACGACCCATCCTCATACAGGCCAATAAGTCTCTTGCCCTTCTTATCGAAAATTTTTGAAAGGCTTATTCTCAAACGATTGACTCCATATATTGTCAGGAACAATATTCTGCCAAACACTCAATTCGGATTTAGATCCTCACATAGTACCATTCATCAAGCCCACAGAATTGTCGATGCAAAATCTCTCTCGTTGGAAAAAAAACTTTACTGTACCTGTGCCTTTCTTGATGTATCCCAAGCGTTCGACAGAGTTTGGCATGACGGATTACTGTTCAAACTCAAAAGCTTTCTTCCCCACAGAGGACACTTCCAAGTACATTATTGCTCTGCATACTCAGAAATTTCCAAAATCAATGCCGGCGTCCCACAAGGTGGCATCCTATCTCCAACTCTATTCAACATCTATGTAGCTGATCAGCCCACCACAGCTCAAACCATGGTGGCTGATTATGCTGACGATAAAGTAATTTTGTCTCAATAAAATACTCAATAAAATACCTGGGACTCAATCTCGACAAACGACTAACACGGAAAAATCATATACGAACCAAAAGACTAACTCTCAACGCCCGTATGCGCATGCTCAGTCCTCTAATAACGAGAAATAATAAAACCAATCTAAAAGTCAAACTCCTAATTTACAAAACTCTCCTGAAACCTATTTGGACTTATGGCATACAGCTCTGGGGCTCGGCAAAAAAATCCAATACCAATAAAATCCAAGTATTTCAAAACCTAGCTCTTCGACGACTCTCCAATGCACCACCATACGTCTCAAACCTAACACTACATAACGATTTTCACATGAAAACCATCAATGAAGAAGCTCAACGCTTTTACTTGCGCTTCCGCATACGACTTCTATCCCACCAAAATCCTCTTATTAAAAACCTCTCCTCTCTAACTCTCCCAGGAAATCCAAGGCGCAGACTAAAAAGGAAATGGTGTCGTGACCTCCTACAACTACCAATTTAAAATATACAATATATATATATATATATATATATATATGTAATATTTATATACAATAAAACCATCAACAATTTAAAAAAAAAAAAAAAAATAATTATCTATAATTATTCATGTTAAGTGTTGCCAGTGGGTGGCTTCTTATTCAATTTTTCACGTCTTGTTTTTCTCTTAACACATAAACTTATTGTGCATTACTTGTATAGATTGTTTATTTCTAATAAATATTAAAAAAAAAAAAAAGAGATAAATACAACCCGTCTATGTAAACTATCCAAACCACAAAATTATTCCCCGTGGGCTGATTCTGACTGAGACGAGACAACTGTTCAATATTATCCTTATTTTAAGTGTTGAACGTAAATGGAATTAATCATTATAGTGCTGACAACAATTATTATATTCATAATTTGTTACGAATTGTGATGAAACAGTTGCTAAATGTCACTAACTTATAATTTTTAAATTGAAGTGAGTAGTATAAACTATAATTAGTGAATAATATGACATATTTTACGAAGCGCAGAGGCTATTTCATAAATTACATTAATTATTTTAACTGTGGGAGATGTAGTTTGAATAATTTAAATATCTAGTTATTATTATATCTATTATTATATTAGCATTCAGCCAATAAATCAATTCGGAGAAAACAGAATAAGGTTACATTTCAATTAACAATACAGTTGAAATTCTCTATTGACACATCTAAACTATATTATATGTAAAAGTTAAACAATAGTCAGTACGGTATAATAACTCATATTTTGTACGTTTATATATTAAATGTTAATTTAAAATGACATATAACTGTAATTATTTACGATTTTATTATGCATATTTCCTTAATGTTTTGTTTTAAATTAATTATAACATAGTTCGAAACAGTATGAACGAATTTATTTTGAGCACAAAATTAAATTATAAATCTAATTTAGTCTCTTAAAAGTCGTAAAATTAATGCAATTATAATACTTATTACAATATTATTGTGTATCATAACACAATACTCATATCATCCTTTGGCAGCGACACGATTTCAACACGAATTATCGTCGAGAGTTTCAATTGGTCGTCCGATCACAATTTATTTGTTATCAGTTAGTATGATGGTGGTTATAAAAGTATGCCATTCGGTTAAAATAAACGACGTATCGTTTTAATTCTATCAATCATCGCACTGTGTGTTACATAATATACACCTACGTGTTTAGTCCGTCACGAAAATCCAATTAACATAAAAATGTCACTTATGACGTATGACCGTGGGTCAACAACTCTTATTTCGAGAAAACCGGACACGGAAACCGTCAGTTTTGATTAAGGGTCGGGTTTCGGATTCTATAATAAACGTATACGTATTCGTGTTTTACGGATTAGCGGGGTAAGAAAAAAAAAACACTCGTCCCCGAGTACGTGCATATATTATAATGATAATTGGGTTCCAGCACGATCCACTTTAATAATTTTTTTATTTTTTTTTATCAAGGCTAATAAAAATAATAATACCTAAACAGTTTCCGTTATCCTCGTGTTTTAATTTTTATTAACGCCCTTTAAATTAAAATGTTGCGTTACGTCGAGTATGAACGTGCTACTGGAAAACGTTTACCTGTATAATAACATTATGGATATATTATTTTTTTTTAAATTTTTTCTGTTATTCCGTCATTGGAGTAGACAGACAGGGAAGTAGGTATGAAAAGGGAAGCGATAGAGTGCCTCTTCGAAAACAATTAAATTCACATAAAACATTAACTCTACGACCTTTTGTGTCCCTAGAATCTAGATGATTATAAATATCCCGAAGGAACAATGCGGTCACGGTTGAAATTTAGATGCTTGGCTTTTTAGGAAAGTTCGGTGAAATATTTTCATTACCATCCGATTGTCTGCATACGGTACGTGGTAGAAAACGTATATTATAGAAATAAACAACCGTTTCAAATAAAAAAAATAAAAATTCCTTTTCTATAATAAAGACTTAAAAAACAAAATTATCACTTTAATTTTAGTGTAATTATTATACTGCACTCACGATTTATAACTGCACGAATGAGAAAGGATATTTGCATAGTATGATTTAAACACAATTCAAATAGTTGAGTTACCATCATAAACTATTTCATCGTGAAAAATAGAATAAATATAATATACAAAATGTTTACAGTGTATACATATGTATTATGTATTCGTAGGTACATTGTACATACGAATTTCTCTTATTTAAAGATAATACTAGGTAACAATAGTTTTATAAGAACTAGCGTATGACGTATTTATTTTCTAATACACCGTTGAATTGAATCAACTCAAAAATCTACCGTATTTGTGTTTTTTCTTGATTTGTTTGATATTCTCTCTATATAATTTAGTATTTTTTTAATTTTTAAATTGAATTTAACAGTCATAGTTTTTGTAGATTTTTCATCGACTAAATCTACATTTAAATTCTAAGTAAATTATAAAGATTGTTCGAAATAAAAATTAAATTGCTGTCTAGTAGTTTTACACCACACAGTGTTTACAAAATTACGATTAATAACGTTAAACGAACGCATGGAAATTAATTGAACACTTTATACCTAACCTAGTATGTGTATCTTGTAATCAGATATAGTATATAAACACAATTTATACGCATGCAAAAAAATCAAATTCCAACTCGCGATAGTCGCAGCAGAGAACCTAAATCAAAATCAATATCAATGTAATTACATTTATTCGCCTATCAACGGTCGTTAAAACATTTCGATATTAAACTACACTGAAACGGGTCGCCGAGTGCAGTGTACGGACACAACGATGTCTCCGGCTGTCGGGCGGGTAACGAATAGAGTCTGATCAACCTGCAAGTAGGATTCCCTGCGTACAACGAACCATGCACATTTTTTTTTTATCGATATCGAAACAATGACGAACTGAGTTCCGGAGGTATTTCAGTAATAGATGTTATTCATTGCCAATGCGTGGGCGAGTTAACTGCCCGAATCCAGAGTCAATATATTATAGCTATAGTATGTGCTATCAATCGGGAAAATGATTCTTGTTCGGATGGGCAATCGAAAGATATTTTGTAACTCGATAGTATAGTATATTATATTAATTATTATCTAAACAGATTTTGGTATAACATTTGATTTTTAAGTATTTGCTTGGATTTGTTTAGGTCCTAGTATTATAAGCGTTACGAATTTATGCCTTATCCGCTGTTGAAAGCTGTAATTATTTTTTTTCATAATGATTGCGTTCTTATGATTTTTCATTCAAACGTTTTACCTTGCAGTGTATCACGGGCCAAACCAAACAAGCAATATTACAATGTTCCGAAAAACCAAAAATAAGGAAAACTATAAAATATAAACTATGCCACACTGTGCGAAATCAGATCGAAATTATGTTTTATGTTGAATGGTATCACTTTGATAATTGGGGAAAACACTATTGTTTTCATCGGTCCGTAGTCGGAAAAAAATTGGATAAATATACATTATAAACATAAATCAAACGATCGTCACTATACTTTTCGATGATGATAGAATATTATATGAGCCCGAATCCACAGGTTACGGGAAAAGTAACGGTCCGATTTCATCGTGTAATAGACATTTACGAGACTTAAAAGTACTCTCGGGGAGGAGATGGTATTAAGATAAAATGTTTAAAAAAAAAAATCACGGAAGGCAATACGGCGTTTTTTCGAGTATAAAAGTCATAGCGGCGCAGATAAGTTTCTTACTCGCGTTTAAAATAATTGGAGTACTACCACCACACTGGAACTGTAGAGATTAATCTCGTCCGTATTTTCGTTATTTCACGACGTCGTCGCGGGAACCGTAATTTTTGAAGGTTTTAACCGTCGCTCGTCTGTGTCCCCGTGTGGTATACATTGTGGTCGCAGGAAGCGCATCGTCGTATTATACATGTATAATTATTGTGTTGGGTTTGTTTAGCGCTTATTGAATTAAAAATTACAAACCATTTTTCCGTCCGCCGACGTATACGGTGGCCCGGCGATAAACGTCTTATGGAAATTCGCGAACGCGATTAGCGACGGATTTTCGAATAATTACTGTAAACACAAAAGGACGTCGCAAAAGAATAACACACGTATTGTACGGAGACGCCGCCTTTACCCGCTCACTGTTTGCCAAGCGTTACCACCGAGCGGATGCCTATAAAATGATATTTTTTTCATATCAATTCGATAACGCGGTGGTTTTAGTCTGCGATTCGGTCCATTGTACGCGGATTAACAATAATTGTACATATAGATTATAATGTTATAATGTGTTTAGAATATGCATGAAGATGATCCGCGAGTTATATGCAATATTATTATTGTATTATTGTTTTCGTTATTTCCCGAACGGACGACTTGTTTAGCCTCTCCGTAATAATTATTGTAATATTATTTTCTTTTCAGATCAACGTAAGCTCTCCAGAAATAATATTTTCTTGCACCAACGTTTCAGACGTTATCCCGTAAATTAACATTTTAGCAATATTTTTCAGCGCAGAAAATTACTTTTGGAATATAATAAACAAGAAACGTAAAAATACGTATAACGAGTACAACACACTGTTGTATCAATTTATTGTGCATTATTCACACTGTTTTATTTTATCAATTTATTAATTATTTATATTAATTTATTAGTATCTTAATATTTATGGTTGAAGTTGAAATTAGATGTGGATAAATATGTAAAAAATAATTTATTGTCTCCTTCACAAGTTTAAGATTTTGGAGACTGTCATTTATATTTTATAGATTTACAAATTTGTATTGTAAACATGTATATAAATAAATTATTGATCAATCACGTTCACGTAACTTCCGAATGTTTTCAAAAAACCAATAAAAAAAAATTATTTTATTTAAACAACATAAGTTCAATATAATATCTCAGTTATTATATTTGAATTTTATCCACGTTATACTAAAGCGTATTTTTAATTTAATATAAAATAATATAATTATTGTTTGTATATATTTATAATAGTTGTAAAAACTGTATACATGATAAGTTTATTCGTGGCAGTAAAACCCTTTAAATCGTTACATTTATGATACGATTTAGATTAAATTGCTTATAACGATAACAAAGTCTCGTATTCGTATATTATCTGATGTCTTTGTTTGTTCGTTAACAATTCAACACTTCTACCAACAATCATTTTAAGGATATAACTACATTGCACGTATTTTGTAATCTATGATTATTATTTATTAGTTTCATACATTTTTTAGGTGTATAAAATTAATATTTTAAAAGAATTTCACACTTTTTAGCATACAATGTAAAGGGGTTTGTCGATTTATTTGGATTGAGTATTTGTCAGTAGGTATAAAGTATTTTTCCTCGCTTTTATCTTAAGTTGTTTTTTTCATCATTATTTGTGACACGATAATACGAGACAGGTCTTGTCTGCAAGCAGACAAAAATGCCAATGTTCCGGGTTTGTTTGACTTAGGGCGCTTTTGTTTACCATAGTCACGCTATATGTCGTTGTTTTTGTTTTTGTTGGCGGTACCAACAGTGTCGTAACCAGAAATCCTAGCCTTTTATGTGTAAACACAAACCCCGAATAAGGACGAGTTTTGCCCGAATTATCTGGATAAGTTTCACCGAGAAGACTGATTTTTTTTATCTTACCCTTCAACTTATATTATAACGGTTATACTTTACTAATAATGAAAATCTTCATGGATCGTCAAAATTACCACAAAGATACGCAAGGTAGGTAACTACGAAAGATAAAAGTATAAAAAAATCCGAACACTACCGGATATAATTCCAAACGTACAATGAAAATACCGAATAACCTTATTGACTTCCATTAAAGTTTTATAGAACTTCGATATTGATGGGCCGCGGGCCGTGGGCGATTTGAAAGGCCGAAAAGTTTTTAAATGCTATACAACATACACTATCACGGAATTCAATCATACTTAACTTGTATATATCTATGTAATTTATAATTTCATCTAAACTCTACGCGTTGGCCGAAAGGCTTCTTGTTTATTAAAGATTTGTTTTATTTAGATTTATGTTGGTAATCAACCCAAAGTTAGGATACATAAATTATAACTCACGGACTTCATACTTAAGTTTCAATTGAAAGCCCTTTGTGTGATGTTATGCCATTGGTGATAGAACTATTGTGAAAGAAGTGTCCAAACGATGTTACAATAATTAGGAAGGTAAAGAACTTCTTGGCCATGCACTATTTGCAGTCGTATTCCATGTTTTGAATAACTCAATATGCCCAACTCGGACGGAACAAGCAAGTTTAAAATTAATTACTCTGTAACTTCACGTACCAGAGTATTTACTGATTAGTTGGCAACATATGTTACAAGTAGCATACCTATACTAAAAATATATTATATGATTATTGTTTAAATATAATTATATCTGTTTTTGTATATTCAATAAATTAATTAACGCCGTCGCTCATATCTATTCAAGTAAGCTGCCTCAGCTATGAAATTATTCAAAAGTTCACTATACGAACACATAGAATACAAAGCATATTGAATTCTAAACGATCGATTTTTTTCATCAATGAATGAAAGTATAAAATCACATTTCCAGGATATAGGAACATAATATAATATTATATAGAAATAATTATTATCATGAACAATTTCTACAAAACCTAACAAAAAAAAAAACACAAACATTAAACCTGCCATTGACTTTGTAGATTATAATAATCACAATGAAACCTCCTTCAGCTAATTCGATATAATCCTAAATAATGTAAATAATACCGTTGAATCGGCTATTATCCCCGTCGCTCGTGCCATAAATATTAAAAAAAAAATATATATTTAATAATAAATACTTATGTAAGTATTTTGTGATCCTCTGTGCACCGTACGTATATTAGTTGATTTAACAGTTCTGCATTATATCACACAGCGTTCCGTGTTCAACGGATAGTTATCAATGGAAATCACACTACAATTTTTGTAGGATTCTTTAAAGCGTCCACACGTTCTACGTTTCGACCTTTTTTTTTTTTTTATTTGTTATAATATTATATACGTTTCGAGGGCGGGCTACGTTTGTTTTCCCTAGAGTTTTTTTTTGTAACGCTACGCAATGCTCAAGTTTATTGGCCAGTTATCATATAGTTTTCGCACATCATTTCCCAGACTCCTGTTGAGTTCCACATTCCGGCCACCTTGCACTACTATAACGTCCGTGCGCTCCACGCCCATTAACGGTTGGACCACAATCATGTCTGAATTCCGGCCAAAATCGCGACATGTATACCGACCGCAAAAAAAAAAAAATAAATAAAAACACCACACTAAATAGTTTAAAGTCGTCGAATCGGAAAACCCTATATGATATAAGTACGTTATGTATACACCCTCAAGCCCCGTGGATGCCCACGTTTCGTGTAGGAACTTACCTCAGCTGAATCTTGATAGAGATTGCAATTCGGGCACAAGTCTTCGATGTAACAGTCCACGCACCAGCCGATCGCCGCAATGATGACGGAAAACCAGACGATCATTTCACCTGAAACCGTGTTCGTTATCAGATAATATTATAATGTTTCGTTTTATAAAATATTATAATCAAACTCAATATGATAGTAAATATAATAAAATGAACCGCGAACGGCTTTTTTAAATTTTTATTTTAACTATTTTAAATACTTTCTTGTGTTCAATTATAACAGGACGTCAAATTATACGACATCGTTATTTCGTAGTCAATAATAAATAAATAAACGAAAGAACATATTTTAACATCGATAAAAAGACATTGCATTATAATTTATTACGCTACACTGTTTTTTATGAGTGTTAGTAAATATTATTTTATGTATTTTTTAAGTGTAGTTACATAAAAACATAAAATATAATACCAAAATTCGAACCTTAAATTTGCATACGAAGCTTATTTAATTAACTGCAAATTGTTATAATGAAATACTAAAAGTGTAATTATTATAATTTATTTCAAAAACATTATTTTTCGTTATGGATAGTAAAAGTACTATTCGTATAATTTATTTCATATCTTATAAATATTGTTAATTGGTATTGTTTCAGTTATATATAATATATATATATATATATATATAATTATTAAGCGTTTAAATCTTCTTAACTACATTTAACTTGAGATATTTTAACAGAATTTATTCAATATTAAGCCTTAACGGTTTAAGTTGAGAGGAAATGTTACAATAACACAAAGGTAATAATAAATAATGGAACAATAAATATTATTTGCATAAATATAAAACAATTTAGTACCCACTCATGTATTTTAACAATATTTTTCAATTAATTCTAATATATTATTTGGACAAATATTTTGTATAATATGCATAATACGGATGTTAAATTAAAATTTGAATACTCTAATCAAAATTGTATGAAAAAATTAAATAAATATATTATACATTCAATTGAACGATAATAATATAAAAAATAGGGAGATCGATGAGAGAATATTGTTTTCTCGTGAATCATTCGAAAATATTTGATATTTTATATGATAAGCATCAAATTATGAAACATACGAGTTCGTCGAAAACGTAAAAACTAAAGATTAAAACCAGCGGTGGCAAGAAGGGAGTGGGTGATATGATTTATCGGCCGAGTGCGCTAACGACCGTCCAAACTTTACTGAAGACCGTAATAAAATCATTACGATGAAAATAATAATAATATTAAAACTCAGCAAACGCTGTTCCTCCACCTTCAATACGACGCTCAAACGATTTGCATCAACGCCAGCGATTTTACGAATGTCAGGTGCATGTATCTTGTGTTTAATCTGAGATGGTTATAATAATATTTTATATGTAACATCATATTATCATGTACCTACACGTCTCGTTGTCTTATCTAAGTAGGCCGCATACAATCCAGACTATCATAACAAACGTGCAAACAAAATACACGATATTAGTTTAGAGAGCTTATGCGTTTAACGTAGTCGATTTTTTGATTTTCCGACTACCGTATATTACGTGCATTTTGTCTAACATTTAAATTCAAAAAAAACAGAATTTTATTATAGTTCATGAAAATGTACAATATAATTTGTCACGGTGCAACTATTGATAAATAATTATTTATTTTGCTATGAATTCAGCGGTCCATTATATATATATGTATACTTGTAAAGTTCAGCTGGTTTCAAATATTCGGTTTGATATTGACATTAACGCTGCGGTTAGTGTAAAATAAATAAAAACGTGGACAAAATATATTTTAGTTTATTAGAATAATTATGCGATTACTGAAGAGTCAGTTAAAAAAAAAATAAAACGACCTACAACGGATCGAACAATACATACAGTCGAGCGCCTACCTCACAACTGTGATATTTTAAACTGAAATATTACACGATGCAACATCCTCACGCGGGTTTTTAATTAACTAATAGGTGACTTTAATATTTCCTAGTCGTCTCGAGCTCAAAACTGTGCAAAAACAAACGTTACAATTGAAAAATCGAAAAACTACGTGGCCGACACGTCTTTTCGCGAGACACACTGTCTCGCACTTTATTGCACAGGGTCGTCTGCTCTGCGAAATATTTCGGTGATACTAATATAATATGATATGCGCGGATATATATATATATTCGAGCGCGTCCGAATTACGCCGCCGCATCGTTGTAATCCGTTTTACGGTCGCCCGGAGACGGAAAATAATTCGGTTTTAATCGGAACCGTCTATATAGTTAGTGGGGGGAGGGGGAGGTGGCGAAGGAGGAGATTCGACAGAGGTGGGGACGATGTACAGGGGATGTAGGCCGCCGAGAAGATTGCTTTCCTCGTACTCTGCAGCAGGGCCATCCGAATGCGCTGCTTCCGCCTCTGCCTTCGCCGCCGCCGCCGCCGCCGACATCCATCCACCAGCCGCGCCCCATACGCGCGTCGCGGTATTTATATTGGCGATATTAATCTCGGGCATTTTTCTTGTACTCGCTAAAACGGCGGCACGGTTTTGAAGGGTACAGGCGGGGTGAGTTTTCCTGAAGACCCCGAGCACGGTGGAATACGACAAGTAGGTCTCCGGTGGAATACGACAAGTAGGTCTACGGCGGCAGGACAACAATAATGGTAGGTACTTGATGTCGGCGGGGAAACCGCGAGACGCGGTATTTATATTGGCGATATTAATCCCGGATATTTTTCTTGCACTCGAGCAAACTTTCCGACGTTGGGGGGGGGAGGGTGGAAGGGGCGAGTTTTTCCGAAGGCCCAGCGCCGGCAGAAGAATACGACGACGAGTAAGGAGGTATTCACGCGTCTACGGCGGAGGCGGCGGCAGAACGACAATGGGACTTGATATTATCAGCGGGGGCAACCGCGACGACGACGAAATCCGTCTCCGCCCGCGAGCAACCGATTCGTCGTCCTCAAAAATCACAACGAAAATAATAAAAACGAATTACGCTCGCCGTTCGCCGTTTTTAATTTGCCGCCGTTCGACGGGGTTCGCGCCGATCCATCAAAATCGAGTGTGGTGGATTTAATATTTATACGACATCCGCGACTATACTGCCAGGACAGTGTAATTATTGACGCTCTTGGGAGTGGGCGGAGATCGACCGGACAAAAAAAAAAAAAAAAAGTATAAATAATTCCAAACGATATTTCCGTCACCGCACCAGCTCCGATCGTTTATCAATGCGTTATAATTTCATTATATATACGTTTGGATTTTGTCCCGAACGTCGCATCGGATAACAGGTACAATATCGCAAGTATATTATTATATTGTACGCGGCTGACCGCAAGTCTCGGCCAGAGTCGTACGATAGTTAAACCCAACACACGAGTGTTTCGATAATACCGTCACTGTTGACGTGGCATCACGATATAATATTATTATGAAGAATCGATATAAAAAATAACACTGTGCGCCTAAATGCGAGCATAAAAATCAAAGTTATAAAACGCTGCACTACGTCGAATATTTTTTTTTTCATAAAAGTTGTTTTTACCGTCGTTTTGAGTACCTGCGATAAAATACGTCATTATTCACAAGGGATATTGTTCGGCAGTTAATCGTTTTTCCCCTCCGTTTGGTCGTGTGTATTATAATATACAACTGCAGTTTAGGTAATAATTATATATTCGTTTACGGCAACACACGATGAACGTTTTAAACGCAAGCACACGCACGCACACACGCACACATACACGCCATATAATAGCATTATAATATATATCATAACTATAATATTATATTTATTACGTTAATTCGTTGTTAAAACGGTGTAACACAATAATTAACGAATTGGTGTATATAAAATAATACGGTGGTCCTAAAAAGGTGGCGCTGCGACCTTTATAATATTATATTATGTATGCGTACGTAACACGCGCGTGTACATATTAATATATTATTCATATTAATCGATTCGACCCGCGCCGCAGGACTGTGGAGATTTATAACGTTTTCTCGGACACCGCGCGGGTAATCATATATACTACCGTAAAGGCCGTTTAACCGTAACGGTGCTCTGTATATTTATCAATATTTATATTATGCGAGTGCGTGTGTGTGTGTGTGTTTGGGGGGGGGGATCTAAATATTTATCGATACGTTTCCCCGATGGGCTCAGATCGGCAACGGCGTGAAACCGTTTGAGCGGGATCATCACTAATCGGAGTGGAAAAAATCTGCTAGCCTACCGCACGCAGTTATTCATGTCACCGTAGGACTTAAAGTCCTATCGTGGACGGTCGAACGACAAAATATACATTAAGAACACCGTGCAGTGTGTTCGACGTCAGTTATTTATTATCATATTATAATATTATACTCTTGTAGAATCACGATTCACTAATTTACTACACGAAAATCCTTTAGTATTTTTTTTTCTTTTTAATTTTGCACCGATAAAAAAGCGTACCCTTTCAACTCACGCCATAATAATAATAATACTTAAACCCGACTTCCCCGAATTATACCGGAATTCCAGCGAAATCAACGATACACTATATATTTACGGAATTTGGACTATAAACTCACACACGCACACAAAACGCCATTGTAAGTAAATGTAATATACCCGGGGTTACTCTTTTATTACCTACTATTCTCAATAGGTATGTTGATTTGCTACGATTTTACATAAATTAAAATGTTTTTGAAAATAATTTTCTTACAGAGATTGATATCATTACTTTTTTTTAGATTTTAAATTATTTTTAAAGTTTTTATTATTTTTTTTTAAACGACAAACGTTTCGTTTCTATTTTCATACTACAAAGTGGAAAATTATTGTTCAAAACATCAACGTACATATAGCTGATGACCAGTCAGTTTAATATAGGTACTATGATAGCGCGTTAAAAGGTTTTCCGATTTAGACCTATATTACCAAACTAATGCTATGACTCACTGGTTCGGTATTGATAAACTCCGAATCGAGTATAAAAAAAAAAAAAACTTTTTCGAAAACACACACATTTGCCGATAAAACAGTTAGGCACCGTGCCGAGATAAAAGAACCACCTCGTATAGTGTATTATAGATTTTCGTATTATTCTAACGTTTCACTGCTTTTGTTACGCAGCAGCACGAGCACCGTAATAATAATAATAATAATAATAATAATAATAACGACAGCATTTAGACTCGTCCGCCGGCGACGAGAGAGCTGGTACGCGAACAGATCAGTCACGGAGAATCATCTTATTAGTATCATTGTTCGGGTCGTCTATCGCGCACACAATACACACGCGAGCCGCTAATCTCATATACGTACAATATATAATAATAATAATAATAATAATAATAATAATATAATACACCTACGCGGCGCTCGTGTATTATGTTCTCCGATTCCGCAGCCCTCCGCGGAAAATGTTTTGTTCGCTTCTCCCGTCCGTGCGATTTCAATTTGCGACGTGGATATTAATATTATTACGATGAAAATATATCCGAGCTACGATTATTTATCAGCCGCGGAAATTATTATATTATATACCGTAATAATTATATTATTGTGTTCATTTAATTTCACGCGTTTTCGACTTCAGATAATATATTATTATATTATTATATTATACCTGCCGCGTATAATAATATTACACACGACGAATTAGCCGCTGCGCCGTCGCTACGTTATTATTAATACGATATAACATCATCGTATCCGAACAATTTTCGTTTCCGGGTCGAGTTTTTCGAGTGCCAGTGAGTCTGTGCTACATTGTATACTAGTATAGTTTAAATATTTGCGCAACGTGTGATGAACACTCCCGTGATTAATTTTTATGTACAGTTCGAGTAAAACAATAACCTGCAGATAAGTAGTATGTACAATAATTCCGAGTATAAACGCTGCATAGAGTATCTAGTTATAATATTGTATTTATCTTAGATTCTGGGTGGAGCGAAGAATGCACTGATTATTCTACAACGACGTTTGTTTTTTATTTTTTATTATAAATTAGTAATTATATCATAATGCAATGTTTTTAGAAAAAAGTGTAAGTGTAAACGATGCAAATAGTATTCATTTGAAGATATTGATATAATATAAAATTAGTTATTAGTATTACTTGTTTACGGTATTTTGAGGTCCATAACGATAATAATATTACATTTATATTCGGGTCAATATCAATGAAACGTAACACGGCGCTATGTGTATGCAATTTCACTACATTTCTGTTGTACGTAATAATATTATTAATATACCAATATAATATTGTGGTATAATTGATTCATTATAATATTACAATATTATTAATATTATTGGTTAGAACATCAATGGCACGTTCTAGTGTGGAAATTTACCATAATATTACGCAACACTGATGTATATTATTTAATACGTTAGAGCTCGACTAAATAATGGCTACGGCATCATAATAACTTTTTTTAGTATATGTACATTTTACTGAAATTGTATTTGTATTCTTAATAATAAAGTCTATTCAAAAATCAACATACTGTATTGAAAACCTATTTAACTTAATACTTAAATAAAAAAAAAACGTACAATAGTGATTATGATTAAATAGGAATATTCAATAATAAATATCGAAAAATAATTGTTCATAGTGTTGTCAATGGTTTTAACTAAATATTATAAATGATAAGTGTACAATAATATGATGTACTTCGTTTATTTATACGAATCGTATACAATTTTAGATAGTAAAATATCACGAGTAGATCACTCACGAATATTAAACCATGTTTAAATACTGTCTAGCCATCAACAATAAATATTAAAAACAATATTTGGTCGTCGGTCGACGGAGTGATTTATGGAAACTAAAATACCTGATTGCCATGTATGACGAATTTTCGTTCGCACTATTCGATTTAATATTATCCACTGCTGCGTAATATTATTTAAATGTGTATATACAAATATTATTATATTAATATTAAATAATACCTCGAAAAAAAATGTCGTTTACATAATATATGATCAATTTAATATTATGATATGCAAATACTTTTATCGGTGAAGCAGTAAAAAACATTTAATATTTACTTTAGTACAATTATTAGCATAGGTTTTTTTCGCGATAACGTAAAATGAGAATATAACCGCCGCTCATTATCGATTGGTCGATAATAATATTACAGAGCCCGATTATTATTAATTTGAAAAGGAATCTCCATTCTCTCTGTATTATACTCAAATGCTGAAAAAAGTATTTCTCGAGTACCTTAACATGTTATACGATTTCGTTTGATGTTACGGATAACGGAATCAAATATAATTATTACAAAATAAACTATTGCCGGTACTATATTATGGTATGTTTAATTAGACGTTTGAGCCGTTTTATGGGCTGTTTTGTGAAAAAAAAAACCGATTGGCTTTAAATAACTCTAGGGTTATTCTAGGGATCACACGGACTGCATCCGAATACAGTTATTACTGTTGTCACTCGATGATAAAATACAAAAACAGTATCTCACGTGTTACTGTTCAATGTTTAGTCATGTGAAAACCGCGCGTATCCGGAAACAGAACTAGCACAAACCTTTTGGTTACGTATTTCAGTAAACGGATTTACCGATAGTATAATAATTACTATAATTATTACCATCGAATGAATAAAATACATACCTGCAAACACATTATCTAATTTAATGGGGTCATTACGGGAGTTATAAAAAAAATAAAACATACATAGTTGGTTAAACATTTCAAGACGCCTTAAACATACATCATAATACACACACAATATAACAATTATCCAAACTGCATTATTGCCGTAAAAATAAACAGACCAATAATTATGAAGTTCACAACATGTTTAGAAAAATAAAATGTTAAACTAGAAAATTATGGAACAAAATGACGTGTTGGTTCTGTATTATTTATTTGTTAAATAATATTAACACGCTTTAGCCTAAATTACAATAAATTCATATTAGTAATAAGTTATATTACTTAGCATCAATCATTATACAATAGTTATAAGTTTATAACGTAATAATGTTTTATTTTATTTCATATGCCATATTTACTGTTCAGAAATGTATTTTATAACAGTTAATAATACAATAATTTATTATGTCTAGTATGACGTACGTTCTAGTACGCCTATCGAAACATTTACTTAACCCTAGATCACACGCATTTAAAATATTTACGAGAATACACGCACACGGTCTTTTTAGTCGCACACAGTATGGCGCACATACAGTCAACTGCATACATACACATAGTCAACTAACCAGTCACAATGAAAATACCATAACTATCAATTTCGTTAATCGAGCAGAAATTATTAGAAACACAATTTAAAAATAACCCATAATCGATTTTTTACGATCACGCACGCGGTCTTTTTGACCGTATATTAATAGGTAATGTCTGGTAATACTTAATAAAATAATATATAACTTAAATAAACATAATAATAATAAACTTTGAATACTTCTATATTACTGACATCAGATCGTATACACAGTTGGGAGTTGTATTTAATTTTAGTTTATCATCCAATTAGAAGGTATTTTTGACCGTGAAGCGTGTGCTCTAGGATTAATACGATTACTTATCGACAAATAGAATAACTAAATAAGAAGGTACAAAAATATACTATTTCATCACAAATAATTTTTAAATGTATAATTTGAGCAAGATACGATGAAAAGTGTTTGAGATTTCCATTTTCGTCATAATGTCCGTGGATTTGCGACAGTGTTACATAATATTATAGTAATGTGTTTGACGGCGATGACTTTTTTTGCGGGTCTGACGTCCGTGTTACGAAATGCAGGCTCGGTGTTTAATAAAATATTATCGACAGTGCGTTTTCGTTCGGCGTGGGTTCAAACTATTATTCCGCTGAATATTTTGTTCAAATCGATTCGAAGAAGCGTTAAGTGTTATTATAACTTGCGCACCGTTCGGAATATTCCGGGTCGGTCTTCACAGGAATCGCGCCAAGTATAACAAAAAAAAAAAAAAAAAATTTAAAAGACTACTGGAAAAGATTTTCAGCTCGCGTTATAGTGCTCCGACGGCTTATTGATTATACGACTTTGATTAGTCGTACGTTTCCAGATGATTCGCACACAACAATAGACTCTAAAAAAACCACCCTCAAGACGAATTATGAATAAATAAACATCCAACCAATTTGGGTTTCGCTTCTGCCGAAAGTTATTATTTTTGTCGCTGTCGTTATTGTCATTGTTATTATTATTATTATTATTATTATTCGTTCCATGCATTATTTTCACGACGCTTTGTCCGGCCGGAACGTGATGACATCGCGACTGCGTTCTGAATAATTACTCGTGGACACACACTCGGGACTTGCGTCTTGTAACCACGACAATTAAAATTAATTTTGTCACCGTGTTACAATATTTTTCATGGTTCTTTGCATCTCATTTCTTCGGCAAGGAAATTGTGAAAGTTCGATTTCCGGGAAATCGGTTATAATTCATTCGCGCACGGTTGTATTGATTATTGCCATGCGAGTCTCATCGGCCTCAGTACTGCTCGAGAACTTTGTCAAAACGAATAATAATATTTGAACGGCTACATATCGGCCCGAAGTGATTTTTCTTATACCACCGCCCTTGTGTTTGCGAATAAACGGCAGTGGATGGCGAAGAAGACGTGAACAATTATTTGACACGTTGGTCAAAATGATTTTAAAATATATAAAGTACACAATAATAATATTATACAGGTATTATAATAGGTATCCTATATATATGCATAATTTCATTTACGGCGCTCTGGCGGTTCGTTTTTAATGAAGTAAAGATTTTAATTAATTTGGCTCGTTTTTATTAAACCGAAATCGATGGCCCCCGGATTTTTTTTCGATTGTTTTAAACAATTCGTTAATTATTATTTAATCGAGGTGTTTGCCAGATTTAATTAAATCTCGAAAGACATACACAATGTTCAATATAAAAGCCTGGAGTCGCTGTTATTGTTGTAATGATTAAAAAATCTGCGACTTGGGTTAAACACTGTGCATTGTTCGTTGTTGCTGTTGTACAGAAGTTTTTTTTTTCGATGACGAACGTCACAAACTATGAATGTAAATCTACGAATTACCAACGACGAGGCACTACGAAAAGAAATATGCACATGCACTATATACTCGCACGAGTCCTATTATACGATATGAAAAAAAAAAAACACTATACCAACGATTGATTTCATTCCATATATACGTAATAATATCGAATAATGTCGAGGTCTAAACGTGACATGCCTCTGTAAGTAGAATAATTTATTTTGTCATATTATGATAGTATGATAGGTCTTAGGTGTACGAACCATTAACGAGTCTACCGTACAATATCATAATATAATATATATTATACACGGTGACTTGTTTAAAACCGTTACGTCGAAAAGTATGAATGTTTTTGGAAGTATTTGTATTACATAATGTAAAGCCGTTAAAAACAACATTTTATATCTGATTATTTATAATCATTATCATATTGTGATTGTATACTGTTCTTGAAGACGGCATTAAATTTTAATTGAATATTTTTCTGAAAATGTATTATTTGAATACATAAAAATTGAGTTTTGAACTTAGCTCATTCGTTGTATGAAATTTAAAGTAAAGACGAGCAGAGTGAAGTGCATCCCACAAAATGTTGTTTCAATACTCCGCTCATAAAAACATTAAATTCTTATAACTTTATCAATCAATTAGGTACTTAACTACTTATTTAAGATTTTATTTTATGCTTTAAATTTCTTTGACAAATATTCTGCTTTAAAATGTGAAATTAAAAATGTATCCATCATTAAAATAAGAAAAAAAAATTGAAAAGTTGTAAAGATATAAATTGTAAAATATATTTTTTTTTGTTTTTCTGCAATTATTTAAGATTGTGTAAATTACTTTCATAAATGTTTATTTTTCATCAAAATGTATATTAACCTTTCAAATAATAACTTTTATATGTATTATATTATATTGTCAAATCAGCGTGTTAAATTTTATAAAATTATATTTTGATTACTTTTATTTAATCCATTCATAGTTATTTGCAAGTACGATTCACTTAATATTTGTTTTTTTTCGGAATGACAGGTTCACTGGAAAAAATATTCATCTGCTAACGACTTTGTAAGTTTGAAATAATATTTTCTATAATATTGACTTTTGTTTCAATCCAAATCGCTGTCTTTCCATATATAGTTATACTATAGTTCAATGTATTTGTTCATTATTAATAATTACGTCATTTGTAGTTGCAGATCTTGTCTATAGGTTTTATTATTTTTATATTTATTTATATAAAAATCAGTATATTTCTTTAATATTGTTATATTTTATCATGACATGTGATTAAATCACTTAATTCAATACCTACCTATGATTTTTTCTCTCACTTAATGCATCGCAGTGCATATTCTATTTGTATATTATATACGGTATGTCATTAGCATCAGCAAAGTAATTATTCCTAAATTGATTTTAATATGCAATCATTGCTGCGAACTTATTCCAAGATACGAACGGATTTCAACACAAATTCATGTCAAAATATTTGTTTTGTTCGAATTTATTTCTTATTGCAGCGCATGATGCATATTGATATTTTCTCATACCTAAGTCTATAGACTTTATAAGTGGCGCGGTTTTTCGATTTGTCCTGTTCGCGAACAAGCGTAACACTCGATATAATAATATTATGTACCTACCGTATCGAGTAGGTACAATACAATAGTCATCACCGTCGACGTATTAATTTCATCTATTAATGCGTATAAAACCAATAATACAAATATTTACTCTGGAGCATTATAATATTATTGTCATAATAATATATTGTATATACTGTCGACGATGATGTGTGGTCGAATTTTTCGAAACGGGACGCATTGCGGGAATAAAAACGATCGTTACCAGTCGATCCCACGGGCGCGGGGTGCTTATCGAGAAACGGATTCGGACTCGTGGGGGGGGGGGGGCGTTGTTCGCCGACGATATTATTATTATTATAATATTATAATATACGTATACGTACCTCATTCGCCGTAAACCGTATATATATTTTATGCAACACAAACCTGTATATTAATACATTAAACGGAGAGCGCGGCTCCGAGAGCGAGATACACATCGCGAGCCGGCGGTGGCGTATTATTGTCATAAATCTAAATCCTATTAAAACGCGCCGGCATTACACACGCAATCTGGACTTATAAATCCCACAGGTACCCGTATATTATGATGGTATAATATACACCGGGCGGTAACCGGCGGCCGCTGCGGTCGCACAATATCAGCTGTATTATAATAATAATAGTAATATTATAATAATATACGCACGCGGTGGGGGCCGTCCGACGATCGGCGTGTGCGGACGGCGGACGGCCGGGCCCGGATCACGATATAATATTTCAAAGGTCGAAAGGGTATTTAACTTTTGACGCGGCCAAATCGCCGATAAATTATTCGTTAATCCCGACGCACAATGCGCGGCGACGGCGACGACCTGATTGCGTTTACCGCGTTGATATTATTATGCCTACAGAGTCGGGTACCGCACCTGGTATAGCTATTATAAT
Organism: Neotoxoptera formosana; assembly: GCA_022818045.1. Lineage (NCBI taxonomy): Eukaryota > Metazoa > Arthropoda > Insecta > Hemiptera > Aphididae > Neotoxoptera > Neotoxoptera formosana. The sequence goes on from CM040633.1 coordinate 47,733,105, forward strand.
AGGTATTATTATAATCGCGATTATTGTTTTCCACCGCGGTGGTCGTGGCTCTCGTTGTCCCGCCGCCGCCGGTTCGTTTCGTTACGACCCGCGTTTTTCCGGGACGAGTTAACGGAAAAACGGAAAAACGCACCGACGTGGTATACGAAGCACTCGCAGCAGTCGTGCCGATACCCACTTCAGACGACCCCGATTCGAGCTGGGCATTCCGACTGCGGCCAAACCGATGCGGGACAGCGAACGCCGACGCCTCCATACTCGCGAGACGAAAACTAAAATAACGTTCGGAGTCATCGACTACTATGGCATAGGTAGTGTTACGGTTAGAAACACACTATTATTATTGATATCCGTCAACGACGAGAGAGAAAATTCGTATTGTAATTCATAATTCCATTCGGATCGCAGACGCGTTGTGAAAATTCGCGAGCGTCACAGACGACTTTATTCGCGGATCAGCGATGCATCTTATTCAGATATTTGTAATTGGTTTTTTTTTTCATTCTGTCGTAAACATGTCGACGTCTCTATAACACAATATATAATATAATATTATACTATAACATTGCATATTACAATGCTGCATTTATACACTGTATATACTTCGATGTAACCAGATTTCCGGCAATAATACTATTGCGTTATTGGCGTTTGTGTTTCTGACGTGTGTGCGGACGTAAATAAGTTGTCGCAGACAAATCGAAAAAAAAAAAATTTGTTAGTCTTAAGCTCTCCGCCTATAAGTTTTCCGAACGATTCGCTCAACGTAGTTTATTGCTCGCAATGTTATTATTTAATGATTATACGACAACTACTAAAATCGTATAATAATATGTTCGGTATCTACGCCAAACGTCGTCTTATTCTCGATTTTTCTCATTCCGTACCGTATCATATATGATACGATGTGTTTTCCGGAAACAAATGGCTTTCTCTTAAAACGTTTCGCCTAAACGATCTGAAATCGAATTTCGGTCTATATTATGGTTTCAAACGTGTGTATGAACTTCCACCGAACAACGGCAACGGCAACTTGCGCTCACAAACGTCCTACGATTTTCGAACGTGTGCCACAAAAGTATCGTCAGAGATAATAATTATTATTTTAATCGCTCTCCAAGGGGTCTCCTATTGATCAGTAAAATGCTTTTACGATATCGCGCAAGTCGCGGTGTCTGATTTGTTTTTTTATTTCTATTTAAGCTATTCGTGTTTGTTTTTGACGAGTGTCATTATTGTATTATATTATATTTTGACAGCCACAGCGTGCCCACCTCCTACGAGGTTAGATTAACTAGATATATCATATAAGGATAATAAGAAGCACATTTGACTTCAAAATGTTGCTCAATACGAATAATATTTAATTTTATAAAATCACAAGTACACATTTTTAATCGATATAACATTTATTTTTAAGCTTTTCCTTCCAATAAATGCATTTTACAATTAAATATTACGATTTTTAAAACAATTATCTATTATAATTATTAATAAACAAACTATCAAGAAACCGATCTGATTAAAATAATTATTTACATTAAGTTAAACAACATAACAATATTTAAAAATCTGCCTCGACGACCAATCTGATTTTGCATAAACCATTAAACCTATCAGCTGAAATTATTAAAACGAGTATTAGGCATTATGCGGATAAATGATTTTCCGAATTGTATTGATCATTGATTGTATTTTGACTGTTTTTTTATTTCACTTTTGAGTGTTATATGTTAAATTGATTAAATTATTTAGTTTAATGGTAGTACACATTTTGTTGTTGGTTTTTTGACTCTTCTTTGAAAAAATATCATTATGCATAAATACAAAATATCATATTATCAGTGGTTAAACAATGTTACATTGTTATCTGAATATTTTTTCAAGTTTATAGTGAATTTAGTAGAAACAATGAAACATATTATTGTTAAATTTAAAATGTACATTTCGGTTGAAAATTACATCATTAATTATACGAGCTATTATTAAATTAACATAATAATAATGCATCACTAATAACATATAATGAACAACTGTTAGGTATCATTGATTGAAACAAATTTCTCATAAACTATAGTAATATTGTATAAACGTAGTCAGTAGTTTTCTTTAATAAAAAAAACAGATTTTCTCATACAAAAAAGATTTTAGAGCACATTTTAAAAGAAACCATTGATTATTATTTTAAATAATACGTACACATATAATATAATAGAATTTCTTTAACTATTTTAAGAATTTCACATTTAATTTTAAATTTGTAACAACAAATTGTATTGAATCTAACCTAAAAAAATAAAATAATATTAGTTTTAATTTTAAAGTTGAAACGTTTGTAACAAAAATTGTATATTAAATAAATATAAAATTGAAATCAAAAAGTTCTATATTTAGCAGAAACAATTTAATTATATTTTTTTTCTTTGAACTTTTTTTTTCTTTTATCATTCAAACAATAATGGTATTTAATTAGTATATTATGTGCATAATATTTTGTTGTCACTTATTACAATATTTTAGTTAGTAATTCCAAAAATAGTTCAATTAATAATTATATGGTTAACCAACAACTTAAATACATTATGCATAATTATTAAACAAATCACAGTTTTTAAATGAACAACGTCCATAATAATTATTACAATGGAATTGTGTTATACTGAAGATACAGTTGAGTGAATCCATTTTTATGATTTTATTCGACTACACGTTTCATGCGAACTGATCAAACATTAAAATTTATTATTAAAATAGATAGAATATATCAATGACATTGTAGCCACATGTCTATTGGTCTTTTTTTTGTTCAAATTAGAATTCATGAAATATAATTTAATTTTAATTTGACATTATCGCAATGCGTTTGGCCTTATTCTATATTTTCCAAATAAAGAAACTTAAAATAAAGTCTACAGGTAAAACAATTTCATGGCTTATCCTTTACCTCAACTCAAAGTTTCCTCGTGGAATACCAAATAGATTAAGGTCAACAAGTAAACCTTACCTAAGCTGGAATGACGAATTCAAAATGGGTAAGCGGTCATTTGTTCAAATTATGATTTATGTACACACATATGCGTATCAGATTAAAATATAAAGTGCCCACTTTGGTGAATTAAACGCTTAAATTCGTCACAGAATTTTACTTAACGACCGTTTACAACGTCGGCTTTTATCGAATTCACTAAAATACACGATGACCAATTCGTTCGTAGTTTTGTGATTTTTGGCGCAAAAATACCTTTTGTGTCGTTGTTGTTGTTTTTATTTTACATCGGTTATTTTGTATACGTCGAACAATATTAATATAACATAATAATAATAATAATAATAATATGTTGAATCGCGATTTTCATTGATGTTCCTAACAGTCAAATAGACAGTAATCGTATTGGTAATTTTGTATTTATATACAATAATATGATCCCCGTTGTAAAAAAAGTCGGTAGCCATGATATATGTAAATGTACGTTGTGTGACGGAGAGAAGGACTGAAATGAATATTAATATGCAAACTTCACGTGTGTGTCGAATTGGAATTAGTGGCGTGTTAGGCGCAACGCCATTTCCTCGTGTAATGATAAATATTACTCGTTTGTGCGAAGTGTATACCTACACTCCAAATGAATGGACTTGGAAAAACTTCAATATCATCGACGGGTGAAGAAAAGGCAATTGTGGTTCTACATAATAATTCATTGTTTTCGTACGGACTCGTGTACATCATCAATATCACTCGTATTAACGAGGCCGACATTTAATTTGACAGTTTGGAAATATTAGGTGTTATATGTGCCGAGAGAACTTGACGTGGAGGGAAAAAAAATCAATGACAACATAAGATGGTGTCAACGTTCATGAAAGGGCATGACAGTAGTTTGAAAAATGTGCTTTAATATCTTGCAAATGGTGCCGATAAGTTTTAGATCTTCGCTCCTCCTCATCGTTTTTTTTATATGTCATTGGACATTATAATTTATTTTGAATGAAAACGGTAAGGTGCATAACAATAAATTATAAAACTACATAAAAACATAATAAGTCTACCTTTATAATTAAAAACCATGTAAAACATTTGTATAATGATATAGATTTTAGTTTGATTTGAGATTTGCGAAAGAGTTATTTTTTCCTAGCACAATTATTAGTTATTTTAGTTAATAATTGTAACATTGGACGAATCCGGGTTATCTATATAAGCCGCAGTATCTATAATATTATACATTCATTTTGTATTACTATCGCAAAGTCGATTATTAGAAATGTTAATAGAGATAAATTGAATATTTCAAGAAAATAGAAAAATAACACATCGTATAAAATATAAAATCCACATATAACATGTACAAAATAATTATAATATACAAATGACGAGATTTTCGAAATTGAATTTATATTATATATGAGATTTCAAAAATAATTAATTAATAAATACAATTGTATGCGGCGTATAAGTAAATTATGATCAGTGTAGGTAATTTAAGCTCGGATATAATATAGGTACCTATAGTTAATATTTATGGTTTAAACGCAATTTTGTTGTTAATTTATTATTGTTATTTTAATTTATAACCTACAATAAGTTACGGTAATCGTGATTTTTATTTATTGTATATATTATGTATAAACATATATAGGTTCTTATTTTTACTACTGCTCAATGACTTTCATTTATGCCCCACAAAATATAAATTCATCTTGACGTTCATTCGAGAGTGTCCAAATAATTTATTTTCAAAAATACCACAACAGAAACCTAAACGTGAAAAAACCCAATGTCATCATTCGTAATAATCCACTTTCCGAGTCAATGAACGCGTAACAGACATAAAAACTAAACGACTCTTATAGAACGTAAGTTCTAGGGAATTCAGTTTTTTTTTTGTGGCAGAAGAGTTAATAGGTGGGCGTACAAGAAATAGACATTTTTCAAAATTATTTTTCATAAAAGTCATCTTTGTTGTCCCTGTATAACATAGACATTAATCCACTCAGACCGTTGTACTTTTCCGTCTGTAGATTATCACCTTCGAATGATATCTAACGACTTCAGTAGTTTAATTCCGTCTTTGGCGTTTATAATAATTTTGAATTTCCAGAAGTATTCAACTAATAAGACAATTCATTGTTTTCGGATATAATTTTTTTTCCATTACACGATTTATGTGGATTTTTCAAGAAGTTCAACCAGTTTTTATCGATAAGCGATAACCGATTTTTGTCATATTATTACCTATGTTTTTGAAATCGCAACAGCATTACAGCTAAATTATTCTGGACAAGTCTGCATAAGTTAAACTAGACGAACGTACATTTATGTTTGAATATTCTTACGATAATAGCAGAAACACAAACACAATTTACTGTAACACTATGTATAATATACGGTTGCAACTAGTTAATATCACTCTACGAATGATCAAACACTCCGAAAGTCTAAACATAAAGTGCCATGGACAATATTATCAACCCAAGTGCGTCATACATTCACGAATCGCGATGTATGCCTTCATACAGTTATGGCCAGGGCTGGATTTACGCATAGGTCCGGGCCTAGGGCGGCAAATTTTGTAAGAAATGAAAAAAAAGTCATATACATATTTTATGCATTTATGTAACTGCGTAAATTGATAGTATATAATATTTGATATATATATATATATATATTATATAAAATATTAAATTTATTAGTAATAAAATATACTACATTTTGGGTGGGGTTTAGTGGGGTAGGGGCGGCATATTCAAAAGTGCTTAGGGCGGCACCTGTTCTAAATCCGGCTCTGGTTATGGCATGTTAAAAACACGTATATTGCCTATAGCGCAGTATTTCGAAGGACCATCAGTCGGGCAACAATATAATATAAACTAATTTGACAACATTCTTATTAGGACCGTGTATTTAGGAAATTCAAAGTATTTCAAACTTGAATTTGCGTGTTCAGGTAAAGTTTTGTACGTAACAAATTTGATTTGACCCACGTAATTCCCAACACTATTATAATATTAGAGAGTAGACGGAGTAGTGGTTAACGAAAACAATGTAGTACCTATCCATTTTTTTTTTTTTTTTTATCATCCTTTTCAAAATTTTCCCCTAGTTTTATACCAGTTTTTACAATTACCATTAAAATTATTATGAGTTATGTTTTCGTACATTTTATTCTAAAATGTCAACAAATTTAAATCCAAACCTTTTAGACAATATTATAAGTATTAATTATAACAGTAGACTAATAGAAATATTTTAATATTTGTGATTTACTTGGCACAGTTTAAACACAGTTTAATCAGCTCAAATCTGACGGACACGGTTCTATAATATTGTTTGACCACCATTTGTTTGTCGACTTTATAGAATAATCATTGGAACGGTATTCTATTTACAATATCAAGTTAAGTTTATTAAATTGTCAATATTTGTTTACAATCTCATAAAGTTGTATATCCATTATATATATTGTTTTCAATGTTTAGATTCACATATATTTACATTTAAAATGTGCAGTATCAACCATTGTATTATTATTACTAACTAAATAGTATTGTAGTTTTATGTTCTATGGACATAATATTACTATGCATTTATTGATACACCGAGGAAAATGTCGACAATTCTACAAACCTCTTGTTTTCTTTTCGGTCAGTGCGTAGGATACTTTAAAAGTTTACTTCGAAAGTTATTCATACTGTGTCAAATGCCAAAGAAAAATTTAGAACTAATATTATAATTAACCATCAGACTTCTTCAGTGTTTATATCGACCGATTTATTTAGGAATAATATAATAGTAATAACGAAGTATAATTATTGATTACATATAAATGAATAGGTACCTAATATTATTATTTGATTTTAATTTGTACATGTTATATTACTATTAAAGTATTTTAAATACAAATCCATGGACTAAATTATTCTCAAAACTAATTTAAACGAACTCAAATTTTTGTGTAATAGTTATAAAAATATAGTCCATAATTAATTGAATATAATATTATTATTATATAAGTGTTTTTAAACTTACCAATAAACGAGTTGTTGACTATTAATATTAAATAAACACTATTAAATAGGAAAATAAACGTATACGGTAGTACATATATATATATATATATATATACTTAAATTATTATACCGTATTTTATTTTATTTGTTTAATGTATTTTAGAGAATATACACATTAATATATTATATTTGTTACATAGGTACTATGTTTAATTCGAAAAATTCAACAAATTAATACTCATACTAACCAACCTAACACAATATTCTATAATATCAATTTATTTTTCCTGGAAGATCTCGAAACATGGATTTAAAAAAAGGGGAAAGTAGGTAACCGTTCTGCTGTACAGTACATGTTGAGTGTACCTCATCATTGAACATGACGTCACTATAATGTAAGTGTTTAATTTGAGTTCAAGGTTAGGTTAGGTTAGTGTAAAACGACGCTGAGCGAAGAAACGAGCTTCTTTTTTCGTTTTTCCCTATTATCTTGAAAATTACTAAGAATTTTGAACTTTTAACTCCCAAAAATACCGACTAAAATTTTTTTTATCAGCAATAATAAAAAAAAAACCGTATAATGCTTATAAATAGCTCGAATTTTCACTTTTGACCCCCCCCCCCCAAAAAAATAATACCAATATTACATTCACTTTCCTATCAGGAAATATGCTAATGAAGAAAATCGAAGCAATTTTACTGTCCTAAAACGTGATGATTGACACAAAAAAAAAAAAATTTAAAAAACACAAACAACATTGAAAAATTTCATCGCTCCGCTCTGAATCTAAAATATATATTTATATACAAAAAATATTGAAAAACTAATATTTATTCTGGTTATTGTTGCATTTTAATTGCATACTTTATTATGCATCGTGTACAATTGATACATTTTTTTCGCAAAGAGATATTTACATAGACAATCTATCGGCATTATTTGAAACTACCATTTTTGCTTATGGAAAATTTTTCTTTTTGGATATCATTGTAATAAACAAATCAAATCACCTAAAAACTGTGTGCAGTGTACCTCTTAAATTTCAATAAAAGAAAAGTGAAACGAAAAAAAGATTTAAAAGCATTTGATAATGGATGTTGAACTACATCTAACTTGGTTCTGTTTATTTTAGAAAAATTTCACACTAATTGTTATGTTTCATTAGTTTGAAATCATTTACAATTCAAATTGTCAGCTGTGTTATTTTATTTTATAAACTGTTAAATTATTAACAACAAATGAAATACACATTGTGTAAGGTAATCATGGTATAATAATGGACGATAATTTTATAGTATCGGTTATTAATTAATACATAGCTTGTAATTTTAAAAAGTTTAAAATTCCAAAACAAATTTCAGGATTTGTGAGTTTGCACGTACCATATAGGTATAATTTGATAAGTCGTAATTTCGGTCACGGCATTATATCTATAAATAGCTTTTTAGCTATAGAGCAGGATCGGGTGGTCATAACATGCGTACAGCGTGTCGTTGGCCCAGAAACCTATTTTTTGTTCTGGACATAAGTCTCGTCTCGTCTGTGACCCATATTATTTACCCTATTGCGTTCCGTCACTCGATGGCGTATATATGGTTAATAATAAATAATAATACATGTGTCGGCGTCGGCTATGGTGATAGATGGTAGTGGCGGTGGTGTTGGTGGCGGTGGCGGTGGTGGAGGTGGTTGCTAGGTGCCCGACAATGACGACGTAGTGGATGTTAGTGGTAGTTGAATTCGAGTGTGTATAGTTATATAGTTGTGTTGTATTCGTTGTAGTCGTAATAGTACACAGTAGCAGCATAGTAGCAGTGATTTAATGCCAGAGTAAAGGGGCGGCGGTGGCGGCGGCGGCGGTGGCGGTGGAGGTAACAGCGTAGAGGATGCGGTGCCGACGTCACCGCCTCTCCACCAGAGCGGTCGGGCACTACGAGCTCTCCGGATTAAATATAATAAATTATAAACGCGTTCCGAGAAAATTTACCCTCTGGATGTCCCGTCACAATGGACCACCGACGATGCGACTGCCTCAAATCCGGTTCCCGCAACGGATGTCTAATTTAGTGCTATTATGCTCGCTCATCGTTCGGGTGCGTATTCAAGTATATCTCGTAGGAAAGTGCAAAAGTGCGAAATACTATTTATTCACTATTATAATATTATACGACCGAGTACGAACACGACGAATCGAATATCCGACCGAAATCGAGTCGAGCAATCCGCGGGTCGACACTTTGTTCGTACCTCCAAGTTGCGGCGTTATAGTGGCCAATGTCATTACGTGCAGCGTGAGTTTAGCTTGGCTTAAAAGAATCCACTTGTATTCAGTCTGTTTAAACCGACAAAAAATAATGACCCGCACCGAATTCATGTGTTTCCAAATAAACCTTTTGTTAAAATCATAATAATCTATACCGGACGATCGAATCGTTCTTATGAAGCATCAACCGGATTATTAAAATCAACGCGACATACTATAATTTAGTGTTAATGTGATATGACCATATTGATGTCTTTTTCGTTCGTATTCGTGTAACAATATTATTATGTTTGTTGCAAATAACGCGTCATCGTGATAATATTGTTGACACTTCGAAAAGACTTTCGCGTTTCCAACGGTTAACCGATCGATGGTCATAAATCCTATAGTGGTGAATAATAATATAAATTGTCATATCTGTGCAGATTTGATAGGTCGTACGATTCGAGGTGAAACGAAATCCACACGCGACGAAACGAAATAAAATAAATGAATTTTTCTATCCGAAATCCGTAGAGGAACATCGGGAGCAGTTGGACCAAATAGCCAGGCGGCGACGATACCGCATAAGCGGATATTATGACGTCCCGGGAAACGTTTTTTTTTTTTTGTAATGGCGCACGTAAACGTCTGCTGCGATTCGTAACACGTCTCCCTCTAAAAGGCTACGGAAATCCGATTTCGGACGTTCCGCCGCCTTGTGTATTTGTCGGAAAAAAAGACAATTTAATATATTTAGATATATTATTTAGATATATTTAATTCCGTTTCGTAACGCAACGGTGGACAGTGGACGCGCAGCAGCCCGCGCGACATAAACTTTGTCTGGTTTTTCGTCGTCGTCGTAAATTGTATCGTGTATAGGGTGTATCCGACCCAAAAACCTCACTTTGAAATTTCACAAAAATCCTTGAAAATGTTGCGGTTCCTCCTGTACAGACTACTGACCTATAATACGCGATGTTGCAACTCACCCTACAGTACCAGACATATTTTTCTCGTACGTAATATTAACTTTTTGGTTGTATAAAGAATTATTTTGAAATACTGAATGATTTCGAATTGGATACAAGTCATGCATCCGACTACTTCATTACTAATGTTTCTGTTGAACAATGTCAATAGGTACACACTTATTGCCACTTTCTAGAAATTGATAATGTCCGAAAACTTTGGTGTCAAATACCGATTTAACAGATAGGCCTTATAATTATTATGAATTATAAACATTTTAAATAAATCCGTTTATAAAAACAATGATCAATTACTTGACATGGTATACGAATATATTATGGTTTATTTTATTTTTAATTAGAATAATTTATTATTATCGTGAAATTATAAAATGATAATAAATTATTGCTCAAACATCTTTTTCTCTAAAGTTCAATGATAAGAAACAACGAAAAATGTGTGCAATACCTGTCCTATAAATTACCTATAGCCTTTACGGCCCTATCTAAAAGCAGTGGAAATACTGTCTATAGAAATATTTGGCAAAATAATTGTTATTTTCACATTTTAATTAATTTTATTTTTTACTCCAAAGTTTTAGAAGAACTTTATAAAAGTGTTTTAATTTTAGTATTACTCGAACGCATTATAATAATATAGCAACTTAGTATTTTGAATACTTTTTCCGTAGAGTATTTGAGAAGAATTTTAAACACTTTTCAAAAGTATTTGCTACAACGCTTTGGCTGTAATATATTATAGCTTTTCGGGAACCTTTATGAGCGGTTTAGCCGAAGTCGCGCAGCCACACAGACGCCGACCGGAAAAAGCCTATTAATCGCACATGTCCGGGACCCCATGGTGCACCACGGAGCAGTCCGGTAAAAACTCCTCGAGCACGCCGCGGAAACGCGATTTGTCAACACCGTCGGACAAACGGTAATAATATTATTATTGTCGTCAGGTGCCCATTACAATAATAATAAAATATCAACTGCATAATAATAATATAGTATTATGACCGCAAAGACCCGGGGAATCGTGCCGCCTACCGAAACTTTTCCGGGCTGTATATAATGGCGTATATTATAATGGTCCGCGCCACCGTTTGATTAGACGGTTCGCGCTTACAACGTGTTTCGGTGTACACAATAAACGGCATAACAGGCGTATTACAATAATGCCCACACCGGGTACAGTTATTATTGTCGTGTACGATGTTTCCCCCGACAAACTTGTTTAAACGTTTTAATAATAATAATACGATTCGAAAACTGTACGTTTGCATCCGCGTCGAGTCGGCGTTGTAGCTGTCATGTTAAGCCGTTTCCCTCGGCACGCACCGTTAAAGCGTGTAAATGTGTACGGGTATATATGTGTTGTAACAAACTACTCAGTCATTCTCCGCGAGTTTCCAGCAAATCCGTCGGGTGTGAATAAATAATTTCGCAGGTACTAACAGATGTATGTTACGTCATAATGTCGTAATATTATATTATTATGTGTGCTGCGTGTGCGAGCGCGGCCACGTCACCGAGCCGCGGAAGCGTGGAAAACCACCGAAAATTCCCGTCAAATAAAAGAATAACAACATAATATAAACCGCGTGTAGCCGTGTAGCCTAACCTTATGCTTTAATAACGTCGTAGGTACGAATTGTTTCTAAAATTTAGTTCACCCAACCCGTTTTACACTATATACATTATAACATGATATTATTATGTATTTGTTTCCTTAAAGTGTAGCGTGAACCCAAACTATTATGTAAAACTAAAAAATCGTATTGTTTTAGACAACAATCGATAATGTGTGTGAATATTGTACGTTTTAAGCTTTGTCATAGAAATCATACAAATGTATGTCTATTGCTGCCGAGGTAGATAACTTACAAATATGAAAATATATTATTATCATTTATTTAAAGCTCAATGTAGTACAATACATTATTTATTAAGTACTGATGTGTAATTAATTAGTTAGTTCACATTCTATAAAAACTAAATTTAAAAACCTTTTCCCCGATGTTTTTAACTATATTATTATTATTATTATCATTCCTAACTGCAGTATTCACATCTCAATACTTCACAATTCAAACAGCATAAACAATTTTGTGAACTTACAGATTAAATTTCTGTACAATAACAACAACAACAACAACAAACTGTAAGTATTTTTTTATAAGTTCAGAATCACTCAGGATTATCAGAACTCATCAAAGGAGAATATTATATGAGTCGACTAGAATAATTTTATTTTCCCGTTGATCACTGTTTCACCAACTGACAATGTTCTAAACGACAAACCGCATATTTTGTTTTGAAGTATTTAATTGCATTGCTTTGCACTTTTACTGTACTCGTAAAATATATCGATTTTTAGGAAGATATGTGTTAATTTTGTACAGTTAAATACAGTTGAGCATTACGTCCAAAATGTTAATCTGTACAGTCGAATTAAAAATCTAATATTTAAACTTAATGAAGATAATCCTAAAAGTTATTTCTGAAACACTTTATGTCCAAAGCTCCAATTTATCTCATTTATAGTGGGGCGTTAATTATTTTAGGTTTTAGATAACTCTTTTTATCAACAATCTTTGAACAGATTAACGAAGATGAAAAAAAATATTTCATCGTAAAAGTAATAGTTGCCTTGCTACGTTCAGTTCAGAACTTAATACTGTATACATTTATAAAAATAATCAAACTGATATTGCGATCAACCATTATTTATAAAAGTATTCTAAAACCACGATCATTGGTAAAATTACAGTGCTTTTATCAGGTAACCATGTTATCAAAGTTTTAAAAAGTCAATAAAAAGTATTAAGTTAAAAGTTTTTTTTTAAATTGAAAAAAGGAAACAAAAACTTTCACTATTGAAAAAAAAATAACTTTGGATCGAAAACTAAGCTAGAAAACTTAGGTAAAACAATTCAAAGATAATAGTACAATAAATGAATCTGAGAAAACATGTTAATTGAATTGTACATTTTGAATGCTAATTGTTAAAAAAATATATATTAATCTACGATAATGGTTTCGGTTGGATAATATTAACTTTAAAAATACATCATACTTTACGCACAGCATAAAATTAATTATAAACATAAAAGTATATAAGTTTTCAAGCTCTTATGATCATTCTTTTTGATTTATTATCTAATAACAAAACCTAATTTGACAAAAACGAGATACAGGTGTTGGGGGTCCACTGGTGCAGGAGTCTTTAAATTAGAAAACAATAATAAATCATTGCAATTGAAAAATAATTAAGAGCGTAGCTTATTCAAAAATTTTGAAGATTTTGTTGTAAATACGTATTAACTAGGTATTTCTTGTTTTCGTACAATCTTTCAATTATTATTAGAGAGCAAAATGGTCAAGACAATACATATTTTATATTTACGTTTAGTTTAAAATACTTGAAAATTCATATGATTATTTTTTAAAAGTTTTTAAAGTATTTTACTTTTAAACAATTTTTTTTTGCGATGTAATATACATTTAATATTCTTTGAAATCTATTTTTATACGAACGATTTGAAAAACTGATTACGGCAGCCGAACGCAGATGGCATAGTAGTTGTTAGTTGTAACTGTCGTGTAATTTGTTACACTACAAATAGTAATACAATATCATCATAATAATATTTTCAAACAAAAAAAAATGTTCTGAGCGTTTTATTTTTCTTAACTTTCACGTATTATTTTGTTGTTTAATGTATAATATTATCAAGGTTAAACAATGAATGCGTCTGATACTGTGCCATTCCTTAAAACTAATTAATATTCATAATATTATAATTTAGGTATACAAGAAAATATATATTTATTATTTTTATTGCAAGGAGTTTAAGAATAGGTACATGTCTGAATGGTTCTATTATATATTAGTGCATACAGTTTTTGAATACTTACAATTTTGGAAAGAAACAGTCGTGGTATATTAAAAGTGCCCCTGAACGTCAACATTCTAAATACGGTCTCGTTTATACTGCAATGGTATACAATAAGCTGGACAAATAATAAAAAAAGAAACTTATCACGTAATTGGAAAACTATGTTTTCGTATATTTTACCTACTGATTTACAAAACAAATTTCAACCATATATTTGTTTTTATTCATGCGAACGACGGGTTTTCAAATTTCAGTCAATATGGATATAATTTCGTTTAATTATTATAACCGTAACACCGTTGGATAGACAATACTTGTTTGCATATCATGTGTAATTATTTAATAGCCACGTTGAAAATGTATTATTCGTGATTTAAGTTTCGACTAATGTATACACGATTACGATTTATATTGTCTATAGGTCATCAATAAAAAGCGACGAATTCAAAAAATAGCGAAGGAATGAAATACGTAAGACAGCACTGATTCACCTGAATTTCAAAATGTGACAGTGTTTGTGATTGATAGTGTTTAGTGTTTATTTATGATTGTATATAATGAAAGAAAATTTATTTTTATCCATTTTAAATTCATACTATTTTATTTTTATACACCGTATAAAATATCGAATCCAATATTTTTATTATACAATATAACGTTTGATACAAATAATTATAAAACGTTTAATATATATATATATATATATAATGTGATAAATATACCATTTATATACTTTTTCATTTAACTTGTCTTTTATCTAATCCCAGTTAGCAAAGCTCAGCACTCTTATAATTCTCGAGAACTTCCTTATTTGAGAACTAGAAAGATTTATTTACCAAGTTCGCATTACTTTTATTATATATAGCTTTCTACGGGTTTTAAGCAACAACATTTCAACGTTGATTTATAAAATCTAACTCCCAAAGGACTGTACACAGTTATACATTTAAAACGTACTAAATTCAACTAGACACGGAAGTAGTGGTATTATTTTTCGTCCACCCGTCGTATTTACAGCATTTTATTATGGTATTCAAGTTATTCGATTGTGTTTTTTATATGAATTAATATTTTCATTTAATAGGTAATACGATATAATATTATTTGATATGTTTTAAAATAATAATACGTTGGCTTTACTAATAATATTATTATTATAATTATTAAGGCACCCCGTGCCAATGTAGTTTTGTACACAATAATACACTTTACGGGAATAATGAACCTGTTCTGTAGAATCCTACCAGATTTGATCATATATTTTTAAACTAATATAATATGGTAATATTCTACATGTCGTATTGAATATTTTAATCTAAAACTTTAGAGTAATTCATTAAAAATAAGACGATTTTAAGCTTTTTTTTTCCAAATTATTTTGTACAATTATTTGACATAAAATAAAAAATTATAGTTTATGTGACCTGTAAAACGTCTTTACCTTTTAGATGAAAAAAAAATGTTTAAAAATCCAACGATTCTACATGGCCTGAAAGTTTTTTCTGTGAAGTCGTTTTTGATGATATAATACACCATATTAACTCCCCTCCCCTTTGAATATGTATTGGAAAGATAAGTAAGAAAATTATTACAATATTGTAGTGGCAACTAAAACATAAAGCTTGTCACTGATATCAATACTTAGATATAAAAGGTATGCGATTCTTAGATTAGAAAAATTAATACACGTCCATTAATTGTGTAATAAAAAGCGTCTCACACGGGTTAGAAGCACTCGGCTTATAATAATTGTAATTTAGCGAAAAAATTCACATCACAAAAGAAAAAAAAGCTTTGACTGCAAGTTCGACATCGTTCTTGTTTTTTTCGATACCACTTTTACGAAAAAATTATTCAAGTTTGAACAACATAAAATAACGGTTTTTAAAACAACTATTCAACTTTTTTAGTATATTAAGTAATATTGAAATAATAAAAACAACAAAGTACAGTAAAAGTTCTTTTTACTGCCACAAGGTGAAAATATCCGGTTTCTTACTTATTGCTATAATGTTCTCGATTTTTTCAAGCATGAAACCACCTTTTTAAGTTATTTTGTAATTATAGATAACAACCCAAGAATGTTATTGACGTGGTGTCACTTTTAAGGTTTCTGAGAATGATAGTATTTAATATTATATTTATACAATTTTAAATTTAAACTTTTCTCAAAATGTCATTGAAATATAATATTATTTATGTCCTTAAAAATTGGGCGTGTGGCGCAGTTCTTTTAATGTGCAAACATGGTGATATTTCAAATTCATATTACACGTTATATTTTTATACCTAATACATAGTAATTAACTAATTCGGAAGTGCGTTTCTTAAATTATATATTTCCTGCACCGTACTCATATTTTCGACCCACACTTTTTGTACACATAGGTACTTAATATAATTTAGTACACTGATTTCAATGACACGCACACAGTCTTAATGGTTTTAATATTATATCGAACGTAGCAATCGTTTGGAAATTATTATTATTTTAACTTTGCTTTGAACAATAATAATAACGCAATGATAATAAACGACGTTTTGTGACCGTTACAAGGACCAAACGGCAGACTCTCCGAGAAAAGTATTATTAATCAGATAAAATTAAACGTATAGGTAGTGTGCAATTAGTAAAAGTTTCTCCACTTATGATCAAACTTTAGAGCTGTACTGGATTATAATGTAAGCCATATCTCCACGATGATATTATTTACTGTGCTTTTTTTAATAACTTTTTGAATTTCATACAATTTTATGATTTGTTTTTCTAACATATTATGTGACGTGTAATCATCTACACCTACAAGAGCGTTCTCGTTGATTAATTTTTAAAGAATGGCCTCCCAAAGTGTTACTTTTGTTTCGATATCGAAACGATTAAAGACATTATTTCATATTTGTAGTTTAACATACAACAAATAAAATATTACTTACTTATAAATTATAAGTTATAACTCTGTATATTTGCAAAACATATTAGACTACAGGTCACTTTATCAATATTTTCAAGTATACAGCACACAATTATTTAAGACTTTTAAGTAGTAATGCACGGCCGAATGCTTATGTCTCATTTTCTATTGCTTTATATTCCAAAAAAAATAGAAAAATATGGAAAGCGATAAGAACATTTTTATAGAACGTTTGACCATACCTGTTAAAAACAAGTTTAACCTTATTTATAACCGATGATACACAACTATACAAGCGTAAAAGAGGTGATCCGTTTAAGTAACGTAAAATCACTGTGAAATTTATCAGAAACCGTTTTTAAAATATTTCATTTACATAATTGAAGTATCTAAGTCTTTACAAAATAACGTTTAAAAAAAAAAATTATATTTTACTATTTTTAATGTTATAATTTTTTTGTTGAGTTTTTACTCTATTGAATGACACCATCCTTATTTTTTTATTTCATATTCCTAAACAGATTATTATTCGGAGTGTTTCTACTCGTATCTATAAAAATCAAATATCGTTCAAGTGTTTTTTTTTTAGTTACAACTAATCAGTAACTAAATTACTATAAGTATTAAAAGTTTTGATGAGCGGAGTAGTGGACCAACAATTTAAAGAGTTCCCCTGTACCACTTCATTCAACTCCGCTCATTAAAACTTTAAATATTTTTAAATTATAACTTATAAACGATTCGCCAAAAATTCGATTTTTATACGTCGAGGTACGCGAGAAAAATATTCAGTTTTGAAATAAAGAATTAAGAATAAATGTTTTCATTAAAAAAAAAGTAAAAGTAAAACAAATGTAACCAAATATACTTTAAGAAAATTTTAATTCTTAACGACAATAAATTATGTAAAAAAAAAAAAAATTAACGGTTTTTGTCGAAATAATTATTCATCTCCCGCCGGTATAATACATATATTATATTATTATAATTTACCATAAGTTCGACTTCGCTAAATAATATATCGACAATCGATCGCTGAGATTCGAATTCGGATAGGAACGCGTTGAAATTACCAAAGACGACGGCCGTGACGAATCATTTCCGGTCCTCGCGACGACGGATCGAATATTATACGAACCAAATGGCGGTTTACGTGGAGGCGCGGTGGGGTGGTGGAGGGGCTGTGTGTTTACAGTGCTTGATCGGACCTAATCACGTGGAATAATGTCGGCGGCGATGCGCGTGCGGCTAATGACGCGGATAAATGTATAATGAATATTACGTGTGTGCCTTTTCGCCGTCGTCTGTGCGCCGCCGCCGCCACCCACTCAACCGTTTAAAGATTGACGCGCGTAGAGCCTCCCCCGTCGCAGGTGGCTAGAGGAAACCCCTCCCTAAAAGGGTTGAATCGCACGTGTAGGTATTTTCGGCGGTGTGGCCGAGCGGGTCTCGCGTTGTTTGGTGCAAGTTTTTCGTTTTCAGACCTTTTGAAAGCCGCGTACCCACATTTTATGATATTATTATACGAGTGCACGCGCGCAAGACGATAAGTCGATAAAAATGCCTTTTGTGTTGGGGCTCACGGCAGTCGCGGATGCGCGTCGTTTTCCGTTCCGGAATAATATAATAATAATAATAATAATAATATGCGAGAAATGCGACGTGCGTCCGAATAATGTAATAACTGTTCGGAAAAAATCACGTCCGAGACACGTTTCCGATTACAGTTTTCACGTTTTGTTTCGGAAACCCACGAACCACCGGGTGTATACAGATCGATAGTGGCACGTAGAAATATTGCTCCAGAGGAGAAATAATATTTTCGCTCTTTAAACGAGGGATCGCAGAGGTTCACACACAAGGCTGTAAAATAAAAGTCAATTCCGCTTATGCGAGTCGACGAACTTCCTAAAGAGACGACGAGTCTTATGCAAAACTCAAACTAAAATCAAATTACCCGCTAAATTATATTTTCGATTTTTTAGCATAATATCGTAGAGTTGATAATAATAACATTATCTGGTCGGACTCGATTAGTTTAAACCGTGATGCTTATTAAATAGCAAGTAATATATTTGTAATTTAACATAACTATAATAATATGGAGTATTTCTACAAAAAACGTCACAATTTTCTCGACGAAATGTCTTGAAAGCCAAAACATTGAAAATGAAAATACACTGTCGCTGTAGTAATTCCTATGATTTGGTCACTAAGCGTACTGGCTGATAATTTTGCATCTCCCTGCGATATCTGTCGATAACTGGCGATATCTGCCCAGCACTTGGTGGCGCACTATCAAACGATAAAACTACGAGGGTTACAGAGTTTTTTTTAATTATGACACCACATGGCGACCATTGGGGTGACAAATGGGGGGGGGATACAAAATCGCGTGACATATGATTTCACACATGTGGAATTCGCAGGGAACGCCGTGTTCGTTTTTAAATTTCTGTCTTTACGTTTAAATATTTTTTTTAATGATTTTAAGACCAGTCGTTCGCGTTTGTCCTAATGGCGCTGTTCGTTGTACAACCACCCTGTAATCCTGTATTATATCGAAACAAACGCAAACGAGCGTGACTTGAGCGCGTCGGTTTTAACGCCCATCGCGTTAAGTACGTCACGGCGCGCCGCCGCCGACAGACTACATAATAATATACAATAATAAACTTACGCGTATCAGTATAATCTCGTTATAATGATAACATTGTCGAAATACAACGACAGCGTAACGTCCTAACAATAATAATTACTATCAAACTAGAATCGATATGAACTGACACGGTTGCGTGTGAGCCACAAATCACAATTATAATACTGTCGCAGTCTCGGTGTCGAGCGTAATAAGATAAATGTATCCAGATGAATAATCCAGATAAATAATAATTAACTATTTTGTATTTTATCTAGATAAATTTGAAAAAGTTTATATGACGTATATTTTTTAATATAACAAATTCAAGTAGTAATAATAAATGACGAGAACCACTAGATAAGAACAAGATATGCATTTATCAGAATAATGAAATTTGTATGGATTTCGCAATATTTTACACAGGAACCGTAAAAATATTATTGTTATGTTTTATGACTTAATGTGCAGTCAACGATATGCAGTCGCGCACACAAAAGTATTGTATTGATTTTTGAAATTATCTTTTTATTTATCTAGATAAATTGAAATTTAATCTTTTATCTTTATCTCTTTATTTTACTCAAATTTTATCTCTACACCTAGATACAATAATACGCGATTTTCTTTATCCAGACGAATATTTAATTGTTTTCGCTCAACACTCCGACTCGTACAGAGAGACGACCACCGCGGTGCGTTGACGTGTAATATTATCGCGACGATCTTATATCGCACTTACGTCGGCAAAAGGCACAGCAAAGGTAGGTCAGCGAACGGTACGGCAAATGTCATTAACGAAAACATCGAACGGGTGTTGTGCACGAGACGTCGTAACTCGGGTCTCGAGGCGTATTATTTACGATACCGTGAACTAGTATACAATATTCTAATCCGCATTGTTCCTCGCACACTTGCAATCGTATTATTATGACATACGAAAATATACATTGCCGTGCACGTATACGGTGTTATAATAATATTATTGCGAGTGCACGCTCTCGGGGTGTGGTGCACTGCAGTATTTATAATAATTATAAGTTATTGTTCGTATCATTCGACGAAAACATTAATCTCGTTCGCGCGAACCGCACTGCAGGCGCGTTACGTTTCATTTTTATAAATTAATTAAGCGCTCTGCAAGTTGCAACTTGCAATAATAACGTTCAGACGGTAAGATTACGCCATAATATATTATGTTATCTATATTATTATAATAACATTATTGTGCGATATTGAAAAATCTGTGGTTGGAGAAAACACGACGGCGTACTGTCGACTATATTATCAAATTATTATTGAAGTTGTGTTGCAGACCTTTGTGTTTGAGTGTTTTTTTTTTTTTTTACTCTACAATAAATAATAACGTGAGTATCATAAAAACAGTAAATAATAATTAACACGACATAGTTAATGTTAAGTGTTATATTATTATATAGAATTCATATCTATACTTTATTTTCATAATGAACAATTTTATTATGTTGCTTTACACTACCTATCAAATAAACATGAACTGAAATAAATCAAATGTATAATTAATATTTATTCAGTTTAATGTGTCATTAAAAAAAACCCATGTTTGATAATCTCATTTTTTGTAAGGCCACGAAAGAGTATTATAGTATGGTGTTACATAAAAAATAAATATGATTTTAAATTGACTAAAAAACAATAAATTGTCAAGAGTGGTCTTATTATTGTCAAACTATTATAATGTTTTTCGTTTAAATATCACTATACATAGTAACATAGTATAAAACACTGATATAAAACAAATATTATATTGAGACAATGACCGAGAACCGAGGGCCGAAAAAAATATTTTCTATATTATCAAGAGTATCTACCTACTTTAATAATAGTAACGGACAAGTTAGTAACCTTTTAAACTATAATGGGTAACTTAATATAATTTTTTTGTTTTTTGTTTTACGTTTTTAATGAAATATTGTATACAAGGCTAAAGCTGTTTTCGATTGAAAAAGGAACAAAAAGCTAACCATGTTGAATATAACTAAAAAAAAAGATGAAAAAAAAATGGAAAATTATAAACAATGAGAGCTTTGTCGGCGGATATAAATTGAGCCAAAATATCCCTTGACTCGGAGCTGTCCAGTGTGGTTAAAACGAAACGAAAAAAAAAAATGTTCACAATGAACCTGAAATGTAAATCCAGTATCGGAATTAAAGCAAACGAACAATGGTATTAAAATGCGTTTATTATTTTACAGTATACCTTCCAGAATGGGGTGAGAAAAAATTATTTTAAATTATTTTTCCGTTTTTGTAGAAACAAAAAATACACATAATATTGTACACGTAGCATAACGGAGGATTTTGAAACCTTTTTCGTGGAATTTTTGAAACAATAATTTCTGCAAAATGTTTATGGTTTACTGATCTATTTGATATTTTTTACTATAAAATGAATCGGAAACAACTTCACTACGGGTATAATATACGTTTACATTTTAATACCTAACTAATAGCTATACATATACATGAATGCTACAGACTATAGACTATAGACGACACAGTCACATCGATATTTTTCTAAACAATAATAACAATTAATAGTAAATTATAAATCACTGTGACGATTTCGTTAGTAGAATGTAAGTAGACATTTTAAAAGCAATATTTTACTTGTAAACGATAACTAACGCCATATTAACTAATTTAATATTTTGAAAAAGACTTGTTATTATCATATTTTTGAAACAAAAATTTAATGTACAAAACGTAAATTTTGTGTGCATTGTAGACAAGTCTTACTTATTTATGTAAGTGATAAAACGTAATTATACGGTTCTTTACGGTTTCAGGTCATGTTTTATTATTATTTTTTAAATTTTTTCAGGCAATATGTTGTTATTATGACTATCCGTAGAAAATTCAATTGACCATTTAAATTGTTAATAATAACTCATATATGACCGAAGGACAAAATCGACAAAACACGACCACATTTTAATCAAAAACTAGCTCCTGCTAACAGCATTTGTGCATTTATTTGTTTTATATTTTTGACATTTGATACTAAATCATTTGAAGCCTTTTAACAACGTATGATTCTGTTTGAGGCGATTACAGAAAAAGCTTCTCCTTAATCATCCAATATTCTTTTTCTTTCTTTTTTTTTTTTCTTTTAGGGTTGAGGCTTCGACAGCGAGGTCATTAGCCTTGAACTGTAAGGTAGGAGAAGGGTTGGTACGGTTGGTTGTTTTTACAATTGTTTTTTTACGGTCGTTACAGTAGTTAGCAAACACGTGTATGTGTGGCAAGGTTTTAACTACTATGAACTCGGATGGTCACCCATCCGAGAGCTAGTAGCTGTGGCCGTTGCTTACTCCCAGCCGCATTCCGCAACTGGTAGCAGCCAACGCGCCACGCCAAGCCACATTATCCAATATTCATCTTACTGAAAAATCGAAGTTTTTTTAAAATCATTAATTAACGTGTGTGCAGTCAAAAGGTCTTTAATTAACAATATCAACCGATGAGTTGGTCTAACGTTGTAGGTACTTAAAATGTTCTTTCTGATCATTAAAAATAAAAAGAGTATCTGCACTGCATGCAGATATACATCGGACATGTATATGTCTTATGGCTACCGACCACTTTACGACGGCAGTAGTTATTAATATAATTATGCGAAGTTATGAGCTAAAATTACAAATAATATTAATAATTTCCACCTACCAACATCATCGGACAACTATCAACCAGTAGGTATTGGTTTTATTTAAAAATATTAATGAAAAAAGTTGATGAAAAATGTTGAGAGGTTTATTTTACATTTGGGAGATCTTAACCATTTAATTGGACTTAGCTCTGTCAAGGATTGAATATTTGAATACTATTTCTGTATTAATTAAATTAAATTTTTAATAACGATATTTGTTTCAACCTAGAATAATATACCCAAGTATTTATATAAGATATTGAAAAAATATATTTGACGTGTGTAGGTCGTCGGTATATCAATCAATAACATTTCAGTTATAATTAAATGCTTAAAATATAAGATAATGCACCAATATTCTTAGTTCATACACAACTGCAGTTAATGAGCTTATCAACCTAATTCTACTAAAGAAATTAAACGATATTTTAATGCCAATATAAAAGGTATTATTGTCTTAAGGGTCGTCAAAATATTTTATGCTTATTGAATAATCACATAATAATTTTAACGATGTTATAGCGTTTTTTATTCAAATCATGAGTTCATCCACTTTTTTGAAATTGATTAAATTTGGAATGTGGCCGATACGTACGACAGAAAACTGCTTTTGAAAACAAAATAGAGTATTTTGCCTTTGTGCTCTGTTTACATTGGGGTTTTCCATACTCTTTGCACTCGGTGTAAGTTTTAAAAAAAATATCCCCATGCAACTTTTAACGGATGAAATCCCAGAATTTATTACGGAGTTCCTGAAAGTTCTCGAACATGTTTCTGATTATGATTTAGTGATAAAACCTACTCGTAATTACAGACGGATCATGAGTATATAGTATAACGCATCAAATACACGCCGAATTCACTACGATATTATATTATTATATATAATAACCAGCTACCTTTCGTTCTACCCAGTCACACCGCCTCTTACGGGCCATTACCACCCCATCCAGTGCATGTTCAGAACTCTCACCCCCTGATCCGACCACCTCCTAGATCTTACTCTATGTCAATATATTTACTTATGCATTTTGTATTTTATTATATTCTTAATTATTATATCTGTATTATCTATTGTTTTGTTTACGCTGTTATTTTAAACTATTTGTTCACTACTTCTTTGTAATTTCTTTGTAATTCGTTTGTATTGTAAATAAATAAATAATATAGTGGCAGTATATAATATTAGTAGGTATACTGTAATATGATCAATAAATGTATCAGCATTTTTAATTTGTAAAGTTGGTCCAGTATGATAAATACTAGATCCAATATTACATGTATTTTATATTTTATATTTTTGTAAAACTATTTATAAGGACACTATTATAATTAGTTTATACATTTTAATAACTGAGAAACTACTCGTTCAAATTTACTTTGTAATCATTATGATTTTGTTGTTATTCGTGTTATTTACGGACAGGATATAGGTACTATATCTAACTATAGGTTTTCGAAAAATTAAATTAAAAACTCGAGCTGATTAAATCAGAAACATGTATTTAAAATAGCTTTCTCAATTATTATATAAATTGTATCGAACTAGGTTTTTAAAATAATCGTTTTTATCAGAATAAAATGTAATTATAATTTATACTAACTATACAGACACTTTGAAATGATTCTCTGAATACTAATTTAAATGAAATATCTGAAAAGCAATGTATGTTAATACTATTTTTAGGATCAGTATTTTTTTTTCATTTATTTTACGATATTATGTTTGGGTATAAATAATGTAATTTCCCTATACATAACTTAAGATAAGAATCTTTTTTGTAGAGCTTATACTCGGGATTAATATATTTATATGTGATGTATGATTGTATGAATAATATATGTGAGGGATCACTTTGTTTATTCACGTACATTTTTGCCTGTTTACTACATGCCTATAACTACCTGGATTTTAAAACTTTGTAAATACTAAATTGTAATAAATAATTCAACTATTTATTAAAACATTCACTTAAATAAAAGCCCAATAAATATAACTAACACCTTTAAATCATACAATTATTACATTATTCTTAGACACAGCAACGACAATGGTAATAAACATTTATTTGAAAAAAAAGGTTTTTTTTTGAAGAAAAACATGGTGTAAAAACTAATTTCATATTCCTATGGCGATTAATGACTAACTAATATTATTTAAATTTTAAGGTGTAAAAATCTAAAACTATACAATTCAGTGTAAGAGATACATTTTAGTTATTATGTCGATTGTATGACTTGTGCAACTAATTAAAATATTTACGCCATAAAATATAAGATTAATTATTTTTTTATTTTTTATTTTTACTTTTCTGCTTTTATTTTAGAATAAGTTCTTAAAAATGTAAATGTAAATGTATGAAAACGACATAATATGATGTTTACTATTAATATATTATTAATCAATGTATATAACATAAGTCAATAACAAAATGAAGTAGGCACGTAAGTTTACCCGATGAAAGACAAACTGTATTTACAAATAACGATTCTCTATGAATAATTGTGTAGATAGCCATCAATTATTATTTTGAATTCTGATACTCTTAGAGTTATTATTAATTATAAATGTTATTGCTGTAATACGATGTTTAGTAGGTATATAATTTACTTAGTTTTAATAGAATAACCATAAATCAATTTATAAAACTAATTTAAATTAAATCTATTGGATAGACCAAGGTCTATAAAAACGTGCATATAAATAAGCTGAAATAATTACCAGGACTTGGTTTGGTATTACATTTTTATCTAAGTATATTATAAATCATAATATATATTCAGAAAAATAAAGTTTTACGACTACCTTGTATTCTTTCACATAATCACTACCGTAAATGTTATGCCATCGTGATGATTTGGAAATATTACAATAAATGTTGGGATTTCCAACCGCTGCTGTTCATGAATTTTCATTATTACCTGTAAAAATAAAAATACCAAGTATTAAAGCACATTAATTTAAAAAAAACACATCAATTCTTTTAGGCTGAACATTTTTCAAAGAATTTAATTTGTAACAATAACACGGGCTTAACTCTATGTGTTGGATTGTGGAGCAGACAAGTTTATTTTTCGCAACATGCTTTTATCCTAATTGATACTTAGATACTTTGCCGAATAGATATAACACGAAAAAAAAAACAAGACACAGATGTTTCCAAATACATAAATGGCAATTGAAAACGTGTGTATGAATGCTATAAATTTATTTAATGGTCACCCATCTGGGTATATTTGGTTCACTAAGTGCGGTACTAGAGAGCCTCTTCAAAATCAAAATTAATTGTCATGATTATCATACATAAAAAATTTTGTTTATACACAAATTACAATGTAAAGTATAAATTTACAGTGAACACAATCACGTCCAATATGCAAGGGGATCAATCATATAATGCCAATCCATGGTATTTCTAATGTAATGTTACAATATATTAATGTACTTTGCATTAAAGAAAATTCTCTTTACGTTTTCTGTGTCAAATATTATCTCAAATTCATCTAACCTATTGACCATTTCACCATTATTTTAACATTATAAAATGTAATTATTATGGTTATGGAAAATAGTAAACAGTTCGTGGATTTTATTGTACGAGAACATATTATTAAATACACTTTTTGTGACTCAATCGTTAAAAATCAACTATTGCCAATAGAAAAAAAATGTATAATATAAATATAATTTTGCATTAGTGAATAAATTTTAATTTCAATTGCTTTAACTTCACTAGTCGTAAACAATTTGATAGTATTTAAGTGAGAACGGCTTTAGTAATTTTGTAGACAAAGTGTTCACCTTATTAATAAATAAAACTACCCGCCTCTTAAGATCGTTTTTAAAAACCTTTTTCATCGCTGATTATAATATAATATTATATTAAAACATCCGCCACTCAACTAAAATGTCTAAGCGCTTTGAAATGACAACGACGAAGTGAAATTTAATTTTGGATGTGTTGCGAAGTTCGTACATTATTGTTGTACGTGTGACAAAGGAACAGATTGTTTGGATGCTCTTAAGTTCGCCTTTCTTAGAAATAAATACGATACAACATTTATACACCTACCTAACAACATTGCATAATAAAATATGTGTTATGAGTAAATTTTTCTGTTGACTTCGAAAAACTTATACATTCTTAGAAAGAAAAAAACACCCTAAAATCTAAACTATGATCGGTATTTTATATTTTGAAAATATATCATTATTAAGAACAATTTTTTATTTAACTTTTTATTTCTACATGTGATTTGAAACCTGATTGGTTAAGCTATTCTAAAATAACTAAATGGTTTCAAACACTCGAATTCTGGAATGGATAAATAATATGTGACTTAATAAAAATAAAATTATTTACCTATGTCACGTAAAAATATAATTGTTTCACGATGCAGGGAATGTTTGATTATTTTTTATTTAAATCGAATCATTTTCCTACCAAACATGAAATACTAATATTTTGGTTTGTCGTTACTGCAAATAATAACAGTTTTAAATAATATAACATTTCTATACTCCGAAATGAGAAAACCAAGATAAATGCCAAACACTCTCGTATCTGTACGTATAGTGTACTGCTGCGAATACCTTTTCCGTGTTGTTTTTTTTTATTTGTTTTGATATTATCCAAGCAAATCATTTTCATCTTCTAAACATAAGCAGAATTGTATACATATTATATTATATAATGAATTACACATTGCTTGATGTAATTATTAACAAAATTTTGCAGTATTTTAGAAATTAAAAATTTTTAGTTTTAATGAAATCCAGATGATTATTATTGAATAAAATTAAACGTGTGCATGGATTTTTTACAAGACAACAAGTCCAATGGAAAATATGTTATAATTTTTCATCATATACTTATTATATTGTCAACAATAAAATTGTTTTTATTTTTCTATAAATGTAATCTTTTCCGTTGTTATTCCAGAATTTCTACATCGATTTACTTAAAAGTTCAATAAAAAAACATAGAAAACAGGAATTGGGAAGCGTAATAAAATATTTTTCACGATGAAATTATCCAAATGATATCGACGGTAAGTGATATTGACATTAGGAAAAATATTTATCGTTTCCACGAAATTTAAGTACCTTAGATAGTATTGTAGATAGAAGATAATATTATTAAGTAAATTCTGAATACAGTATTAAATTTATAAAAAACCTATGACATAATATACATGTTATGGATATAGTTTATCTCGTTTTTTAAATTAAGTCAAATCTCAATCTGTGTATAAGAATTGAGTTTCGCCACAAGGTCTACATACAAGTTTATCGGACTTATTTTACACTATTTTTACAAAACTTTCTTGTGTTGAAAATAGCGATGCAAATTCACCGAATGAAAAGTTACGTTACCGAGAATAGAAAGTATTAACATTAAAATAAATGTAGACGAATATCTACTTAAGGCCGACGTGAAATACAAACTAAAATAATATAAACTGCTTAGTACTAGTTCAACCACCCTTCTAACTTATACGATTTACTTATGCGTGTTGAACAACGAGAAAAGCCCATTGCCATCGCCACACTGGGATTTATTTAAATGATTCGATTATCGTAAATATTTATTCCGCACAAAAAGTTTGGAACAAATAAAATTCCACACTTCACAACGTTCTCTACCGAATATGACCGGTCCGCGATTGTCGGTTTCGTGGCGAACTCGGTCGGCGATCCTTTAACCACTGTCGGACCGTTTGTGGTTCTGATGCGTTTATGTTCCCTCGGCAAATGTAATGATATTGACAACAATTTTTTATGTCATACATTTTTAAAATTTTTAAGCTGATACGTTTTTTTTATACAAAATAATACATATTTTTTTCATCTGAAATAGCGTGTTTTAATCTACCAGCGGTAAATTATTATGTGTAATTTATTTTATTTGATATGTGTTACCTAAAATGAATGTTTTAATTAATAATATTATCTTGAATGAATTTTTTTTTTTGACTAACGTTCGAATTATTTTAATTGGAATTAATATATATAATATATTGTATTCTAATACCCATACAACGTTATTACCATTTGAAACACCATATCGTGTTAATAGTCTTATAGTTTGCAATATAAATTAATTTGATAATACAAATTAAAAAGGGAATCCATCGGAACGACAGCTGGTGCCGTGATATAAATAATTAAAATCGCACTCATCATTAGAGGCGTCTCGGCTGAAGGATGTACTATGATATTTCATTAATCGTGTACCTATTTTTTTTTTACATAATATATAGGACGTATGTCGTATATTATGTATATTATCATAGTATAATAAAATATGTGTTCTATCATAATCGCACGGACTATGTAGTTTTTCCAACTAAAGTTAATACGACGATTTCCTAAAGCAAATTATAAAATAAAATAAAAGAATTAAAAACAAATATTAATATTATAACACTACTAATACATCGAGCGTTTATATTTACGTAGCTTTTCATGAAGTTTAGCATAACACAAGGATTTCCAACTATTTTTCGTGGTCTCGATTAACACTCTATTAACGAAATAATAATATATGGCGATGACTTGTAGTGTCACGGTAGTGCGACACTATTTTCACGACATAAAAGAGTATAAACTATCATATATCGTCACAGTCGTAATAATATCCAAGCCGTCCAGTCAGCGGGTCGAGTGGAATTTCACGATTAAAGCGATATTTCGTGCACTATATACTCTACTGGGATTCGGTCCACAGGTGACGGCTGTTGTTGACATAATATCGGCTGCATACGTGTGTTTGCGAGGTCAGTGTTTTACCGACATATCAGTCGTGTAATAAATTAATATCCAATACCGAAACGTTTTTAGTCGCTAGTATCAAACGTCCGCACGATTTAATCCGAATTCCCGTCGCAACGTTTATTTCGATCATTCAAAGGGTTTTTAGCACGACGACGAACCGGTGACACTGCGGCGATGGAACGTTGCGCCGTTTTAATTATTATCGTATCATAAAGTCCCATTGTCGAATACAGTAAAATATATATCATATATATTGGTACTGTATAGATAATAAAATATTATATTCCCACGAATCCTTGTGCAGCATTCGTTCGTCGTCGATTACGATAATATTATTATCCGAAAAGAGAACGAGTTGAAAAGTTCATCGATCAAAATGGGTTCATGTACGGCAATAACTAAATGTAGGTACCGATAGGGGTCCCAAACAGCAGATGACCTGATAAAAACTTGAATGACACAGCGCTTTATGTTTTGAACTGAAAACGAGTCCCCGACGACTGACGAGACTGATAGAGGATTTGGTTTATTACCTGCGGAAAATCGATTTGTTTTACTTTACGGTCATAATATACAGTCCTGATAAATACAAAAATCAGGTAACTTTTAATTTTTTTTGAGGTATACGCAATCATTATTAATCACTATAGTATAACAAAGTCACAGTTTTAATCGTAATGTATGGTATTCTCGGTGGCGATCATATCATAATAATGATACCGTTGGAAAACTAATGCACCGCCACCGGTTGTTGCAAAATTCGTGCCCGCCGTTTGAATACGATTCTGATTAAATATCGTGGCGGCAGTTTATAGGGTGGTAATGGCGTTTCGATTTCGAGTTTTGAGGTCTAATAAAGTCGGCTAGCGTTTATTTTGCAAACTTATATCGTTAACTTCCTTCCTCCATTAAGAACGAATCGAACGCCGATAAATAAACCGATGATGATCACTGCACGTTTCCGAAACGTAATAAAATAACGTAGCCGCCATTAAACGGTATTTTCAGTAAATATAGCCCATTATTGGATTAAGTCAAATTTAATGTCTATAGCTACATTTTGAATTTAAATGAGCACCAATGATATCCCTAATGTTTTTGACATTCAATATAGGTACCGATGGATTAAACGGTTTTTTTTATTTCATATTATCAACGTTAGAAGAAAAATAATATAGGATTTCATTTTTAGAGTCAGTTTTATTTTATTTAAATAATCAACGAGAACATGGTATCCGTCGTCTGGCAGTTAACTAAAAATCCTTAATTTAAGGTTTAAATTGTGACGACCAACCGATTTTAATATATTACATAAAATATGTTAGTTTTGACAAATTATCAAACTGATAAATAACTTACGTTTTCGCTATATACTCGCAATATCTCATAATAATCTTATTAACCTCTTGTTCAGTTTCTCGTGTGAATAGCTCCTAGTGTATTATAAACCTTAGCAATATTTGCTGAAAACGATAGACTCTATTATTACAACATGCTTATTGTTTTTATTATTAATTTTAAAATATAGGTTTTAAGAATGTGAGACAGTTATTACATAATATTGAAGTCATTCACAGTAAATTAATATATTTAACCGATTTACGTGGCATTTACTATTCACACAGTTTGATTTTATCGACATTTATCGATATTGGAAATCATACAATTTTTGAGCTTTAAGTCAATATATTTTAGTTGTCATTATTTTAATAAACCAAAAATAAATTTATAGTTTGTATCTAAACCGCCAAAGATTTTTACCTATACATGAAGTACGTCCGTAATAATATAATATAACTACCTGTTATAAATGTAATTAACCTCAAACCATTAATAATCATACTATTATTCCTGTGTAGACAATGCAATAAATTAATATTATGTTTTTTATACATAACTTATTTATGATAACTCTAAATGATAAATAAATAATAACAAAACGAATCACTCGGAAATTAGTTCTGAAATATTGAATTTAATTCACTTTTCTATGTGCATAGACAGATTTGCATTTTTTCATAAACTGAAACAATGAAGTTTCGTTTGATTATATTTATAAATATGATTTTGGTTATTTAAATGAAAAAAAAAATTATAAATGCATAGAATAACTATAAAATGTGCTGAGAAAGAAGTAGTCATTGTACTTTAGTATTCAATCACTGTAATCCGTTTTACGCGTTTTTAAAGATATTTAAATTCTTTGGGAAATACTAATATATGGATATTTAATATTTTAGCGGTAAATCGTTTTTACGACAAACACAAAGATTGTGTTTCAAATTGCAGTATAATATCCCATGTAGATGTAGTTTGCATTTTAATAAAATCGGGACTAATAATGCGATATACCTAAACAATAATCCGGGGGATTAAGTTTTAATACTCGCATAATGATATATATTTTGAAATCACTGTAGTGATTTTCCGCTCAGAGATATTTAGCTGGTATGTATTGTTGTGCCGAAATGTTTTACTCGGATCGGGAAAAGCAGTTGAATCGGTTTTTAGTTCTGGTCGGATGGATGGATAATAATATGACCATCCGACGAAATCTGTTTAAAGCAACGAAAGAATACGAATGGACCGCATGTACTTGGAATGCGTGCACAGTAAAATATTGACTTGTTGTCACCTGTAGTAACTATATGAGAAATAAAAACAGATCATTTTTTTTTGAAAAAAACGACGTTGTACACTTGTACGTCTTCAGCCGCAATCCAAAGCCGGCCGCATTGTCGGAAACGGCTCAATGTATAGACACGTTTTTTACACATTCTATACTCAACGTTCTTACACTCTTCCCCCTCCCCCAAAAAAACTCCTCAAAATCAAAGTTTTCCTCGTTGGCGCTAATGTAACGAAACGAGATAAGTTACATTGGCTCCGCCTTATTCGAAATTCCTAAAAAAATAATTCTACCAACGATTTCTATACAATTTCTACACGTATCCTAATTTCAGCATTTTAACAACTCTCCAAACGCCCCAAATCATGTTTTCCACTTGTGTGCTAATGTAACGAAATAATTAACATAATATTATGCGTGTTACCACTGTATACCTGCAACGTACGCGAGAACCGCAGAAAATTTATTTTTTATCGGTAACTAAGAAAAGAAAAGAATTCAATTTGTCTTACAGGTTTGGAAAAAAGCGACTGTGAACGTCTTCAGACGTGATCCAAGCCAATCGCAGTGTCGGTGACGGCGCGATGTAAGTCTTAAGAAGTACTAAGTATGCCTTTGCGTATTTGCACGGATTTTCCGAGAATAACGCTCAGAACGAAAAATAATAATGATGCATCTATGGTGGGCGTAAAACTGTTGGGAATGAACAATTTGTTTTTAGAATATTATATCGATATTATAGAAATGTATGTTATATTATAATAAATTATTAATTATATAAAAATATTAAAATAGTATAGGCTAATGAAACTGAAAAATGCTAGTATTACCTATATTAACAAAACGTCGTAATGTTTCAGATCTACACAACAATGAGATGTATTACCTAATAAATGTTTTTTTTTTGTGTTTTTTCGATGTTGTAAGTATAGGGTATAATATCATAGTAATAAAAAATGTAGTTTTGAAGTTTAAGCCCATGTCGTACGATAGACGATGTTGAATTAATAAAATCAATAAAACCACACATCCATGATTCCGCAGAGCATAAAAAATACGAGAAAACGTTTAGGTATTTTGATTTAAAAATAAATAACGATACATTTTTTTTAAATCAAACTAATTTATGTCCCAAATTAAGTCCGTCGTTTTTATCATTATAATATTATTATTTTAAATAACGATTTCAATTATATTATGTAATTTATTTGTTCCTATAGTATCTATATTATTTTAAATAATTAAAATTTTTTTTTTTTTATTATGTGATTTTCACGTCAAAATTGGCTTTCAACCGAAGGCTCAACGTCAAAACTGCTGGGGGGGTGGGGTTGTTCTATACACGACGTCATATTATACCTCGCCGCCATATCCAAACAATTCTCGATTTTATATAGGCGAAGTCGCCGGCGGACGTTACGATCGGTCAACTATTTTCTAGACTTCGACCGAACTCATCATTTTCCAAACACTCTCTCCGATATCCTTTTTCACGTGTGTATTACACACGCGCGCGTGCACACACACACACACACACACACACACACACACACACACACTTAATATTATTATATAAACGTGTAAAGCGATAAAAATAAAAGGCAACGGCCCAGGTAGTGTACCCAAAGATTATTTCTCGCGCTGCGGGTGCTCTCTGTTTGTTTTCTCGTATAACGGCCTCATCGTCGCCACGCCACTAACGATTTCCTCCGCACCGCCCCGACGCCAAGAGATAACAATAATTTCGAACCCCGTCGTAAAGCCCCCGTGTCGTTTATGTACCATGTATATAAGCATATAATGTGTTATATACGTATATACTATATACGTTATTATACATGGGTATATAATATACGTATATATTATTATTATTTATTGTTTCTCTCTTTTTTCTTTTTATTACTTTTTCTATTTAATGTATGGCGTTATATGATATATATAGGTAACTTATAACCTACCTACCTATAATAACAGGTATGTATAATGTTGTTTTTATTAAACATTAACTATCAATATTTTCCAGAAGTCAAAAATAGGCTGCAATGAGTGAAAAATAGTGGTGTTTAGGATTGGATTATGACCGCGTATTCAAATTATAATTTATATGGTTATATTAAAGTATATTATTTTTATGTTATTATAATTTCAGGCGAACATGCCTTAGGTACAATATGATTGTATACAGATCAGAATCATTGAAGTCCTTAATTAGACATCGCACACGCACGAGATTAAAATATCATAACGAATAGCTATTAAAGTATTAATTATTGTCATTATTAAATTTATGGAAGTACCGATGACATATATTATTAATATTTAATGACATGATAACTCATTATTTCTGAACATCGGTTCTTGTTTTTAATTTAATAAAACATGAATTATCAAACTATAATAGTGGCCTGGTTTTACGTGATTCTAAAGTCAAGCATCAGCCGGTGCCACTAGTTCCCGGATGGGTGACCACCACAAATTCTCGCCACATAAACATACGTATTCTAACCAACCGTACCCTCCCCTACAGTAATAAACCTACTAAAAAACCTGCAAACAGCTAATTATCATAGTTTCCGGACTTAAGTTCACAAAACAAATAAAAACAACTATCATAACATTTTAAGTACCTATGCAATATTATTTTAAATCATTATCAATATAAATACAATATTCTTTACATACACTGTTCGTAAAAGAGATATGTATTAAACTATCATAAAAATATAAATATAATTATGGGGAAAATAAAAGTGCATTAGCAAAATCATTAAATTATGAACAATTCATATAACTAATACAGTAGATATTTTAAGTAAAAAAAAAAAAATAATGAAATAAATTGAGACATATTTAAGGATTACTTGAAATTATGTTTTTATATTATCGTGTTTGACATATTATAGTAATTTTCAAACGGAATTAATCATGACTAGAAGTTTTTGGATAGTGTTTGGTAAAAGTTTTCAATTTTCCAACAGTGCTTTCTTATTTGACCAGCTTTTGTTGTATATAATACATTTTTGATGTTGGTAATACGTTTGAAAATAAATTACGTACTTCCATTTATACGTCTTTATTTGTTGTTTTATAAATTACAACTACATACTACCATAAAATTAAAAAAAATTATCTCTCGCATTTTTGGGTCAATTTAATAAAATTATTTATAAATATTTGTATCGAAGAAAATCTATATACGCACGTACATAACAATAATAATTGTCACTTGTTAGAAACAATTATTACAGTACATAAATTAAAACCAGAAATTGTCATTTTGTTTGTACTTGACAACTTCATTAAACTTATTAATTATTACTTTTAAACGTACTAAGTTTATATTTTGTGTCAATAACCTAGTTACAGTTTTACACTTCCATTACATTGTTTGTAAAAAGGAATTTTCTGTTTTAGAAATATATTTTTTTTTTTTGTTGATTTCGTCATAATATACGAATTCTATGTTTGTTACGTCTTATGTTTGAATGAATCCAACATGATGTAATATTTAAAGTTTTAAATCAGCAAGTCAGCGTGTGTGCGGTGAATTAATGCAACGCTTCTGTCGGAAGACGAATCGCTGAACGTTTTGTACCGATACCATATTATTATTATGGAATAAAAAAAAAACTTATATTGTTTCGAGCGCATAACAGTGGTAGTCATGTCAAAAATGTAGGTACCATTGCCCCGTCATAACAGTTACAGCGAATGAAAACCATATAATATGTAAACATAGAAATTGGCGCCACTGTCAGTATTTATAATATGACGGATAATTATTATTTTACAATATAATAAAGTAATAAATAATTCACTGTTAGCAACCGAGTGGATGGACTATTCGTCGGTCGACGATGCGATATTAAACTAAAATATATTATTGATAGCCACCTTCCGATTGGCGACCAAGGTTCCATCAATATAACAACAACGGGACGAGTATAAGATATAAAAATCGTTAATTTCAATTTATATAGTACATCATAATTCATATAGTAACAGTCGGTCATAATGATTATAATGTTAAAACGTGATATATTATGTTATGGGAAAAAAAGCTGATCAACCCTTTATGACCCTCTCCACTCTTGGCGATTCTTTTTACCTTTACCTGAAATTAAAAACGTCATATCACGTTGTCGTTATAGATTTCGTTCATTTTGAAAGAATACAAAATATCATATTTTATGGGTGGCTCTGTACAGCCATTCGTGGCTCGCGTATATAAAATATTCCCATAAGAATATTACGTAATAATGTAGGATATACGATTTCAGATACAAATAATTATTATGTTCTTGATGGCTATTTATCAAATTGTATGAAATATAATATAATACTGACCCCGGGAACGATATCGATTTATATTCGTAACGTGCTTCACAACAGTTTATTATTATTACATTTATTTTAAACCATTATTTATACATTTTGCACAATAGCTATACACTTATAATAGTCTTTATAATTGAATAAAAATCTAATCTAATATTTTGTGAATACGACTTTGGGCCTTTAAGTGTCATTAAATACTGTGTAAAATGAATTAACATAAACGTAGAGTTTATTACACTGGTTTTTATAAATTGTGATGCTAAACACATAATGTTATAGTCTTTGGTTTTTTTTTTAAATGTCATTCTATTCCAGATATTTCGGTGGTGCCAAAATGTTTTTTTCAAATATCAGAATCATTTAAACACAATACATTATCTACAGGCTTAGGCTGTATAATGTGTATATTAATTTATCATTTGTATATGATTTAACTATACTCTTTGCTGCAGCTGTAAACATTATTGATATACATGATAATAATAATAATTGAAAAGAGAGAATCTAATAAAAAAAAGTCCATTTGATGAATAATAGTTTTAATGGAATTTATTTTTTGTTCCACAGGTACTAGTACTTATCTACACGAGTGCTAAAATAACTCGTAGAAACTATATACATTAAAGTTTTCTTTACAATTCTCTACATAATCTTATATGGGTTTTACTATAATATTTAATGGGAAAAATCACATTTATCAATAGTCATTATGTTGTAGAAATATAATTAACTCACGAGTTTTATACTTATATTTGTTCATAATCTAAATAAAAAAGCTTATATTCAAAAATAAATACACCAAATCGAAAAATTAAGCACTTAATTAAATATGAGGTGATTGTTTTAACAATGAACACTTAATGTTTTAAAAAATGAAACTTTTTTAAAAATTTTCATTTTAGAAAATTTTAAATACACTTAAACCTATTTCTTACATTTCGTATGCTTAATACAAATAATATATTTGTATGGACATTTTAAATAACTTGAATATTGATGAATGTTTGAATTTTTATCAAAAAACTATATTTTCACATCTTAGTCTGAGGTGGAATATATTTGTTAAAATTATGAATACTGAAAGAATTTAGTTTTCTTTAAATGAACATCAAGATTTTAGACAAGATAAAAGTAAAGTGGAAAAGTACAGCCCACACAATGTATGTAGACACTCATCTATACAACCATTTTTTTTTAAACATCAATAACAACAACGATTATTGATCTAAGATAGACCACATTTGTGAAATCCTTGCTACAAATAACATAACTAATAAACCTCGATAATTAAATAACTACCTTCATATTTAATACATACAAGTATATTATTATATTGTGTAATGTAATAATATACATTTTTTTTTATTTAAGTTTCTGAGATTACTATTGTGAATGGCGTATTTTTCATCAAAAATGTTATAGCGATTATTTGACAGATTAAAATCGAGATTTACCGTTAAAGAAAATGGGTTTGCAAATTGTTTAAGTTATGATAGTGCAATTTTTCAGTATATCATTGTACATTGTGGTAATAAATATCAGTCAAATATTTAGGAGGGTGTTTTAAATGCCGACATTCTCCATATTATGATTAAAACATTTTTTTTTCTTTAACTTTTATTTTACAAGCTATCCATAAAAGTAAAAAATAATGATGATAAAAAATATCCTTGGTATAGTTACAAAGAGGTCAACGGGATAAAAAAATACATATTTTATATAATATAGAACCCTCTATACCCTCATGATTTCAGTTTGTCATAATCAATGTATTTTATCTTTAAACAGTCCATATAATTTCAGTTTGTATCACCTACAGACATGATAATAATTATGCCCTTTGTTTAATTGTACAATAAGAAAATGTTATATAGGCACAACAATGTCTTCCTTAAAATTGCACATTTGAATAATACCATTGTACGTCTGCGTGTTAATCGTCTCATTTTGCATCATCTTTGTAGTATAAGTAATAAGAAAACACTCGTTTTAA
This sequence comes from Neotoxoptera formosana, assembly GCA_022818045.1. Classification (NCBI taxonomy): domain Eukaryota; kingdom Metazoa; phylum Arthropoda; class Insecta; order Hemiptera; family Aphididae; genus Neotoxoptera; species Neotoxoptera formosana. Next base: position 47,772,211 of record CM040633.1, read on the forward strand.
CGTGCGCGTTTATCTCACATGCTGATCAGTAATCACGGTTGTACGGTTATTTGTACAAACAATAGATTCCGAGCTGTTTAAAAAAATATTTAAGGAAATTCAAAAAAAAAACACATCAATTTAAATGGCTATTATACAATGATCGAATCATTTTCGTGGTCGGCGACAAGAGAACTAAAAACATTTTTATCTGCCAATAATATTATTTCGTACAAAACCATAGTGTGTTTATGATGTTTGCAGAATACTGCAGTTTTAGGTATGAAGATTGGACCATTTTGGCAAGTGCAGCCCATTGTGATAATGCTTAATGCATATCATAATAAAAACAAAATATGTATAGCGATATCGAATTGGTGAACTCACACAAACTCATATATTATCTATGTAAGTAATTGTATACATAATTATTTCAAAACTATTAAATACACCTCATAGTTCTACTGTAGTATTATAATAATGTATGTGTAATGATATCGTTTTATTTATAGATTGTTTCAATATTTAATGTTCAATTTGAGTTCATTAGTGCGTCTAGTAATCAGGTGCAAGATATATATTAGGTACTTTCATAATATTATAATATGTGAAAATTAATGATTTAGCATTTAAAAAAGTTCGACGAAAAGGGTTAACAAAAACGTTCCTTGGACGGAGAGGATTTCATTTAAGTAATTCGAGAACAATATTGCTTATACACTTAATAATGACGCTATGAAAAGAAGACGGAGAGCCAACGATATATTTTTTAATTCCGTCCGACATTAATAGCCACGAGCCCTTTAATTAATAAAATTAATTACATTTTCATAAATTTGCATAAACACTGGGTGTATATATCTGCAACACAAAATAAAACGCGCTTTTCAGTCGCCGGATCGAAGAATACAATGTGCACGGTTTAAGTGCGCCGACTTGGGCCGGGCCCGCAGACCTTCGGGAGGAAAAGGCGGCGGCGGCGGCGGCGGTGGCGGCGGCAGGAGGCGGCGAATTACGCGTCACCAATTATAATATTGCGGTCGGCGGGCGGGTGGAAGGGGAAAAAAACCGAAACCGGAAAAACGGAAAAACGGAAAACTCGGCGGCGCGCGCGTTCGCGGCCGGAAGTCGGACGCCGCGCGCTAAGTAGGCTGCAGGTAGGCGCCTAGTCGGTGAATTCGCCGATGAGACGGTCCCTCAATAAAATCTCGGATGAAACTTTCTTTTTAAACTTATTATACTACTACTACTACTACTACTACTACTACTACTACTGCAGCTGCTCGAAAGTCGTTAGCCCGAAATCCTCGGCGGCGGCGGCGTCCGGAAGTATTATTGCCCGGGGTTGAAACTTTAATTTCGCACGCACACGCGCGAGATACATACACTGTTGTAGGACGTGAGGGGCACAGATGCACACTTATGCAGTCCTCTAAAGATGTCTTCGGCACTCTCGGCCGAACCTGAGAAATCGATTTGCGAGCACATCAACGGCGGCGGCGGCGTGTTAGTGTAGTATAATAGTACGCCATCGCGGCGAGCTCGCTGACATAACGTAAACCGCATCGCGGGATTCGATGAAATATGCCGGAAAATCGACAAAGTTTTCACCGGTTCGGAAAGCCGCGAGCATTAAAAAGTCGCAGTGTTTCGCAATCGGAGGAAAAAAAATTATTACACCCGCCATTAGCCCGAGACCGCGTTGGAAGTCGCGAGAGGCGTATCATTTGTTTCATCCTTCCGTCGTCCTCTTTGCTTACCTTTTCGGTTTTATTTCGTTATGTTTTTTTTTTTTTTATAACGCTGCGGGCACACATCTCTCTATTATAGACGCAAACGTGTATTGGCTACAAGAGTATGGCAAAGTACTGCGCGAGACGGAATTTAATACGTAGTGGGTCCATTATTATAATGAATACCATACTATTCGTTCTCGACGAGGTCATAATATTATTATTATTATTTTAGTCTTGTCGAAATATGAACTTTGATATCAGATTTTCATTGTTGCAGACCTGCACTTATATTTTATAACAATGTATAATATACATTTTTGCCCTCGAAAAAATACAAGTTATTGTCTGTTTCCGATTATAAAGTATTCTCGTCGCCAGACAATGAATTGATAAAAGTATCACTCTTAGTTTAATTCATTTTTAGACAACACATTTGTGTACGGCATACAATATTATCTGCTGTACAGTAGGTGTCGAGTGGCTCATTTTCGTGGACGTGTTGAATTTTAATTCGACGATATAAAACCATCGTATACGAAAATCGATTCCGAGCGAAGACGGTCTGTTGTACATTTTATGATATAATTGGTATTACAGTAATTTATTTTACTATTAATAAAACAGTAGGTTGAATTAGTTTTTGCCAAAAACATTGCATTTGAAAATGTCATTGACTGCATACCGGTTGCAAAACACTATTTTATAATACAATTTTCGCGTATAAATCATTTTGATTCTCTATATGAAAATAAATAATATAGTCACTTTAATATTAAACATTCAACTGTGAAAAGAAATACGATGTTCAATGTTAAACATTGCTAGGATATTATTAAATATATCAAAATTACAATCGTGTATTATTTTCATTGTTTTGAAACTAATGATAACTATAGCTACTACACATCGATGTAATAAAAGGTATTTTTTAACTAGTTTTATTCACTTTTTGTTAAACGGAACTGATAGTTTTGTACATGATAAAAAAGTATGTACATTATTCGTATATAGTGTTATTCGCCATGCATGTTCACATTCTTTTTCTTCTTAAATAATGTAGTTAATCAAAATTTGATTTTTGGTATTTTGAAATTTACTTAAGCACCATGTTTTAAAATTATCAAGGTTTATTGCCTTTATAAGAAGTGTGCTTTGGAGTGTCCCCTTTTTAAACAATATATTATTTAGTGGATAATTGTTCAAAATATGTTGACGTGTCAAAATTAAAATTAAATCGAGTAGTTTTTGAGTCACTTCGATTTGTACACTAAGGATAATATAGGTTTCATACTCATGCTTAGCTCAAAATGCACACTTATTACGCAGAAGTTGTGTTTAATGAAAATTCGCTGTCAGAAATCATTTTTACCATGTTATTAGAATTCGTTTCAAACTCAAATTCAATTATCATTCTACTAATTTCCCTTCTCTACTCTGTTATAAATGCTTTTATCGCTAAAGGTATCAATTCTGCCTAGTCTAAGTTTAATATTTCCACTGCTATAATTATCTCCACAATCAGCTCTATAATTCCCTCATTAGTTTAATCTTAAATTATTTATCATTATTATTCTAGTAATAATCGTTATTATTTATTATTCTGTATTAATATTTAAACGAAATTAATTGTTGGACTAAAATAACTTTTTGCTAAAAGCTATAACATAACATTTATAAAAAAAATAAAAAGATAATAGACAGTATGGTAATATGAAAAAGTAAATTATATTAATCTTTCAATATTTTTAATTTATGAAATGTTTAAGTTACAATTAATATTATATCCGATGTAACTTATATTTTTAATTTTTGTAAAACCATTATTAAGAACTTAATATAAACATTTTAATAACTGAAAAACTACTCGTTCAAACTTTTAATTAGATACATCAACATTCTAAAAAAAATTATCCACTAAATATTTTACAGTAAAAAAAAGAGGGATGCTCTTATTTTAAGACAGATGTTTGATTGGCCACAGGTCACTCGATAAAATGTACAGAACATTTCAAGAATTTTAAAATACGGTCTTTAAATATATTTAAAACTTCCATAAATAAGAATTTGAATAATTTCTTTATTAAATGAGAAAATGGGGTGAGCATGCTTGGTGAATCACCCTGTATTATGAACTCTATTCAATTAATTATTTATTAACTTTAAAGAGATTAATATGTATAAAAATATGAGTTATGACTCATAATTATGTCAACCGAGTTATTGGCTGTTTATATTGTGTGACGTGCTGTGATATTGAAAAAAAATGTCATTCAACCACATAAAATATAACTGTAATAATAAAGTTCCGAATTATTCTTTTTTGATAAAAATATACATAAAATACTTTTCACTGTACTATATTCATAACAAAAAAATTTCAACATTTATTAGAGAAAAATAAAACAATTTAATTAATGATATAGTATAATATAATATAATAATCATATTAAAAAAGTTTTATAAAAATGTGTTATTCGTTTTAAATCTATTATTGTTTGTATGTTAATAAAATTAAACTATCAGCCATATAATAGTAACTAATTCAGTATTTCAGTATTTTTAATTTTGTGTTTTATCGATTCACCTATTAAATATTTAATATAATATATTGTTTAAGAATTATGAAACAATATTGAACAATTTATGAAGGTAAGATTTTAAAATATTACTTTTTTGTTTAATTTTATAATGGTAATTATTTTTTTTTTTTAACTATACAAAGTTCAACGTGTGAACGTTAACTATCAATACAAGATAACTTTAAAAAATAACTATAGGGGTGTTTTTTTTAAATTTAAATTATAGTAGGTATTTAAAAAAAAATGGTTTGCGTAACCTTTTATACGATGGACTCGTGTTGGTGTTAAAAATAAACAAAAAAAAAAACCTTAAGCGTAGCTTTTAGCCAGAGTAAACATCATTATTATCTCTACGTATCTTGTTATTTTACTGCTCTTGTTAAATTATGTAGGGACCCTATATAAGATGATATTTTATGTTCCTTTTTTTTTAATCCAAGTTGAATAATATGGTGAATATTCATCGATTTATTTATGAAACAAGACGTATCGTTACCTACCTTATTTTTACGCTATTTTTTTGAATTCGGCGCACATGTTTTACAAATAAATGCACGTTTATTTTAATTTTAATTTTTTTATGAGCCAATGAAGTTTTGACAAAATATGTAACGTAAGTAGGTTCTAATGTTTAATAATTAAATAGTTGTAAAGTGCAATAATATGTTAAACAATTACCTGTTTGTAAAATTCATCCACATAGAAAGTTATAATGATACGAATGTGTACTTATAACCGTAATAGGAGTATAAAAACCATTTTAAAAGAAAATATCGGTACGGTTTAATTACATTATTTAACTTACAATTGTAAATTCTGTACTGCGCAATAAACAAGATTACCTAAATTATAGAATGTGGATAGGGCACTGAGTTTAGGTAATAAATCATAGATTAAAAAAATGACTTACGTCAAGGTACAAACTAGACTTAAAATCCATCATTAGCTGCTATTATCATAATATTATGAAACTTGTTTGGCACTATCCTCTTTTGAAAAAGTGTTTGCAGAGAGATATACAAATATTTACAAAAACAAAATTATATAACCAATATATTATTCACAGCTCTACAATAATTTAAAAACAATTCAAACGAAAATACGTATTTTCTTTAAGTGCTATCAATTTAGTATCGTAAGTCAGTTCAACCTGTTCAAGCACTCCTATTTGAGAATAAATGTGATTAATGAGTTGACGCTTAATCAATATTTAAAAATTATTAATTGATACGACTTTCTGTACCAACGTTTCGAGAAAATATCTAAAACCTCGTATGTTAGCACTTAATGAATACTATTACAACAGCTTTTGTAATTACAGTCTTTGTGTAAAATTAGAAAAATAAGACGTAATAGGAATTCATATTATAATGATAATATTTATAGTGCATATGGTTTGGTTTTAATTAAACATAATTATAAGCAAAAAGTCGTAAATAAAAGGTATAGTTGCTTAATGTTTGAACTTAAAATGATGTCGATTTAATACAAATTTCTTATTGCGTAATTAAATAATGATGCAAAATTGCAAATAAGGCGATCATGTTGTTATTATTGTGTTCTGTTGTTCCGAGGACGAACTCAAATAAATTGACAATTGCGACACTCTAAATCGAGATAAAATAGCCCTATATTGGCGGATACCCAGGAAAATCATTGATTGGCAAACAAACAAAACTAAATGTTTTCAATTTCTATAATATGTATAGCATTTCAAAATCGCATTGAGCACGTAAAACCTCAATAACGGATACCGAGTAGGTGTCTGTTAAAAGTTTTCGGACAATCGTCGACGACGTTTTTTGATTGTTATCCGACGCTCGCCGACTTCGGATTGCATTCAACAGCGTTGTCTGGATTTTAAACAAGGCGTTTAAGTTTTGCCTTCCTCGCAAACAGTCTTCGTGTACTTACACATATTATTATGTTATTGCACTTTTCATTTTCCCTTGCCACAAATGTTTGCGTCTAATCCACAATAAATAACCTGTCGCAAACCGCTTCAGCAACCTTCAAAATATTATAATAAACTATAGGTATGAGATTGATTTTGGCGGTATCCAATGCATATAAAAATACAAAATATATTATACAAAGAGGATCACGGACAAAAATAACATATAAATAAAAGAAATAATAATAATAATAATAATAATAAATCTCCAAGTTATCAAAAATACCTTTGGAAAGGGCTGACCAGTACGGGTCACGATTCCGGATAAAAGGATACATCGTAGCCGGTAAAAAGGCGTATTTTATATTTGCATGAATACGATGGTTTAGGGAAGGAAATGTAATGCACCAAAAAGAACCTTTTTCACGTACCGTTGGATATGGTGAAATCCAGGACGTCTAAGAAGATTTCAGTATTGGGGACGTTACGCAAGAGAAACTAATAATGTGTTTAAAAACGGTCCGAAGTCGGATAGATTGAAAAGAAGTATCTCCCGTTGATGGCAGAGTCGTCGTCGGGTAGACGCGGACAGTGAGTGGAACTGTGGGAGTAGTGTGTTTCCCAATATTGGCGGAGACATGGGTTAGTAACTCCGGCTATATTTTTTAGTGATTTAGGTACCACGTATCCACTGAGTCGAGTAATTTACATACCGATATCTATATATAAAGCAACTCGCCCTAGACACAATACCACACACCAAAAATCCACTTATAATATCGTTCAGGAAAAAAAAACCTGGTCCCCGATGACCAAACGATAATTAAGGTTTTTAAATTGAGCATGTTCTACATGCACGTTTGGGGTCAAATATGTTTTTTTTTAATGTATGTAATCTAACGACAGAGTTAAAATAAAAATAGCTGTAAATAACAGAAATCATAAATCATTGATAATAATTAATTAAAACGAACGTAAAATGCCTGAACTAAAATTGTAGTCGTCTTACACACTATATTAATATAATAGCTCATTTATGACATGGTGATGTATGAAAAAAACAATGTACAATGTTTATCACTTTAAAACAAAAATTTAATTGGGTGATACATAATCGTAATCGATATCAATTTATCAAAAAAAATAGTATAAACAATATTATTTAGACAATCGAAAAAAAAACACGAAATAATAATCATAGGAAAGTGTTACAATTTAAGAATTGTTTATAAATTGTTTAAAAAAATCATAATAGGTCTTAAAGTTTAAATATAACATTTATTTTTTTTGAATTTGAATTGGAATGTTATAAATGTGTAACTTTTGAAATTAATACAAAAATAATTAACTATATTATTTTAAGTACCTAAAATAAAATCAATAATTTTGAAGGCATGTTCAAATTATTACAATAAATTATAGTCTATCGCCTTAACGAGTAAATTTATCGAATGAAAAAAATATGATGCAACTAACAAACGTGTTAAGCCGTCAAGGTTATTAATACTATATCATTATAAGATATTTAACATAAAATCAGAAGTACCTACAGCAAAGATGATTTATTTTTATACATAATACAGAAAAATCACAATTATTCAAATATTCCAAACCACCGTTATACGACAGCTCTATTATCCGAACTGTAATAATTGACGTATCCGAACGTTTTAATAATATTATATAATATTATATTATACAATAATCTAATATATGAAAATGAATGGTTTTGTTTATCCTCCATCAACTCAAAAACTACTGGACCGTTTTCAATAAAAGTTATATCGTATAACATAATATTATATATTATATATTCAAGATATTATATTCCTTGAGACTTGGAAAGAGTTTGTAGCTTAGTTTTTCAACACATATATATTATGTAGCTATAGTATGAATTGAATTTTGGCTCACGCAAATCGAATATTTTTTTGTTTACATAAATTGTTGCCATTGGTTACAAATAATAAAATAGGTATTGGATCAAATTTTCTGCGTTGTATTATATTTTGTCATGTAGGCTAATAAAGTTACTCTATATAAAATATGTGAAATTGAATAACAGTTATTATATTATATTAGATGCAAAGTGTATTGTTAAAGGTTATACACTCAAAAAATACTCGACCAATTTTGACAAAAAATAATTCATAATTCTTCAACTGAAGCGAAACGGAAATCATATTATATAGATGAATTAAAATATCATCTAATAATACAGTTATTATTAATCGAGTTATATTTATAATTTTTTTTTTTAACATAATTCTTTATTAAGAAATCTTTCACATAATTGAACAATAAGTTTATTTGATGAATATAATATAGTGCACATGAAACACAGAGTGAAGAGACATCCCAGTGGAGGTACTTCGACATTAAATAGTTACAGGCTTAGTAAGCTAACTCATATGCATTTGAATTTACATTTTTTTTATTTTATTAAGTTAATGGAATTGTATACTCATGTGAGCAGGTCACGACACCGCTGTCCTTTTAATATCTTTTGAAGATTACCAGGTATAGTAGTTATGGACTCGAGTTCACAAATAAGTGGATCGAAGTGATGATATAATCGTTTTTTGAAGCGTTTGTAATGCAGTTTGGCTATTTCCGTGACTGCAGATATGTTTAGATCAGAATCGAGGGGAGGTATATTTAAACGACGCACATGCAAATCCACATTTTTTGCCAATGGACAACTAATTTCGCACACATATTATTTAGGATTCCGGACGGGTCGTATGCGTATTTGAATTTAAGCAAAGGGTAATAATATATTATAATATAAAAAACGAAGAGTGTGTTGAGACTTATAGATTCAAAAAAATACGATTCAAGGAAAGTTTAGATAGAACCAGTTATTTTAGGGTTGCCTACCCGTTATTCATTATATAAAAATCATAGTTGCGTATGATTTATTTATTTCTGACTGCAATATTGGTTCATGTGAGATAAAAAGTTACTTAATTATATACTAACCATGGCAGGTGGATTGCCCATTTTGTAGTTTAAAGTAGTTTTAAATAAATATAATATTACGTATATTGTTTTTTTCGTGATTTGCTTGGAAATATATATATCTATATATATATGATATTTATGTTTGATGTACATAAATATTATACTATTATAGTACAAAAAATTGTCAACTTTGGCGTGTTCGAACTATAGTTGCGGTCCCAATTGGTTCGGATAATCAAGGTTGTACTGTAATTATAAATCTGAATATGAGGAATTTTCATTATCTTGACATTGATTAACTATTTGTTGGAATAATGTTACTTGATAAATTGGATAAGAAAGGTGTACAGTTTAATTACATTTCCAAGCGTTTATCAAACCAAATATATAATATACCAAACTATTAGAGTTCCTTTTTAGTAAACTATGGGTTTTCTTTACTTATTTTGTAACAGTTAAATTGCAATATATGACAATATGTCGTGTTAAGATGTATATTATAATAACTAGTTAAGCAATGAATAGTAGGTAAGGTTTTTTATATACTATGGATAACCAGTAGATTAAGAACTTATGACGAATTCATGGTCTTAGTGTTTTATTAAATTAAAGAAATGAATAAAATGAATCTGACAAATCTAATATTTACTGTTTAGGATTTCGAAAGTACTCCTTTTTATTACTAACAATACATTTTTTTTTTATTGATCTTGAGCATTGTGAACTATGTTCATTAACATTTTATGAGAGGTTACGGTTGGTTGAGATACACTTGTTTATGTGTGTAGCGAGACATCGTAGGTCCATGTCACTGACACCCCCCTTTTTGAATTTCAGTTCAAAACCCGCGGCGATCGTTTGTGCGTCGTTAGTGTACGTTAGTGCTTTTTATCCCATCGTTAGTGCTTTATCCCTTCCAAAGTTATTCGCATTTCTTACAGGGGGGTGCCAGAGATATGCCAGCACCCCCCATTTCGTATTTCGGGTCCAAATTGGTTTCATTCGTTTGTGATTCGTTAGTGAACGTTAGTTCTTTTAATCCCGTCGTTAGTGCTTCATCCCTTCCGAAGTTATTCGCATTTCGCATTGGGGGAGGGGGGTGCTATGAATGTACTAAATCGAGTTCATCCCTTAGAGTTTTAGGTAAAAAAAATTTCTAAACATAATTCGATTTCTGCAGATCAATTTGAGCGGTTGACTCTGGACAGATTTTGAACTATTTTTTTACTTATAAGTATAAGTAGATAGTTGTAAATTCAGTTTCAAAGTTGTATAATTTATTGTAACTCCTATAAAAACTGAAAAATATTGGATTTGAAGCTGTTTTTGAGATACTTGAGTTCTTGGGCGTGATGATCGTGATGAGTTTGATGAGCGTGATGAGCGTCTTTTTGTAAACGTTTTTTTATTCAAATTTTCAAATATAATGAATATCAAAATTGGTCATTAATTTGAATTTTTCAGAAAAATATTGGATTTGAAGCTGTTTTTGAGGTACTTGAGTTCTTGGGCGTGGTGAGCGTCTTTTTGTAAACGTTTTTTTATTCAAATTTTCAAATATAATGAATATCAAAATTGGTCATTAATTTAAATTTTTCAGAAAAATATTGGATTTGAAGCTGTTTTTGAGATACTTGACTTCTTGAGCGTGATGAGCGTGATGAGCGTCTTTTTATAAGCGTTTTTTCATTCAAATTTTCAAATTGAAAAGAATATTTTATTGGTGTCATTGGTGACCAAAATAGTGTACTGGCCGAAAATGGTCATTTAGGAATGGCCGAAAAGTGAACTTGCCGAAAAGGGAAAGGTTCATTTTGGCCGAAAATGTCCCGCCCGAAAAATCAGTCTTGTTTTTGGCTAAGTTAGGTAATTGTTATTGCATTGTAAACATTATTCAATTGTGATGGCGTTGATCTAGAATCCAAATACTAAATATAAGATAATTATTATGAATAAATCAATGAATCAAAAGTTAAGTTCCTAAAATAAATAACTCTTATAGTTTTATAAAAGAAAAGTACTTCAAAACACGTTTTTATGATTTGACATTAATATTTGTAAACCTATTATTACATATTTTGGGAATGAGTTTTTTATAATAATTTTAGTACATCACTACATTACCGATGATAATAATAAAAAAAACTATATATTATATGACAAACAATATTCATTAATAATAATATAATATTAATATGTAATTTTTTTCCATTATAATAGAAATATGGACATACTTATTTTGACTTAATTGTATAAATGCACAAACAAAAAAATTATATATTTTTTTGTATTGTAAAAATATTTCTTCACTGGTGGTGGCATATGATAAAAAGAAAGTCTTATAGGAGTTACAACAAATACAACTTTGAAACTGAATTTACAACTATGTACTTATACTAATAAGTAAAAAAATAGTTCAAAATCTGTCCAGAGTCAACCGCTCAAATTGATCTGCAGAAATCGAACTATGTTTAGACATTTTTTTTACCTAAAACTCTAAGGGATGAACTCGGTTTAGTACATTCCTAGCACCCCCCCCCCCAATGCGAAATTCGAATAACTTCGGAAGGGATGAAGCACTAACGACGGGATTAAAAGCACTAACGAAGCACAAACGAATGAAACCAATTTAGACCCGAAAATTGAAATGGGGGGTGCTGGCATGTCCCTGGCACCCCCTGTAAGAAATGTGAATAACTTTGGAAGGGATAAAGCACTAACGATGGAATACAAAGCACTAACGTGTACTAACGAAGCACAAACGATCGCCCCGGGTTTTGAACCGAAATTCAAAAAGGGGGGTGCCAGTGACATGGACCTAGAAATCGTCGCTAACCAGGGTGGTCACCCATCCATTAGCTAGCAACGCTGGACAATGCTTGACCGCAGCGCACATTAGTGACTAAGGCCAAACACCACTCCATATTGGAACAAAATAAATTCAGTTTTCTAATTAACTGATAACAATCCAAATAAAAAAAAATCATTTTAATTATTCATTACTTTTATATTCTATAGACACGATCTTGACTTAATTTATCGGTAACAAGACAATAATAATTTATAGTACTTATATAAAGTCGTAACAAATACAAAAAGTATTTACTTTATTACATTATTTATTGTTAATGAAAAAGTCGGCTTGATTTCAATGTAGAACACGCACTGCAATCGTAAATATTTAACTTCTATCGTTCAATGTTTACTTGTTGATCGTAAATTGAATACAACATTAAGTCCATTCAATTTTTTTTTTTGAAGATTTAAAATGTAATGTAATTTAAAAGTTTAACCTTCATATTAATCTAGTGCGAATCTATTTTATTTACAAAACAGTACATAATTTTATGTATAAAATATAAATTTGAAGTTTAATATAAATATGAGTTTTTTTTTTTAATACGAGAACATCACTTATGTATGCAAGAAAAAAAGTTACTACCTAGCAGAACATAATATTATGTAAGTACAATATTATAAAATGTCTGAAAAGATTTCACGTCAGATTATTTTAATATACCTACCGTCGAAATATAATACTTTACCCCAAAATCCAACTATTTTTTATTATTATTGGTATACCATTTTGCTTGTAGGCATGACGTACAACTATTAAATCTCCCAATGAATTATTTTAATGATGCGGTCGTTATTATATTTTACTCGGTTCAGATCAAATAGCGTTGACAAACAACTACGATTTTTAACAAGGACATGGCGAGGTTTAATTCAGCATATTACGGTAAAAATATTTTCGATATTATATTTAAAATCACAGTGGCCTTAGATAAAACTATTAGAAGCTATTACTGTACGTTTTTATATTATATTTTGTATTCCATTCTTATATGTAATATTATTTTAGGAAATAATCTCCTCGTCCTTTATCGATTATAATTAATAAAAGTTTTTAAATGGAGGCGAAATCTGACAGGGTTAAACCGTTAATCTGCGTAATTATTTTTATGATCGGTTTTAGATAACACGAGATTATGTCACAGTTCCACATTTGTTTTTTATCTGAGTCGTACCAGCGGATGCATAATATATTATTATAGTTTTTATTTTTCGACCCACCATTTGCCGAAAACGCTTTCGTTTATTTGTTTTAAGCTCATCAATATTTCACGAATAATTGACCTCGTCATTATTCGTACCTGTTAACAGTGTCGTGTTTTTAACACGTCTTATAAACAAATCATTGAACTCTAGATGAACATTTTAAATAGGTGATAATTGTCAAAGTTTTTTCGCATCGATCTGATTTAACTTAATATTAACCGTTGACAATAGAAATCCCACAATGGTAATCAAATTTTTTTTTACAAATTACACTTGATCGTGTTAACTTTTTTCGTTCAGCTAAACGTGAACGTCATAATATGCTTAACCGTGTTGTCGATTTGTTTTTAATTACTAATTTAAGTTTTAGTATCTGTATTTTAACCGTAAATGCAAAAATAAAGGTTATCGCTGTATATACCAAAATACAAAATACACATATTTATTTTGTACCCTTATTATGTTATTCGTTTTATTATTCGCAACGTGGGTCGTAATGTTTACTGCATAATACGATCGTGTCGTGTCGTCGCCAGCGGTGCGAGGATTTCGACGGGTGCTGCGACGGGCGCGTTTTTTGGACGGGCGTTCGGAAAACGTATCCCGGAAAAATCGGTCGGTGATAAATGGAGGCGCGGGTGGGCGGGTGGGCGTTGGTCACGGGGTGAGTGGTTCTCAAGACCGGTCCGGAAACACGAGCCGCGGTCCGTGATGGGTTTTTTCTCTCCGAACGGATGTTATTATTGTTCGGCGGCGAACGCCACCCACCCATCAGTTGCCACCCGCCCGCCCGCCTGCCAGCTCGAAGCAGAGGGAAAAAAATCCTGTGGATCGCAGAGTGTGGAGGGGGGCGGTACGCCACCGCCGCCGCCCAACAGCAGAGTATGACGGTGGTGTGTATTATGCAAATCGCGCAAACGTTCATAAGAGCCTAGGGATTTATCGTTATCGACTGTTGGGCTCGCGCGGATCCGATGAGTTATGGGGGTGAACGCGTCTCCGCCACGACCACCACGGCGCAGGAGGACTGCCGCGCCACGGCCACCTACCTACCTCCGTAAACGTCACGCCGCCGCCGGGACGGGACGCGGTTGAATTATGACTGAAAGCGTTTCGCGAAATAAATGAAAAAAAAAACACACACACGCACACAAAATGAAAAAAACCAAAAAAAAAGAAATCACGACCAACGATATTACAACGCCAGCTGGGCGTTTGCTCGGCGAATCCCTCTTCGATCCTCCACGTGGTAATATGTAGATGCACGCCCCGTGAACGGTGAGTGGTGGTTGTGGGGAGAGTGGTGCTTGGAGAAGTGTTGTGACCTTTGATTTCGAGGTGGAACAGATTTATTAATTGTATGATTGTACGCGAATAAATGAGACAGCGAGTGTACAAACGACAACGACGAACGGAAAACAACGAAACACGAAAAACCTACGACTACCCGATGTCGGTGATACATTAGATGAACTCTAAAAATATGATACAGCTATCGATAATTATTATTATTTGTATATGTGGAAGATGGCTTGCTCTTCAATCGTAGACCGTAATAGGATACACAAGGCTGGTCGATCAAAAATGACACTCGACATTAGGGTTGTTCGACGGTTATGTTCGCCAAGTGTCGAGGAGCCACCTGCATTTTATCCGACACGATATAATGATAAAACGAAAAACTCTTGTGTTTTATGAGGCCAAAAACCAACCGAAAACCAAAAACGTTCGTATCGACATAATAATATGATAGTATGATATTGTTAACCATAATAATAATATTCCCTAATACCTATTGACCTTTAATGAAATCTATTTGTACAGATTTTTCGCATTTTCCGACAGCCAAGTCGACTATCGATAATATTCGATTGTAATCGGCGGCATAGTCGAGTGGGTATGATAACATTTTTGTTCGAAATGTTAAAGTATAAAATATTATATTTACGCACTCGGCTGATAACGAGAAAAATAAAAATAATTACTGACGATCCACTTCTAACGCCAAAGTGAATATATTATTATAATAAAAAACGTGTTTTTATTCTATCACAATATTACTATTATTATTATTATGATTATTATAAGTTTGATTAACATATTTTTATTGCTCCGAGGGGCAATTTATATATATTTTTTCATTTTATCCGCTGGCTGGGATTGTACGTCGCTAATTTAATACGAAAAAACCCACGAGTACTATCAATTATAATACTCGAAACGCGTACGGGACGGCCGAAGAGTAATAAACATTGACACGGCGTAATAATAATAATATGTTTGTACGCGTAATCGCGCGCACATACGAAATGCCGTCGCGTGCGGGGGACGTGATTTAAACGAGTGGCGTACAACTTTATATTTCTGTGTTCGAATATGAATTGATAAAAAAACTGCGTCCGATTGAAATTGAATAGCAACGTTGTTTTTAATTGCTTATAAAATATTATTATGAGCATACCGCGGTCCCGGTAAAACCTAGTTTAATAATATTATAATATTGTTATTGACATTTAAATCGACAGACGCGATAAGACGGATCGATCGATCTAATCGAATAGACGAAAAAATCGCAATTCGAATGACTTATTATAATACTTTGAACCTAGACATCGCCGCGACCACCGAAATATTAAATTAACTTACCTCTCAACTCTATATGGGCATTGGTATTGGTTTCGATATTGTAGAGTGCATTAATAATTATTACCTGAAACACAAGCAATGACACTTCGTTAGAACTAAATTAATGGAAGTACTACTTAAGGGTACTTGGTAAGTAACAACGCAATATTATGTTAATTTTTTTATTTAATATTTAAGATTGATTGTAAGTCAGCATAATATTGTTGAGAACACTATTTGATTTCAAAATAATAAATTGATAAAAAATACCTAATATATTTATTGATTAAAAAACACCGAAAACAATTAATTAATTTGTTTGTTTTGAAAAAATGTTAGGTTATATAATATATTATATATTAAAATATTAATGAGCATACGATTTAACTAAAAAATTGTGTTTTACGTAAAAAAAAATATATCTTGTAAATATTATAAAATCGTAAAAATATTTTCTAAATGTCATCATTAAATAAACCATTGGTGTGACTTCCTAGTAACTTATCATTTAATTCAAAACATGACCACACGTCGTCATAATGAATTACTTTAGGACGTGGTTTATTTGTAAACTTGGCACTTGCTACATCATATTATGTGATGTTAATACAATATAAAAAGACAGATCATAAGACAACTATATGGCTAAATATGAGAAACTTGTTTTAACTAAAATTTAATGAAATATCACTTCGAGAAACGCAAATTTATATAGTATTGTCCATTAATTAATATTCACGTGGTTTGAACACAGTATAGAGAAATTATAAAGTCGTCTAACATTATAGTAATATTTGTATATACAATTTTAAGTAGACTAGGTAAATATTTTATAGATAAAATAGTAACTATTATTTAAATATAATACAACAAATTAAAGTACTCAAGAGAAAAACCATGCATAAAAACTTCACCAACAAGGAAATATTCATGATCACCCTGACCTGTCACTGGAAACTATTCCAAAAATAATTGATTACATTTACCTACAAACAATTTTATACCTTTACAGTATGATTTTTAAACTGAGCAATAATGTTGTCGTTTATACAGGATCACAAGTATTAAAACAAATTGCAAAATTCTGAGTATTTCAAAATATTTAACATTTTATGAAAATCAACATATTATGCACAAGAGATTTTCGCAATACACTCAACTGTTAATACAAATTTAGAGTAATAAACTGAATATTATATGAAATAATAATCAGAAAATAATGATTTACTATTTTTTGTTCCTCGAAGTCCAATCTAAAATGCTTTCAACTGTTAAAAAACATAACATTATAATAGTTTATAGGTTCAATTTAATAATTAAATTTTTAAAGACTACAGTTTTAACTATATTTTTTATAAATAACGTTTACATTCAACCATCATTACATAAAAAAAAACTGAACAAGACTGACGATAAACATTTTTTTTTCTACTGAAGTATAGGAACACATTCAATACCATAATACTATTAAATTCTGTTCCCTAGAAAATAGTTGACTTATCTTAATCAAGGCCTTTTCTAAGCATCTCTTATCTCTACAGTTTAATATTTGTCATCGAAATAGATGCTGACATCAACAGTATTTGGAGGTCCGTAGCTCGGGATCGAGTTCACAGATTGAGACTTTACTCAACGGATCTGAACAATACGCATAAAGTTTTCTTGGTGTAATTACAAGAACAATAAACAGCCAAAATTACAATATTTGAGAGTTGACTGTTGGTAAACGATTATCTTCATCAAGCTTATCACGATGTCTATAATTTATAACAACTAACTTTGTTTGTTTCAAGTACTTTTAATGTTATTAAGTTTAGCAGCGATAAATAGTTCATATGCTTGAGGTCTGTAATCTGAACTTCCTTTGATTTTATTCAGGAAAAAATCGATTACATAGGAAAGTCAAAACGAAAAATGCAATATAAATGAAGATGGTGAATTATCAAGTATTTAAAATATTATGCTAGTAAATATGACTTGCAATATTATGCTTAGTTTTTCAAACATATTTACTTGTTTTTAAATAGGTATTTTCAAAATGAATCATGTTTGTTAAATGTTTAAATCATAATATTGTGTCTGTATCAAGAATATTGCAATGTAATTTTTTTTTTTTTGATTGTATTAAAAGAGTAGGAAATTCTTAAATTTTACATTTTTATGCACCATAAAAATGAATATTACTATATTATTATACTTCCAAACGACAAGGACGTAAATAGGTATATTAATCGATTATCATATTGTTCATTGTTCATATTATGTGATCAATAATAACAGATCTTAAAAACGAATACATAAAATACACACACACGCAAAAATACCATGCTATTTCATGATTCACAAACTATCAGTTTGAGATGACAAGATATCTATCGTGGTAATACTAGTCAATATATAAAATTAGGATGTGATATAAAGTTTTGATTTATCGTTGAAATCTTACTTTTTAATTTAAATTTATGACGGAATAACTCGATTAAATCAAAGTCAGTTTCCTAATTCGTTCCATTCGCGCGGATCGGGTCTATAACACGACGCCTAGGGCCTAGTGTTGGTAATTCGATCACGACGCGTCATCACCGTCGCGCATTCACACGTACAAAGGAACGACGTCGGAACTGTCGCGCTGACTGGACGGCAGAAAATCGCGGGCGAGATATAATATTATGTCGGACTAGATTTTCCTTTTAGTTCCTTAAACGTATTCCATTATTCAACCTGACAATACCATAAACACCGACAAATGTCCTACCGGGTCACCGGATGGACCGTAATTAGTCAACTCGTAGGAACCGCACGGCTCGTCGATAATAATCGTCGTACGGCACGACTACGGACGAGTGCGTTCTGGAGTTGCGACGAAAGCGTTCCACTCTCGTCCGATAATCGATCGATCCGGATCGCACGAAACACGAATCGTAAGTATATTTTTTTTTCATTTATTGTTCTCTCGTTTCGTGGGAACAGCGTTCGGATCGACGTAATAACATAATAATATATGAATATTATTATCGCATAATTATTATCGCGTTGTAGTGTGGCAAGGGGAGATGGAGATAAAACGCTAACGCGAACACTCCTCGCTCTGGTAGTCGCGTATCACTCTGTCGCGGTCGTATTTTTACGGCTGTGGACTGACGTCCCGTGTGCCGCGGTACAATATAGTAATGCAGATAATACAACCACAGAGAGAGGATATAGTACGACGGACGGGGGCAGAGAGAGAGGACGAACAACAAAATACATAAAAGAAGTACAAACGACTTGTGTATGGTTTTATCTGAAGGCTTTCCGCAGGGGCATGGTGTATTGGAGACGAATGGAAATTTCCTTTTGCGCACGGGAGTATGATGCATAGCAGTGAGCGGAAGGATCTTTAATATTTATTACGCCACGACGGGATGCCTGTACACCACGAATAAATCTTTGGCAGCAGATCTTTTATTCGCATCATTGTGTTGCGGTCTAAACACGGAGAAAAAACTACAGAAAGAAGAATATTAAAAAAAAAAGAAAAGTAATGTGTATAGAAACACCGCGGTTGGATAGCGGATTCAGGACCAGCGCGAATATTATACATATATTATTATGTTGTCGAGACTAATTATAGAGACTTTGTTATGCTTAAGACATAATATCGGGTACTTAAGGACTCATTATTATATGCAATAATTATTAGGATATTTCTAATTTGAAAACAATTAATTGTAGATTGTAAAATGCGTTTAAACTATTGACAAAAAGAACAAGAATTTGATCTGCCCAATATCCGAATAGTAACAAAAACACATAGTATGCATATTATTAAAGACTGTATTGATTTTATAATTGTATATTATAGACGGTAGTATAATACACAGCATATACTAAATATAATATGTATATACAGTGCAGCTTATAATCAAATTCAGTCATACCGACAATTTTCCAGACATAGAATACACAGTAGTTCTACTTGGATGTACTGAAATGTTATTATAGTATCTACTCCTCGATGGAAATAGGTGTATTAGTTTATTAGGTTAAATTACACGGCGCACACACTCGTGTCCGCTTGATATCCACACTGAGAACAATTTTAGTCGCAGACGACGGTTTGGTGAGATGAATATTAACTTACTATAATAGTCGTAGATCCCTATAGAATTGCTCGTAAGACGATGATATCATGTGCTCAGTCATAGTTGTTATATAGTATATTATAATGAATATTAAAAAAAAAATCAGCAAGAAGTAAAAACGCGTAGCATTCGACGAATGACGCCGCCACTGGTTTTATCTCAATATAGAGTGCCACAATACTATATTATTACACATATACAACATCAAACAGTCGCGGTGACCTGGAACAAAGTAAATTGAAAAACAAGAGGTGCACATACTCTTTGAATGCATTTGAAAGTGTTTCCGTTTAGAATCAACATAGTTGCTTTGATAACCGACATCTCATCAACCCAGTTGTAAACAGAGAACACTGAAAAATTGTTTTGTTTGAAATTACTATAATACTTTTGGATATAATATTAGAATTAGGAATATTGCAGATTTTTAAGAAGTTATCTATGGCACCATTAAACATAATACGTTTTATTTGTTTTAATTTTGTACATCATTAATCAAAATAAATATAAGACACTGATATTTTGTGTATGGAAGTATATAATAATAATAAGTTTGATGAAAAATGTAATTACTTATATACTTAATAAACACATTATTTTAAATTTGGTTACTTAACAGTAACAAAATCTTGTCTCTATACACGCATATTAATTACGTAATACGGATGTTAATACATTTTTCTTATTTTTTTTTATTTAAAGAAGTTTGTTATTAATAATTATTTTTTATATCCACATATTTCAAGTACAATGTCGACTCATAATGAGTAAATTTGGCCGATTTTTAATAAAGCAGAACCCCGTTCAAAAAAAATAATAATAATAATAATAAAAGAAAAACAAATATTTCTAGTATTGAACACCAATTACGATTCAAAAATGCATTGGCTGTTATATTTATTATAATGTTTGTTAATTTTAAAATACCAGATCAATTAAAAATAAATGTCTCTAATTGAATAAAGAAATGGCAGACAGTAAAATAATTATTTCATAGCATTCACTGCTGTAAAAATAATTGTTTTTGATCGTATTCAATTAAAATTAAAAAATGGTTAGTTGAATTTTGAATATATTATTTTTTTTTTTATACACAGTAAATCAGTAAATTAATATTATCAAGTTTGGAAAAACACACTTTTTGGGGGTATTATATTATTTCTAAATAAGTAATTCTAATCAGTTTTATTGCCCCTTCGTATTATATTATATATGTTTACATTTGTTTATTATGAATTCAATTTCGTTATTTAAACTTATAATTTACTTAACAGCTAAGACGTTTCTCTGAAATGATCGCAGTATACAATGGGTAAAAAAATGACGATTTAGTATTAACAAATGTCAAACAATTTAAGTAAGATACACCTAACCGGTAAATGTTTAGAAGAATATTCATATTATTTAAAACATAGGTTAAGATTTTAATTTGGAAAGTTATTAAGAATATTATACAAGTGGACCATTAGGAATATTATAAGTTATTATACCATTGTATTTAATGCATACAAATTTCTTAACACGAACAACTGTCGATTCATTTAAAGATAAAACTCTGACAGATGTTATTTAATGTACTCTAACTTGTCTCAACACTGAGCATTTCCAAAGTCGTTGATCAATAAGAGAAAGAAACAAAAAGAGAAAAAGCAAGGCTATAATATTATAAAGACATGAGGTTATTTTCGAAATGGAAAAAAATTCCCTCGTCATAATTACCAGGGAATATTTTCTGGTTATACACGTTTCTTTTTTTTTCTTTTTTTTATTATGAATGATGGTTATTTAAAAAGTGTAGCTCAGTATGTACTGTAGAAAAGGAATACATAGTAATAAAATAACGTCGTCACGTTCTCGAGGAAATTAATACCAAGTTCTACGAAAAATATTGTTGTTGACGTATTCTTCTTAATAAGTTTATATATTCCACGTTAATATTAAGACCACATTAATTCACTGTAATGAGGTAAAAATTGTTTGTATAAAAATATTTAAATAACTGAAAAATATGGAATGGTATGAACTGAACTCAAAATTTAAAAAAAAAAATATAAGCAAAAAAGTAAAATATATATATTATAATTCAAGAGTAAGATATTATTATATGGTATATAAATACATAATTTATATAAAGTTAAGTACATGAAAAAATACTGTGTAAATATAAAAATATTTTTATACATAATATTTGAATGCAATTTAAATGAGATTCAAATGTAAGATGAAAAATAATTGTATTAAGGTAATACGTACAATATAATAAAACGTGTAACTGTTATAAATATACATTTTCACAATATCCGTTGGTTCAATTTGTAAGACATAAATACATCTTCGTAAAATATAATTTAATAATACGCTTCGGTAAAATAATATTGTATAGTATTGATCATTATTGGCGACAATGTTTTACACTTCTTATAATATACCTGCATATTATACCAATATTGTTATCTAATTGTTTAGCCGTTATTCAGTGCTTATGTTTTAAAACGAGGGCCTTTTCAGTAATATAAATGTATGTATTACTACTGCAATATCTTTACTACAAAATACAATTACATATTTTTATGCTGTCCATTATACACTAATATCAAACACATTAAAAAATACTGTGCAATTCAAAGTGGAGCAAAAGGAAACTATCATAAAACGAATAAAAAATATGAGGTGTTTCCGGTAAAACTTAAGACGAGGTATGTATTAAAACCGTCGTAACCATTTTATTTTTGACGAAAACTGTTTTTCTCTTATCAGCCGACTATTAGTTCAAATCGTAATGTGGCATTGTGGCATAATATAATACATTTAGTATATCGTAATAGTATATGTTATGGTGATTGTTGGTATTTCGACAATTAAAAAAAAAAAACGAATTCCTACAAGAAGAGATGTGTGTAAGATTTTGGACGACCCTTTATACATGAAAACGACGGATAATTATACTGTACTTGAAAATGTTTCTGAACAGTTAAAAAGTAAAAATGATTAATATTTCGTTAACGGGTGTTAAAAGCGAAGACATTAATTCTCATGGTTCTTCTCGATTTTTCGAAAAATGTCATATTTGAAGTACGATTTGTTTTTAATTTCCAATCTATATACAGACGTAGCATTCATCCTTTTCAGCTTTTTTTTCTGCCCCGACAAATACATTGAAATGGCCAATAGCTCCCTTGCAACTCCGTTCAGAATCAAAATAAAAAAAAAAAGTTCACATAACAAATACAAATGAACTGTTTATACTTTTAAGGCAAAGCTTTGGTCCGGGTCTGACCTACTTTCGAGAAATGAACGATACCTATGCATTTGGTAACAGCAGTTCAAATTGTAAAAATATCGTTTTTCATCGATTAAGAATCGTTAGGTGTATGGCATGATGACGACATAAACCCAAAACGATGACAATAACAATAATCGCAATCACAACCGCGATAATGATTTCGAGTCCGGTATGAGTAACGTGACTATAGTTTTTTTTACTCAAAGGCGGGACCTGTACATTTTAATAGGAAAACCATAATAATTTTTTCGTAAAACCACAATAATAGAAATATAATATAAATACCTAGTATAATATATTATATTACATAATTTGTACATTTTTCGGATCCGCAAATCTTTTTTGTTAGTGACTTGTGATGAATAAATACTTGCTCTCTTTTAGTGGAATAAAATGAATAAAATATGATAAAAATAAAAAAATTTGAAAGCGCCCAAAGCGGGACGTATGGTCATGAGTAATATTATTATTATCGAATTTTGCTCGTCGAATTGTCAGTTTTTCCACAGCCCGAAACGAAACACGTTCTTAATAATATAATATAACAAAATAATACGATTCCGTCGTGAATAAATGACGTCATTTTCGTTTACAGTACACCGAGGGTGAACTATATGCGCATTACCACATAATATTATACGCGATCGAGTGCGCGATGATGACGACGACGATAATAATAATAATAATAATAATAACAATAATATTATTACAATTAGTCACACGGTCGCACATACCATCGAGTATTATAACATAATATAATATAATAATACATTTACGGTCGTGTAACGAATATATAATATACATATTATAACAAACCCCTCTGCGCTCGGCGAACGGAACTGAGTCGATTCCCGGGGCCATATATACATATAATATACATAAATATTATGTAGGTATATATATATATATATATATTATATAATATACATATACGTATACGCATATAATTATTATGTCATTGTTGTGAATATTATTGTCCGCCGCAGTGCTCCGCGCGTAATATAGACAATAATTAACCGACCGATTGTGTCCGTTCGGTGCTCGCATAATATCATCATCGCATATTATATACGGGACGGGTCGAGGGGATGGAAACGACGATAGACGCGACTCCTCGACGTATTTCGTGCACGTGAAACAGCGCGAAATTTATACGCTCATAGTATTATTATCATTCGGTCGGACGATAGGTGTAAGTCTTCGAGTCTTCGTCGAGCATAATCATTATAACACAATAGTATGTATGTATAATACGAATACGACGTCCGTCTAGTGTTTTTCGCAGCACGAAGCAATCGGTCGAAAAAGGTCCAGTGAACCCGCTCGAGCAACACTCCGCCAATCGATGTGGTTTATGCTCTTGTCGCGTTATCGCGAACACTGCCAGTTAAACGGCACCGTTGTTGTATGTACCTAAAGGATCGGAGCTCTTCCACACTCGCACAACGTCCTGCGACGAGGAAAACCAGTCTTTATGTTTGTCGTCACCCATCACGCGCGCCCGCGACCCACTCGGTAAATATTATATTATGCGCCGCTGGGTCTGCGGCAGACACCGTGCACGGGTGCCATTAGGATTTTTATTTTATAGAGGCGCAGTGCACGCAAACCGTCTTCGCGGCACACGCACACACACACACACCTTTATTTATTATAAATATTAAATTTCAAAACGGTCCTGCGGGAATGCGGGATACACTGCAGAAACGACGTTTACTATTACTACGATGGTAGCATTGTAAAAATCCTACATCAGTAAAACACTAGAGTTTAGGACTGTGATAGTTTTCTCGTTCGATGACGACGATGAGACGATTACGAGTGACAGTGCGTCGACGTCTAATTTTATAGTGTCCGTCATATCGTTATGAACAATGATCAACTCTTTCCAAACACTTGTGTGGTAAGAAATTAGAAGTGCAAGTTTCTTTCCTAGGAAAAAATGTAGGCACACAATATTATTACTATCATGTTTGTTGTTTAGTTCAGTCGATTTGTATAATTATAGTAAACACTAACAATAACGTAATAAATACTATTATAACACTAATAAATGTTTTAAGTGATGTTTTAATTAATTAATATTATATGTATACGCTATGCTTGTTTTATTATTATTATCATTAATATGTTATATTTTATTGTATATACACCAAAAGAAGTTAAAAAAGTTTTATAAATATATTTAAAAGTTAAATATTGTCATAATTGTTTAAAAATGTGATACGTGGTTTCTTGAAATTAGAAAAGAAGTTAACAAACGATAGTTTCTTATAAGCAACTGAAGTTAGAATTTCGACAAAATTCTTAAAAATAACGGACATTTGTAATTATTTTGTAGTTCAGTATTCTTAAAATTGTTTAACATTAATACCTAAGATTTGAGAATGACTAACAAGGTTGCATAATTATGATGTAATACATTAAACATTTATACATATATAATATCACTATACCAAAGCTAATCTCAGAAGCTACATTACCTATTTTAATATAAGTTATATCAATATATTATTTGAGACTCCGAAGACAGTTTAAATTCTTTCTTCATTCTACATAGGTTGCTATGGAGAGGCTCATAGATGTCTTTTAATTTGGCTTACAAATATCGAATAATTTGTTGTTTTTATATAAGGATGTCATTGGTTACAGAAATAAAATTTTTTAAAAAAAAAATGCATAGACTAGCCGACCCACAACGTGTTACTATGGGATTTCTTTTTTTAATACAACAAAATAATATTTAATTCATTGTTTGTTATTCAAGTGTACAATAACAAAAGGCGATGTCCTTATGTCTGTGTAGCTTACAGATTCAAAAACTACTTGGCCGATTTTGACAAACTTTTCAAAGATTGTTCTTAGAGATATCAGGAAAGTTTAGATAGTAGTTTGAACCACGTTAAAAAATATATCAAGTGCTATATCCAATGTGCCATCGGCGGTTTGCTCATCTTGGTCTATTTAGTTCACAAAGCGAGATACACCGACGACAATTTCCCTGTAAACTGAGGCACGCTAAAACCGAGAACACCAATTTAGCACCGTATTTTATGTTTATTCGTTTCCCCCCTAACGAAGTCTGGTTTACTGCTAGTATAAATATATAATACAATTTACTTAGTAGTTAGTATAATATGGGCTGACAGACCGTCTCCACTCAGAATCGTTTTTTCATAATATGATATGATTTATAATTGAATTCAAATTTAACTCATTTATTACAGTGAGTAACTCAATGCGAGGTATACTCTCGACTCTTGCTGTGCACCAGAGCGGTTACCTACTCGCTCACTTTTTTACTGTTAATCGTTTAGCGGATGTTTTAAAAAAAAAAAAAATGTTTATGTATTTCAATAGAAATTTTAATGAGCAAATTCTGAGTTATAGAAATGGATGTACTAAAGATAATTATTATCCTTAATAATAGTTTTATATAAAATAGTCGTACCTAGTATCTAGTGTAGATACGTACTATACGATCTATTATACTCTTGACAATAATTTTAAAAAATAAAAACATTTTAATAGAACTACATTTAATACTAAAATGTTCAATTCATCTTTCCCCCATAACTTACAATTTTCATATCTTTGGTACACAAATTTAAACAACGCAAAACAAAACTACTTGGTGAATTTGATTTAAATGCATGGACATATTTGAAAATAAACATATTATTATATACATAACAATTTAATGAATAAAAAATAAAATAATAAATAATAATATAAGTTCGAATCACAGGGTATAATATTTAATTGGCATAAAAAATAAGTAGTTTAAGTATTTAAAATTATGGTACTCAAGACGCTTGTCATCTACTTGAAAATATCAAAAAACAAAATTTGTTTAAAACTCTATACTAAAGGAAACACGGACACTATGCTTTGTGAATCCTCCTGTATATTTGACTGTAATTTATACCACATGGTCTTATATATGGACTGTATAAAATAACATGAATATATATCATTCACGGAGATGCATATTTATTAGTTTAATAATATCTCGTCGACGAAACGTGCATATAATGAATGCCGTCCCATGAGCTGTTCCGTTGATAAAAACAACAACGGTTGCGTTTTGTTTTTTCATCCGTTCGTTTCTGAATTTTTTTTTGGTACCCACGTTACAGTGTAGTCTGCAAACATTGATAATCTCGGTACTCTTATATTTATCTTAAACTTAAAAAAAAAAAATCGAAAATCTATCACGATGATCGCTTATAGAATATCATAAATCAGCAAACATCAATTGACTATTTTAATATATATTTCACGAGTGTTACATAAATGCAATGATAATTTCGCTTCTGTATGACTGATGAAACATTTATAATTATGTGATATTTATTGTAATAATTACAATATGTTAAAATATATTATATAATAATTATGTTGACTATGAGTAAATCAATAGGTTACTTTCTGCGTACAATTCATTATAAATATGAATTAATAATTAAAAAGTACATTTGAACTTAGAATCCGTAATACGCAGTTTAATAATAACTACTGAAGAATAAACTTTTTAAAAATTGAATTTAAATTGAATATTCTTTTTTTACTTACCTAAGCCCATCTATGATACCAGGAAAGGAATGAATTTTTTTTAATTAGTATATAGTGCCTCGCGTTAAACCGTTTTGTTTACACAGAAACAAAACGGATAATAGTTATACGATATTATTTTCAAAACTTTATATAACCATACTTTATTATCGACCATCAATAAGTTTATAAAAATAGATTAAGTTTCAAAAATGTATAGAAAACGCTAATTCATAATCTCATCGTATAATATTTCCAAAGTACCACCGCTTAATAGAAACTTATTTTCTTACTCTCAAAATGTTAAAACACATTCAGTTTCATACAATATTACATTTATTTGAAGTCCATTTTATGTTGGTTTGAAAACATTTCGTACAATCAATCAACGTCAATTTTTTTCGACACACGTTAGAAACAAGCATGAAACATCTTACATAGTAGATAGAAAAGTATAAAAAATTGAATGTCAAACTTTCTTGTGCAACTTTGCTTAATATTTCTAAATATTGAAATTACAAATTACCATTTTTAGTTCATAATTTGTTGAAGATGTTTATTGATTTATAGTTAAATATTACATCATAGCATAACTGAAAAATATATATTTATTTTTATCATTGTTGTGTTGTGTTATTCTTATACAAATAAATCGAACATAACAATTCAAAATTCAATTTGGTTTCTATGAACAAAAAAATGCATTTCAATGTCAATTTGTTATGTTCCAAATATATTTTGCAATCTTGCATGAGTTTAGTAAACGTCGTAGGTAATTTATTAATAAAAATCTTCAGAATCGTCAATTCATTAGTAAAATAATATAACGGAGTAGATATTATGAAAAATCCAAAACGTGGTGAGCCACTTTGATTATCATAAGTTGGATAATGTCCAATGTAATTTTTAATTTGACCTATTAAATATAACTAAAGTTTAGAATAGTTTATGAAAAAAAAAAATATTATATATTATATTATACTATGTTTAAAAAACAATAAATGTATTATCCTGTTAAATAAGTTGTGTATTTCAGTAATAAATATAATAATAATCGTATTATTGAACATGGCTGTTAACAATTTTTTTAAACATTAAGTTGCAATTTATATTTGATCGCGATGTCACTTTTTAAATATTATATTATGAAATTGTTAAGGATTGTGAACTTATCAAATCATTTTATAAAACCACATATTAGAACATATAATAATGAATAATGCGATTATAAAGAGACAAACCGTAAATTTGTTGTTTTTATTTGAATGATAATTAAAACGATCATAAATTTAAAATTATTTTTCTTACTCGATAATTTGATTAGGTTATAACAATATTGTTTGTTAAGTGCAACATAAGACTTCATGTTTGATACCATTGGTCCTAACATTAAATTAAATTTTAGTAATATAAAAATTCAAATTGTGTAGCTGTTTAATAATATTTAAATTATTAATAATAAATATTTTGAACTCCGTACAACATTCAAACAATTGTTTCATTGTAGTTTGTCTGAAGATGTTAATAGTGTTAATATAAAGTGATGATTTCAACAGTGGTACACTATTATACTTCAATATATATAATGATGTTTTACATCAAAGCAATTAAAAAAAAAAAAACGAAAAATGATAATCAAAAATATGATATTATTTTTTTTATTTGTTGAAAGATTTCCTTTTTATATTATTAGTAGGTATTCAATATTTAATTAAATTTTCATTTTGTGCATTGTACAGTTAACACGTAGTTATTTCTTTTTATTATTGTTTTAGATTCCAAGAGGCACATTCTGATGAATTATTGATTTTTCAATGATGTGTGTTTTTTTTTTTATTTCGTTACCTTTTGCAGCAGTGATATAATAAGATTTTCATTTGTAATATCTTTTCTAATAGTAAAGTAAATCTATAGTTGGTACTTTGAGTAGGTCAAAAGTAAAAATTCCCAGTAATTTTCTTAATCATTGGGGGAAAAAATGGGGGAAATGTTACTTGAAATGTTCATTAAATTTTATACAAGCTTTTCTATACATGATATAATTCTCAAAATTGATTCTTTTTGACCTATTTATAAACATGGGAAATGTTATTATGTGGTTTTATTTTAGTTTTTTTTTTTCAATAAATGTAGATACATTTATTCGCTCGGTCAAATATTTGAAAATGTTATGCATGGATTATTATCATACGTTGTAATTAAAGTTATTTTAAAACAGTAATGAAACATTGGCACAGTTTTGTTTTGTAAGCATTTGATGTAAACTCACAAAAAATAGCAAATTATTTTTGTTGTTATCATTTATAAAATGTTCAATTTGTATAGCAAGATTTCTCTTAAGTAATTTTGAAATTAAAAAAAAATCTAAAAAATGCATAAGCACTATTTTTTTTTTCAAATAATAACTTTTTTCATTACTTTTATGTGATTCAAAAATATTATTATTGGGACATAAAACGTGTGTGTATTATTATATTTTTATACACAATGATATTTTAAAAGTATTTAGATTATGCCCCTATTCAATCCGTTCTACATTAATGTGATATTGGCATAATGATTAATAACAATAATAATTATTAAAAGTCAATGTTTTTGAAAAAAATGCAATTAATAAGCTACCATAATACTAATATAACAATTAACAACTTTGATAGCAATATAATGAATTAATAAACTTAATAATATAATATAATTAATATAGGCTCAGAGCCAAGTCTCCACTTAAAATTGTTTTCATAAAATGCATAGATATATCATTGAATTAAAATTTAACTGATAAAATATCACAGTGACTTACTCAATTATGAGGTATACTGGTGTCCTACTGTACCAGAGAGTGGTTACCTACTTTGCCCTTTTTTTTATTTGTATACAGACAAATACATCAATGTCTTGATTAAATAAATAGATTTTGTTTAAATTGAAATATTATAAATAAAATTCAGATAAAATGTAATATGCTTTGATATTATATTGTTAATTATACTCACAAGTTACAACGCAATATTTAAAATATAACTTTAATTCAAAGATTATCAATATCGAAATAATATTGTACACATTGTTAAATCAAATGTTGGTAATTACTTAAAACAAAATATTTTATAAAATTTGAGTCTTGTTTGTTATTTTATCGCAGTCCGTTTTATACAATATAAACCTGCGTTCAACTCTCGCGATTAGTTAATCGTTGTGACGGGAAATTCGTCCTCCGGACAAATATAAAAAAAAATACCTCGGAATTCCAGTCAAAGTGTTCGCTTTTTTTCGAACAACCGATTGGTCCTATTTTAAGAGCTGCCCAAGCTTGTGTTCGATGTTTTTTTTCTTGAAATGAACAAATCCCATTCTAAAATCACTCAGTCTGAAAACCAAACGTGCAAGTATCACCGCCACAGTTGCACGTACGCCGCAGTCACGGCTGATGTCTTAAATTTAAAAACACAAATTCAATTTAACTCGCCACCGAAGACGTACGACTCCATCGCTTCTCAACTGAAAATCGAGCTGTCTTCACCGATATTCTTTCTAACTCACACTTTGAATAGGTTTTCGATTCATTCTTATTCTAAAATAGTATTCATCATTTATTTTAAATCGTGTATGATACTGTAATAATTTATATCATATAAACATTATTATAATGTAAGCTTTTATCAAAGAATATGCAATTGTCATTACTTTATCACCATAATAGGTATATATCAACTGCAAACGTAAACGAGTTTAGTTCGAAGAATACTACTGTATTTTATTAAATTACAGCTGTATTTGAAAAAAAAAATGTAACTCCATTATTTCGGTTTTGCATAAACAATTCTAGTTTCTCTGCGTCGACAAACAAAACCAAGGTTTTTTTTTGTAATAGAAAATAAATATGTATGCGTTCGAATTTTATCAAACTTTAATGATATTGTTTTGAAATTTTCCATTTAATTGAAATTTCAGCGTAATACATTTATTACATTTCAAGTATTAAACTATTCCATACTATTAGCATCACCCATTAATATCTATATGGTTCGAATAAGAAACGTATTCTAAGGAATTTTAGTCTCAAAATGTTTTTGTTTACATAATAATAATAGTAATAAGAATAATATATTATAATGTGTAGCTATTATGTGTAGCAGTGACCTTCTAAAACATTCAGGCATCAGTGCACAATATTGTGTTGAGTCTTGAATACTTTATTAATTCGTACTTCATAATTTGTTTATTCCACGAATCACCCGCTTAACAATGTTATAAGTGCAATAATTATAGTATGTTATTACCTTTTAGTTAAATTAAAATAGAGAAACTATCCAGAAAGTATTGTTATCAACACAGAATAATATGCACGACGTTTTACTCGAAAAGTAATTACAGCAAGGCACTTGCTATAAAATAAACTGTATACCTAGTTATTATTACGTAGGTATTGTATTTTCTAAAATAGTATACGACAATATTCGTATTGCAATACAAATAAAATTACTATCATTAATAATTAATAACACGTCGTAAGAGTTTAATCGCAAACATTGGTGCAATGAGTGTTTTAAAAAACTTAATATTTTGCGTTTGATTTTCATCTCGACAAAAATGAAATATTTAAACCGTAAAACCGTTGTATTATAATATTTTCTATCGGATATAATATATATAGTGACCGGCGGCGGCATGGCGGGACCGACTCGGACGGCGGCGGTGGCGGATGCGACGATGATGATTACGTCGGTAGAACTCCCGACAATGGCGGTCGACGATTCCGGTAGATGCCTCCAGAACGCGAATATCCATACTTCATAATATATATATATATATATATATTATATTATACGTAATAAATATAATAATACCGCCCTCTCGCGGCTCACACACACCCACACACGCGAATTCGTGGACCGGAAATCTCGTTAACTGCACAACCCGGCGGTGGGTGCACGGGCCGGTCGGTCGGACGCGGAGGACGACGAGACGGTAGATTGTCATCGAGACCGGTGTCGAGCCGTTATCGGGTGAATTGTTTTGCCAGTGCTAAATTTTAATCATCAACGCGCGATGGAGTCGGCTCGAAACGCCTAAACATATTACATGTTATTACCGACATGATAGAATACTATCGCAAGTGTATTATAACATATGCAGTCGGGACACTTGTCGGCCAATGATGGTCACCGATTTAAAATAATATTATTATGTCGTTTAATTTGAAATCACATATTAAGTCAAGTAAAAAATATAAAACATATAAAGTTACAGTTATATTATCAATTTACACACACACAAAAAAAAAAAAATCAATTATAAGGCTATTAAGTTGTTTTTATAATATTGTAGCACAAGCGTTTAATTTAAGATATTCTTCTTGTTTTTTTTCTGGTAAACTACCAATTTATATAATAATAATCATATACTAATATGCATGTACCATATATTAAGATATTATTTTATATTCATATTAAAGTAATAATTACTAACTTGGTGTATGTAATATCTCATCGTTATCTTCGTTCTATAATATTAAAGTTATATTAACGATTATCTTACAGTCATATACTGTGACTATCATATCAGTGAGGAAAGCATATTTCCTCCTACTCTTTGAGCATCAGGCTTTTCTGATTTAACTAGAACAACAAATGCATGCAAGTCTTACTATTCATATTTTAACCAATGTATTTACAACGATTCCTTCCCTCCCACTAGGTATTGTTTGAATATAATAAATCAGATTTAAACAGAATCGTATGTAAAAATACGAAGTGCTGATATTCCAAAATCCTCAAAAGATAGAAAAGTCCTGAGTCGTCAACAACGAAATATAAAAGAGGAGAGATTAAATAGTGTACTGACCGAAAACCGCACGGACATTTCAGAATGGCCCAGAAAGTGAACCGTCCTAAAAGGGGGGGGGGGGAAGGGTTCATTTTCGCCAAAAACGATTCCGTCTCTGTGTACATAATATAATATTATAATATAGCGCAGGTACTGCGGTCCGGCCGATTTATAACAGACGGTGTTGAAACTATAAGCACGGCGTCCGGCGGTATCCGTATCGACAAGTAGTCGTTATAATAATAATATAATATTATTATTATTAATTATTATTATAATAACGACAACGGCGGCGTACGGTTATAATATTATAATCACGACGACGACGACGACGACTGCGATAGCGATTGTTACGCGGACGCTCATCGCGTAGGGCCGCGACGGCCGTCACCATAATATGGTAACGGTAACGATAATGACATACAAATAAGCGTGTGCGGGATTGCTGGGCGGCTCTTGTACGGCTTTTGGTCGGCACATAATATTATTCCGTGCGCAGCGGTGGCACTAAAATCTCATTAAAACGGAATCGCCGCACAGCCCGAAAGGATATTTCCACGTGTGATCCCGAGCAAACCGCACGACGATATACGATATACAATATACAATATATATATAATATATGACATGCATTATATACCTGCACGACTATATAAGTGTATACGTCCCACACACGTGTGTAAAAAAAAAAAAAATACGCGCATATTATGATAATATATTATTTTGTTTATACTCAAAACACATTTCCGCGGTGCGGCTCGACTCTCGTGTTGAAAATAGCTGGTAATTGTTGTCTGCTAACTCTATCGTCCCGATATTATTATCATCGTATTCGTTTGGGGTTTTTTTTTTTTTCATTTTTTTCATTTTATTTGCGAGACCGCGCCCGTCCGTCCGCCGGTGTGGGTTCAAATCGAGGACAGCGACGGGACTGGGCGGACGTGCGCGGCGGGACTGCAATCGAATAAAAACGAAAAAACCTGCTGCGGACGGAGTTACGCGGTCTCCCCGGAGAATCGCCCGGACGCGCGTCTATTGTACCCCGAAGAGTGACAAAACAGTGCACTTAAGTATCGTTCGGTTGATGAAAATGACATAACACGTCACGGTAGGTACGTGACAACTATCCGTTGTATTTACATGTTAAAGTCACGGTGCCACGTGGTATATATTTTTCGATAACAGTTAAAATAACGCGCCCAGATACGTACCTACATAATATGTATAATAATTTTGACTCTGCCGTAGTTTCTCATCGACGTTTGTCTCCAATTGAAACCAGTGCGGGTACGACATATTTTGTGCCGAATTTTCCTTAAACAATATATGACTACAAGGACAGTATTTACGAATCGTTAAAGTCGTTAAATGTAAGTACTTCAATACGTTTAATATTCGTCCGTTTGATTAAGTACTACGCAATAATTGATTTCACCATACAACAATATTGTTTAAAACACAATTCGATAGTCGATCGATATAGGTATTTAACGTTTGTTTAAGTGATAATCCATTTGATTGGATATGACGGAAACTCCAAGTCGGCTTAGACATTTTTGAAACTGATCGGTTTTGTACCACTTATTGGTTTTATCGGTTTAATAAACATGTAAATGTGTACCTATCATTTGTTTCCCAAGATCAAATTCTTGGAGATTTGGAGATATTGATATTTGAGAGGTAATTTAAAAATACACAAATGCTTTGAATTTTTTTATTATTAACATCATTGAGCCACAAATTTAAATAATGTCATTTTACCGTCCAAAAATCAAATAACGCTTCTTCCAAAGTCCCGAATAGATATAATCTAATGGCCAAAACTAGACAATTTAACATACTATAAACAGGAGATATAAAAAAAACCGTTATAGAACAACAATGTTTTTAACAAGCTGAATTCATAAATATTGATTTTGAAGATAATATTTTTGATGATGATAATAAAAATATACGATAAGTGTTAGTTTTGACAATTTTGCAGGACTTCGATAATATTTTATCATGTCATAATAATATTACGTACCTTTTTTATTTGTAACATACGCAATATTCGGCGAAATACCTTTAAATATGTTCGAATATGTTTTTAAATGATTTCTAAAACACAGAAAATGGACTTTTTTAGATTTTACAAAATATGTAAAAAAAAAATGCGTAAATCCACAATGTCTTCATATTATTGTTTTAGTGTTTGTGATTTCAATAATTATTATAATTAAGTGAGTCATTACAACTCACATGTGAATTATTATTTAATACTGACTATTAGTAATTGCATAAAAGTAAGTATATTGCATACTTAGTTTTCAAAGTGCATTTCTAAAAATATAATTATTGGTCCCATATTATATAATAACCTAGCGTTTTCATTACTTTATACTGAATAAGTTTGAAAATCATATTTGTGTTTGAAACATTTAAGTAGGATCAAAATATAATAGAAGAACTTTAAGTAACGGATATGCCAATAGCATTAAACACGTGCTAGTCGATGAAAACGTAGGTACCTACTATAGAAGTGAAAGAGCAATGTAGGTGAGTGCAAAGTTTTAAGACGATTAACGAAAGTAGAGGTGGATGTTCTGAATATTTAACTGATAAGTGTAGAAAGAAACCGGCGATAAAGAAAAATAATTTTTTTCTAAACCATGCGAAATGTAGTTATTTATTATAATAACGGTCGGGTTTCTTAAAATGAAAAAAAAAACAGTGCATTTGATAATTACGTGTTTGTATCCAAAATAACTACGAGTGTTGTACACGTGTTATCGATTTACTGGTACGTACATTTATAATTATATGTTAATTTTACCAACATTCATCACACTAATAATGTGAAGTTTGACAATAAAACGTGTGCAAATCATGCGATGGCTTACTTTACATAGATTAAAATTCAGTGATTACACGTTTTAATTAAATGTACTATGTCGAAGTAATAACTTTTAACAAACTAGATCGATACTCGTATTAGGTATGCTAATAAAATTATTAACTTTATACGCAATAATTGTGTTAGTATAACACTATACTTAAAGGATTTGTATTATATTATCGAACCTAACAATTTAAGATTTATTATTACTATGTAAGCGTGTACGAGACGTACAAACGAAATGTATTATAATATAAGTACTATTTGAGCATCTTATGTGTATGCGTTCAAAATTATTATAAGAACTAATACTTGGAATTTAAAATTTAAGGTTTAATTGAATTTCCGTTTCGAAATGAATTTTAAAATTTTATTTATCTAAAATATTTGTAGGTACATATCATTTTACCATAGTTCTCTTACGTACGTGTTCAGAATTAATAGAAAATGGATATATTTTTTTCTTTTATGAAACCATGCAACATTTCTAAACTTTCTATACATTTTTTTTCATTATTCTCAACAACAGAAAAAAATACATTTATGAAATATTGTTCGGCAAAAATAAGATTAAAAATCCGACAGAGTAATGAAAAACTCAGACTTGTCAAAAATGAATTCTTATAATATTTGAAATCAATAATAACATGTTCAAAAAATAAACACGAACATGTGTAAATCGTTTTTCAAGCATTTGATGGCACGATTTCAAAACCGTTAAAACTTTGGTAATGAATGGATGGTTTATTTTTATCAATTTGAATTATACAACAATGTTTTAAATAAGTTATTTCAATTAAATGTCCAGTATACTCTCAGTACCATTTTATATATTACGCAACAAATATTTTTTTCCCTGAAGTTTTCATAATATGATATCATTAGTTTATTTGTAATACAATTTAAAACATATTAATATTATTACTTCTAAGTATCTTCCCAAGTCAGAGGGTTTCCACGCTGGTGGGCTTTCCTCCTCACGGTATTTCATGTTGATGTTATATAGTTAAGGTACCCAATTTACCTTATTGTATAAAATAATACTACAAATTATAATTATACTTTGTTTAAATAAAAATAAAAAACTTCGAAGTATAGCGATTCAAATGTTTGCATTATATTTAAATTTACAAACGCGAGTGTAACAGTTATGTATAATATAATATGTTATACTATAGTGCAAGACGTATAAAATGTATGGTTATGTTCTACTATTTTTCCACAAACGGAAAAAAAAAATCAAACTAGAAAATAGTTTTAAAAAAAATGTTAATTAATATTAATATATTCATTGTATTTTGAATAACATTCATATTGGTATGTTAACTGTGTTTATGGCGAAGACTCCGGTATAAGACTCCGGTATTTAACACTTAACCCTATCTATAGAAAATTTAATTTTTAAGTTCACTCGTCCGTGGGTTTAGCGCCTCAGCGTTAATACATTTTTCAACCAATAATTTATCAAAATATGTATACATATATGTATATGACATTTAAATAATGAAAATATGAATCTGGACCTAAACTTTCAGCAATAATATCACTAATTTTAGGTTCCTCTCAGCGTTCTTCATAATGTCTGCGTTTGTTTATTTATAACGAACAGTGAACATTATCCGCATCGCAACATTGATATTATTTAATTTTAAAATAGACAAAGATAACGTATAAACTCGTGATAGTTAATGGATTAATGGGTTAATGGATAATATTTAATGGATGCATCTATAAATTTATCTAATATTACTTTGAGTGGAATATATTATGGGATAATATAGGTAATATGATGGAGTGTGAATGTACATATGCATTAAAAAAATCAGATCTACCATCTGAAATTCTATATACCTGAAATGAGATTTATACTTAAATACGAACTTCATCATATCACGTCATTAATATTATATTCATTAGTCATAACTAAGGCTAGGATAGTATAGGATTTTGCATTTTTTTTTTAGGATTTACAGGACATAGCTTTTCAAGCACAAAATGTGATTTGGTCATATACGAGTCCAAATATATAGTTTTTATTTTGCTTTTTTTTGCATTTTTTGTACTTTTATGGATTTAGGATCATTTTGTAGCATTTTTAGGTCATTTTTTCAATTTTACGGGCATTTTTTATACTTTTTTGAAATCTAGGTAATATTTTTATACTTTTTCATTTACACTAGATGTTCTCGATAAAAGTTTTGAATTTGTAACAGAAATTCCAAGAAACATTTTTTTTGATAATTTTTTATAATATTATAATTTAAATAATTTTGTACCGAAATATTAATCAATAAATAATAATTAATAATTATAATGCATTTTTATAACATTTTAAAATCATTTTTTATTTTTTGGGCATTTTTAAGGCAATTTTTAGGTTATTTTAAGGTCATTTTCTTTGGTCATTTTTAGGTTATTTTAGTGTCATTTTTTTAGGTTTTTTGGGTCATTAAAATCCTAGCCCTAGTCATAACTATATGGAACTATCAAAATAATTATAGTATTTTATATAATAAAAAAAAAAATAATACGCAATACAATTTATTCGATTTTCTATTGAAGACGTTTGGATTTTCTTGAGTTAATGGAGACTTAATGAATTCTTAGTTAAATTATTAATTAACATTCTAAATGGTTGATTAAACGTAATATGTTATTATTATATTTTGTATGATAAAAGGTTTAAATATTTCAACAAAAGTTTTACAAACACACATGCGTGCTTGCTTTAAAGCTTTAAAACAATTATTATTTTGTATTTGTTTTACAAACATCCAATTGGTATAAATTAAATGTTTAGGTATGCTATATTTATACTATTATTATTATTATAATTATTTATTTATTTCGTAACGTGGTTATATACTTAGTTATATGCAATCCACAAGAAAAGTTCATAATATAAGGCAGTAAATTGAACATATTTGCCAGAAAAAATATTATTACAGTTGTATTTTTTTGTTTATAACTTACTGTGGCAGTGTGCAGGGGGAATATAATGTAATACAATCTTTTAGAATGAATGTTAATTCGTTTTTTATCCAGTTAATAATTTTAACTAATGTTCAGTAAATTTATTAGTTAATGTGTAAATTTGCAACTAATAAATTTTTTTTTTAACTAAAATCTTGTTAAATTTACCTAATATAATGAACAGAAAATCATACGGTCTAAAATACAAAATACATTGGATTTTCTTTATTACTCAACCTTGAATCATCATTCATTTTTGTTAAACCACTTGAGTATTTAAAAGACGTTTATTAATAACAACATTTTTTAAAATATGATCTGAGAAATGCATACAAAAGTTGAATTAAAATGTCTAAATTAATGACAAATAAACAAGTATAAATATACAGTGTATTCACGCTAAGAGATACCACTAAATATTTCAGCTAATCAATGTTGGACTTAGAAATGATTTCGGGAGGTGAATATGAGTACTATAATAATTATTTTAAGTCAGATTTTAACACTTTCAAAACCTTTAAAAGCAAAACCACTTAATTTTTTTTAACGACTGTTATTTTTTATATAATATATTCAAAAAGACTATTTTTAAAACAATTTATGAAAAAAAAAAATGTTCTTTTAATTTAAAAATAGACTGATTTAATTAATCATTCATTAAATCTGCTTTGAACACTTGTCTTATCTGTTGTTGTAATTTAATCTAACTCTATTCATTCACATTTCTGATTTAAAAGATAAATATAATTAAAGCAATTAAAACTATAAAGATTAAGACATTTACAAATTTGTTTATTTAGATTTTGTCGGATACCAAAATTGTGTCTTCTCGGTGTTATAAATACATAGTAATGTAACAATATATATTATATATTTTCTCAAGTGTAAAATAAACATGGTTAAAATTTTGTTATAAACAGATTATTCGTAAATCTCATTTTACCCTAATTTTATCAGTTTTCTAATTAAACACTAATTAAAATTGTCCATCCAAATCTAAAAAAAAAAAATGCCATCACAACTAAAAAAAATGTAAGTTGTGCAAAAATGTTCAACGTCTATAACTTTCTAAAAATGTGTATTTCGGTATTTCTTTTACAGTTAATCTCCCTGAAACTACATTCTAATCGAAGGTCGTTCAACTGACATTTTTAGTGTTACCTCTTATTTTTGAACACTGTATGCAAAACGACGGTTGATATAACGTATATCATT
Source organism: Neotoxoptera formosana (assembly GCA_022818045.1). Taxonomy (NCBI): domain Eukaryota; kingdom Metazoa; phylum Arthropoda; class Insecta; order Hemiptera; family Aphididae; genus Neotoxoptera; species Neotoxoptera formosana. Next base: position 47,812,903 of record CM040633.1, read on the forward strand.
ATTGAGCGCGAATGAAAACTTCATTATTTTTTACTGGATTACCCCATCATAAAATAATAAGCATATAACGTTTGTTATTATATCACCGATGTAAACACACAAATTAGGCCTACATGACTTGACGTGTAAATAAAACGTCGTTTTATTATAAAAAAAAATGAGAACATTAATATATTTTTTTGAATGAAAAATACATACATTTATGCCAGTTACATATTGGCAAATTGAATATTTTTTAATCAAAATTAAACCGTTTTTTTAATAAAAAAAAATAAATGTGGTAGTTTTTTGAGTACCTATTTATAATATTTTAATATTTTAGTGGTTAATACTATTTATAGTCTTATTACCCACTACATCAATCCACCGAAGTTTGTTAATTATTATTAATGGTCACAATTTAAATTTAATTAACTGATATAAATTTACTATAAAAGCGTTTATTTTTCCAACATATTTTAAATTAAAATCAAAAACATAATATCGCTGTATATTTTTTTATAGTATTAGAAGTGAAATATATTGATACACTGAAATACTGAAATTGCACGTACTGGATTTTAGGGGATGGTGAATCGGTAATTAATAATTTAAATTTTTTCAGCCACATTTTGATTAATTTAAACAATAAAAATACACGTTAAAATAATATTCATTTTTTAGATGTTTTAAACTATATTTATAAGTTTTAAAAATATTTTTTTGTTCTTTGAATTAAACAATCAAAATAAAGACAATTTATTGTAGTCCGTAATAATTAAGCCGATTTAAAAATTATTGATATATATTTTATGTATTACAAAGGTGGTTTTTCTTCGTTCGTGAGCACTAAGAAATAATCAAAAATCTAAGTAGTAACTTTTGAGATGAGAAATTTTTTCTCAGGGCTTTGTTTTGCAAAAGTTTCCATTTTGTTTAAGATGTGTTTCGTAATTTATTTAAAATTTAAAATAATAGAACACTATTTGTCCCTTAATTCAACACAGTTACACAAGTTGCAAACACCTGGTTGCTTTACTTTTCAGTATTGTTTTTTATACTATAGAGTAACACGGCGTGATGTATAGGCAATATAGCTACATCGCTGTATAGGTGCGAACGACATTTTGAATACTCTTAGTGGTACTTTTATATTTTATCCATTATTATGATATTATTGTTGTCGTTGATACATCAACTAAAGCCTGAAGTTAACAGTTGTATAATGCCATTGACCAACAAAACTTATAATATTGTAGAAGTATATTTAATTTTGGTGATCAACTAAATGTGTATTGTGTAGCGATTTGTAGTGTTTATATGAGTGCAGCCTAACTAATAATAAGGTAAAGGCCAGATACAGTCATACAGGTTAACCTTAATGTATCATATAATTTGAATTACTGTTTCCCGACGAAAACACGACAAACGTATTGATATAAATATTACATACCTAAAACGTTTTTGATTGTTTAAATATAATATCATAGGTAATAATATAGTGGTGACAGTTACGTGTTTACACGTCATGTAATACGTATAATATATTTTATAATCTCAAATCGTATGATGAAACTCGTGTGGTGGTTTATGCATTTAGTGGGATTACCGGTAGCCGCCGTCAAATTCTCATCTACCAACAAAACGTTTTATAATCAGTTCGCGTGAGCAGTGCGTGAATAAGAACAGCGGGCGGACGGCCGACGAATTATTGGTGCACTGCGCCGAGGTTTATGCGATATAAATCAACTGCAGGCGGGCCCGGGCTTAGAAATAATAATAATAATAGTAAAAATAACAAGAATAATGAAGATGATTATAATCAGGAGGGTAACAAAACAAACGGAGTGGCAAGCTGCAGAGACGGCAACGGTGGCGGTGGTGGAATCGACGCTAAGCTGACGTATACGATATTGATGCGTTACAATTATCATTATTATTGAATATATTATTATTATATTATAATAATATTACGGCCGTTTAACAATGAGAGCGGCACGGCCGTCTTTTGCAGTCGAAAAATCAGTCGGTCGATTATGAATATTAATAACGCAAGCGACTCGCCGAGGTGGGGGCCCGCCGAGCACGTCTCGTTTCGACGCATACGGCCGGCGAGAGATTTAAAAACGGAACGGTGCGTAAGTAAATGCATTTATATATAATATTATCTGCATTGTTTGTTTGTCTTGTCGTCTCAACAGACAACACGATTCGACGGTTACTTATTATTATTTTGGTACTCGAGGAGCATATAATATCGTCTGCCAAAGTCCCGGCGCATGCCAAAGACTATCACGACTGCAGCAGCAGCAGTGCAGACAATAACTTTTTGATCAAAGTCCAATACCTCCCATTACCTCGACGCACTATCACCTAAGGCTGGAGGTATTTTTGGTATACCGGTAATATTACTGGTATTTACAGAATACTGATATCTGGTATTTTTGGTATTTCAGAATACCGGTATACCGTGATTTATTAATTTTAACGTTGTTAGCGTAAATACCGTATATCTACATTTATTATTTATTATAGTTATATAGTCATAATGACATAATATATTATAATATAATATTGTAATTGTCGTTAGGCTGGTATCAGTCTCTTTGATGAGTTTGACGTATTTGATTTGGAAAAATCTGTTTTTGGTGTAATGTATACAACTTTAAACTGCGTATGAAAAACAATCCATTATCCTATCTTGTAAATTATATTATACTGGCCCACAACTTTACTGTAAAAAGGTTGAGTACCTCTGATCTAGAATAGATTGTAGAAGTACAACGGTTCTACTAGAACCTTTATTATTTTTGTAGAAACTCCTCCCTCCCCCTTTAACAAGTATTACAAAATATTTTGAAACTTTTAAACAATAATAAATAATTACAAACACGGTTTTTAAAATATAAGTTTAAGTTACATTTTCCTAGATTGGAAACTTGGAAACACTTATAAATAAGAGATCCGGTAATTACCGAAGTACGGTATTTTCGGTAATACCGTAGCGTTACCGGTAGTAAACACATACCGGATGTCAACATTTTAAGTACCACCAGCCGACGCGTGAGCCCGTCAACCCTCCTCCCTCGATGGAAACGAAATCGACTAAACCTCGACACCCACATATTATTATTATTATTATAATTATACGATAGTAATACTATTATAACATCTTACCGTTCGCGTATAAAGGACAATATTATAGTGCACTACGCGGTGGATCGGGAAACGGTTTTGTATTTTTCGCTCAGATCACGCGAGTCTGTTTCATATAAACAAAAAAAAAAAAAACACACACACACAAGGGTAGCGAACACGCACGCCGGGGAGGCGTCCGGAGAGGGCAATAACGCGTTAAGCGCACACTCCGCCGGGACCAGCGACCGCCAACAGTTGATGCCGTGGCGATATACCTCGAGCCCGGCCCGGTCTGGTCACGATTTCCTTTTCTCGTCCCCCCCCCCACCACCACCAAAGTCCGGCGGGCGCGGTTCATTTGCGATTCGAACGGCGTACAGGTGTGCGCGCACCCACACACACACACACACTCATTATGTATATTATTTCGCACGGCGAACCGACCGCCGTCGTACAGGGTGATGTTTTTTTTTAAGGCCACCGAAACAGTGCGCCGTTAAGTATATTATTATTAGAAGTATTCGAATGACGGCAGTTTATGTTCTCAGCGTCCAGACCGATCGCAATATTATTGTCTACTAGTGTAGTCAATGTAATTCTAATACAATAACAGAGTAACTTCTTTTAATTTTCAACCGTGCGAAATATTATTTTTAGCTGTATAACGTCAGACGACCGGAGACGGTCTGCAGTTTGAAAAACGCTTAAACCTGTGTTACTCTGTGAGTGTATCCCGGATGCGAACATAATATTATTATATTATATACCTATCAGTAGACGAAAACGGTTTGAAACATTTTTAACATCCTGTACAGGCAACGATATCCTACTTCTCCGCTCTCCCCCCGCTGGATCACCCAGTGCGGACTACGACCGTAAGTACGTCCATATAGGTACCCTTTTAATCGACTGTACGCTCCCTCCTTATATATAACATATTATACGAGTATGTACACTTATATATATAAACATACATTATGTACGCGCACAGCCTGCAGAACGACGACGACGACGTAAAAGGTATATAAAGCTCGTAAAAGGTATATAATACGTAATATAACACTCGATAATTACAATTCGCTTTTCACCCGCCAAAGGCCACCAAACGACCAATGGTTGGATGTAGAGGAGCGGTGGAGGTTGGTCTTTATTATTGCACACTTGAAGCGTATGTCGGATTGCAGAGTGTCGCTCCTTCATATTGTGCGTGTCGTAGCGTTTAATTGTTGTACTCCACTCTGGTCAGTGTCGCGGTGTACACCCAACTACAATTATATCTGCTGCAAGTACTTAAGTCAGTGTTGTGTAACTTAAAACCTATCTAAATAAGATAACGGACGATGTGTGGAAAATGTATCTAGATAAGATAAAATTTAAAATAGTTTATCTAGATAAAATCTAAGATAATCTCGTTTTGATCTGGATAAAAAAAAAGATAATTATATATACCTAGTTTTTAGGTTTTTAAAAACTTATAAATTTAATTATTATTCTTACACATACTTATAAACTTATATTTTAGATTATTTATTATAGTATAAAAAATTACAATATAGATTAAACTTTATTTGAATAAGAAAATATAATTTTTAATACATATTCATAAATTGAACATTTTAAAGTATCCGGACACTATTGATTTTATTTTTTAGTTAATTATATACTCAATTCATTGTAATAAAATCATATTAGTCGAAATCAAGCGAAATAAATAAAACATTTATCATCTAAAGATAATCAGATAAATGTTTTATTTATCTAGATAAGATAGAAAAATAGTGTAAAATTATTTTATCTAGATAAGATAAAAAGAAAAAAAATATCTAAATAACTTATCTATAGATAACGCACAACACTGCCTAAGTATAAGTATTTCAATCGTACGTTCGTAAAATACGACTGATGCGATGTATTTACATATTTACTATATAATTGCTACCTGTAAAGTTGGGAAAGTCTAACGACCAATTTCGGTTAATTATGTTTATTTTTGTGAATTATATTAGGCTCGCTACCCTCTGGTTTTAACTTATAAGGTTGTCACATTTCAGAAACAATAATATTTCCTTCTAAATATGTATTAAAATGTCTTGATTATTAGGACGAGTAGAGTAAGTATTTTTAAAAATATGTACTGTACACAGATCTTTGATAAATCAGTTTATGTACTCAAACACACATTTTATATCTGTAAAATGTATACTATAAAAATATTATATTTATTAAATCATGATATATACAACTTTATGTCGTTAATAATTATTAATACACAGTATTACTGTACATTTTTATATTACTTACCAATTTATTTTAGAAAGTTTATAGTTTGGATTGTTTTCTGAAAAGTATTTTTTTTATAATATTTAAAATGTTACAATGTTTCATGCAGCATATGTTATTCATTGGCATATAGTGCACACATCGTTTATTTAAAAATAAAAGTGAAACTCACATTAAGTTTTCATTTTTTATTTATCGTAAAACTAGATTTATAGAGGTTCTTTTTAAGAATTATATCATTCTAAAATTTAATAATACATCGGTTTTAAATTAAGTTTGTTGGGCTTGAATTATTATTTTACCTACATTTGTTTAAATTTCTTTCTCCCTCAATAATTCACTGTTACATTCAAATTTAAAAATGATTTACGATTCAAATTGATATACATATTATATAATATAAAAAAAAAACAGACAAATCGTCAAATTAGCTACTATAACGTACACACTATGCTTATTGCTTCTTTACTATTTTGTGATTTCAATCAATCCCGTATAATCGAAGTTACAAATAAAATAGTTAGTAAAATTGTTTGTGATGGGAGTCCTTGATTATTTTTTTTCTAACAATTACTTTGAAAATCATAATGTTCTTAGAAACTTAGTTTATTTTCTAAATAAATATATACAATTTTTTTCTAGGAATCATAATAATTACAAATCAACAACTCACATCCAAGGCTAGGCTAACTTTATTGTAAGGTACGGTATTGTACTTAGGATTTCAGTATCATCTTTCTATAATTTACGTGCTACCAAAACACTTTAATCGTCCAAACAGTGCAACATTTCTTAGGTTACAGTATTTGGCAAACAAAGAACACGTCATCACAATATTTAAAGAAACTATATTACTCCATTGTTCCATTTTTAAAAATACAAAAAATTAACTAATATAATAAAATATACAAACTCGAACTTTTTAGAAAATAAAATATCTGAAATATATGGACAATTAATATTTTCCTTATCAAATCGTTTTTCATAGGTAAGAAAGTATTGGCGTCGTTATAAAACATACTATTAAATCATTTCCAATGTCAATAAACTGACTTAAGCATAGACCATAATGGAATCCGCTACAATTAACGTGCATCGAAGAGAAAAAAACAAAATATATTTATCTCAATAATTTTAGGTAACAAAAAAAAATATAAATTACAATTTTACAGCTGCGTATATAAGACTTTAATATATTTAGTCGAGGACCATGACTATTACTGTCAACCTGAATTACGTTTTAAAAAAATGCATAACTTTACAAATCAATAGTCTTACTTTTCAGTCTTTTTGTTCAGAAAAAAACAAGTCTATTCGTCGTTTTTACAGTCAATCATTAACAATAACCACTATTATGTCTACAAATGAGAGATGAATATATGAATAGTTTTTAATTATCTCTAGATACATCGAATTATGGTTCTCGTAACCGCAAAGTTAAAATGAACGAAACGACATAAGTTCACATTTAAATATACGAGTACATCTGACACATTAACAGAAAACATTGCTTTTTTGTCTACGACAGATAGATATCATAAATATCGATTATTTTTTAACATTTTTAATTATAAATAATAAATATTTCTCTTAACTTTATGTTGTGATAAACAGTATTGATCAAACGTCTAATAGAAAAAAAATTAAGACACGCAGTTATTTTTTAAGCCAGTTCACTATGGGTTTGTTTTTTTTTGAAACTAGTTAAATTATATACATTTTTTTATTGTTTTGATTTACTGAAATTTACTCATTTACTTTGATTTCATCTGTTTGATTCAAAAATGTTTACTCGTTGTCATAATTGTTTACCGAATATATTTTCGAGGACAATTTTCATCTAGCTTACGTAATAAACACGTGTCCGGAAAAACGATTTTTGTAATTTTTCCACTGCAAGTCTACCATACTGTTAGTGCTTAATATGTAATTTTCGTGGGAAAAAAGTAAAAAAAAAAATCCGTTAAGTAGCTAATTGCTCAGCTGTACCGTAAATGTCGAAAGTACCTTGTCATTGAGTAAGTCACTGTTATCATGAACGTGTTAAATTTCAATTCAGTGATTTATTAATGGAACGAAAAACTATTCTAAGCAAAGTAGATCTAACGTTTAGGTTCCCAAACAATTATTTTGATAACAATATTACATTTTTAAAAAAATGTTCGAATTTTTTTCGCCGATTATTTTACAAAGTAGGTACGGAGAATTTTCGATTTTGACCTCCCAAAAGTACTAATAATTATACGTATTCGGCAACCGGAAACACCCCTCAAAGTTTATGATCAGTTGATTTTCTTTTTTACTAGATAAAAAGTGTCTTCAGACACAAAAATAAAAAAAACACACGTCTTTGAAAATCAATACATTTTAGGTCTGTAGTGGCGGTGACGCGAAGACGATTTAGTCATTTCACATGGAATTGGTTGAATGTGGAATCCAACTGAGCTGTTGGGTAGGTGGTGGGAGGAGGGTGAGCAGACAGACCAGAGGTCATCACGACTCCTAATGCCCGCAGGAACGATGACGAGAGAAACAACGACGACAATGTAATAACAATAATAATGGGATGCATAATAAACAGAGCATGACGTTTTAATGGTGTGTCCCGTGTGCCGTGCTGGTATCGAATGCGAAAAGGCAAATTTAATTAGACCTCTAATCCTTTTCGTTGCCATCCCCGTCCGCCGGCGCCGCCGTCGCCTGACCCGCAGAGCTCCAGGACCCTGCAATAACTTTCTCGCCGCCGCTGCAGTGACGCAACAACAACATACTTCGATTGCCCCCTCATTGCCCCGAGACGCACAATAGGAAATTAATTTTAAACATTGTATATTCCACTGCCGGATGTAAAGGCCGATTCATATTGTCTACGAGTGTACTTATAAAATATATGTATTTAAACTATATATATATATATATATATACAGAATATTATAGAACCAAAGTCGCGGTCGCCTCCTCGTCGACACGATAAAGACATTACCGTACCTACCTACCTAAATATCACGACGACCGTTGCCACTCGGCACGCCGCCACAGCTGAATTCTCCGCTCACTTGTCGCGTCCTTAACGTTTCGACCTTTGCGACGTTAACGAACGGCACCCGTCGTGATGATTATATACGTTAAACGCGTTTGCTCTGCGATCCGACCAGCGCACAAAGGTCTGATAAACTTAAAACCGATAATGAATTATTGTAATTTTGTACATATGTCTAAGTAATGTAATTTCCAATCTACACTGATGGTACGTTTTTTAAAGTCGCTGTTCACATGTGCATTTTTGGTATACTAGTGAAAATATGGTCTTTTTTTTAAGTGAACCGTAAAGTTGTGACACAGAGTTAGGAAAACAGACAGAATGACATACAATCTTGTCGATTTATTATCATTGAACCGTTCTAAATTCCATCGTACCGCTTAAGTATTTCGATATTGTTTTCTCGACTGTAGCGCCTCAACACCGAAATATTGCTTGTAAAATATTACCTGAAACAAAATCAATAATTTCTATTAAACTAGTGTTAGTGCTGAAACAATATAATAACAATACAGAATTCGTAGAGAGTAGATTTATAGGTTTTTGTGCCAATATAATAAAATATATTATTAATATGAAATAGTAAAGTTGTATTTTGTGTATAAATATAATTTAATATAATTTTTAATATGACAAAATATAATTTTCAGCGCTTTAGGAAAGATTACTTGACAATAATTGTAGTGTATTATTATGCTGGGACGATTGGTAGTCTATACGCGTATTTTTTAACAGTTCAATAATATAATTAACTATTATTGTAAAATCATATTCTATTAAAATGATAACCGATATATTTAAAGCAACGTTATCAAAACATTAAAACAATCAATTCATTTATCACAAGTAACGAGCAATGCTTGCTGCTGCTACTCGAGATTTATGAGCTATTTATTTATTTAATTACCATACAGCGTATGCCATGTGCCTTTTAATTATAAAAGACATATAATACTACGATGGGTATACAATTTTAGGTGAATACATTTTACAGTGTTGTAGTACAGGTACAATATTATTAGAATTAATTAATTCAGTAATTATTAAGTGATATTTTTGAATTGATGTTTTGCCTAACCATACATGTTAAACTGTTCAATCATTACTATATGGTTTAATCATACATTAATATGTTGTAAGTAAACGAATTTCATGATGTCTATAGCGGGATTATAAGATTGGTGAATTATCTACTCTAAAACTTATTAATATAAATTACTGAAAATAAGGTTGTGCTTATTTTAACAGAATATGTCAAAATTATTGAACATAAGTCAATCAATTAAATTTAAAATCTTACAATAAATTGAAACTTTTTCATTTGTATTAAATGTATATTTCCAATAACTGCGAAATATATCTTTTTTGTTTAATTAATGGTTAATACTATAAATTATAATCTAATTTAAAATTCCATTAAGATTAATAAAATGATTAGTTTATCGATTCGTCAACTAAAAAAATGTAATTAACTATATAATCTACACTTGATTTAAATACTTTCAATTAGATGCATCGAAGACTCCAACTCTGCAAAATATATAAGGCAAAATGTAATAAAATGTAATAAATAAAATTGTTTTAAAATACAAGCCACAAAAGTGAAATATGCAAATTAAAATGACAAATACAGATGTATTCAAATCACGTTCATACGTTTGCTATTCGGGTAATGTTTATTAATGACCATATTTTAATTACAAATTAATAACGATGAGTATTAAGTGTGTTATGGCTATAAAAATAATAATGATCAACAAATAGAATATACAATTCACGTATTTCCTTTAAATAGTTAATTTACCAAATGCATTTTTCCGAGATAAATTTTGAGTTATCGCAGGCATTTTTATTCCAGGTAATTCCAAATCCGTTTAAATTCAAACGGTGCTTGATGTGTATTAATAATCGTCTGTATTGGACACGAAATTAATTAAACAGCGATAAACTGATAACGAACAAATAATTTGTCGGTCCACCGCCACGGTTATGTCTAGTGATGTAAATGGGAAATTTCCATATATAAAGGAATTGAATCACACTAATAAAAAAAATATTTTGAATTTTTTCTATACTAATTTGGCAATGTCCAATTCGCAATGAACAATACCAATAAATAAATTCAAGTTGTATTAAAAAAATAATTAATTCTTACGCTAGATACATTTTATACATTTATTAAAATTTCTCAAAAATTGAATTTATAAAATTTTACATTACTAGTTATGTAGATCACCAGAGTTAATCGGATAACAATTTATAATTTCCTACTCGTATAGCTGTCGCTGAAACGGACTCAAAGTCAAACTGTAACAGGTGTTCTGACTATATTTTCAGGCCTTGCTAACTGTAACCATAATAATAATATTTATTTGTTTTTTTATTTATTATTATAAACAGGTCAACGCCCTTTGATAAGTATTAGTACAGTAAACTTCACAAAATAACAGAAGTACCTATGCTTAAAACAAATAAGAAAACAATAATAAATAAAAAAGAAAATTATAGTCGTTTTTAACATTGACAATAAATAACACGGATAAGAATACATAGTACCAATGACACTAATTATTAGTAACATGTTTTAAATTTAAATTAAATAATAATATACAATTTAAAAAACAATGCTCAAAAATTGATGCAAAAACTCAATGCTGAATATACATTTTGCTTAAAAATACTTCGTGACATAGAGAAAAAATCTATATGATCAGCAATGAGGTTAGCTATTGATAAAACTCTTGAAAAAAATTATGCGGAACTATTGTTATTTTTACTAGGTGCTGCCCAATTACATAATATTAGATCTTAAGTCCTAAAGATCTAGAATATTTCTCCAGGACACATGGTTCCATATTTTAAAGGAGGTGTACGTCGAACTATCGAATAAGGCACCGTCGCGGAACTGCATGCTATGACGAATGACGATAGAATACGCTGAGCCGCGTGCAAAGATTTCTCGAGCCGATATAAATATAATATAATAATAATATATGGCGACGATGCGTGTATGGTGCGCGCTCACAGAGAAAACAATGCACCCATGTACAGTGGTTATCGGTTCGCGGAAAGCGGTTTTCGCGGTGGAATCGAAAACTTTGGGCGGTGACGTTATAACTTTGGAATAACGGTTTTATAAATATAACCTAAAAACTTTTCGAAACGCAATTAACGGCTTACGTGCGCTTTTAAAACTCGCGGCCCGACTTCCAACCATGCCCGTCAAACCCTGCACCTGCCTACCCATATCTACTATATGCACCGGCGTATACATCTACTTTATAATATTGTGTAACTTTAATATTATAATATCGTATGGGCTCAATCGGGAAAGCCGTCTTGCCGTCTTCGCAGTGCATTTTGGATAATCGCGCAGGCACTAGGCTGCACGTCATAGTTTTTGCAGTTTGAACACGCTCGGTATTATAATAATAATGTAATAATATAGATCGCATGATATAAAAACTCTATTTCCATCAATTTGACGTATTCCCATCATCCCGTCAGGGCGTCGCCATATTTACGAACTATTTTAACGTTTAAAATCTTCCATAACCTACTACGCGTTAAGTTGTTTTCGTTTAATTTCTCAGCCCGTGCAGGGAGCAAAACCTAGGTGGGCTATAGGTACATGCATTTATTAAGATCATTATCGTTACTTCTGTTTCGTATCGTAACCATGCACTAATCCGTGAAGTATTAATAATTTCAACTTTCTTCCACCGTCATACTGTAGTTGACCAGGTAAAGGTGCACTCGATTTATCACACGCGTTTCGTTTAGACTTTCCACTGGCCTCTCTCGAAGACATCTTTTCGTCGATACCCGCTATACACAGTGATTCCAAGTCTTATTCCCACAAAACAATTTTATTCGCCAGAAGCTCGGTCATCTTCTTCGTCTAATCATTATTGCTCTTTAGATTAGCTTACTACAGCTCTACATACCTCCACTCTGTAGCTTCTTTCATTAAGTTCTTTGTATTTTTCTATATTCACATTATTCATGATTTGATCCATATATTCCTCCCTTGGTATCTTCCCAACGGGTCCTCCAACTATTATATTATTGTCATTATTGTATCAAATAAACCTTTAAGCCAGTATGTCGTTTGTACTATCATCCTATATCTCCTCAATTCAATACATTTCCATCATAATTAGAACATCAAATAGTGTTTATATATAATTTTATTCTTAGCCTACTCGGGGGTTTTGTTATCCATTAGATTTATAACTTTTATTTTATTTTTATCGTAATGTTAGTATTGCTTCCTGGCCATAACTTAATCAATAATGAAGCACTTACAGTTCTGCACACTATTGCCTAGTGCCTACCATTGATTTATTTCATTCATTGTCTATTCGTTACAAAAGCTCAGCTTTTATCAAGTGTTTTTAAACTTCTATTCTCGAAAGCACTCGATTCAGTGCGTAGCTGTAATCATTAGGTCAAACACATTCAGAGATAAACGCTGGTTCGGTTATTAACACAGTCGGGACGTGTTGTATCAATGTTAAGTATCCTCTCATCGTCAAATCTAATATCGAACAAACAAACACACACACACACACACAAACCAGCAACAACAACAACAATATTATTTGCAATGTAATTTAACACACAATATGAGCTTTTGTAAACGAATGTAAACATATTTGTAATTAAACTCGCATGACACCACACCGACCGACCGTGCGTACGGCTCACGATATTACTTTTAACTCTTATTCGATAGCGTTTAAATACGTATGGCGGTTATGTATCGCTCGTTACTTGATCGTAATAATAATTGCAGAGCTCATAATATTAATAATATCAAAACGTATGTCTGTCTATCTGCGATGAATTTTCGTTTGAGTTTAAATTCGTTCGCGTCACACACATATTGCGCTTATACGAGTAGGTCTATAATAAATAATAATACTATACGTGACAATACGTTCTCGCGAATATCGCTAACCACACGACGGTATTGCGACCGGTATACGATAAACGCATTGTTTTAATATCGTGACGATCGTTCATCCGACAAAATTACTTTTCCAACTAATGCTGCTATGACACTCGAAACTTCTACAATGTCACGGTAATGGAATTATGTTACTCGGCGGTTTCGAAACGTTTATAATGCCTACATGCACGGCCTTTGATCATAATGTATATCGACGGTTAGCAAACTACACTCGGTTTTACTTAAAAAACAATAAGTTGATGTTTTGTATTGACTATAACCTGAGATTTATAAGCTGCGAAGTCTTAAAATGAAAAATTATGTACGTATTCAAAATGTAATATTAGATTGTAGGCCATTACAATTTCGCGTAGTTTTTAATAAAAAATTATATCAACACGAACAGATAAAACTACAAATTTATAATACAAACAAATTGTATAGTCTGTATATTTTATTTAAAAAATATCTATTATTTTTACTCTCATCAATATAAAATGGACTTCGCAGAATAGTGTACAAAATAAGAAACATTTATATTGGAAATGTATACCAACATATTTAACCTATATTATAATATTATTTAAAAATATTAATAAATTGATTTTATCATTTACTAAAATCGAATGCTCAATCAATTGTTTTGACGGTACCTATTACCAATAGTTCGGAAGCAAAACCGGTCCTCTACGTGGTGACCCTCTCCAACGTTGTGGTAAATAAAAAACTAATGGCTTTTAAGTTTAATTAAAATACTTAAAAACAATGTGCTTAATTATTCAGTTAATGAGTTTATAATTTGCTCGTCTCATGAACACGACGACGAGAATCCAAAAACCGTGAACATTTTAAAATTCATCGAAAATAATAATACAAACAGACATTCAAGTATAGACGTGTTGTACTGTTTATGGTGGTGGGGGGGGGAGAAGGGTAGACTGAGGAAGCCCACTTTGGTCTCTCGATTCTTTATATGAAATGGCAATATTATTATACACCTCTTATCATTGCCCGTGGTCGAGAAAGTGCAGTATAAGGTGGATGTACGCCAGACGATTCATATATTTGATATTTAATATAATTATAATACAATGTTTTGAATTGTTTTAATTTTTTAAAATTTGTGATTATTGTGGTATTTGTCTATATTTTTGTTAATTGTACTGATCTATTGTTTCAAATCATTATTTTATGAACAATTTAAGCTCTTTAGTATTAGTTTAAAAATAGCTAGCTGTATGATGATATTTTATAGAAAACAATTATTATAAATGAATAATATACAAAATGAAACCTCTTAAATTTAACATCTGAACAATTAAACGAAATAACTATTTCAAAAAATGTCAGAATCGGACGCTTTGAGGCTTTTTGAGGTTTTCCACTTGTTTACTAATATTATTTGTATTTCATAACTTATAAACCATAAGCAATTTAGCATTAACATCGCGTGTGTATATTATATATATTTTTAATTTTTCGAAAAATTTAATTATAAGTCCTCGTGTGAATATTGTTATCATGAATGTTTACATTTTCGAGAGATTAAAGAGAGATTAAAAAAAAAAATAATAAACATCTCACAGCTTCAATATAATTACATTTTACGTTACGAGTCTCAAATATAAATTGACACGTCCCAAAGATTAAATCGGTTTCTATAAACTATACTATCATGGAACTAAAAACGATCGACTAGCGTTCGATATTGCTAGAAACGATGAGTAGAACTATGATAAAAGTTGAATAAATATTATTTCAACTTTTATTGCCAATAATTCGTAAACAACAACGGAAGTCACCGTCAATTATTTTATTCAAACATAAACTGTACAACTATTTTTGTTTATCGTACTCACCACTATTTAAACTAAACGTACCTACTGCGTTTAACTATACACAACCTAACTATAGAACAGGCACTTAGATGTATTTTAATAATGCAATTTCCGAAATATAGCAACTATTGTTTGAAGTTTGCAAGTATCGTGATGGAAAAACACGCGACCATTAGCGTAATAGGTTGCATTATCCTTCGTTTTGTTTCCCTTACATGTAAACCGTCCGAAGATTCGATAAAACAAAACTGTGACGCAAGGTCGTTATTTTGCAATAGTTTATGCTGCTAGAGCATGCAACGTTAATAAGAAAAGATTAATTGTTCCGGTTAAAAATATGCTCAACAAGTAATCAAGGAACCGATCTCGGTGAAAACAGTGCGAAAAATATAAACTAATAATAATAATAATAATAATAATAATAATTAGAAGGTATAGGCACCTCTGTACACTGAATATATTGTATTATTATATTATAATTTTTTTTTTTTTCTAATGTTCATTGAAACGACCTCAAGGTCTTCGTCAATGCTTATCACAAGTGGGTAGTAGGGAGATCATGTGATCTATTTATCTATGTATATATCGCTATATGCATGATACTACCCCTCTTCTCCAAGAGGAGACATATTGTGTGGTCTTCACTCCCAGTGGAGTGGGACCTAGTTGGAAACCGGATGATGCAATCGGACGACAGCACGGGAAAATGGTGATTGCGTAGAATCACACAAATTTTTTGCACTTGCTATGAATCGAACCGATGACTGTGTGAGTCGCAGTCAACTGTGTGACCATTGCGCCACTCCGGCCCTGTATTATAATTAAAGCGAGAACTATTGTCGAGATCGGTTAATTTCCCGACCACAAACTACTCGACCATGATGGTACTAACATTGTTCTGACTACTGACTGTAAATTATGAATGTATCAACGCGCATCACTTTCATTATTTTGAAAAAAAACACCAACATTTTGAGGAATGCCTCTGGCTGTGCAGCTGAACTCTGTTTAACTAAACTTTAAATACTTATAAAAGTAATTTACTACACGTTCAAATTCCATTTTCGTGCGTCGAAATTCTCAGAAAAATGTATATTTTCATTCAATGAGGCAAAATATTTAAAATTTATAATGGTCAAAATGCAACTATGTTGTAAAAAAAAAAATTTTAATATAGTTCAAAGTTCAGAAAAATGTATGCTACGAGAGTTTTTTTATTTGGAAACATCTAAAATGATTTTTACATTTTATAATAATTGTTTGCAATATATTAGAGGGATTTTAGGGCGTCAACTTTGGAAACTCAAATGGAAATCTATACTTTTTTTTTAAACATAATCTGAAGACATTTTTTAAATACATTTTAGTGCTTGAACAACATTAATTAATATTTAACTCGATATGCTTGAAAGATATTTGAAGTGTTAATTCATATTATCGAAAGTCGATCAACCAAAACCCATCTGAAATATTTAAAAATTTATAAAATGTACAAATCATTTTAGATATTTTTAAATCAAAAAACGTTCGTATCCATACATTTTTCTTTATTTCGAATCGATATCAAGTGGCCGTAACATAAGTTTTGAATCGCTTTGTATTTATAATAGGTATATTAATTATGACAATACTCATCGACAAAATGAGTGTTTCTTTTAAACGAATCGCGCTGTATAATATAAACCACGCCGTATACATTTTTTTTTTTTTTTTGTTTTCTATTCCGTCGTACACGCTCAATATTTCAATTCGGATTACCGACCAAAACGTGTGTCGAATCTCTTTTTAAAATAACAAAAAAAAAAAAAAAAGAAAAAAACATTGTTATACCATACACGCTTCGATTGTGACACATCTACACGTATACACCTATATTATGCGAGTATATATTATGTGTGCGGAGAGCGAAAACTTGACATCGAACCTTATACACATTAATTTCGCAGTCGTTTAACAGCACGAGGGGCGTTTATTCACTGCAGCCGACCCAAAACGTTTCGCGGCGAAATTCGTCCGCGTGATATTTATATATCTCACTATCTGCGAGAGTCGAGTGGACGCCATACGGAGTGTCGGACGATATTCAGTTGTGGTGTTATCATAATATTATCGTATTATTGTGCCTTAGTGCGTCTATATTTTGCGTCAGCCGAACGACCGAACGAGATATTATTGTGAAAATCGTTTTCGTCTTCAACACACGACATCGCTAGTTTGCTACATATAGCGTTACGGAAATAACTGACCGACGCAATTAACTCACGATTTACATTGACTTTAACCAATGTCTCGACATTTATTATTTAAAATTTGTATTATATGTCAAAAGTTACAACTTTATAGTAGGTAGAAGCCCGCTGTAATTTTATTTGCCTATTTGGTTTTACTGAATCCCCGGGTCAAGCCGCAAAGCCAATTAGACAACAAGTAAGTATGATATCAAACTTTAAATTGTCTATTAATGCATTATTTTCCCTTATCCCAACTTTTTGTTGCATAAAACATTTTTAGATGCACTAAATATTATGTTACTAGTCTCTCAATCGACAGATTTGACTTTATTGAATTTCACTTACTGTCAAAACAGAAATCAATAGTTGGATTATTTTTTTTGATTTAGGTTTATTTAAACATAATTTCACATCAGGTTATTAGATCCGAAACCGCAACAACAGCAAAACATTGGTTTGCCCGGCACAGTAACCAAGTCTGTGGTGATCGTCGTTGTTGTCATCTTACCTGACTCGGTCCAGGCGATTTTCGAAAATCTGCGGTTTTAGTGAATTCAAATGTCATAATAAAATAGTACACGTAATATATTTGACACTATGGAGTACACACATTTTTGACGAAACAATAGAAATTTATTTTATTATTATATATACTCGTTCGGTGTCAACGAAAACCTCTGAAATTCTATTTTCTCAAGATTTTCGTTTGCGCAAACATTGTCATTGAGTTTTTCTTTTTTATTTATGCAAATTGTAAAACGTAATACAACTATAATAACTAATGCGTGATCGATATTCAAAATTATGGAAAACACCTAAAGAAAGGTTGATGGTTATGCCATACATATTAACCCAATAGAAGCATTTTAAAAACACAAACTCTGCGTCCTATGGATGTAATCCACCTCAACAATATAATTTACACATTTAAATAGCGGCCAAGTAGACTGCTGGTCAGTTTGGTGACCATTACATAATGGGAGATTCACTGTGTTTTAAAAAAAAAAAACTATATAGGTGATTACTAGTTACCTGTGTGTTATGTGTTGTTTATCTAAGCGTACAAATATTAATAGTCTCAACTGTCGTCTTTGGAAAACAAAAATTATTTAAACAAAATGTACGAAATAAAAAATATAATTGTTTCGAAGTATTAAATTGTTATTTTTGGTAGGTTAATGCCGAGAACTCCCCCTTTGTGCACTCGTCATACAGAGGCAACCATTTGCGACTTCTCTCATATTCTCGCCAATTGCCCATTACCTACTAGTTCCCGATCAAAATTACTTCACCTCATACAATAAGAACAATATTTTGTCATTAGAACAAACAATTATTCTTAATTCCTTTTCG